>FR997850.1:6514371-7724122 GCA_905475405.1 Schrankia costaestrigalis
TACTAACAAAATCATTCAAAAAGAACTCTAGATTCTTGGGCTTCCCTGTTCCGTAATAAATTTCTATTATAAATGGACTAATTTTATATTTAAAATTAGCCAAAACTCTTTCTTGGCACTTTTGTAAATAGGTAAACCATCTAAATTTATATTTAATTCAATTTTATCAGGGAGTTTGTCCCAACTAGCCAGTATTTTAGTCAGACTGTTTGTGACCCCATGATGCCAATAATCCCCACCATCCATTGTTTTAACAGATTTATTTTTCTGTGTTTTCAAAATAGTCCGAGGGCCAGATGGTAATATATGTATCTATTTTCAAATCTCTTAATATATCTTTATAAATTCTTTATTTCCAATATTTTGATGGGCGGAACCCTCCTCTAATATACAAGATGGACGTTAAAATTTACCACATAAGCGATATAACGGAATTTTTTAACATTTCAAGTGATTATTAACACTAATGTAGACTTTTAAAGCTCATTAATATAAATAACCTCGTTAAACAGGTTAAGGTGGTATAGAAGGGTTTTATATTTCGCATATCGCTTTAAGATTGAATAACGTTCACACTAGCGCTCTTAGAGGGCTATAAAGCTTCAAGCTTCCCTAGCACCTCAAGCTATAAAACACCAATATTATCACTGCACTATTAAGAGTTATAAGATTGATTATTATAATCCTTAAACGGCTTGAGGGTTTTCTTATAACCACTTTAACATCAAAAGTGATGTTTAGCACTTATAGGTATACATAGCACCTAAATAGAGCATTTACATCAGCAAGTGATAGTAGTCACTTCAAAAGAGCTTTTAATGTTAAAATCGACTTAAAGCTGCAATAAAACTGTAAAGTTCTAGCTTTTAGCACCTTATTACAACTTTAAGCTGAAGCGTAATTGTTCTATATCTTTTATATCACCTTACTATAGCTGGTGCTTAAGCAAGCTCTCTTATATCCGTACTATCATTTAAAAGTATTATTTTATATCTTACATAGCTACTATATAACTTAGAGCTTTAAATTTAGACCCTGTTATCGCTACTTTGCTTGTTGGCCTGTGGTACTCCATGCAAAAGTTATTTACTAAAAAAAAAGCCACAGGGCTTTTAATTTTTTGAACAGCTGATATCTAGATTTCTGTGGGGTGAATTTTGTAGATTCCTTAGAAGAAAATGTTGCTTACGTATCAATCTTTGTAATGAACCTAGTTGGTGACCTGGGGACAGACTGACTTTTTAGTAGATAACTGCTTGGAGTGCCACAGGGCTTTTAATTTTTTGAACAGCTGATATCTAGATTTCTGTGGGGCGAATTTTGTTGATTCTTTAAGCATGTAATAAGCTCAATGGTATAAGTCAATGTACAATGGTTACAAAGGTGGGGGCAGCAATTTTTATTTTAGCCCAAAGCTCCTAGTAAAAAAAACATTCTCCTTTGGATAGGTAGAAGACGGAACATAGCAGACAGTGAAGGTGACCGCTAACGCGTTGTAAGGGGCTTAAACCTACATCTGGGTCGTAAGTCCCAGACGCTGTTATGCCAGTGTTCCGTCCTCTATCACGCGATGGACCCGGCACCCGCACTGCTGCAATGCTAAGATTAGGTCTTATACATTAAGTTATAATGATAGTTAAAATGTTGTGTAAATATAAAAACGCCTATTATTTTTTTAAAGGCAATAAGTTTCATAAGCATATATTGCTAATTATTATGATGAGTTCTAAGAATATTATACATATGAGACAGTCTTATCTAAAAGAACTTTGCATTATCTTTAGGGTAACATTAAACGCTACACTAGTCCAGTAGCAGTGCTTCTTCTGTAATTGCGGAAACATTGTTAGACGGATCCCGTACAGCTCACTCAGCGTTAAAATTACCTAAAAACCTTCAAAATATTGTTTTTATTAGCCTATACTAATATTATAAAGAGGCAAAGTTTGTGTGTTTGTGACGTTGTAGGGGGTAATATCTGGATCTACTGAACCGATTTAAAAAAATATTTCTGTGTTGAATAGTCCTTTTGTCGGGGCTATATATTATCACGCTATGGCTAATAGGAGTGGAGCAGTTATCCAACGAAGTGGGCACGGGTCAGCTATTAATATAATAATATAATATATAATAATAATAAATAAATAAAGATATAACAGCTCAACCTCTCGTCATGGCGTTCAGTCAAAAACTATGTGTAAATTTTTTGTGGTATTCTTATACCACGCGGTTGGTAAACATCCATACAGTCCATTTGTCATGTGTGTTTATAAATGAACAGCTTGTGCCCGCGACTTCGTCTGCATATTTTAGACAATTAACACAAAATATATTTATAAATTGCAGCCTATATGTTATTCTGATGAGTAAACTATATTACTGTAAAGTTTTATCAAAATCCGTTCAGCAGTTTTTGCGTGAAAGAGTAACAAACATCCTCACAAACTTTTGCATTTATAATATTAGTAGGAAGTAGGTCTGTTACTGTATAAGTTCTGTCAATGCTAAAAGGTCATGACTTTAACCCGTATCTTATCCGTCCAGACGAATTAGCACGGAGTTGTAACTACATGATCGCATATTAAACAGACGCATTTATCCACACGGCTGCTCTCTTAGTTACCTATATTTACTATATTTTTAAAAACTTTCTACAACTTTTCACTTGATATGGTGACTTTCCAGCTCACGTACTTAGGTGTTAATTTTTTTCAGCATGGGCTCTTTTTAACCATTTTTCTGACAAGGCAATTGTATGACTAAAAAAAAAGACAACAAATCTATACCTAATGGATATTATCACATTTTTTTGTCTTTTCTGTCAATGTCATTCATACTTCTACCCACTCAAACGTCCGAGCTACCGGGCCGTTGGGAGTGTGGAACGTAATACAGAAACACACGCTTGTACCTACACACAGCAACTAATCAAGCTAGACACTCATGTACCTTAATACCTTGAAATAAGACACAATTTCAAATGAAAATGTTTAACTTGATGTGTTGCTGTGTGTACGATATGACCGTACACAGAAAACATGGCTCATAGATATACAGCAAAAGGCGCTGTATAAGAACAGTGATATCTGTTAACAGTGATTCCTATGTACCGAGATATCTACAAACAATGTCTTCTATAAACAAAGTTTTCGGCGAAACATGCTTTCTAGGAATAAAGATTTCTATGAGCCATGTTTTCTGTGTACGGTCATATCCTACAAGCGTGTTTCTGTATTACGATCCACGCTCATAAAATGTCATTACTTCCAAACTACTACAACTACAGCAAAAATAAACATACTTACCACTATAAAGCTAAAACTATAAGACATCTAGATAATAATAGGTATATTTAAACCAAAGTATTTTTTTTTCTTTCTTTAAAAGTACATATAACTATCAACACATAACTATAACAAATAATATAAAATTGCAATGTTACGATAAATTTAAGCTAATTTTCACATGTCTATTTTGTTTTAAAAAAATATTTTAAAAGACTATTCTGAAAGAAATATTCCCGTGAAAAAAATGTATATACAACACTAATGCATTATGATGATAAAATAATACAATATTTACAATTAAAAACCGGAGCATACAAACACACACATACACCACAGTTTATTTCCGTAAATTTTTAATTTTTTTGTATGAGCAGCCATAAGAAAAAAATATCTATAGATCGATTATTTATCACAGAACCATTTAATAACAAGTCGTAACTTTAACAATGATAACATTAAAAACTCGTTTCTGACAACCGAGTCGTCGAGGCCACCATAGAGGCCCAGACGTACAACCGAAAAATGTTTAGGCCACTATAGTCGCCTTGACGTTTGAGTGGATTAGGGAAGTTACCGACCATAGACAAACAAAAATATAGAAGTATGTAGCAGTCACATTGTAAAATCGGGGTATTTTAAAGTTGTCTGTACCACATTTTTTTACCATTACATAAGTTTATCATTAATAATAAACAGTAGTAGTATGTTCATAATTTTAGTTTATAGCCACACGTGATTTATTCTGTTTAATTTTTACCATTCTTATATTACATAAACAGCCATATTTAGTACCTTCACAATATAATAATGTTTGTATTGTGGTGGCAGAATCGAAACCGCGCTACCTCATAGTATTCCATTCATTGTAAAACAATAAGTTTTTATATTTTAGTTTATCTGCAACATACAAGTTTCTATAAAAACCACGCCCAACATAAAGTTAGTTCTTTCTTTGTTCTTTTCTACATCTAAGCACATTAAAAAGTAACTCAATTATTTACTTAATTAAGCTGTTGTAATAATTGTTGTTAGATTTACGTTGAAATCATACCAGGCGATACATAACTGAATTGCTTAATCTATTGAATCTATAAGAAGAGACTAGAGAAGCCTTTTGTTGAAATAGAGGAAAATAATCTAATTGTAAGTACCTACCTTTCATTTAAAATAAGTACTAAAACTAATAAAGGAATTCTTTAAAAACTTATAAAAACACCTTTTAGATAGATAGTTACTATAATTATGTTAGTAAGTATATCATTATGATGCAAAAGAAACTAAATCGGCATCATTGCGCTGACGCATTCGCCATTGCATTAAAATATCATTTCTTCTTATAGCTATCTTAATTATAGAAATATACCGTAGAATGGGATTACTTTAATAAGTAGGGGCTACATTGATCAGTCATTTATCTCTGAATGTGCTAAGAGAAAGATGACCGATTTATAGTATTAGCCCTTATAAGGCTGTCACATGTATGGCGTGCGTCATTTGCACGAAAATACCACTTCTCTAATAAATTATTAAAGAAAATTAAGAGATCATTGTTACCCCAACGACAACGTAACCCCTGTTTGCCAGTAGGTACGCCTTAAAAAAACAAAATAAATAAAAATAAGTATACACTTAAATATTACAGTCAGAAATCAGAATTAGAATGAAAAAATTTGCCCTGCATTCTACAATTTTAAATTAGCAAGAAATTAATTTTGCATACCTAGGTACTTACATAATAAAATTAAGAAAATCTTTTGTAGGCTCTTAGTAACAACTTTAAGTAAGTACTTACTTATCTCGGACTTTGATTAAATAGCCAGCACATTTGCTGACAATAATATTCTCCTTATAAGTTTACCTATAGGTACGTTACTTATATTTAAATATTTTGTAGTTTATATAAGTGTCTCGTGAACAATAGTTGCCTTTCTCCTCAGGGAGAAGCTAGAAAAAATCATATTTCGATATAAGTAATAGAATATGATTCTACATAAAAAAAGGACAAATCACATCAATTCATCTTACTAAACACTCAATTACCTATAGTATAACAGTAACTAGACATTAAAAATTCATTCAATAAGTTCATGAACTTCTTGTTAAGAATTAATTTATAATGCATGAATTGCAATGCACATAAGCATGAATGCTGGTTGCAAAAATGGTCGGTACTTATTTAGTCTTTATTACTTGTAACTTTGCTTTATGTGTAACGCTTTTGATTCAAATAAATTTGCCTGAAATTCCAAATAAATAACATGGCAACCTATTAATAGTCTACAGCAGATATGAACCTCAAATGTAATGTATAATAATTAATGAAAGAAAGAAAGAAAGATATGTAATGTAATTTGGTATTTTAATAATGTGCTGGGCATTAGCATAAGTAGGCCAAATATTTCTTCCATCAGAGTAGCAGGACCAACACAACATTATTGTCTGCATTCATAATTTTATTAGAATAAATAAAATAAAATAAAAATAGCCTTTATTCACTGATTTGCTAACTAACTAGTGGCCTAACTAATTATCTTATTACTAATACATTTTATTCTAGTATTGCATATAAGTACACTAGCATGCATACATACAGGGTGGCTCATTCAAAAGGGTCAGTATGGGAAAGTCTTAAACTATAAGTCATACGAAGATTTGTTCTTAGGAACCATGACACCGATTTTGATAAAAAGAAAAACTGCATTCTTACATTTGAAAAAGATACTGTACCCAGCCGGGGAATCGAACCCGGTTGTTTTGCAAAAAAAAACTTATACTTTTTCTATTTAAATATTGATTCTGTAGGTCTTAAGCAGTAAATATCTCTATGAAACATTATGTCTTAAATTAATAAAATGCATTTTTTTCACATACTTAAATTTATTATAGTAGGTGTTCGAAGTGGCCACCGTCTTGTTCAATACAATATTTAACACGTTTAGGTAACGATCTTCTTATTGCATTTTGTATCTTCATGCAGCCAGTTATACTGAAACATTCCATTTTCAAATGAGGCATAACTTAACACGTCTCTGTACCTACAATATCTACATACTTTATGTGGGCTTTTCAATTGATTGTTAGTGTTTGATTAATAGAAGTAAGTAGTTGCATGATAATAATATTACTGTAGATAACAAAACTTCCTTAAAAGTTTAATGCAATGCCACATGATTATGTAACACGGTGTATGTAACTAGTAGAGGGGTACAAACAACCGTAAGGACAATTTTACATGCCTGAACTTGTTGAATATTGTAATGGTGGTCACTTCGAACACCTACTATGATAAATTAAACTATGTGAAAACAATGCATTTTATTCATTTAAGACATAATGTTTCATAGAGATATTTACTGCTTAAGACCTACAGAATCGATATTTAAATAGAAAAAGTACAAGTTTATTTTTGCAAAACAACCGGGTTCGATTCCCCAGCTGGGTACAGTATCTTTTTCAAATGTATGAATGCAGTTTTTCTTTTTATCAAAATCGGTGTCATGGTTCCTAAGAACAAATCTTCGTATGACTTATAGTTTAAGACTTTCCCATACTGACCCTTTTGAATGAGCCACCCTGTACATATAAATTACTTTCTATTTAAGTACATGATTCTATAAAAATTAGGTACCTAGTTATAATATAAGTTTTTTGAATTAGATTGTCCTTCTTGGACATAGACCCCCAGAGCTCGCCATGCTTGACGGTCTATAGCGGATCTGCACCAACCTTGAGGCAGGGCATCTTCCCATCTTCTTTGTGGCCGTCATCATAATTTTCATACATGGATAATAATTCAGAAAATAATCATGAAACAATGAGATGACTGGTATCTAGAGAAACTCTAACAAAGTCATGTAACAATTAAGCCCTATTTGTAGCCTCTAGGTAACGCTTGTTTGTAAACTCATCAATTTCCTAGACCATGATGCCTTATTAAAACATTCACATACTATTCTCTATAAATAAAATAAACAAATAAATATTCCTCACACATTCACACAACACCATCTAATCATAATGCCATAAATGTTGCTTATAAAATAAAAATATTAATAAAAGAGATTCAATTATCCTAATTTTATTGTACTTATTACTAAAACTCTTCTATGTAATATAATAGGCTAATATTTTCTGCAATAGGCTAGTTGATTGATTGATTGAACAATAGTCTGAAACTAAGCTGAGCTAGTACTACTTAGACAACTAATAAATATATTAATTTAATACTGACCAAACCACTAATATACAGTCAAACGTATAAAACATGTTAAAACCCAACAGTAATTAGAATATTAGGCCTATACAAGTATAGATGTCAGTTATTGTGTACATTATATTGTTCACAATTCTAGTTAGGACGGTAGGAAACTGATTGATGATAGAGGCACAGGACCGCACAAAGTGACAATACTTAGTGGAGCCCTTTCTACCAGTGGACGTTGATTGGCTGATATGATGATGATGATGAAACCTATAGTTGTGTTGCACAAAAACATTTGAATGAATTGAGCGAGTGGGCCTCTGGATAATCGAGCCAGAAAAGTAGACAGAACAAAACAGACTCAACAAATAACTTCTACTTTACAATATAATTGAAACAGGATGCAGGGATTTATTTGCAGTTCTTAGTCATATAATAAAACCTTAAATTTAAATAATTAATTAAACAAATAATTGATAAATCTACCGACTTAATTAATCAATAATATAAATATTATACCTAATACTAAAAGAGATATGACCTAGGTACCTACACTAAATAATTAAAAAAGTAAAAAGAAATTAGGTAAGCTTATTATTTAAAATGTTTGTTCTGTAAATAGGTAGGGCCAACGCCCCAAATAAACCTTTAGGTTTATTTATGTACAGGAAATGTTTCTAAGGCTTATCTGACAATGGAAATGAACATTATCTTGATTTTATGTTTATAAATGAGGTTCCATCTGGGCCCAATTTTATGCGAATTCCAAATTACCAGCGCTGATACTGTTACATGGCAAAGTGGTAATTAAATCCATATTTTTTAACGTAAAACGTGATTATTTTATGCCTAGAATTCAATTTTCTTGGAATAAGATCTTTAAGATTGCGGATTCCAAATCTTAGCATGGTGCTGAAACTGACATTGCTATAATCATATTCAAGATAGCATGAGAAAAAGTATAAACATGTCAAACTGCAAAATGCTTAAGTTTTCAAACATTTACTAAAAACAAAATAAAAACTTACAAATTACTTAGTAAATTGCTTTTTAAAATCAATTTTTTCAATTTCTATTTATCGGAAAGTTCTGATTCAGATTCAGAAAAACTGTTCCCAGCTTGTATTATAAATTAATCAACAAATACTTCAATAATCCCAATAATTTGTAATATTATTCTTCTTCTGTTAAGTGACATATTAGTGCGATACATGACATTTTATACATTGACTGACAATTGTAGGCTCTTCATCATGTCGATTACTTCATATGTACCTAATGTTAAAAACGAAAAAAAAAATTGATTAGGTACTTGGGGATTTAATTATAATGTTTAAATTATTTAAACATACTATATCCCATTCAAGATAGCATGAGAAAAAGTGTAAACATGTCAAACTGCAAAAATGCCAAATGTTTTCAAACATTTTTAACTAAAAACATAACTAAACAATAAATAACTCTGTGTAAATATAAATAAGTGTATTCTAGCTGGATAAGAAAATGAGAATCTAGTAAATAATGCTTGAATTAAGACAATAAAAGTTTATTGAGAATCAGAATATATAAATAAAACTTACAAATTAGTAAATTGCTTTTTAAAATCATTTTTTTCAATTTCTATTTATCGGAAAGTTCTGATTCAGATTCAGAAAAACTGTTCCCAGCTTGTATTATAAATTAATCAACAAATTCTTCAATAATGCTATTAATCTATACTTATTAATACTATAAAGAGGTAAAGTTTGTGTGATTGTGTGACGTTGTAGGGGGTAATCTCTGGATCTACTGAACCGATTTCATAAATTCTTTCTGTGTTGAATAGTCCATTTATCGTAGGCCATATCATAGGCCACATACCATAGTACCACGCTATGACTAATAGGAGTGGAGCAGTTATGAAATATGTTAAAAAAAAGGACGCGTTTTTTTCGCCGCCCAACGAAGTGGGCATGGCTCAGCTAGTTTGTAATATTATTATTGTTCTTCTGTTATGTGACATAGTAATACGATACATGACATTTTAGACATTAACAATTGTAGTCTCTTCATCATGTCGATTAGTTCGTATGTAATGTTTAAAAAAGAAAAAAAATATATAGATTACTTGGTGATCTAATTATAATGTTTAAATTATTTAAACATACTATACCGTATTCATTTGGGCTTGAGAAATTTGGTAAACAAACAAAAAAATGGGTCTTTTTAATGTCACGATTACTCATTTATAGATAATTATAATGTATGGTCACGATGAAGACTCGAAAATTATAAAAAAAATATGAATATGTTAACGACTTTACAATACTTAAAATAGAAATTTCATTACATAATATGTTTAAATAATTTAAATATTATAATTAGATCACTTAGTAATCAATATTTTTTTTTTCTTTTTAAACATTACATACGAACTTAACGACAATGATGAAGGGCCTACAATTGTCAATGTCTTAAATGTCATGTATCGCATTAATATGTCATAACAGAAGAAGAATAATATTACAAATTAATAGGATTATTGAAGAATTTGTTAAGTAATTTATAATACAAGCTGGGAACAGTTTTTCTGAATCTAAATTAGAAGTTTCCGATTAATAGAAATTGAAAAAAGTGTTTTTAAAAAGCAATTTACTAATTTGTAAGTTTTATTTATATATTCTGCTTCTCAATAAACTTTTAATGCCTTAATTCAAGCATTATTTACTAAATTCACATTTTCTTATCCAGGTGGAATACACTTATTTGTATTTGCACAGTTATTTATTGTTTAGTTATGTTTTTAGTTAAAATTGTTTGAAAACCGCGGCATTTTTGCAGGATGACAGATTTGACATGTTTATACTTTTTCTCATGCTATCTTGAATAGGATATAAGTATTGAAATTTATATTTTATTGTAAATTAATTAATAATTAATTAATATAATTATATTAATTAATAATAATAAAAATATTAATATTTTTTTCATAATTTTCGAGTCTTCATCGTGACCATAGGTTATAATTATCTATATATGAGTAATCGTGAGTCACGATTACGTGACATTAAAAAGACCTATTTTTTTGTTTGTTTACCAAATTTGTCACGCTCAAAAGTGCTGATAATTGGTAGCTTCACCCTATATAGTTGTTAAAAATAAACCATTATTTTATTTATTAATTCGATTTAAATTATTATCTACTTATTTTATTTAAACTAATTAGGTAGGTACATCACATCCTTTATTACAATATTAAATAATTATAATATTTTTAGGAACAAGGAGAATTTGTTAAAAAGAACAAATAGGAACCTTTACAAATTATAATCTCATTAAAAATAATTAAATAACAATCTAATACTTTGAACTTAAAATGACAACTCTTCATTAACTCCCGCCAATCTAGCAATAGCCACCCTTTTTTCTCTCCCGCCTAAACACAATATTCATCAAACCATAGAGTAATGTCATTTTTACTCGTCGAGCGGTAATGTTACTAAAAAGTGGCCAGCTATTCTTCTAATTCTCCTAACACGGCCTCTCCTGACTGGAGGACGTCCTCGTGCTCCCTATCATTCGTGACAGCTCGCTCAAGCGTGGACTCCTCATTTTTGTCATTGCAATCTGGGCCTGAGAATACAAAAATACATTTTAATTTTTATTATTTTTTTTTTTTTTTTAATATTACACACAATCTAGTAGTGAGACCACCACCACGAGTACTATTTTAGAATAGCTTGTGTGACATAGGCACGACGTTAGCTTATCACACAAGCAAATCAATATTCACACATGGCAGAGGCACGACGTTAGCGTACCATGCGGCGTCCTCATTTGTATGACATAGGCACGGCGTTAGCTTATCATACAAACTCTGCCTGTGTGACATAGGCACGGCGTTAGCTTATCACACCAGAAAAACAATACACACAAATAACTATGTTGAATCGGGACACCGGTCGTAACCAATGACACATCGATTCACAACAACAACAACTAGGTTGAATCGGGACACCGGTCGTAACCAATGACACATCGATTCACAACAACAACTAGTTTGGATCGGGCTTACCTTAATTGCTCGGCTGTACCTGACCTCGACTACTAGTGCGTTCTAGTACAGACGCACCGGCGTCTGCAGACGCACCGGCACACGGCATGTGGCCGCTGTGGCGTCATGCAGACACGACGACACACGACGTGTGGCACGAAGTGCAGCCGCTGTGTGACTGCTGTGACGCATCTGCAGACCCACCGGCACACGGCATATGGCCGCTGTGGCGTCATGCAGACCCGACGACACACGACGTGTGGCACGAAGTGCAGCCGCTGTGTGGCTGTTGTGGCGCATCTGCAGACGCACCGACACACGGCATATGGCCGCTGTGGCATCATGCAGGTGCGCCGACACACGACGTGTGGCACGAAGTGCAGCCGCTGTGTGGCTGCTGTGGCGCATCTGCAGAAGCACCGACACACGGCATATGGCCGCTGTGGCGTCATGCAGACACGACGACACACGACGTGTGGCACGACGTGCAGCCGCTGTGTGGCTGCTGTGGCGCATCTGCAGACGCACCGACACACGGCATATGGCCGCTGTGGCGTCATGCAGGCGCGCCGACACACGACGTGTGGCACGAAGTGCAGCCGCTGTGTGGCTGCTGTGGCGCATCTGCAGACGCACCGACATACGGCATATGGCCGCTGTGGCGTCATGCAGACACGACGACACACGACGTGTGGCACAAAGTGCAGCCGCTGTGTGGCTGCTGTAGCGCATCTGCAGACGCACCGACACACGGCATATGGCCGCTGGGGCGTCATGCAGGCGCATCGGCACACGACGTGTGGCCGCAGTGGCAGAGACGAACGTTGCCCTTCCATTGCAGTTAAACGATCTAAAATTTTATGCATTTGGATAGTTAACACGTTAAGGAAATCGTGTCTATGTGCGCTCCGAGAATAGTGACTTTCGGTGCCTAGAACTTGAATCACTATTAGCATCACTATTATTCTCAGAGTTGAGCATGATTCTAGAACGCGAGTTACGATTTCTAAAGCGGCTCTTCTTATTTTACGACTATTGATAAGCATTTCAAACTAAGTTTCAATTTTTAATAAAATTTATCAGTGTACAGGTTATAAAAATAAACAAGAATTGAACTTGGTATAATAATGTGAAAGCAAAACAAGTAAAATTCACATGTACACTGAGTAATTACAAAGTCATATCATGTAATCATAGCCTAAAGCAAGAAAATATTTCGCCGGGCAAGTAAGTACCCATACACAAAATAAAAAGAATCACTTTATTGCAAATACTGTTTTACAAACAAATTGGAACGTACTCACCAATACATATACAGCACTTACCTACTACAATTGAATAGCCAAAAGCGGATTAGACACGTGAATTTCTTATCCCACTTCTGATTTTAGGAACAAGGAGAATTTGTTAAAAAGAACAAATAGGAACCTTTACAAATTATAATCTCATTAAAAATAATTAAATAACAATCTAATACTTTGAACTTAAAATGACAACTCTTCATTAATTCCCGCCAATCTAGCAATAGCCACCCTTTTTTCTCTCCCGCCTAAACACAATATTCATCAAACCATAGAGTAATGTCATTTTTACTCGTCGAGCGGTAATGTTACTAAAAAGTGGCCAGCTATTCTTCTAATTCTCCTAACAATATATTATGTACCAGACTCTGTCTCCTCAGTTTGTCTAGATAGAGTGTGCATAATATACCTAAATAGCTACACCCTGTTTTGTCTGTAGTGGTTGTAAGGGTCACCTCACGGTGCCACTGCCCACGTTGCCACTACCTACAGTACAACTTCCATCTGACAGTGCCACTACTACACAAAGCGCTACCTACAATAGGTACTATCATCATAACAGCCCATTAATGTCCCACTGCAGGGACGGGCCTCCTCACGTGACGGAGGGATACTTGGCCTACTAATACCACGATTGGTATAGGGTTTAATTTCAAGTTTTCCTTCTTTTTATTTCGTAAAGATAATATTCACGGACGGATATTTTCGTAAAGATAATATTTTCCGTGTGGTGACGGAGTAAGAATACAATGTCACCATCACCACCACTATCTCATCCCATGAGTGTCGTAAAAACCGACTAAGGGACTGTCCGTGAATACTATAAAAAATAATAATCGAGAAACACAATAAGCTTTTTTCTAAATCTTTTTTTTTTAAATAAGTAAACAAATTCAAAACAAAGTATATAAAAATCTACAGCTCTCGATATAAACGCTATAAATGAAAACTAGCAAATGGCCAAACGATCGCGCAGCGGAAACTTGGATTTCTCCGAAGTTTATGTATGCGCTCATTTTACTATTATTAAACGAATTGTCGGGATATTTGCGGTTAATAAGTCTTAAGAATGAAAATATCGTTCTAACCTCTTTTGCACTCGTTTTTTGTTACTATTGTCCTCTCTATTCTCACTAGTTACTCGAACTCGATCGCGAAACACTACACTCACAGCATCCACTCGCGTTTTAGGTCCACTCTCTTTTTTGTTCATACATAGGTTAACCACTGGACGCCAGATACTCGACAGTTGACTAATTTTATTCATACATACACTATCATACACAAACACACACTAATTTTTGGCCACATTTCTTTTCAGTCCACTGATTAAAAAAAAATCCGCCAGGACAACGTTCGCCCAGCGGAGTTTTTGGCGAATTTCTCCACAATGGCTGCATACACAATTTTTTTTACCACGCTACGTAATACATACACTAAATATCTGCATAATTATAACAACAAGCCTTGCTGGGCGAACGCATACCTAACAATAGTATGTCTTTTACGGTAGGTACTTTGGGACTTGTCTAACTAGTTTCTTTTTTTTCCAGAAAACAAAATGAGAATAATTGGATTCCCCAAACTGATAAGCAATGAAGAGACCAGTAGACGTTTACTAAAAGACTGTAGTCTTGTTATTGATGGAACTAATCATTTGTATTATAAATACGAAACTAGCAGACTACCTTTCGTTTTTGGTACTGAATGTAATGAATACGCTAAATTGTTAAGACAAACATTGAAAAAATTTAAACAAGCTAATGTCGAATGCTTTATTTTATTTAAAGGTGGAAATAGAGATTTGGAGAAATTAATATTGTCTATAAAGCCTTTAGACTTTGATATTGTGAACAACTATACATATGTGCCTCCTTTGTATTTAAGAGAGATTTTTAACGAAATACTTAAAGAATATGACATAAAATTCACAACGTGTGTAATGGAATCTAAAGACGATAGCATTGCATTGGCATCTGCATTGAAATGTGCTGTATTAACTCGTAACATATCTTATTGTTTTACAAGAGTCCCTTATATAAATTTAACAACATTAAAAGAAACATCTAATCTTAACAACATTGAATGTGAACAGTTCGAACTAAGTCAATTTATCAGCAAACATTCTCTAACAGAAAAAAAAGTAGCCATATTTGTTACTTTGTCAGATACAGATTTATTTGATTTTGGTTACTTCGACCGTCTTCTTATGAATTGGGGTGTCAAGAAAAGTAATTTGTATTTGCAGTACAAAAGCCTCATGCAATGGCTATCGGTACATGATGAAGATAATATTATTACAAGTATTATTAACTTTTTACGAATAGATTCTAAACGGAATAAATTTGAAGAAATTCTTGAACAAGTACTTCATGATATTCAAAATGAGCAACCTGGTTTAGCAACTGAATATCTATTGAATCCTAATGAACTTGTAGTGCAACAATATGACCCATTGTGGTTCGAAAAAGGCATCATAACAGATTTCATAGCTATACCATATATTAATTTATATAAATATAAATATCTTCAAGGTTCGTGGGTTGTTGAAAATAAAACATCTGAAGACAGCCTCTTATTTTCAATGAGTATAATCATATATGCGTATAATTTGCTGACAAACTACAAGAGCGCCACTCTAATGGTATTAAAAAACGGTAATAATTTCATAAATGTACCTACAGATAAATATATAATTAAAAAACCGAAATACAAATGTAAAAGATCCGTTTTTGAAAATGGATGGAAAGATATAAAACAAATAAAACTATTCGAACATTTTATGACTGAAAATAATATTGATACAGAAATAATAAATAAGTTTCCAGTAGATTCAAGATTGTTGTTTATTACACTTCTTTACTTTGCACGTAAGCAAACCACGGGTGTCGATGTTTCAAAGCACATATACTGTTTTATTATATCATATGTTATGTTGCATCATGTGCTAGATGATAGTGCTTCCAGTAATCAAGAAGAAAGTCAAATTTGCAACCAGGATATGACAGAAGCCGTAAACGTCACAAAGCAATATTTTAAAACTGATAGAGAAGAAGAAACTCAGATTTACGATGATGAACAACTCAAAACTTTAGTGGAGCTCCATTACTGTCTAATTCACATGAACTACTTAAATACTCTTTGCGGCTCTCCATACAAACCAACGATCTATCATAAAACTATCAATGGAACATTCATTTACAAATTGGTGCATGATATGAAATTTAAGAATGCGAAAGGTTTTATTGAATCACTGTTTCAAACAGCTCCGACCGTGTATAAATACATAGATATGCTCATAACCACTTACAATAATATCCTCTAATTATTATGTAAGGAATAAGGATACAAGGAAGCTATATGCTAATAAAATAAAATAGCCTTTATTTTCTTAAAATAAGGTTAACAACATTGGCTATGTTCAAAAATATGAATAAATGAGGTATGTATGTAGTTTTAGATGGTATCCCTCTGTTAATGTGCCTTCGGACAGGAACCTCAGTTTTTACTTATATCGAGTCGTTTGTAGGATAACAGAGCAATATCGACATTTTTTTATTGTTTACTAATAATTAATAAAACATTTAGAATAAGCTTATGTAGGTAATTAATGTACAGTATGGGGACATTGACAATATGATTGGCTTTTAAAGAAAGACAGCAAATCAATGAGTAAGAAGAGTACATCCGATTACCGAAAATAGCTGAATAATTTATAGCATAAGTTTTGAAAATTATCAGATTAAAATGTATCTTATGGCATTCGGCATAAGGTTGAAATTATAAAAGATTGAATCCCTACTTACTTCTATTTGACATTGTATGTTTCATCATGTCTTACTAAGATTGCACTGGTGACACTGGTGACGGAAACATTGCACTTCGATAAAATGTCGTTGCAGTGCAACAAATATAGCACTTATTGATAACGTCATAAAATACAATTTCAAAATCATCAATAAATTATAATCTCACTTTCTCGCTTCCTCATTGTTGTCTGTCTTTCTTTAAAAGCCAATCATATTATCAATGTCCCCATACTGTATACTAATATTAAAAAGAGGTAAAGTTTGTGACGTTGTAAGGGCAATCTCTGGATCTACTGAACTGATTTTAAAAATTCTTTCTGTGTTGAATAGTCCATTTATCGGGGAGTGTCATAGGCTATATAGTATCACGCTATGACTAATAGGAGTGGAGTAGTAATGAAATATGTTTAAAAAAGGTTCGCGTTTTTTTCGCCGCCCAACGAAGTGGGCACGGGTCAGCTCAGCTAGGTAGTTATTACATTTACATAATCGGGAGATTAACGCGGCATGCTATTTCATTTTATTTTGACTTTTCACAGGTCACACCGGGCGTGGTCTCATGCTTGACTCTTCTTGCCTCTTTAAATTCTATAGAGAGTTATTAAAAAACAGATTGCTGGCGTAACGTTTCCCCAGCAGAAACTGGTTTTAATTTACAAATAACTTCAAAATTAACACCGAATCAATTCCAAAAACTACATAGACATTTACAGGAGCTATAATAAACTAGAATATCGAATAATTATCGACATTCTGCTGGGGTAACGCATGCACTTGAATTCGATATTAATAAATAAAGTTTGTTCCTATAGTAAATTAAAATATTTTACAAATATAATTTCAGACTTTTGCTACATTTATCGTAGTGTAAATCCTGAATTAATTGTTTGATGAAAATTTCTAGAAAGTAGCATTAAACGTTTATGCAATAGAAAACACGTATAAAGCAAGTCCGTTTAAATAGACAGTAGATACCATTGAACGAACTATTTGAAAACATTATTATGAACACTGTGACAGCTAACATAATATTGACAAATTATAGCCAAGATGTTTTAAACACTCTGGATGATTACAACCACTTGAACGCTATGTCTGCGAACATAAAATTGAATTTATAAATATTCTTCACATAATTTGGACTACTTTATCTATCTGATGCTGACTGTACTACATGTATTACCTATTTTTAATGATCTGAAGAAACTCGAATTAAAACAGTCGGAGAAGTGATTAGATAAAGAGGCTTGTGCTTTACAAGTTTACAACTGTCTCCGGCTTGCCACTTAGATGTAACCTTGATTACATT
Organism: Schrankia costaestrigalis; assembly: GCA_905475405.1. Taxonomy (NCBI): domain Eukaryota; kingdom Metazoa; phylum Arthropoda; class Insecta; order Lepidoptera; family Erebidae; genus Schrankia; species Schrankia costaestrigalis. The sequence goes on from FR997850.1 coordinate 6,532,312, forward strand.
TTATAACATTTTTTTTGCCATACACCACGCAAAACGTTCCTAGGCGCTCAGTGGTCACTTTCTACCCCATATGGGAAAAAGGCCTGAGTACTGTATGATAATGTTTCTATTATGTTTCAATTCTTTATGGTAAAAGTACTGTGGTAAAGTACTCTCTCCTCCTCCTCCTCTCTCAGACATGTCAGGCCACTGCTGAATATATGCCTTCCCCAAGTTTAAACGCTACTCAGTGGTCATAGTTTCTTGACATCAGTCCATTCACTAAGTGGACATTAACATAAAAAATATTGTTGCTTATTTTACCCGCACATATTCACTACTGCGCGCACATAATGCCTTATGTTGGGTAAAATGTGCGCATTTAGATAGTATTTTTATTTTAGTTCTTATAGAATTGTAAAATTAGAATTGTAAGGCTATTAAATTTGTAACACGATTTTTAATTACTCTTTAATAAATAATTTACCTACCTAAAAATTTTTCTTGTTTTTTTTACTTTTTTTTTATTTGTTTGTATTCTCATCTCTTTTACCAAAAATTGCATAGGTACTCCTGCCAGTAACAAACGAGCAAAAAAAGACATTGAGGTAAGCTATTGTTATGATGTGAGCTGAGAACCCGAGACTTTGTGCACAGCAGCCACATACTGAGTCAGTTATGTTTATCGATAAATAAAATTATCGTGTTACCTAATTAAGAAATAGGTACATTCCATCTGTATTAACAATATATGATGAGATATAACATTTCGAGCTCAAAACCTTAGGCTGGCCGACCTTAAAAACCGACCAAGTACGTGTCGGACTCATGCACAAAGGGTTCCGTAACATTGATTTATGAAATTAAAGACCTTTTGTTTATTTTTATATTTGTGTTGATTTAATGAAACGGCTTACGATTTATATCATAAAAAAAACTAACTAGATCTCGTTCAAAACAATTTTCGTTGCAGTTTTTATAGTAAGGTATAGGTAAATTATCTTAGAGAGATTTTTGCATTTGTAGTTGTGTACGGTCAGCACATAAGGACATATAAATAATTGAGAACTTTTATATTTTTTATAATTTTTAGGGTTCCGTACCAGTTTTGAAAAAACGGAACCCTTATAGGATCACTTAGTTGTCCGTCCGTCCGTCTGTCCGTCCGTCCGTCCGTCCGTCTGTCTGTCAAGACCATTTATCTCAGGAACGCGTGGAGGTATCAAGCTGAAATTTTCACCAAATACTGAGGTCTGATGCCTCTTAGTGCTCTAAAAAATTCAAACTTCTAAACCAACGAAATCAAGAGATATTGCTGTTTTTGTCGCAAATTTAGAGGGGTAAGAGCAAAAACCTACAGGGTACTTCCAGTCTACCTACAGACTTGAAATTTGGCATGAAGCAAGGTCCTGTAGTACATGTAATGGGAAAATTCCGAAAAACTTAAATTTTTACTTCAATCATATTATATTTTGATTCCATAGAATTTTGGCGGGAAAACTGGGTCACGTGACCACGTGACGTCATAGATGACGTCATAGAATTTTGACAGATGAGTCGTGACGTCATAGAATTTTGGCGGGAAAATATTTTTGACAGCTGAGTCGTGACGTCATAGAATTTTTGACAGATGAAACGTGACGTCGCAGAATTTTTGACAGATGAGTTGTGACGTCATAGTATTTTGGCGGGAAAATATTTTAGACACCTGTTCTTTTGACAGCTGTCACTTTTGACAGATGGGCGTGACGTCATAGAATTTTGGCGGGAAAATATTTTTGACAGCTGAGTCGTGACGTCACAGAATTTTGGCGGGAAAATATGTTTTGAAAGTTAAATTGTGATGTCATTGAATTTTTGACAGATGAGTCGTGACGTCACAGAATTTTTGACAGATGAGTTGTGACGTCATAGTATTTTGGCGGGAATATATTTTAGACACCTGTTCTTTTGATAGCTGACATCACAGAATTTTGGCGAGAAAATATTTTTTGACAGCTAAGTCGTGACGTCATAGAATTTTTGAAAGCTGAGTCGTGACGTCATACAATTTTGGCGGGAAAATGATTTTGACAGCTGTCACTTTTGACAGATGGGACGTGACGTCTTAGAATTTTTGACAGATGAGTCGTGACGTCACAGAATTTTGGCGGGTAATATTTTTTGACAGTTGAGTTGTAACGTCATTGAATTTTTGACAGATGATTCCTGACGACATAGAATTTTTGACAGATGAGACGTGACGTTATAGAACTTTGGCGGGATTTTCTTTTTTTGACAGCTACGTCGTGACGTCATAGAATTTTGACAGCTGATCGTGACGTCATGACATTTTTTCGAGAAAATTAATAAGTTTGTACGGAACCCTCGGTGCGCGAGTCAGACTCGCACTTGACCGGTTTTATTATAGTTAGTTACACCAACTGCATCAAATAACATTAAACAATGATAAACCATTTTTAAGAACCTGAACAATATAATTATTTAGGTAAAATTTGACATTCACTGACTTTTTGACTTTTGGCAGTCAATATTATATTCTTCTTAAAATTGTGCTGAACCTTTTTTGGTCGTAAAATGAAATTCAAATCTTTATTTTAGAATCCCTGTTAATAAACATAAACAAATACTACTACAGCTGCAAAAATCTCTCGAAACTAATTTTACCATACGATGCCAAAGTTTACCTCGGGCATATATCATCATCGGAACATTTTTATTGTACAATGTTAAAACTAATTTATCATCTATATCATCATCGGAACATTTTTATTTATCAATGTTAAAATAATAAAATATTGATCAAAAAATATTACACAAAATAAATACTTAAATAATAAAAATGTGACAGACCTTATTTGCTGACCGTATAGTGGAATACAAATTTCAAATTTTGAATCCGTGTACATATACGAACACTACTACAAATGCAAAAATCTCTCTAAGATAATTTACATATAAGTACAGTCAGCCCTAAAAGTCGCTAAACACATTTTAAATTCCAAAACTGCTGAACACTATAAAATGTCATACGTCAATGTCGCAACAAGAGTACAGAATAAGCTTTACATACAAAACGACCATAACACGCTGAACACGATTATTCCAAAAGTGGCTGAACCCTAGTATTTTTAAAAGTAACTACACTAGTATTCCAAAAGTATTTGAACACTAGTATATAAAAATTAGCTGAACATTAATATTCCCAAAGTAGCTGATCACCTAGGATTAAAAATATAGCACGCGTCAATTCGTATTAAAACCTACTTTTGAGTATTATACTATATCTTTAAAAAGTAATTGTCCTGAGTCTGGATGTTCTTTGTATCTTTTAAATTGATGTTTGTGAAGTCCCCGCGACAAAGCATAATTTCTAGAGCGGAAAAATATTAAAAAAAGGAATGAGGAAATGTAGAGTTGTTTATAGATTAAATTCAATTTTTTAAAAAATATTCCGGAACTAATGCCTGTAATAAGAGTTTTTATTGTGAAATATCATTGTAAAATTGTGATTATTAATTAAGCTTTAAAACATTTGTCTAATTATTTTACATGTCAAAGGACTAAAATAAGCTTTACATTAAGAACACCAAAAGTAGATTGACAGGCAATAAAATATAACATTGATAATAATGATTTATAACCGTTTATTTACTTTTGAAATAACAGGGTTCAGCGTGTTATGGTCGCTTTGTATGTAAAGCTGTACTCTTGTTTCGACACTAACTTATGACATTTTTAGTGTTCAGCAGTTTTGGAATTTAAAATGTGTTCAGTGACTTTTGGGGCTGAATGTACCTTAGGTACTACATAATTATGCTTTTGTTAGGTTTTTCATTTTCTTATTTTAGAAGTTACTATCGCCCACACTGGTTTATTCACAGGCCAAGCTTTTTACGTTAGAGAGAGGGGGACAAACTTTTTTCCACTTTGGAAGCGTCTGTCACGCAAACTACATGTAGTTTAGAAAAAAAATATTTTAAAAACCTCGATATCAATTTTGAAGACCTATCCATAGATACCTACCCCACACGTAACCTATGGGTTTAATGAAAATCATTTTTTTGAGTTTTAAGTTAAGTATGGGGAGCCCCAACATTTGTTATTATTTTTTTTTCTATCAAAATTTTAATGAGGTTCACAGAATACATCTACCTACCTACCAAGTTTTAACAGTACTTAATCTTATAGTTTCGGAAAAAAATGGCTTTGACATACGGGCGGACAAACAGACAGATATGACGAATACTTCTAAAATAATACTTTCCTAGATTTTATCCTAATCTTTTCGTACAGCTTATTTCTCGACTTCTGTGTAAGTAGGGTGATTCTACCAATTATCAGCACTTTTAAGAGTTAGTCCTACTTTAATATCGTTGATCTAAGGATAATACTGATAACGACTTTAACAACATACTTTCTTGGTTCACTACTAAATAAGTAATTGATTTTTATTAAAAAAAACCCAGATGTCAGCACCTCATTATGAACATAAAATCAAGGTAAAAACCTGAACTTACCTATGATCATAAGAAACTGTCAAAACAAAGTAGATATACCGTATTCATCCTTAAAGTCTATTTTTTTATCTCGGACACTAAAATGACAACTACAAATGTCAAACGTAAAAATAATGTAGCCAGCTTTTAAGAAACAGTGCTGTCCTGTGTTTCGATTCGTGTTGTATTATTGTAAAATATTTACGGTTGTTAGTATAGTCGAGAACTAAATGGCTTTATCACCTCTAGGGTTAATGTTAGTTGCATGTCATAAAACTATTAGGTTCAATATCGCACAACAAAACATCAGCCAAAGCATGACGCTACTTTGACATATCAGTTCTCCTGTATTAGCAAATAGTCGTTAAATATTTATAAAAACAAATAGCAAAGTCAACGTTATTGACTGTTACTAGAGCATATTTTCGGTAAAGCGTTTTAATCTAATGAATTTCTCTCTTTTTTCCTTCTATGTCCATGATCAAATGATAGGGATAATTTCGTGCATGACGTCATTGGCGCATATTTCAATTTAAAGTTTTCGTAATTTTATAATATAAAACAAATTAGGGTAAACAACCTAATCGTTAGAAGTCCTACATATGTTGGCACTTAAGAGTAAAAAGTGAGTGAAAAGAAAGAAAACCGGTTCTTCCTCGTGGTCAAACTATTTTGTCTAACTAGTTTGACCACGAGGAATTTTGACAATTCCTCGTGGTCAAACTTCCTATCTATTTAAAACGAACACCATGTGTCTAGTTTTGAAATGAAATTGTACAGGTATATTCAAAAGCTTTCCCTTCTTACTCATAGTCAAACTAGTTTGACTATAAGGAATTTTTCTCTCTTTTATCGCATAAGGACAGATTCTCATATAGACAGATTCTCAAAAAGACAGAAATGGTATAGTTGTACCTACACACTTTCATGCAAGTTCTTAGAACATAAAAGTGAGCCTCGCTGTAATAGAATTACTTAAATGAAACTCTGACAAAACAAATTAACGTCGACTAAACTAAAGATGAATTAAAACAAATAAAAATTAATTATAATTTATATTTTTTTTAATAAAAAGTTTATTTATAAGTACATAGGTCTATTTTTCTGTAGGTTTTCCAATAACATTTTTTTCATCAACAAATCTGTATTGCGGTCAAGCAAAGTCTTTCACAATGACCCAAAAATGTTTTAATTTTACGAAGCGTCTTTGCCAAATTTTCACCATTTTTAAAATGAATTTTAATGATTTTAATGCGTTGTTTAGGTGTATATTGTTCTGTTTTTATTAATGGCATACTTTTCATATTATTCAAATTACAGCTTCAAATATGATTTTTCTTGTCCTAACTTAACCTATTTTTATTTACAAAATTGTTCTGGCAAGTTGTGACAGTGTTCTTCTTTTCCGCTTTATGAATTTTATGTCCATATTTAATGCACTAAAGTGTAGCTCTCTAATTATTTAAACAAGAAAAAGCAAAGGCAAATAAAAACGGCAAAATAATACAAGTGACATGGACATACACCCCCTTACTCATAAACGCCTCTTAAATTTTAGTTAATTGATTAATTAGCTTAAACTCTTACGTTGTTTGGTATAAGGTTGGTTTTCGTAATAAAAATCTCGCTAAACAGTGATTAAATTTAAGAGACGTTTATGAGTAAGGGGGATAATTGTCAATTTATTTTTATTTATACCTGTACTATTAGATTTCATAGCATACAGTATGTTATGTTAAAATTTTATGCTAGTTTGACCACGAGGAATTGTCAAAATTCCTCGTGGTCAAACTAGTTAGACAAAATAGTTTGACCACGAGGAAGAACCCAAGAAAACACTATAGATTATTCAAGTTCAGTATGATTATTCAAGTTAAAATATTATTAATTTAATTTAATATTTTTATCACATTTTACTTATTTCATGTATCAACATAGCAACAGTAAATTTATCAGAATTTTTTATTGGCATTAGTGCTAATAATATTTATTTAATACTATTCAATCACATATAATTTTCTTCCAAAATTAAAAGAGAATGCAGTTCTTGTTATAGATAATGCACCGTACCACACCAGGAAACTGGAGGCGTTACCTACTTCAAATTGGCGTAAAGAGCAAATACGAAATTGGCTACAATCAAAAAATATTCATTATGAAGAAACAATGTTGAAATGTGAATTAATCCAAATTTCCAAAAAGCACAAAAAAGTCTATGAGAGCTCTGTTGTTGATGAGATGGCTGCTGCACAGGGTGTGACTATTTTGCGACTGCCCCCTTACCACTGTGAGCTCAATCCAATAGAATTAGTGTGGGCTCAGGTAAAGGGACATGTCGCAAAGAATAATAAAACTTTCAAGTTGAATGAAGTACGAAGTCTTTTTAAAGAAGAGCTTCTTCAAGTGACCCCTCAGCGGTGGCAAGACTGCGCTATGCAGTCAGTTATTCAACTCGAAGACAAAATGTGCCAATTGGGTCATATAGTCGACGACATAACAGATAGATTCATTATAGAAGTAGGTGACGCCGACGACTCAGATGATTCCGAATATTCAAGTAACGAATCCATTTCTGATTAAAGATTAATTGTACAGCCAAATAAAAATAAATTATGTACCAAAAATAAATTTTGTTTTATTTAAGTACCTGAGTTTAAAATTAGAATTTGCACATTTAATATAATTATTTCCAAAAAACTGTATAAAATTTAATTTATCGTTAACTTTTGATAGTGGTGGTACATCACTACATAAATTGCACAAAAAAAAGGTAACAGTAATGATATTTTAGTATTCGAGATTAAAAAAACAGCCTATATAAATATATATATATATATATATTTACCGTAATCGGCGGAACTAACCTATATTTTTATCGGTAAGTACCGGCTGTATCGCATCACTATTTATTAATTGTAAAAAACAGGCAACACATGAAATGTCATTTTAGTATCTGAGATAAAAAAATAGACTATAGTTGATTTATTTTGTCAACAAACACCACATATTGCAAATTCACTAGTTTTTACATCAATCGCACACTTTGATATGAATAAAAGTTTCTGGAAAGTAGCATTAAACGTTTATGCAATAGAAAACACGTAAATCACTTTGATTTATCCACTATCTTTCTTAAATTTTAAATAAATATAATTTTTCCAACGAAAAATTTCACAGATAAAATTAATTTTATGATTTGACATTTGTAGATTATAGAATTTTGTCCTTGATTCCTATACATTTTTCAAAGATTAAAGACGAAAGTCTTTAGTCTGTGGTTGACAAGACGCCATATATGTTTACGTTCTAAAGCAAGTCTGTTTAAATAGACAGTAATATAAAGGACATGTTCCCGCGTTTATAAACAAAACTCTTTTTTTAAATTGAAGAATGTACGGTCAGGGAAATTAATTGTTTAGCAGGTTGTCTACTCTTCTTTCTTAATTATATACGCTATGTACCTAAACTTTGTAAACTGTTATTGTTTTTGGGAGTCAATAAAGTTAAAGTTAATTGGAACAAAACAATACTCAAAGATAAAAAGGTTATAATAATCTAACAATACCTACGTTAATTGGATACAATAGTTACAATATTAATATACCTACCTAAACCATTTTATTCTATTTTTACATAGATTAAGTGCATGCAATCATTAATATTTTTTTTCCTCAAGATGGAGATTCATTTATATAACATTAAAATTAATTTCAAAAACATTCAATCAAATGACAAAAGTACAAAACAGCAATCAGTGATGTCGCGCGACCATAGATAAGGATAAGAATAACGCGCAACGCAACCAACTCGCACTGTTTCTTTTCTGTCTGTATCTGTGGTCTGTACATGTATCTGTCATTGAATCTAACGGCTCCATCGTTCACCGAAGATCCTGCCAACGTCAAACGAGACAGTAAAAAAAGTTTAAAATAATAAAAACAGTAAATTCTAAAGAAAACTAGCTTATATCAGGATGCGCTGTTTACAACTTGTCTTTTACATAAACATTAATAGGGGTCTCCTAAGAGTAGTACAAAAAATGAAATACAACAAAACGCAACAACACTGACTTCACCGATACCATTTGTGTAAAGTGTACATAAATAAATTTATTTATGTTTTTCTTGTGTTCAACAAAGTAAATAATTTTCTTTCTTTTGTTCAATCATCGTGTTTATAAAGGCGATATTGTGTACATAGTAACGTAACAAAAAATATTATGGTAGTTTTTTCACAACGTTCTTTTTTTGTTTGCTCTAAGATTTGACCAGCACGACAGTCGCAGTCGCACGTCAACTAGAGAACCTACACTTATCTTCTTTGGATTTTCATAACGCTGCCGCTTATAACATATTATTATCTCTTTTTAATAAAACATCATTGGATTGTAGTCAATGATAAATATAATATCATTGATTGTTCTGTACATGGCGATAAATATTGCACATCAACCTTCGGAAAGAGACAATCAGCTTAATTGTAGAGCGTTATCCTCTGTTTGTATTTCGTGCGACAGAGAAAACGCTCTGCAATATTTATCACCGAGAACTGTACTATATTATTATAATGTAATAAAACTCGTCGTTGCACAAAAAATGGTCGCATAACTTTTATGAACATACTATAAATTATAATATTCACTTTAAAGTCTACCTACATGTATTGGGTTATCAAAGCATTTTTTTATTTTGAATTTATCTTTGGTTTTGACTGATATTCCAACAAGGCTTGCAACACTGGGCTGCGCATACACGGTAATACTAGTGTAGGGAGTTTTCGATAACATCAAATACATAGTATGTAGATTGTACACCAATTTTTTTATTTTTTTTATTATAATTAGTTTATTAAAGAGATTTTATTTTTAAAAGGTAAAGATGCATAATTTCTGTATTCAAATGTAGAGTACATTTGAATACAGAAATTATGCATCTTTACCAAGTTTAAAACTCCACTATGAATTTTCATGTAGAATTTACTCAAAGAAGTAGGGTTCAATGTGCAAGACGTAAAATTTAGAATTCAGACAGATTTCCTAAAATAAATGTAGGCATTGTAATGTGAGTCGAAAAAATCGAAGAACGCGGCCGATCCGAAAATTAATGTTGATATAAAAATTTTTATGTCTGTAATGATTTATTTATCATAAGTCATAAGTGATTAAACAAAAAAACTGCAAATATTACATAGTTATACTTTTTGATTTAAATTGATCAAAAGTATTTAAAATTAATTGTTAAATAGATTTTTTTCTGTTTTGGAGTATAAAATTACCACATTATTATCATAAGTAAAATGACAAGTTCAAGCCTTGACTTTTAACATAATTATATACCGAATTTTATTATATTTTGTCACACACCATAAGTATCGATATCGCGTACAAAGTTGGTTTTATACTTCCCTTCCCTTCACTGGGTCGACGTCGACGACATCCGCCCGGGCCCGCTGCGTAACCGTGGTCGGTTGACTTGAGTTGACGTATTATTAATTTAATTTGCAAGAGCGCTTTACGATACCGTGTTGTAGAAAATTTGAAGTGCGTCTCATTTGCTAACAATTCCATTGCTGTGATTTCATGTTACATATTACATTTTATATATTAAAAAAAGCTAATCCTATTAGTTATTGTGAACTGTGAAAAAGAGTGATACCTACTTAAAACTCGCCAAGTTGTTGTGATCCTTGTTTTTTGTGATTTTACTTGTGTGACTATGGCAGATAATTCGAAATTGACTGACGAGGAGAGAACTGAAATTAAGGAGCAATTCGAACAGGTAATTTTATAAATATAAGTGAATATTTATGTCAATAAAGTTTAAAGAAGTCCGATGTTTGATCGAAATGTTCAGTCGGCAAGTTTGCGTGTTGTATTTGGGGCATTGCTTAGTTTGCATTTTCTTAATATTTTATAAAACAATGTGTGGATTTACTGATGAAATTGAGTCCTTTTGCGCGATAATCATTTATTTTCACAAGACCGCGTGTGGTCCGCTTAAGTGTCCTCGTCACGATGTCGGCAACTCCAGGCCGTGCAAATTCCAATTTTAAAATAATAATATCTTTATTTTGCGTAAAAACAGGAATTTCCCTAATATTATTATGTTTTTAAAAGCTAACAATGTGGTTTAATTTTTTTGTTTTTAAATATATATATTGTTACTAAGATGATACATTTTTACTTAATTCGATCTACATTAAATTCGTGAAAATACTAATGTGTGATAGAGTCTACCATACACATGGTTGATTGTCTGTTTACATAAGTACACACATAATTTAACATAAGTTACTATAAATAACTTAGAATGTGCCAAAAAAATAAAAATTAAATGGTTTTTCATTAGAAAACCTTCATTGGATGGGCAAGACATGCCTTTTATAGATCTTTATTGAAGAGCGCTCAAGTTATTCTGCGCATAGTATTGATAAGGCTGATAAGACAACACCTGTATTCAAAGTAATTAATAATATCTCAATAGCTACAATAAATTTTCACTATTTATATCATCATTGTATTTGCCAGTGGTTATTTTCATACTTTAAAAGATAAAAAATTGCTTTGTATACCTTAGTAGACAATTGTTCCTAAGAATTGCCTTTACACACATTTATTAACATTTATTTTATAAGGAACATTTAACAGTTATAACGTTAACATAATAACAAAATATAGACCTTATAGATAAAGTAAACGTATAACCCACACCAATATTCGCAGATTAATTTACTTAATAAGTAACCATTATGGGTTTGTGTGAATGTGTGAAAAATATTTATTTATTATCATCATGCTAATGTCTCACTATGGAAAGGATTCTGCTCCAGTCAAAACTACAACTGCCTTTAACCAAACTGGAACTTATTAGTATTCCAGTAAGAAGATTTCATTGGAATACCATTCAAGATATTTTTATTTTTCTATAATTTTGTCAAAGTTTTTTTTAATTCTGTAATTTATATGCCTCATGATTCAATTTTCAAAGGAATGTTGATAGTAATTAATTATTATAATTTAATATTGCTTACAATATTTAGCTCAATCTAAACAAGCTAAGCAGTATTTGTACTTGGTACAAGACAACTAATTAGAACAATACAAACATCTAAATCAGATGAAACAGCCATATACATTCACACAGTATGACTAGTGCAGATTCAAACCCATAACCTACATGCTTGTCAGAAAGAATAACCATTTTATTATCTGGTCCTCTATTATTTGCATCTTTTTATTAATCTTTCATCATCCTCTTGCCCTTATCCCATATTCCCTTGGGGTTGGGACAACATTTCTGCTTTTTACATTCATTTCTGTTTCCTGTCATCTCAACATTCACTCCTTTCCTAGCCATATTGTCCTTCACACAGGCCATCCTTCTCTTCTTCTGTCTACTTACCCCTTTTTACCCATCTACTTACATAGTTAATGCCTTCCTGATTATATTACTATTATTAATCTTTTTTTTTAGAAAATGAAGTTAATTTAATTTATTCATACAAGTAGTATAAAAATGTTGAAATAATGGCTTTTTAATAAATAAATAATTCTCACACATTCACACAACTCCATCTAGTCTTAAACTAAGCAAAGCTTGTACTATGAGTACTAGACAACGGATAAACATACTTGAATCCTTTTTTTTTGTAAATACATACATATTATACATAGAAAACACCAGACCAATGCAAACAATCATGTTCATGCACACAAAGATTTGCATTGAGCGGGAATCGAACCCGAGATGACCTCTGCGTAGCAGTCATGTTATATAACCACTACCCCAAAGAGGTCGTCAAATGATGTCATTGTTCCATTAACTGGTTCACAATTTACTATGGTGTAAAGAATTCCTAATAAGACAAATAATGAGTTAACTGCATTTAACATTTCTTTTTAATTTTTACTAATAATATTAATAAATTCACATTATACGTTAGGTATGTATGATTTGTAATACATGAAATTAAATAAGGTGGCTCATTCAATATGCAGTATGTAGCACCGCTTTGCATGCAAAGTATAAAATGCAAATTTTATTTACTGCACAAAAATGTAAATGTAGTGTCTCTACGGTAATAGTATTAACTTGTACTAATCAGTAGTATACATGCTTTGTATTAATATAGTATGTAGTCGTATATATAGACTGATGACTTAGGAATAAGGATTGTGGTAAAAGGATGGATGAGGTAGGTACAGGAAGGGGTGGAAAGTTATTATTGTTATATTTAAGTTATATTTGGAGAAGGTCTATATCTGGCTAATGTCCATTAGTTGATACGATGATGATGTTGTCAAACAGATTAGATAATAAATATCTCATGGTAGTGGTCAAATCATCTCTCTGTTGGTATACATGCAACGAAGGTAAGGTATTTGTTTAAATAAATAAAAATAGCCTTTATTTACCGATTACATAATTCTATAAAATTTGGTAGTATTAAAATACTACCAAATTTTAAACTTAAAAGTTTCCTTAATCATATGAATCTTTATCTATCTTGACAATGTCACTCTATTCTGATTGAAGACGGAAGCGAATGGGAGTTTAGAAGATAGAATAGGACTTTTATGCAAGAAGAAATACAATTCTTAGGCTACAATTTTCCTACGTGCTGTCTGAACCCTGCTGTGACAATACGCTGCAGATCAAGGAAAAGCTACCTATACTATGCGTTAGCTATTGTAATAGTGTTTATTTGATTCAAATACCTTATTTTGTAGGCAACATGCATAATTTTTGTATAGTTTTGTATTCAAATTGCATGTCCTTGACATCTTTAGGTAGCATAAGTATATTCAAGTTGTTTAGATATTGCATAGCAGAATAATTGTTGCCATTGATATATGTAAACCTTCTTAATATATTTGATTTTGTTGTTAATGTTGTGTGTTGGGTTGATGGAATGGTATGTGATAGTTTGCTAGCTTTAAAACTACTCAAATAAAGAAAATTTATGATGTACATAGAAAAACTAGACATCTTTAGTTATTGCCATTATGTACAGTCACGAGCAATAATATATACACATTGTGAAATTTTGTAAACTATCTAGACGCCTATCTAGACATTAGAATTCCAAAATGCATTCGTAATTTAGAAAAGGTTTCATACTGTTTTGAACTAATCTTCGAATAATCAATTTTGGATTAGCAGAACTTTAGATAACTATTTTACAAAATATGAAAATGTGTACATATTATTGCTTGTGACTGTACCTACTACTAATGCATTTATCCATGTCTTTTTAGGGTTCCGTACCAGTTTTGAAAAAACGGAACCCTTATAGGATCACTTTGTTGTCCGTCCGTCCGTCTGTCCGTCCGTCCGTCCGTCCGTCTGTCTGTCAAGACCATTTATCTCAGGAACGCGTGGAGGTATCAAGTTGAAATTTTTACCAAATACTAAGGCTTATTGCCTCTTAGTGCTGTAAAAAAATCAAAGTGCTAATCCAACGCAATCAAGAGATATAGCCGTTTTTGTCGCAAATTTAGAGGGGTAAAGGCAAAAACCTACAGGGTACTTCCAGTCTACCTACAAACTTGAAATTTGGCATGAAGCAAGGTCTTATTGTACATGTAATGGGAAAATTCCGAAAACCTTAAATTTTTACTTCAATCATATTATATTTTGATTTCATTGAACTTTGGCGGGAAAGCTGAGTCACGTGACCTGTGACGTCATAGAATTTTGGTCACGTGACCCGTGACGTCATAGAATTTTGACAGATAAGTCGTGACGTCACAGAATTTTTGACAAATGATTCGTGACGTCACAGAATTTTGGCGGGAAAATATATTTTGACAGCTAAGCCGTGACGTTTTTGAATTTTTGACAGATGAGTCGTGACGTCACAGAATGTTTTACAGATGATTCGTGACGTCACAGAATTTTGGCGGGAAAATATATTTTGACAGCTGAGCCGGGACTTTTTTGAATTTTTGACAGATGAGTCGTGACGTCACAGAATTTTTAACAGATGATTCGTTACGTCACAGAATTTTAGCGGGAAAATATATTTTGACAGCTGAGCCGTGACGTTTTTGAATTTTTAACAGATATGAGTCGTGACGTCACAGAATTTTTGACAGATGATTTGTGACGTCATATTATTTTGGCGGGAAAATATTTAAAAGCTCTGTCACTTTGACAGCTGTCAATTTTGACAGATAGGCGTGACGTCATAGAATTTTTGCCAGATGAGTCGTGACGTCACAGAATTTTGGCAGGAAAATATATTTTGACAGCTTAGTCGTGACGTCATTGAATTTTTGACAGATGAGTCGTGACGTCACATAATTTTTGACAGATCAGTTTTGACGTCATAGTATTTTGGCGGGAAAATATTTATTGACAGCTTCGTCGTGCCGTTTCATTGAATTTTGGCGGGAAAGCTGAGTCACGTGACCTGTGACGTCATAGAATTTTGGTCACGTGACCCGTGACGTCATACAATTTTGACAGATGAGTCGTGACGTCATAGAATTTTGGCGGGAAAATATTTTTTGACAGTTGAGCCGTGACCTTTTTGAATTTTTGACAGATGAGTCGTGACGTCACAGAATTTTTGACAGATGATTCGTGACGTCACAGAATTTTGGCGGGAAAATATATTTTGACAGCTAAGCCGTGACGTTTTTGAATTTTTGACAGATGCGTCGTGACGTCACACAATTTTTGACAGATGATTCGTGACGTCACAGAATTTTGCCAGGAAAATATATTTTGACAGCTGAGCCGGGACGTTTTTGAATTTTTGACAGATGAGTCGTGACGTCACAGAATTTTTAACAGATGATTCGTGACGTCACAGAATTTTGGCGGGAAAATATATTTTGACAGCTGAGCCGTGACGTTTTTGAATTTTTAACAGATATGAGTCGTGACGTCACAGGATTTTTGACAGATGATTTGTGACGTCATATTATTTTGGCGGGAAAATATTTGAAACCTCTGTCACTTTGACAGCTGTCACTTTTGACAGCTGTCAATTTTGACAGATAGGCGTGACGTCATAGAATTTTTGCCAGATGAGTCGTGACGTCACAGAATTTTGGCGGGAAAATATATTTTGACCGGTAAGTCGTGACGTCATTGAATTTTTGACAGATGAATCGTGACGTCACATAATTTTTGACAGATCAGTTTTGACGTCATAGTATTTTGGCGGGAAAATATTTATTGACAGCTTAGTCGTGCCGTCATTGAATTTTGGCGGGAAAAATAGTATTTAAACAGCTGAATCCTGACGTTATCACAATTTGGCGGGAAAATAAATAGGTTTGTACGGAACCCTCGGTGCGCGAGTCAGACTCGCACTTGACCGGTTTTATTTTTAAAGTAACTTGATACTTTTTATGAAACATAAAAAAGTTTTAATTTTTTTATTTTACGTTTGAGGAATATTGCGAAGTAAGTATGTACTTTATTTAATATGAATTGAGTTATAAGAATTCAATATAGCTTTATTTATGTAAGTATGTATTAAACCTTATCATGGGTTGGCCTTACATCATGTTGATCATGACATAAGGCAAAATGTAAAGTATAATCTGCTATTGTACTTATTTAATTAATTTAAATTCTAAATTATTTGTAAAATCCTTTCTCTAGGCTTGTCCACTTTAGAGTAATCGGAAATTGTTTAGTGGATTTAACTTTTTTAAATATTAGCCTAGTATTGTACTGGAGGCAATAATTTTTAAACAGTCTGTTTTCCTTTTATTGCAATGATCATATTTATGATGTCTTACTTTCGTCGATTTTTATGAAGGGGTAGTGACATTTTTTATGTATTCCTATTCCATCACATGAGAGAATATAATCAGGAATTCTCTTAACATTTATTTTACAAGAAATGTGTCTAATTCATGTAAAAATAAATCTAGTGTTACACACTTAACTAACAACAAGATGTTTTCCTTGTACACACAGCAACTAATCAAGCTAGACACTCACTTAATACCTTGAAATAAGACACAATTTCAAATGAAAATGTTTAACTTGATGTGTTGCTGTGTGTACAATGTTTTAAAACCTCTCCAAAACAAAATGGCTTACTTTAGAACCCGTTGAAACGTTCCAATCTTCCATTGCCACAGTTTACTGTGGCAAAACTGGATTGTTTTTGTCAAACCTATATTTTAACAAAAATACTCATTTGGGTAACTATTGGTACCGCAACTTATTTTCTTTTTTATTTCAATCATTGTATTATGCACATAATAAAGTCAACTATTATTTGTTTACAACAAAAAGTTTCGAATATTTTCTCCTTATGGTGACGGAGTAATATAGATGGTAGAAAGGTTTCACAAATAAAATTTATGAATTTGGTAAAAGTCGACTTTTTTTTGTCATAAAATCTTATACTAATCCGTCTATGTAAGCAACATGTTATAGTGTACAAGGCCAAATTTCAGTTGCCTTACAGTGGGACTATTATGATTTACCTAAAATATCTGCATTCTGAGTCAGTGTTGCAGAACCTACCCAAAGTTGCAATTATTTTCACTTGTGAACACTTTAAGCCTTATATTCTTTTATGGTAACCGGTTTAGACTTGCTGTATTGTAAGACAGTGTATCGCCTGTAGCCTTGATATTTTCACTACTCGTCCACTGTTGGACATAACACCTCCTCCAAATATTTCCACCACCTGTCTTTTCCATATTCTCACCACACAAATCCTACTAATATTATGAATTACGAAAGTTTGTGAGGATGGATGGATGTTTGTTACTCTTTCACGCAAAAAATACTGAATAGATTTTGATGAAATTTTGAATTCAGGTAGTTTAGGGTGTAGATTAACGTTGCTAGCTAGCTATTAACACAGCTAGTGTAGAATATTATGATTGAGACTCAAACCGAATACCTCGAAATCGAAATCGATTACTGCTCTCAACGAGCAGTCGTTAAAATTAAAATATCTAATTCATTATACATTCATAAATAACAGAATCAGGTCATAAGATTATTTTGATTGTGACTCATTATAGCTACTACTATATTATGTGAGTGTATCTCGAAATTGCGTCACTCTGTTAAATGTAAATCTTGAATTACTCATGCATGTCACCTACCACGCTTGCGTGTGATTACGGAATGTGTAATATAATGTCACTAACTACGTCTTATCCCTTGGGTGTTGTAAAACTCGACTAAAAGACAATACCTGATAAAGATTTCTGTACCATTGACAAGAACTATCATAATTGTCCCTATCAATACGACCTAGAGCATATTAAGCCGGCATGTTCATGCACATCTTTTTTAGCTTGTGCCATCAAACCACCTATACTAAACATTACAGATTCTGACCATCATTACATGGCATGCCATATCATTGAAAGGACCATCTCCAGAGAAAAATAAGCCTGATTCCACGTTAGCCTATACAAATTGAGGTCTATGCACCTCTCCCTATAGTTTTAGTATAAATAGTATTTGCTTGTTACCTTATCCAGCTTGTATTTTTACTCTATCACCACTTAGTCATATTGTTGTAAGTCCCATTAATTTATATTGGCATTGACGCCAGATAAATGGTACAGAGAAAAGGTACGGAACATAATATAGATTTAGCCGCGGAAGAAAAGGTTTTATTATAATTATTAAAATCAGGGAGCCCTCTTAAGTAACAAACAGGCCACCTTTTGACCGTTGGGCGGCGGTCATTGCCATTTAAAAGATACCAATATATATGTTGACCCCTCCATGTTAATACTTAGGTGAAGAATTTTGATGGTAGTGGGAGATCTACTTATGTTAACATTGGTGGGCTGAGGTTTTCTTTAAGCGAACTTTTTATTAATATGTATTGCGTAGGTAGCTGAATAGATTATTATACTATACGAGGTGACTTGGATAACTTCTTGGAGGATTGGATGGTCAGAAAAATCCATAGAGACGGACGAAAGTAGGAAACCATAGATAAAAGAATTATCCTGAGTGGTAGTCAAACGCGCCGCGACCTATTATATTACATTGTTATAGGATTTTATGTCAAGTCTTCCTTCTTTTGGTTTCGTTGGTATAATATCTGAGAACCTCCTCTTACATGGCTTTAATAATTTCCATAGATGAGATGGGGTGGCCGTTATGTACTCACGTCACCATACAGAGACCATATTAAGTTTATATTCTAAATATTTTATCAAATTTGGTATAAAGTTGTAGCTTAATGACGTCAACGAATACAACTTAACCTAAGTTTATAATATACTTTTTAAAGTTTAGAAAACTTTACCGGCTTCCAAGCCGCTAGTAGAGAAAAAGCGGGGTAAGAAACTCCACTACTGCATTTTCTAGACGTCAATTTATAATTTAATAACATAATATTAACTGTAATAGTACTAGTACTATCTACAAGTCTCTTTGTAAGCTAATTCTCACATAAAACGCTTACGCAGACACTATTTACTCAAGTAGGTAAATACATACAGATGTGAACCTTAATATAATTGTGTTAAAGTGCAATAGAGAATGACATTGTACACATTCTTAGCTTCAAGGTCGATGCAATGACCCACAATGTAGTGTTCAACTGGGTAAACTAAGGCTGAGCGCACATTGGAGACTAGACTGTTTCAAGACTGACTTGCCTCATATAGACAAGTCTGTCTTAAAACTAAAACGAAACAGTTTTGACTACGAATACGTAGCACACATAAAACAAAACTGTCTATCTGAGACAATATTGTCTATACGACGTTTTGTTCCAAGTGTGCGCATATTCATACATATTGTAAAGCAATAGTCTGTCTTAAGACTGTCGTGTTCCAAGTCTGCGCTCAGCCTAAGTACACTAATTCGGCCCTGTTACGACAAAATGCTGTAAGCTTTGAAGTGCCAAGTTTCAGAAAACGCGGTTTTAAGTTTTAATATTCAACTCGTTACCAAATTACATCAAGTATAGATAGGCGTTTGATTTTTTTTTTAAATTATTGTTAATAGTGTTTGCTAACTTTCATTAGAACATAACATTATCAAATTTTGATTAGAAACCTCACAATTTAAGAAAAATTGACTTGTTACGATAACATGTATTGGCCAGTAAGCGACAGTATTGTCATATAACGATGCAACCTGAGCTTACCGCGTTTTGTTGTGATAAGTATAGGAAGAATATAATAAGTTAGGATAAAATTAAAATAAAAACACTGAGCTTACTGGTGTTTCAAATTTAAATATTTCTGAAGTCTCATCTAAATCTTTAGTTATGTTAACATTGACTGTTAAATTATAATAAAAGTGGTGCCTGGACGTGGCCATAAATTTTAATAAATCTTTTAAATCATCATTATTTTTTTGAGAAATACCTTTTGGTGTGTTCTTCTTAGTAGGCCAACAAA
Organism: Schrankia costaestrigalis; assembly: GCA_905475405.1. NCBI lineage: Eukaryota > Metazoa > Arthropoda > Insecta > Lepidoptera > Erebidae > Schrankia > Schrankia costaestrigalis. Next base: position 6,552,151 of record FR997850.1, read on the forward strand.
CCCCTCAAAATGATAACACACAAAAAGTAGGGGGAGCAAAGAATCTCCGGGGGAGATCAGGCTACCAAAACAACCGACCTTTGGCCCTGGCAATATACAACAACACACCACACTGCGTACCGATGAGAAGGTCGTAGAATTGGAGGAAGAATTGAGCAGGTTACGGTGGGATATCGTCGGCTTATCGGAAGTTCGGAGACAAGGGGAGGATTCGATAATCCTGAAGTCCGGTAACCTGCTATTTCCGGGGGGCGACCAACAGTTCCAGGGTGGTGTTGGGCTTTTCGTCCATAAATCGTAAATAACGTGGTGAAGATCGAAAGTGTGTCTTCAAGGGTAGCATACCTTCTCGGCAGAATTACCAAACGATATTCGTTGAAGGTAATGCTGGTATGTTGAAGGTATGAAAGCTGAGGTAGTATCGTAAACCAGTTTACGATCCCACATCAGCTCATGCCGACAATGAGGTGGAAGAAATGTATAAGGATATTTCCTAAGCCATACATACATACCTTTAAGACCCATTACACCATTGTCATGGGGGACTTTAACGCGAAGCTGGGGTTTAGAAGTGAAAATGAGTTGAGAGTAGGTTTTTTGGGTATGGGCAAAGAAATCCACAGGGCCAAATGCTTGCAAACTTCATGGAGAGGGAGGGACTTATTATGATGAACCTCTTCTTCAAGAAGCGTAACTACCGTAAGTGGACCCAGCTTAGTCCTGATGGTGTCACAAAAACTGAGATAGACTTCATCATGTTGACAAAACAGTGATCAATTCGGGGAAAACTGGTAGTGATCACTGGATGGTGTGAGGCACAACTACTTCAATAGGCTCAGCGAGAGCGTGGGTTTGGATGAATATCACGAACGGTTTGTGGAAGCTCTCCGTACATTCGTTTCGGTGCATGAAAAACCCAGCACCGGAGAAGATCAAAAAAGATCTTCGACCACACTCTGTCGCTCCTGGAACAAAGGCCTAAGATGGCACTGCTGTCTCCAGACGACGCTGAACAGTATAGGCGGCTCTATCGGCAGATCTCAAAGTCACTAACTAGCGACTTTCGGAATTTTAATATAGTTTGTATTAAAAAAACCATTGAGCGAAACAAGGACTCAAAAGTGTTTGCAAGAGCCAACTATCTCAAGGCTCAAGGTGGCTCACTCGGTGTGGCAGAATAATGTCATCAAAGCCTGAACTTCTAGAAGAGATTTGGAAATTTTTCGGGCAGTTATACACTCCAACACAACCAGCTGGAAAAAAGCCAAAGGCGTAGGAGAGAGAGGTGTGGTGGTACTGATCATGAAAAACGGCGATAGAACGCTCCTTCAGAATTACAGACACATCAGTCTTCTGAGACACGTCTACAAATGCCGATGTCATTGTGGTCATGGCCGAGACCGTGGAAGACCTAAACACAATGCTCGGGGACCTCAGAGTCTCTCAACAAGTGGGTCTTAAAATAAACATGGACAATACCAAGATCATGTCAAATGTTTGGGTGTTGCAATTGTCTGCGTATAAAACTACCCCTTTATAATCTCTACAGAGTTTTTTTTATGAATAAAACATACTGTTGCCTAGTCAAATGCTTTACGTCCAGATTCGCCTTCGTGCCACAATATAGTCGTCACCACTTTATTTCCTTTACCTATTCTGCCAAAGGTTTCATTAACCAAATTTAATTTTCTGCTAAAGAAGAAATCTTTATTACATAATATAATATATAATTTTGGCATGGTAATACATTTCTGCATATCTACAGTAAATAAGCCAATTTCCAAACGTACCGAAAAACCGAAACCGAAAACCATTTGTAAATTAAACTGTGTAATTAACTTCAAATCAATTATTTAGTAAGTTATCGTATATTATTTTGACAAAACGCGGCAACCCGAGTTTGCAGCGGTTTGTTGAAATAATAAGAGGTTCGCCGCTCGCTACGATTTCGGTAGAACACTGCAGTCTAGTATGCAGCGTTTTGTCAAGATTTTTAGTTAAAATTTTGGGTTGCAGTAAAATGTTATTACGAATATTTCAGTTAGAAAAAGTGATATTGAAATTTTGATTGAACTAGTAGCAAGTTGACATGCAGCAGATTATTTTAAATCATGTTACGACAAAACGCTGTAACCCGGGTTGCAGTGTTTTGTCGTAACAGGGCCGAATTGCCCGTGGATGTAATTAAAAATGTATGTTTAACTGTAGATATGTAGGGTTTTGATCGTTGTGTAACTTCGACATAGCAGCCCATGAATGCCCCACTGCAGGGACGTGTCCTCTCCTGTAGAATTTTTTTTTTTCACAAAGTTCAAGACAACTAATTATTTTTTTAGATAACCACTTGTGTTATTAAAAGTTAAAGTTTAAAACGCAACCTAATAAAGGTCGGACTTTTGACTGATAAATCATATCAGATTATAAAGATCTAAAGTCAATGATTTTTATTTTAAATCTGCAAAAACAAAAAAAAGAACATATAAAAAATAATACCTTAAATAATGACAATTATTCATGATCGCAAAGAATGGATGATTCATTTCGGAAGTGCAGCCTTAAAGTTCGACCTCTAGTTGAGCAGGCTTATTTTTTATTTATGGCTTTCGGTGAAATTTTTAACGTGTTTTATTATTTCCTCTTGCGTAGGAGTAAATGTAAACATAAAATTGAAATTTTCGATTATAATATTATTATGACTTTTAACTGTAAGTACTTATTTTTATTTTGAATCATATTTTGCAACATTTCATTAATGGTTTTTCACATACAAACTCTACAGTTTATTATAGTGACATTTGTATTGTGTTAGTAGATATTATTATTTATTGCGTTGAAGTGAAAGTTTAAAATAGATTGCACTTTTAATCTAAGCATATTTTTGATTACGGTTAACCAATGACGTCAAGCTCACGCATAACATTAAATAGCGATCTTAATGAATTTGAATTATGATAGAATTTTTTGTCGAAACTGATAAAGCCATTTTGTTTTCGGGTATACTTATAGGGTAAAGTTATTATTAAAGTAAAATATTTACAACTAGATGATGCCCACGACTTCACCTGCGTTGTATATGTAGCTTAAATGTTATTCTACACCCTAAACTAACTAAATTCCAAATTACATCAAAATCCATTCAAGTAGTTTTTGCGTAAAAGAGTAACAAACATCCATCTATCCTCACAAACTTTCGCATTTATAATATTAGTAGGAAGTAGATTATGATAATGATACCTATACTAATACATTGTAATCATCATCATCGTCATAACAGCCCATTAATGTCCCACTGCAGGGACAGGCTAATAATTTGTAATACTTTGTTTATTGTGCAAGGTGGCAATACTTGGAGGAGGCCTATGTCCAGCAGTGGACGTCGATTGGCTGATATGATGATGATGATGATGACTTTGTTTATTTGTATGATTGGATGTTGTGAGTAATCTCTGAAGCATCTAAACTGCCTCGATGGCGCGGCATTTGAGTTAGCGGCTGTCTTGTCGTGCGTTCGAATCCCACGCAGAACAATTGTGTATGCTTATCCACTAACTATTAACCTGAGTTTGGATTGTTATTTGTAAAGTTAACGTTACACAAATTTTTGACATTTGTGTCAGGATCGAACCCGCGACCTCTGCATAGCACGTAATATTACTAATACATCATACATCTTTTATAATCACTGTAGTTTCTCATAAAATCGCGTGATATAACGTGATTTTACTTTCCAATTAAGACGTGAGTTTGATTTGTGAAAATGTAGCTTAAGATTGATAAACTGTTTGTTATTGCAAAACTTAGATAACGTTATGTAATATTATAAGTTGATCGTCTATGTAATCCTTATTAATCATAACAGCCCATTAATGTCCCACTGCAGGTACGGGCCTCCTCCCGGGACGGAGGGATACTTGGCCTACTAATACCACGCTGGCCAGACGGATTGGTATTGGTATAGGGTTTAATTTCAAGTTTTCCTTCTTTTTATAGAATAGTCCCTTAGTCGGTTTTTACGACACCCATGGGATGTGATGGGGTGGTGACATATTGTATTCTTACTCCGTCACCACACGGAGATCGTTAAAAATAAAAAACTTATTTTCATGGTATGTATGAGACTAGTGAATGACATGTACCACGATCCTTACAAAACTGCTTCGCTTTTTCACATTCATAACAATATAAACTTTTACGAATTACATATTATTAAAAAGATAAGATAAGATAAGATAATGTTTATTCATCAATAAGTATTAAAAAGCTAAGTTCCCGTCTTTGCAGTATGTGAAACAATGGTTTTTCACATACAGTTTGTATGTGAAAAACCATTAAATAATTTAAAACTAAAGTCAACTTGTTACTTGTGACATTACAAGCTTGTCATTTCAGAAAAACTAAAAATGTAGAATTTAAATATTGGCTGGTAAGCTGGTTTTGACGACCTCGGTGGCGCGCTGGTAAAGCCAGCGGCTGCCGCGCAAGAGGTTGTGGGTTCGATCCCCACGCAGGACAATAATTTGTGAGATCCACAAATTATTGTCCTGAGTCTGGGTGTTATATGTGTCCGTTAATTGATGTTTGTAAAAAGTCCCCGCGACACAGGGCATGATCCCTAGTGCGGGAGTTGTCTTTTAAAAAACTATAAAACTATAAGCCACCCTATTGTTGGCACCTTAAGATTAGACTTCGTGTCTGACTAAAATATCATAAAATGATAAAATACTTTAATCTTTGCTTATACTTAATCATTATTATGTGATTGAATAGTAAATAAATATTATTGGCACTAATGCCAATAAAAGGATTCTGATTAGTTTATTGTTGCTATGATGACACATGAAATAAATAAAATATGATAAAAATATTAATAAATAATATTTGAACTTGAATAATCATACTGAACTTGAATAATCTATAGTGTTTTCTTTCTTTTTACTCACTTTTAACTCTTAAGTGCCAACAATTGGATTTCTAACGATTAGGTGGTTTACCCTAATTTGTTTTATATTATAAAATTACGAAAACTTTAAATAGAAATATGCGCCAATGACGTCATGCAAGAAATGATAGGGATGGACATAGAAGTAAAAAAGAGAGAAATTCATTAGAATAAAACGTTTTACCGAAAATATGCTCTAGTAACAGTCAATAACGTTGACGTTACTATTTGTTTTTATAAATATCTAACGACTATTTGCTAATACAAGAGAACTGATATGTCAAAGTAGCGTCATGATTTAGCTGATGTTTTGTTGTGCGATATTGAACCTAATAGTTTTATGACATGCAACTAACATTAACTCTGAAGGTGATAAAGCCATTTAGTTTTCGACTATACAAAAGCGGCTTTCGCCCATTCTAGCGAAATGCATACCTAGGTACCGTTATATCGACTAAATAGATAACAATGACTCATATTTGAACGGTTACAACACTAAATAGTTTAGTTGTCCATAATTTAAGGCAAAAAGTTCGGACATTTTTTTTATTAGTTGTTTATGGTTCTGACTAATAGTAGTTTTATTTATTTTATTTAAAACTTATGTACAAAATTATGCACAAAGGCGGACTTAATACCAAAGGTATTTTCTACCAGTCAACCTAGACAGAGTATTACAAGGAAAGGTAGAAGACAAGCTTTAAATTATTAGTTTTATTAAGTTTATAATTGTTTGAGCATACATAGTCAATTTCTCCACAAAGACTATAACATAAAATGAATTCCTTTTGTAACGCAGAGGGAGTTGCGTGGCCGTAGCTTATATACCTATGAGTAAAATATAAAACTAAAAGAAAATATTAATTAAATGCCATATTGTGCATTGTCTTATAAAGATAACCACAGCGACATATATGGTAGTGGAGAGTATCAAGGAGACATACATATTCTCATTTGGCCTCGGGCCATGAATAACGATTTATGCACTCGTAAAAAAATCGCACATTTAATAACACCGTTTTATTAAAGAAAAAAGATTACAATTTCGCAGGCTGACTGATAAAGGTGTAAAATAAAGATATGTTTGGGTTATTTTGTTGGATACGATGTTATTTTTAGAGTAATGATATTACGCTTATACACCAATAAATAACCAATGAAATGTACTGATAAACATAATACACCCTAATTAAGTCAATAGCAATGAGTCCCAAGGCAACTTTATGAGGAATACTTGTTAATTCCTCAATTACACCATCTAGTAGGTCATGGAGGTAGCTAGAACAAAATCTAATCGATATTGTGCCATTAATTATTTTTGTTGTATGTAATATGTCTTGGTTGAAAGAATCTGGAATCATTAATTTGATCTATTTTTTTTTTCTTAAAAAGACATCTCGCGCACTAGGGATGAAACACTTTGTCGCGGGGACTTTTACATACATAAAATTAAAGGACACATAAAACATCCAGACTCACTTAAATAGTATAGGGTTATAAACCACCTCGTGTACGACCGCTTTACCACCAAAACTGATAATTTTTAAAACCTAATTGTCCCAGAGTTAACTTGAAAATATGTTAACCTATTTTTACTCACTTGTAAATGTGGCGTTAATTTAAACCTATTCAGTATTGTAACAAGGGGAAGAAAATCGATTGCATGTGCAATGGAAGGGTTAAATCAGTAGAGTTGTATTGCATCGATTATGTTATCCCTGCATATCATAACGTCCAATGCAGACATTTATTTATTAAAACTATTTAACATTTTAGTCTTAGACATTTTGTTTTAATATCCGTATTTATTTCCGTTTTATATTTACGTGACTATTACATCTCGCAATAATAATATATTTACTTGGAAGTTGTTTTACTGTATATATTTTGATTAGGTTTCTATTTAAATAAGGTTATCATTACTTGGCCGGCCTGAAGTTAGTAAGCTAACTTACGACGTTCGCGAATGTACGGGAATTAAAAATATACCCACGCTATTTAGTATCTACGCAGACGTTTGTAACAACTTCAAGTCAGCAACTCTTCAACTTAGATTGTGCGTACTGAATGTTTCTATCACATCTTATTCTATCGCAACTGATAAAACACACTCATATATTTTTGTTTTGCAAAAACACAAAGCCAGGTATACAACAAGCGCCTATGTAGATATATAATTTATGCAATAAGTACAAACAAAGGCAATATAGGTACATAACAGTCGAGTGAGTGGCCAGGTCAACAGACCATGAGTCACAGAGGTAAACTTGATGAAACGTTAAATAAACCAACGCATACCCCTCTTAAGTGGATGTAAACAATCTATAAATGTACTAGAGTGTGTTATGTTCTTGGTAAAACTTTTATTAAAGGAGACGTTTTAGTAATTTTGTACAGCATTTAAAAAAATAAGATTAGTAAAAAAAACGGCCGTTTTTGTTCTAAATGCAATATTTATCTAATTGAAAAACTTTTAAAGATTGCTTGATTGCTTTTTTTCTCAAGACTTAGTAAACAACATTTGGCATTATTGATCCTGTTTGCGAATTATGTTTTCTTTTTCAATTGGCGGCGCTAGTGTGCCCTATATACGCTCTTAGGTATTTTAGTCATTTTTAAATATACACACCTCAACAAAGTCTAGGGATATTTGGTATTTACTCAAAAAAATTGGTTCCTTTTTAATTCTTTTGATGAAACTTACTTTGATAACCTTTTTTAACACCATCATGTCAATTCTCGTACCTATTTCATTTGCCAACAGTAAGTTTTGACTGCATTTTTGTGTAAAATTTAAGTTTTATAACAATTTAAACGTTTATTTCGAATAAATGATATTGTGTGCATCAAGCAGCGGCGCCATTTCATCAGAAACAAAATGTTATGGGCAGTAGGCATGCTCCCAGCTGCGGGTACTAAGCGGAGTATTGCTGAAGAGATTGGAACAATACAAAATATGAAATCAAGGTTATGGTCACGTTATCGTGCTGGTGCTGGTGAAGTGGCTGAAAGATACCACGGCAAAAGTCTATCACCACTCAACGAAATGATTGATTTTTGCAAGTTCCCGCGAAAAGACAGCCAAATGTTACTACCATGCAGCTGGTTTAGAGGTTCCAGCTCTTGGTGGAGCCTCTTGCGGGTGGCCAAACTGTCAGAAGAAGTCAGCATGAAGCCCACCTTTATGCTTGCATACCGTTTTGTACTCCAGCACTACGCCGAGCGAATCGCGCACGACGACAAGAGTGGGCTCGTGAACATTTGATCTATAAAGATAACCTGTAATCTGTAGTGGTGTTTACACATGAGTCCCGGTTCGGTTTCTACTCGGATTCACGTAGAGAACGTGCTTGGCGAGTTGCTGGTTGTGATAGCCGTCTACAACATCATCAAGAAATCTATTCATACCACGATAGAACAATTATGGTTTGGACGGGAATTTGTGTCGGTCGAAGAATAGAGCGCGTTTTGATCAGAAACACCATGACGGCTGAAAGATAACTTAACGAGGTGTACTAATAATCTACCCCCGTAGACTACAGTTGAGCCAAATGTTTAAGCTCATGGACGATAACACCCGTCCGCATAAAGCGAGAGTGATGACAAGCTTGTTGCAGGAGCACGAAGTATCGATTTTATGCTGAACCACTCAATCGCCTAACCTTAAAACCATATAATACGCGTAGGACATCTTCAAAAGAAGGGCTTTGATGAATTTTTCTCCATAAAATTGCGATGGAAGGGCTACTTGTTTTGTATCCTAGTCGACCTGGAACAATATACCGCACCAAGACCTGGATAACTTAATCCAAGCATGAAAAACCATTGCAGGACCGTTATTTACGGTTTTTTTAATGTACTGACTACTGATTACTCACATAACAGTTAAAAACTGATAAATTATCGCTTATTTTCACTTTTGCTTAAGAAACACATTCATTGTTAGTTCTATTAATTTTCTAAGTTTTTTATTTATTTGAAAAAAAAAAATATTTATGCTAAAAATGTATTTTTATTTAATTTTGAATTGTAGCCTGATAAATTGCCTTTATAAAAATATAAACATGTTGTATGTTATCTTCAATAATTTTGGAGTTAATTGAGTAAATACCAAATATCCCTAGACTTTGTTGAGGTGTGAAAATACTAATAAAAATAATAATTTTTACCTATGTTTTTTTGAAAAAATTGACTTGTATGTAATTTTTTACTTTTTTTTCTTACAGGTACTGAAATATGCCGTAAATTGTTTCCCGAGTCTGTCATGGGGTAGATATTACCTAATATTATTCTTATATTATACAAGTAATAGTTGCTAGCCAAAGTTAAATATTTCTGGAGTGGCTGCTTGTTTCACACGTGGCCCAGGATCGTAAGAAGGCAGTTTTTCCATATTTTGACAGATTTTCTAAATTTTAAACATCCATGTGTACAATGTATGGAATCGTACATCCATCATCATTATATCAGCCAACAGACGTCAAAGTCTACTGCTCGACTGGCCTTCAAATATTTCCACTTTATTCTGTTCTGTCCCTGCCTTATTCATCGACTTCCCTATGTCTTTCTTCTATAACGGGAAAGTCGGGGAATCCTATGCGTTATGTTAGTAACTTCACCTCTCTTGCGGATCTCCTCATTAATGATATAATCTCGATCATATAGTATCTAAGAAGAGTTACTTAACACGGCAACGGAAAAAAATTCTTAAATATTATTTTTTTGTTGCATTGTTCATGTATACTAACATTTGTATTGAACAGGAATAGTATTACTACTAAGCCACAGAGGTATTTTAACTAAAAAAACTATATTTAAAAGTAATAGAGTTAATAGAATATAAAATAACATAAATACAAGTGCTGAAACATAGTGATATATAATAATAATGTTTTGAATAATTAACTAATTGAATAATAATAAAAATGTTACAAATAAATTCTGCTATATGAATCATTTTGCGATAGGTATAACTATATTTCCTGTTTAATTAACAATGATTCTTTTATAGGTTATGTGTACCTATTTAATAATAAACTACTGTTACAAAATATAGACAATTTTCTTACATTTATAAAAAAAAAAAATACACAAATATAAAGGTCTCTGGGTCGGACTGGATGCGGAAGGCGCAGGACCCAGTTCTGTGGCGCGTGTTGTGAGAGGCCTATGTCCAGAACTGGACTGCAATAGGCTAGTTGATTGATATATTTTACTTAAAATGTTCTGTGCGGTAAACAGAGTATAAAAAACCATGCCTTACTTCTTAAGTTTTGAGAAAGAAAGCAAATATTATTGTTTATACGTAATACAAACATAACATATTAAAACATACAAAAAAAATATACGAGTACACACACAACAATAAATACAAATTGACTGTACTAAAATTCTGTTACATTTATGTCTAAAAAGGCTGTGCAACTTAGCATTTTTGCTCCGACAGTTTGCCACAGCGCTGGTTTACAACCCAACACCTAATGGCGAATAAAGCAGCATGCACAATTAGTTATTAATCTCTGACAGAATGTTTGATATAAAACTTTCTAATGTCACTAGTTAAAAAATGCTCATCAGATTTTCATTATCTCATCGATCTTCGCGTAATATTCCGTTCATTCATTGCCCCCGTTTCGCTTTCATAGATATACAAACGCATGTATGAGTTGCATTCAAGATTAATATATTGTGTTATCTCATTTGTATCGTCACATTGTTAATGTCCCTCTGCAGGGACGGCCGCACCCCGTATAATAAGTATATGGAGAATGGCAACTGTGCCTTGTGAATATTCGGACTAATATATTATGTTATCTCATTTGTATCGTCACATTGTCCCTCTGCAGGGACGGCCGCACCCCGTATAATATATGGAGAATGACAACTGTGTCTTGTGAATATTCGCCTGAATTTTTTCGACTTACAATAGGAAACCTATTGCTAAACCTCTAAAGGTTATTTCATTTGCTATTCTCCAGTTTCGTTGAGGGTTACAAATCTTTTTAGTATTTTTTCTAGGACATGCGTGCTCTTAACTTTTCGCGACATTTATAATTTAGGTATAGTGCCCTAGATTGTTCTTGTTATGTATTTCCCCCAACACAAAGTAAAGCTAGGGTTATTTTATTAACAGTCATACCATTAGCTATTATTGAATCGTTACTCAGAATAAGTTAGTAGGTTTCGATTATCGCGAATGTGTATGAATAAACTTCTACATTGAATTATTAGTCATAATGCAGGAATTTTCGATAGAGTATGCAATTGTTGTTTCTAGTAGTCGTCATTTCAACTATTTTTACATAATGGTATTTCTTTTTTTTTCTACACTTGTTGAAACCGTAGTTTTCCTCGTCTTTCATAAAAAATATTCAACACTTCACATTAAACTTTTTCATGTTAGAAAGGGTTCAAGTAAGTCCCTTAAAGAGCTAATCAAAATTGTAGATGTTTATCTTAAAAAAAACATGTAAGTACATTCTGTAATTCATCAATGTAAACAGAATTACGTAAGTATTATATCAGTCAGTATCTATTCTTTGGTTAGAGTCGGGTTTTTATTTACATTTATTAATTGATTATTTAAACACTTCATTTTATATTATTAGCTTAGTTATAAGACTATATAAATAAATATTGTGATTCATGTTTGTGTATGCTTACTGTAGTTTCGTTATCAAGCTTAGGTGGAACTGTGTAGTGGCAGGATGCTATTATTTGATAAAGTTTAAATGAGAATGTTCATACAGTTGAAATGGTAATACAAATAAAATTAGTGTCTGGCTCGTGACCGGGTTGAAATCTCAAAATTGTTTGCCATACATGAATATACAAAATGATACGTTAATTGAATAAATTAGTAATAATTATTTAATAGTAAATAGGTTAAGAACAGGTAAAATAATAAGTACTGGAAGATAAGGATGTCATTTTAAAAAAAATAGTAAAAATTGTTTTGTATTTAGTTTTTCCTTAGATATTATTTACCCCAAGCAAAGGTGGGTATTCTTTATATATAAACTAATAATACATTATAACATGTATTACTTAATCATTAATGCAACGTCGTTTGTATTTATAAACTATTGTTATCCTTTTTCTTATGGTCTCATGAGACCTTCATCTTTGGTACCCATTCTGAGGTATAATTAGTATTCTTCCCCAGAGTATTATAGTCTAGACGCCAACATAAAATAAACACGGCTATCACTGTTTATCGAGTTATAAAGTAGTAAAACCAACCTTATACCAAAAAAATCCGTAAGAATATAAGCTACTCAAAAAGAGACGTTTAGTTTAGAGTACAAGCTCTGCTTATTTTAGGACTAGTTAGCGTTTTGATATTTAAATATCAAAAGCAAATATTTACAAGATGACAGCTATAGTTCTCGCCCTTCTATACGTTTATCAAGATCCTTGTCGCTCTATGTTGTAATTTCTATTGACGTAGAATCTAGGTAAAATAAAAAAACAATTATAAAGTTATGTTCTTTAAAAAAATAACGATTATACCTTATCATTGGTCATTGCGAATGCGTGATATCTCCCTATCTGCTTATCTTAGATACGGTGTTTATATCTGAGTATTAAGTGACTGCGGGCTAAATAATATTGTGATATTACTTTAGCTGACTTTATTACCTTATTTTGTTATTACTAAGGCTTTAGGCTTTATGCTCATGTGGGGTTAGATTAGGACAATAATTTTGAGGGCAACACTAGTGGCATGAACCTTAACAATTGAAGTCTAGGGTATGCAGTTTGACCGGTAGTTACCACATCAGGAGGACTGCTAGCTCGTCAGCTACTTTAAAGCAATAAACAACATTCATTGGGTTGGTGCTTTTCTGTTCTGCAGTGACATCCTGCCTCAAAATAATCTTTGTCCTTTACGTAAAATAGTGTTAGCAACTTACAACTACAAAAGCAACTCTATAGGATCATTATAAAACCAACAGCGTACAAAGTTGCACAAAATATTCGCACTAAACGGAACGTGCAAATTCAAACTAAAAATGGATTTAACTCGTTCAAAGCATATTGCGACAGTAAAAAAAGAATAAAAGTAAATTTGTAACAATGGCATGCCAGCTATTACATAAAAATATCGCAAAGTCACGCAACCTCACTCCAAATTCATTCCACAACACACTAAATAATTTCGTATGCACACCTGTGCATCTTAGAATTGTGCAAAAACGTTCCGTTTTAATTGCACAAAGGTGTTAGCAATATGTTATGTCAGTTGCGCTGAATATTTGTTTGGAATTAGGTACTATAAAAGGTGAGCTTATGGTAGTCCTATGGGGTTTTTTGTCTGCCATCCGTTGCTTTCATTTCTAAGCTGTATTCGCGCTTTCCATCCGGTTCAAAATAATAATACTGACGTGTCTTCATTTTAATAAATCACACTGCTCCTTGGAGCTGGATTAAGCGGTAACTGCGACGTTACCAATTTAGACTAGGTACCTCTTATCAAATAGACTTTTTTTACTTGGAATGCCTCTTAAAGGCAGTGCACTATACGGGCCTACTGCTCGCTTTTAAAGTCCGGAAAAGATGAAATACGTTAGCAACTAAAACGCACGGCGTTCTTCTTCCACCCATGAATAGCCAGGGGCCATGACGGCGAGAAGACTGGCATTACTCGAGCCGATCCAACGGCCCGGTTGCTAAAGAAACCTACCAAATGGTAAAATGGCGAGGAATATACATAATTATTTTAATACTACAGTACAGATTAATCCCTGTATTCAACGAATAACAAATGATTACGTTAGAAACTTGCAAACTTCCCAGTAATCGTGAGTAGCTTAGCGATTACTATGAATTTATTGCTGTTGGAATGAGTATTACATAAATACGACCGTGATAAAGCGTTTGATTGAATATTAAACAATGCCTTGTTTTATTAGGTCACAAAGGCAAGGTCCCTGATGAGTTAGTAATACAAATACTTAGCATTTTTCTTAAGGTATGTGACAATCTGTTATTGACGTTTGTTAGGACGTGAGAACTCAAAGCGTGGCTGTTTACATAGCATTTATGTTATGTTTTATTTATTTAGATGGTTATAGTACAAAAGAACCCAGAAACTTTACAGTCGTAAAGGTTTTTCCAGCTTAATGCATATCTTTGTGTGCATGTTACTTACTTTCACAACGACCGAAAATGTGTCTTGGCCTCCGACACGAGAGAGCGCCACTCTGCTCGCTCCTTTAGCAGTTTTTAATAGTCGCTGACTTGAAGTTTCTTCAGATCATTCTCAATCTCAACTATATCTTTCCACTGGTATCTGGGGGGACCGATAAGGCGACGTTCTGTTTGTCTACCCTTCGATATTTTGTCTGTATGGGAACAGGAATATTCGCTTTGGTCTGGGCGTTGAAATGGTATGATTATAACGTCCCTTAGGTGTCGTGAAAGTCATCTAAGCGGAACATCATAAGCATATTACTAGCCAGCTGAGATTCAGCGATCACGGATTCGGATCTCAAGCAAAATGATCATTTGTTCGATCTACAAATAACTGTTTTGAGCCTAGACGTCCGCTTATATTTCAATTAAAAGCTACAACTTACTTACGTACTTTTTCGCAATGCGAACACTAATAACAATTTTTCTTTCTAACCTCCATCTCTGATATAAAACAAACAGCTTTATTAATAAAAAAAAGGTACACAGAACCATACCTCTTAGCAGTATGCCCGTGCGAACATACCGTACGTGCAACGGTCCATTCACCGTGAGAGTTTGTTCCCATGTTCTTATTCACAGGCCTCATCATTTATTAATTATCGCGACCCGACCTTTGACGTACGCTGAGACACATATTGATGGTATCAAGGAAATTATTTGCATGTCTCTCTGTCCGTAATATTCATAGCACCCAACGCCATCTAGTCCCAAACTAAGTACAACTTGTACTATGGGTAACAGACAACGAATAAACATACTTATACATACACCTATGTAAATACATGCATACGATACATAGAAAACAAACATACTTAATTATGCAATTTTTCATGAAACACAAAGAATTTCATTGAGAGTATGATCTCTGTAAATAGTATACTCATAATTAAGCATATACTATTGCAACCAGTTTGCTAATACGTTGTTATATAATATACCCTTTATTGTTGGTAACCTGTCACTGCAGCTGGGCATTAAAAGAAAATAATGTAAGGTCCCTCCATCTATCTACTACATTATTTAAAAAAGTATATAGCTTGCGGTAATGAGTGTCGCATATAATTAAAATGAAGCATATTCCCCTTTGACGGTTGACCTTATTTTTCCAAGCGAGCGCTTTCGGGATTTACCTACTTGTTTTTGTGGTTAACTTGACTAACCGTAATGAACCCTTCATTGTCTTTATGCAATTTAATGAAAAAAGTATTTATTTCGTAAAAATTGCTTATTTTTGTACAGGAATGAAATTTCATCATAAGCGTTTTTGTTTTAAATGATAAATATAGGGTTACTGTAAAATATTTAAGTACTGCATTGGTTTAGTATATTTAAGCTGTTCAGATCAGAATTATGACCTTTTTAGGGAAACCCTTTAGTGGTCTAGCGTACTTCGGTTTTGAAAATGCCACAAAATAAATACTACTTTTAGAGGAGAAAATAAAAAAAAATATCTCTGTTGATTACAGCAGTCCAAACTAAACAGACATTGTAGTATGAGTACTAGACAACAGTTATACCTTTTTTAAATATTAAAAATACTAGTTATGTAGCCAACTGTATGTACACACAGCAACTAATCAAGCTAGACACTCATGTACCTTAATACCTTGAAATAAGACACAATTTCAAATGAAAATGTTTAACTTGATGTGTTGCTGTGTGTACTCCTAACAATATACGAAAGTAAGCCACATCCTCAATAAAGGCAGAACTGACACAGCGACGTGACATCCTCGGCGCGTACGTTAAAACGATTATGATATCATATCGGAATTTATGATAACATCTACATATTGAGCTTAGTTTAACGGACTAGGAATACTAGTTTCATCAGCCTGAAGTTTTCGTAGAAGGTGACCAAGGGAGTACTAACTTCACAGTGATTATATCTAGTAAAGGAGGAATCGATTTTAACTCATCTAGCCAGTGTGGAGTTAGTAAATTTTTGAGGTTGTCCTAAAAGGGAATACTACTTACACATTATGTTAAGCAAAGAAGGGAAACTGGACAAAGCTGGAAAGCGTACAACGCATGGTTGTCAAAAAACAACTTCACTTCGTCGTCATCAATTTTTTAGGCCTAATATTATGTATTTACAGTCTGCAAAAGGCTTTATGTATGATATAACATAAAACTAGCATTAACATGAACCCTTTGTAAGGTTTCGTTGAGGGACGTCTGTTTATGTAAAGCTAGGGACACAATTGCGAATGTTATGTTAAACTTGGCATTGCGTTTAATGTGTTTAAAAAGTAACAGTAAAATGAAATTGTAATTTTTAATGTTTAAGTTAAAGTTGATTACTGTTCTCTTTGTAGGTATAATAAAGTTAAATGATTCAATTCATATAACATAACATAATAACGAATTAATTATGTTTCAACATAAATATGACAGTTACAACTTATTGACGTCGTCGATTTTATTCTACCTAAACTAAGTTTACATTCTTTAAAGGAGAATGAAACCTTCACTAAGAGTTTTGGGCCAAAATGAAACAGAAATGAGAGTATTATCAATTTATAGCTTTACACTTATTAGTCTCGTGCTAAATCTTTTGTTAGTTTTGGCAATCTGAAATCCAAGATAATTTTTTTTTGAAGGAGATGGAAACTTCTGGGCTAAAGCTTGTACATTACTGTACAGAGTAAGGATATACCCTAAAAATCTTTTCTATTTTATTCAAGTTCGAAACCTAATACAATTGAGTAATTTTATTATTGTTTTATTAAAAAATAGGAAAGAATTTTAAGGCATTTCCTTACTCTGTACAGTAATGTACAAGGCTTTAGCCCAAAAGTTTCCATCTCCTTTTATTAAACTTTCATTTTTATACTTTCGCTATTTGTATACGTTACACAATTTTTCGTAAAGTCGGTTTTTAATAAACTTCTTTTTTCTTAGTTTAGAACAAGAAAGAGCTATGTAAATGTCTGAAGAATATAAAAATTAACCTATTGATAAAACAACCGCTCCTTCTCCACTGGCGCGCTACCATCTCATATCCACTCGGATTTCATTCATAATTATCGTTTTTTAAGTATTTTTGATTTGAAAAAAACACCCCTTTTAAAACTACGTATTTTTTAATTATTTAAAAATACTACACATTGTTTCTACATATAACCTTTTTAAACTAACCTACAACTAACTAAGTTAAAATACATCAAGCGTTTGGCCGAGTGCGTCATTGTTTATTTACAAAATTAAGCGTAAAAATGTCGAAGGTGTGTTCGGGACTTTAACGGTGACTCATTCGAGGTGACAGCTGGTATGCACGAAGATATTAACGAAAGTAGGTAGCGTTGTTAAATTTGTTACTCTATAGTTTACATTTTAATACATATTTATATTTAGGTTTATACATACATACAGATGTACATAGATAAGCTCACGCCCTTATTCCATAGGGTTAGGCAGAGGCTACTGTGAACCACGTACTACGATCCTTAACCTGTTTTGCTTCATCTACAGTCATAATAATCTTCTTACATGACCGTCGATTAAATTATTAAATAAATAAAGAAAGAAAGACCTATTATCCTCTTAAAAGATAGTTATAAAACCGAAGGTGCACAGTGACACTCAATCAACTAGTGTCACGGTTCGACACGGGTCAATGATCTCCTAATCGCATCATCGGTAAAGGTCCTTAACCTCAAGTGATTTACTAAAGTCTATAGTACTCCTTGTATGGTTTAAGTCACTGTTTAGTTGACTAGGACTTTGTTATTTAATATTCCCGGTGAATAAAGGCTTTATGGATCATTTAAGAAATGTATTTATTTTGATTGAGACAAACTAAGTCTCTGCGGTAAGGGCATCACGTTTGTTCGTACCAGATTCAGAAGAACTATGTACTGAGACACAATTTCTTATATCCCATAACCCTGTAATTATCATTATTGAAATCGCTTACAATCGGAATGACATTACATTTGAGATACTGCTGGACGTCACTAAAGTCCAGCTGTCAAAACAAAGTTCTTATAGTGGACAGAGTAGTATAAGTAAATTTTGACAGTCGGCTTGAGCAATAGAAGGTAACATAATTACTAATAATATAAAGTAACAGACTATTAAAATCCTACGTTTTATATTAGATAGAAATAATTATGTTCAATTCGTCCACGTGTGACCTAATTAAAAGGAGTCAATACCACACGCGAGATCAAAACTAACCATAATAGAATGTTTCATAGTTTGATTTTGCAACGAAATATTTATTTGTCCTACCTCTAGCATAATAGTGTTTTAGAATAGAATAAAACAAGTTACAAAATCATAATGTTACAGTTTGATTGCTATTAAAACTAATTTACATATTAAGGGTGTATTAGTGGTATAATGCCATAAATTTAGTGTTGTAACAGTCTACTGGGGTAACGGTGGTTTCCAAACTAAGCCGAGGCTTGTATTTTGAAGACCAAAGTTGTGACAAAATTTGTGTTACATTGAATTAAACATTATTTATTGGTGTGTAGCCTATATAAAGATTA
Organism: Schrankia costaestrigalis; assembly: GCA_905475405.1. Classification (NCBI taxonomy): domain Eukaryota; kingdom Metazoa; phylum Arthropoda; class Insecta; order Lepidoptera; family Erebidae; genus Schrankia; species Schrankia costaestrigalis. The sequence goes on from FR997850.1 coordinate 6,570,787, forward strand.
AAAAAAACAAAATAAAGTCCAACTAAATCGAATCAATTAAATTCACTAAATAATAAAAATTTAAAAATAAAAATTTAAAAATATGTGTTTTATAAGTATCCCTTTTGTTACCGAAGGACAGTCGTCCCTTAACTAAAACTTCTATAGAATATTATGCCCGATTTACACATCGACAAGTACAGTAGCGAGTTAACTTGCCTCATCGGCGAGTTAAGTCACTTTTTGCGTGTGGACGGCAAAAGCGAGTTAAGTAGTAAGTTGCCGATTAAGGGCATTGCATTGCTCAAACCCCAAAAACACGCTCGGTTTGGAGAAGTTTGTTGACGAATCCTTACATACGTTTACTTCACAAAAAAACATGAATAAACTAGATACTACCGAAAAAACTTTGTATTGATTAAAAACGCTAATTATTTCTTAAAAACTTCCAAAAAAAAATCACGAAATCTGGTATTATAATAACTAAATATCAAATTGTCTATTGAACGGATGATTGATTTTATTCGAATTTTATACAAAAAATGTGCTATATTCTAACTAATAATCTGTATTGATTACTTTATCTTAATTATTCGTTATATTTAAAATAATTGATAAAAACTAGATTTTCATAAAATCCCCGCGCCTGCACCCCCGCTACCGCCGTGACGATTGCTCGGGAGTCGGCACATTCAGTGTCGTTACGACTCTTGTGACGGGTGGACTGTACGACCGTATTTTCTTACCGAATAAAACTTTAAACCGACCAACTTTGAATGAAAAACTATTGTAAATAAAAAGTACACAATTGTTTTAAATAATACTAGTTCTAATTAAATACATAAGTGTAATAAACCCTAGTTTTTAATTAAATTTTGTTTTTGAATCACTCATAGACTAACCAACAAAAGTAATGAGAAGCGTGACGGAGCTCTTCAAAACTTATACTATTGTACCTAAAAGCTTTATACATTAATATTTTATACCTTAGTATGCTTTAGACTCGTCTTTATTTAAACGAAGCATGTTTAAATTCATTTTATGAACGTCGCTTCGATTAAACTTATATTTTGAGACCTTTAGAAGACATAGTTTAGTAGCATCAGTAATCAAATAGGGTAATTATGAAAACTGCTGTTACTATGTCCTTATATTATACCATAAAATACGTATGTATAAAATTGGTGTCTCCCAAAGAATAAATAATAATTTAGGTAAAAACAATGACAAATTTGTGTCGCATCTGTGATCTGAATAATCATTAGTAGATTATACCCTTGTATTAATCTCTGTTAGTAGATGGCGCTATTTTTATGAAAGCGGTAACAAACCTCAGATCTTCAAGGTCATTCGGCAATGCAATGCCCTTAAGTTGATTTGAATACAGCTCGATCCTATTTTTTGGCGAGTTAAGTACGAAGTAGCCCCCTCTCTCGCGTCTCCCTCACCCCGCCGGCTCGGCGATCGCTGCGCCCGCCGTGTAGACGGGCGAGTTTAGTACAGTTCACAAGTTCTAATGTATTTTTTTTTTGTCTGTTTTTCTATGTATAATGTGTACGTATTTACAAAAGTATTTAAGTATATTTACTTATGCGTTGTCTAGTACCCATAGTACAAGTACAAGCTCTGGTTAGTTTGGGACTAAATGGCGTTGTGTAAAAGTGTGAGGAATATTTATTTTTTTATTATTCTATACTTTTCAATTAAAATTTTATTTTCAATGTGTTGTGCAAGTGTTAATACTATTTCTCGTATAATAGCGCGTAAATTGGTATTCAATTGTTCAATGTCCATTTTATCGATTAAAATAACCGTAAACAATCTCAGGTGACGCACGCACGACGCGACTGGTCTTCGTCTTTGATCGGCAACTTATGAGCTGTACTCGCCTACGTGTGAACTGTACTTACTACTTATTACTTAGTACGTAACTGTCTATTTTTTTAACTCGCTTCTGTACTTGTCGATGTGTAAATCGGGCATTATGGATGGAGTACTGTAGTATTGATTGTACGAAACGACGGACATGTATGATAATATGTATAAAGTTAGACGACGCTAAGCAGATGTGTATGAATCGTAGTACTTGTCGCTTAGTAATCTATGCCCAAGTGCCTACCCCTCTGCCGGGATAAAGCGTGAATTTATTTATGTATATACATAGTACAGACGTCATAGATTGATATACAATCATATCAATTGTATCAAGAATTAATTAAATTTTATAATACTTGAATACGCAATGCTTACAATAGTAAGCCTTGAATTTATTTCAAGATTAAATAGCAATTTATCTGATAAATAGTACCTTGGACGTTGATTAAATGATACTTAAATATAAGACTATTTAACATAATAGGTATACAGTTTTAAATTAAAACATATCTATACTAATATTATAAAGAGGTAAAGTTTGTGTGTTTGTGACGTTGTAGGGGGTAATCTCTGGATCGAATGTACCGATTTTAAAAATGCTTTCTGTGTTGAATAGTCTATTTATCGGGAAGTGTCATAGGCTATATAGTATCACGCTATGACTAATAGGAGTTTAGCAGTAATGAAAAATGTTCAAAAATCAGACGCGTTTTTTTCGCCGCTAGTAAAATAATAAAAGTGTAACGTTTATTACTAAAGACTTCTCCAGGGAATTGCTTTCTTTCTTTTAGGTAAATTCTATTCATTTATTTTCAACATAATATAACATAGCTGTAACTTATTAACGTCAAATTTTACTCTACTTAACCTAAGTTTACATAGTTTAAAGTTTACTAAACATTACCACCGCTTCCTAGGCGCTATTATTTTAACGAAACAGCGCGACGCAAGTAACTCAACTGCGGCATTTTCCATACGTCAATAGTCAAAGAATAATTCCTTCAAAATAAATGTTATATTAGAAGGATTTGGTATAAAAGTATGACGCTATAAAGGCAAGAACTTCATTCTCACCACTCTCATAACAGCCAGTAGTGTTCCATTGCAAAGTGTCCCAGAGAACTGCCTGATTGCGCGACGGTAGCGCAAGCGACTCCCTTGCATGAGGTCGCGGGTTCAATTCCCACGCAGGACAATTATTTCTGCGATCCACAAATTGTTGTCCTGAGTCGGGATGTTCTTTGTGTCCGTTAAATTCATGTTTGTAAAAGTCCCTGCGGCACAGGACACAATCCCTGTTGCGGGATATGTCTTAAAATAGGAGAAAAGACATTGATTGGTAGGCCTTAAGCGCCGATTACACTAGACTACATGTAGTCTCCTACATAAGGACGTCCTAACTTTTTAGTGTTAGGACGTTCTGTTTACACTGTCCTACATGTGATTACACTAGACTACATGTAGTCTCCTACATGATGTAGTTGATTTTGACTACATCTGCCCTGATAATTGCACTTGCAGTAATCGACATTTTTGAGAATTTCACTTTTTTGCAGAAATGGCATCCTAAGGACATAATCTATACGTAAAAAATATATCTATTACTTTTTTTCTATTACAAACATGTTTTTTAGGTACTATGAAACGCAGTACTTGCACCTAAATGTAACTTGTGCTACAAAAATTTGAAGCATTAAGCATATGCTATAAGTTTATGCAGTACTTGCTACGATTACTGCGTAAGCTTGTAGCATATTTTTTTCTGAAACGAATGTTTACTTAGCCAAACGTAGTATTCAACAATCCTGCGTTTACGAGAAGCGAGAGTGAGAAGGAGCTATGTGTGTATAATGTGTATATTGCGCTGTTTATTTGGTCATCGATGACTAAAAAATAATTTTATTAAAGGGGGACCCTTTAAAAAAAGTATTTTTTCATACTTATTTATTTCAAAGTATTTGTTATTTTGTACAATATATATTTAACACAGCAAAATGACTATTGAACCTGTGTGCCTATGTCCAGGAATGAAGCAAATGCAATATATGATAAACAGTCTAAAAACATGGAATTTGTTGTTGATTGGTGCTGGTGGGGAACGGGTTAAAGATGCCTTAACACCAATGTTATACCAAAATGTTGCGTGATGTAAATCACTGCTGTAGTCTGACGGTGTGCCTTGAGCCTACCCTGAACATGTTTTACTGTCTCATACCTTTGACACTATAGATTACTTTACCTGGTTGGAGCGGGTGAACTTCTATAACTTAAAATGTACCTTTTACCAATAAACCTTATTTACCTTTTCTAAACTTATAACCTTTACCTTTGACAGTGCAAAAGCATATTCATGGCTGGGTGTAAGGTACCTACCTAACAGGTTATGGACAAGATATAACAATTAGGAATGACACAATAAATAAAAAAAACATTTTTCATCTTTAATTATAATTAACACATAGTTTATGAAGTGTGTAGGTGGAGGGTGCAGGTGACCTTATTTCATAAATTACCAAATATTGATCATAGTCTGGTGTTTTAGAGATGAAATTTTTATATTGGTTGAGCCACAATTTTCTAGTAGAAATTAGGACTCTATAGCGGTTTGTTCTTGAATAAAGCACTTAATTTAAGTTACTGTAGCTCTCATGTAATCTGACAAAACAATAGTATAAGTTTACCTATTTGTCCAAAAGAAAGTTACACTTTGTTTCTTATGTTAACTTACATAACTATTATAGCAACAGTATAAGCTAATATATTCAATGATTAATAATTACAAACGCAGTACTAAGCACGTGCTAGGTGAGTTTGCAGTAATAAGCACTATTACTGCATGTGATCTTAGTGATATTGTAATGCTCGCAAGCCCAGAAAGTTAATGAAAACGCAGTACTAAGCATTTTATCTAAATAAGATAATAAAAGAAGGAAAAAAAATATATCAATAGAAAGATCGATTTTTTTACTATTTTTAAGTTACATTTTAAAAGTTATAGCACCTTTCTTAGATTCTTCCTTAGATATGACGAAATATGTTTTTCGCGCTTATCTCGAAACCGCTATTTTGCAAGTACTGCGTTTGCAATAACGAGGGCAGACATGTAGTCTAGTGTAATCGGCGCTTAACTCTTTTTCTTCGTGACAGAGTACGGAATTCGAAAAGGTTCGTCCCTGTAGTAGGACATAAATAGGCAAATATTAAATCTAAAATAGTGAAGAGTTTAAACGTCTCTATGTATGTACATAACAAGGATGTTAAATAAAATAATTATTATTATGTTTTTGTCCGTGTATGAATCATAATACTCTGACTCATACATACTTTACCTACGAGTACTTACTTGTAACGTTTGATGTGATTTATGTCATTGTGTGTATTGGTCATTATGTGATTTATGTCTCCGTGTGGTGACGGACTAAGAATACAATATGTCACCACCCCATCTCATCCCATGGGTGTCGTAAAAACCGACTAAGAGACTATCCGTGAATATTATCTTTACTAAATAAAAAAAAAGGAAAACTTGAAATTAAACCCTATACTAATCCTTCTGGCCAGCGTGGTATTAGCAGGCCAAGTATCCCTCCGTCACGTGAGGAGGCCCGTCCCTGCAGTGGGACATTAATGGGCTGTTATGATGATGTCATTGTATCAGTGTATACGCAGTTGCTTTGTCTACATACAATTGTATTTATGCAAAGAATGGAAAATTCATTAAGTGCTTGTATATGTTTATTTGTTATTGTAATATTACTGAATCGTTTACGTAAAGATTGCGTAGTAATAAATTGTGTGAGTCATGGATTCGACTAGGGATTTAACTATAATAAAATATTGCTTGACATTGCTTGATAACTAATAAATAAATAAATATTCCCCACACATTCACACAACGCCATCTAGTCCCAAACTAAGCAAAGCTTGTATTATGGGTTTTTTTTTGTAAATGCTACATATTATACATAGAAAACACCCAGACCAATGCAAACAATCATGTTCATGCACACAAAGATTTGCATTGAGCAGGAATCGAACCCGAGACCTCTGCATTGCAGTCATGTTATTATAACCACCACGCCATAAAGGTCGTCTACTTCTGTATAATCTTCACAAACAAAAGTCTTAGTAATGCAATCAAGAACATTATCATCCTTTTATCACCTAATGGACGTCCACTGATGGACATAGGCCTTCTCCTATTATTCCCACCTTGCACGGTCCTTTGCCTAAGTAATCTGATTTCTTCTATTTTAATCACACTCCATATTCGACGGAAATAGATGTGTTTATATTTAGCAGTTACGGAGTTTTTAAGGCAATAAAATAGTTTTGTACTATTTTATTGTCTAACCCCCTTACTCATAAACGCCTCTTAAATTTAATCACTGTTTAGCGAGATTTTTATTGATAAAACCAACCTTATATCAAACAAAACCGTAAAATTTTAAACAATTCGAATTCTAACAAGTTCTTAAATGTACTAAAATTTAAATAAATTCTAAATAATATGGGCTGCGTGTTCTCTGTTTGAGTTATCAAGAAACACATGCCACGCATACCATACATACTTGGTTGATGATATCAAATGCTTTAATAGTATAGGTAAATGTATCGCTAAACTACGTTATTTTATTAATTTGAATTTATTTTGCATGCATTCTGTTTACATAATTACTCTTTTTTTACATTATGAGAAAACCACACTACCCCAAAATTATTATTATAATCTCAGTCAAAAGAATCCACTGGTGGATATAAGCCTCCTTCAAACGGCTTCTCCTTTCTCTATCCTGGGCCTCCTTCATCCATCGACTGCGCGCAATCATATCAATTTACCCCATAATACATTTCATCAAAATCATAGATCTAAAGGTTGTTTGGAAAAGATCGCCAAGATCCATAAATCTTGGTACTTGACACATAAGGCACTTGTACTGCATGCTGTGGTATATTATCTAAGCTTTTTAGCTGTATTTTTTTGTAATGGTGATAAAGAATAATGCAGTGTGCAGCTAATAACTAAATTCAACTAAACTTTCTAAATTACAATTCACTCTCTTGACTCAAAAAGGAAACCATGATTTTTGTTTTAATAATGTCGAATAAGTGACATTTATGTTTCCTTTTTAAAGTATTACTTTTCGTAATGAGTCAGGAAATCCTCATCATTAGATGAATTTGGATTTCTGCAATAGTTTTGTTATTGAAGGAAATCCTAATGTCTAATTGTATGGAAGATTTCACCGTCCATTCAAGTCATGTTGTTGTACATTTGAGTGCAATTTGTGTAGCAATCAATACCCGCATTTTAGAAAACCTTTGTCGTGAAAACTGTAATGTTGTGCTATGCATAGATAAACTAGTACCTACATAGAATAGGTTTATTTTTAGTTATACAATATTTTTACTGTATTGAACCTTAAGGCAACCGTTAAAGTGTCCGTATACTCAGCAGGACCCCTCGTCTGATTCGATTGAAAACCAAAATTCCACGTAGGTAATAATTTGTACCTTCCGACTAGTGTAAAGAAAAAATTTGTACCTCAACAGTTACACAGATAGTTCGAGTTTATTTCCAGCAAGACCCTTCGTGGTTTGGACATACGTGGACATACTCCACAGGTCAAAAGACTTTTAAACTACGAAGTAATGAAATTAAACCAAGGTATGGAAGTTAAGAAATTACTGCACCCTATCTTCTTTATTTTTATGTCAGTCTGGGCAAACGCTTCTTTACAACGCGTTTGAAACACTGATTTCAGAAGACCCTAGAAGACTGTCCAATACTTTAATGTCTGCCAAACAATTAGTAATGAGCTTAAGATTAATACCATTTATTATAACTTGCTTCATTGAATTAAATGAATATGAATAATGATTGTTTTTCTGGATTTGTGTCCTCTAGATTCCTAGAAGATACTTACACACGTTCCCAGTGCAGTGTACCACATATGGTACACGTGCATTGTTTTACTATTGTGTCTGGTGGCGACACTGTGAAAGGGTTAAAACATTATATTGACCTAGAAATACTTTCCAAATTGTTTTAAACCAATCGAACCCCTTGAATATTCTAAGAGATGGTACGACTTGATCACCATACCAAATATTGCCAATAACGATTTATCATTCTCATCTAAAATCGTATCGTGACAACTTTGAAGCGATCAATATTTCTGCAGAATTCATGTTAGGTAGTTTTAAAAAGTTTTATTTAAACTCGGTACGCTCACTTGATCGATTTTGGACACGAGCCAAATCGTGACTTGTTCGTAAGAACAATAAGAAAAGTAATGGAATATACAGCCTTACATGTACTTAGGTAAGATAATAAAAGCCTTGATCGTCAAACCGGCAAGATTATTTCTTTGTTTAATTTAATCTGAAACATGAGCTGTTCCATTTGTTAAAGCCGAGTAGAAAGAAAAAGTGTAGGATTTGAAAAATTTATGTAAGCTAATATGGACCCAATATCGGGATGTCACCTAATGATGTCATTGAACCGTTAGAAGTTTGAAAGCAATAAGTCTGACAAGTATTTCTAATGAACCAATACGGTGAGAAAATTTAAACGAATGTACTCTTCTGGGTACCAAAGACAACATGGTAGCTTTGACTTATATCTCTCTAATGTCTATAGAAAAGGTATTTAATCCTATTCATATAATACAGGCGAAAGTTTGTAAGTATGGCTGTTTGTTTCTCTTTCGCGTAAAAACTACTGAATTGATTTTAATGAACCTTTACAATATTATAGCTTATACATCAGCATGTCAATTCTCGTACCTAAAATTCGGTTAAGTTAACTCTTAGTTGTCAAATTGTCACACTCTAAATAAAACTTTAACACGACCATATAAGATTACAATTGCAATAGCAAAAACATGACAATTAAAAGTTAACTTAACCAAATTTTAGGAACGAGAATTGACATGCTGAATAAAACATAGAACGTCAGACAACACATAGACTACAATTTATAAAGATTTTGTGTGAATTTTCTAAAATACGCAGACAATTTCGCGGGTACATGCGGGTATATATTATTGTTATTATTTATTGTCACATAACTAACATTTTTTTGTTATTTATATCGTTGTTTTACAATACAGTAGTTGTTTGGTATAAACAAGGAAATAACTTAATAGATAAAAAAATGTCGTAAATGATTTCTTTATATGGCCGTGCTTTAATTACTTATGGTCTGAATTACGTTATTCCTCTGTTTACTAAAGTTGTAATGTTATGTACGGTTTACTAAAATATACCGATTATATATGTACAGTAAAATAGGTAGATACAATTTTATTCGTTTCCTTTGACAACACAAGGATTTGTACCTATTTTAATTTTATTCAGTATTTATGTGCACTGTGAAACCCTTAAAACCATCATCTCTGTATCATATCAACTAATGGAAGTCCAATGCTTGACATAGGCCTCGTCCCATGCTGGACATAGGCCTCGTCCAAATATTTCTACGTTGTATGGTACATCATCCATCCTGTAACAATGTTTCTTAGTCGTATTGACGCTAATCTTTGGAAGCTAGATTGAGGATGTAACATTTAAATAACAGTTTTACATTTCTTTCTTTCATTTTTCTTATTTACATCTAGTGGACGAGAAGGGGTGGTGGCATTCCTAATTATTAGGTATTCTTCGAATTGGTAAGCACACAAACCAAAGAACATTCTACATGGTCGTACATAAGTTATTTAGTAGGTATTATGACCTATACTCAAAATATTTTAATATTCATAGCGTGAAGTACGAATTTGGTAGTAACATCTGCGCAAACAATCGTTGTTCGTTCGCCATACTGGTTTGATGTACGCCATAAGTTGGGTGACGGTGCTTTTTTTGTATACCTACGTTTTTTTATATTGTTATGGTCATAAGAATGTAATACGTGGAAATATAAGTTTAGTAATGATACTTATAGCTATTACACAACTCCACCCAGTCCTAAACTGCAGCTAAGCAGAGCTTGTACTGTCTAGACAATGGATACATTCGTGTTCCTACGGATTTGTATTAAAAAGTATAACTAACTTAAAAAAACAATATTAGTATGTTATATTATCATTATATCATATGTGTATTATCAAAACTGGACCGTTATTACAATATAAAGTAAGCTGATATCGTGATAAGATATAATATATACTATATTGTTGATATAATATACTTATTGAAATACTTTTTTTAATATAGAAATAACACATTACTCATATACTTACGTATTTTTAAAGAAAACTTGAGTTGATGCCTGACAGGGCATCATAGGCAGGACAGGCTTCATACCCATTAAATATATGTATTTTAATGGCCATAAAGAACGTTCAGGACAAGAAGTTCACAGTCTGGGCCAAGCAAACGGTGTACCGACGACTTAGTTAGGACGGCGGGAAACCGATGGATGAGGAAGGCGCAGGACGGAAATATTTGGAGGCAGGCCATCTCCAGCAGTGGATATCCATTGGTTGATATGATGATATTCCGTATCAGCATATGGACGATATGCATTCTGGACGTCCTCTACTGATATTGCATAATAATGTATATTGTTATGATGATATGGGTTAGACGCAGTTGGTGAAGATGAATAGAGACTCATCTTAAAAAAGTGCTCCTTTTGCGAAGTGCACCAATTGAGAAGTGCACCAGTTGCGACGTGCACCAGTTGAGAAGTGCACCGTTTGAGCATGGTGTACAAGTTGCGAAGTGCACCAACTGCGTCTAACCCGATGAGGGGGTGATGAGGGTTATTGATAAAGTGTAATACAAATAACTGTAAAAAATGTTAAATGCAATACTACAAGCACAGTTATTCTTAGTTAAAATAGACTAGATCCACAGCTCTCAAGTAGGTAAAGTCATAACAAAAATTTTAAATTTAGCCGCTAACATTATTATTCACCATATAAAGTGCATTAAAGTGTTACAAGGTTAATAAACAACAAAGTTATGTGGTACAAATTATACACATCCGACCATATTAAATAGGTCACTACACTTACAACTTTTATACCTAAGTTTATCGACACCGCTTAGTCGTACCGAATTATTTGTATTAGTACCTATATAAAATGCTGAATTATTACCGTGCAAATTAATTTATTAAAGTCATTAAAAGCTATTTAATCAAATATTCATAAATTACTCATGATTTGTGATGGCATTTATAGTGAGTAATTATAGTGTGAAATATATTAGTTTAGGAGTTATTATATTGCCAGTTATTAATTTGTTATTTTCTAAAAATAATGAGTGAAGTCGTTTCATTCTTTCTGTCAGTTGTTTTCATTCATGATACTATTATAATCATGCGCTTTCCATTAGGTTCAATAGTCATTTTGCTGTCTTAATAAAAATAAATTAAATAGACATATTAAACTGTTTCTTATTTATGTAAACGAAAGGAAAGAGCTATATTTCCCTAAAAAAAAATCCCTTGCTTTTCCGTATGTCTCCGTTTGTCTTTTACAAGTTCGGGTTTTCGACGTTTTAGACTCCATTCGATCTTCTTTAGTCGACATTCGAAGTGGAAAATATAACACGTTATTATTTTATTAATTTTCAAAATGTAATGCAACTAGTACCTGCAATTGATAAATATCAAGAAAGCAACACGTAATGATGGCCTTGCTTCTACATTTCGTTCGGAAACAGAGCGTGGCATGATTAACATAAGACGTTTGTTATTATAATATTTACTGTTATTAATAGTTTTAACATCTCAACAAGGTCAGATTTGAGTTAGCAAGGCTTTTGACACGATTGAGCTTGCTTAACAAGAGTACGACCCTGAAAGGTCAATCAGAAACACACTTGTACTATACTGGGTGGCTTATTCAAAAGGGTCAGTATGGGAAAGTCTTAAACTATAAGTCATACGAAGATTTGTTCTTAGGAACCATGACACCGATTTTGATAAAAAGAAAAACTGCATTCATACATTTGAAAAAGATACTGTACCCAGCTCGGGAATCGAACCCGGTTGTTTTGCAAAAAAAAACTTATACTTTTTCTATTTAAATATTGATTCTGTAGGTCTTAAGCAGTAAATATCTCTATGAAACATTATGTCTTAAATGAATAAAATGCATTTTTTTCACATACTTAAATTTATTTAGTAGGTGTTCGAAGTGGCCACCGTCTTGTTCAATACAATATTTAACACGTTTAGGTAACGATCTTCTTATTGCATTTTGTATCTTCATGCAGCCAGTTATACTGAAACGTTCCATTTTCAAATGAGGCTTAACTTAACACGTCTCTGTACCTATCTACAATATCTACATACTTTATGTAGGCTTTTCAATTGATTGTTAGTGTTTGATTAATAGAAGTAAGTAGTTGCATGATAATAATATTACTGTAGATAACAAAACTTCGTTAAAAGTTTAATGCAATGCCACATGATTATGTAACACGGTGTATGTAACTAGTAGAGGGGTACAAACAACCGTAGGGACAATTTTACATGCCTGAACTTGTTGAATATTGTAATGGTGGTCACTTCGAACACCTACTATGATAAATTAAACTATGTGAAAACATTTTATTCATTTAAGACATAATGTTTCATAGAGATATTTACTGCTTAAGACCTACAGAATCAATATTTAAATAGAAAAAGTATAAGTTTTTTTTTGCAAAACAACCGGGTTAGATTCCCGAGCTGGGTACAGTATCTTTTTCAAATGTATGAATGCAGTTTTTCTTTTTATCAAAATCGGTGTCATGGTTCCTAAGAACAAATCTTCGTATGACTTATAGTTTAAGACTTTCCCATACTGACCCTTTTGAATGAGCCACCCTGTATGACTACATATCGAAAGTACAGCTAATAGAAGTCAGTATTCGTAGTCACCACGTTTCGTCAAACTATTATATATTTCTATTTTATTGTTTATGCACAAAATTGACACAATTGTACAAAGGTAAGCTTAATGCCTTAAGGCATTACAAAGTTAAACTTAATGCCTTAAGGCATTATAATGTTTCTATGATTCGACGAAACGTGCTGCCCAAGAATTCCAGCAATTTTACTTTAATAACGATATAACGTAGGCTTATGATGTTCTCAAAAGCTGTTGCAACGGTATTTGTGACTGTTTAGTAGTATTTCAACTGTGCATTCACGTGCTTCAAAAAGCATCTAAAAGATCGATATGGATGGAACAGCTTAAGACACGAAATTGAACACTAACTAGAACCACGTAGATTTATGTCGCAGGTTTCAAATGACCCTTATAGACTCGAAAATTCAAGAAAATTAAATCGCGGTCACTCTTTTTATACTTTTCCTTAATACTGTGTATGTTTTCTTCTTTCATATTGTTAGAATGATTTGCTTAAACACTGTGTATCCCTAAATAGCTAAGCAAAGATACTTAGTTTTTTAAACAATACATGTGGGAAAAATTTTGATAAGCGTCACGTTGCTAAAATCGATATATTCGTATGTAGGTTAGTCGTTGTCTATAATTTACTGTACAATATTAGGTTGAGTTCTACTTCACTGGCTTCTAATTAAACATAGGTAGGTATACTATTCATACTATCTAGTCTATCAATGTTGTTGGCTACTATTTTTTTCGTTCAATAAGGCTAATATAATTCTTACCAATATTTTCTTTTAGCGGCGTAAAGCCTGCATTAAAGGGAAGCATAAGAACATTCAAGGAAGTAATATTTGGAGGGACTCCATGTCCAGCAGTGGACGAAGCCAATTACGAATTAGCCATTTCCAGACTCGGGTGCCATTTTGCGAATTAGGCACTATATGACTAAACGATCCATTGGATTATACGATGATGATGAAACTCTTTTGGTTCGAAGACAGTGCCACCGCAATGTAAAGAAAACTCTACACCATATAAATCTGATCCTCCAGCGACCAATCCTGAAGTGCATTGTCTTGAGTAGGATTCAAATCCACGGCCTTGTGCATGACACCCGCATACCAACAACAAGCATTATTGAATTCTATATTAGTTTATTTAATAAAACTAATGTGTCATGTTATGTTATGTATGAATTTTATAATATTATTGGTTACAAATACAATTCATTATTTAATTTTACAACAATTGTTTTGTTAAAATATCTTTTGTTTAAACATTGTTACTTCATTCATTTATATGTTGTATTCTGTTTAGTATTCGTAGGTATTGTCTTACTTTTAATAACTAAATAACTCTCTACAAAACATTGATACCTACCGATTATCGCGCAATTTCGATTTTTTGGAAGTTTTTCGTAGGGTAATTTTGTATTTTGATCTAAACTAAATAATATGATAAACTAAATAACTTTTAACCTATTTGATGAATAATGCGATTATTCAATTTTTTTTCTAATCGGCCATATTAAGACTGAATTCTAAGGTACTTAACAAAAAGTCAAGCAATGGTTTTTTTAAAATTTGAATCAACTAATTTTTATTCATACTTTTGTTAGAATCGAATTTTTGTTTAGAACGTATTAAACTAAAATTTAGTTTTATATTCAATTTAACCTCGTCATTAGGCAAAGTATTATTATCCTTATTCTTCTACGCAGACATTTCTGACAATGTCACGTAACAATCAGACAAAAACCTCCAAGCAGGCGTAAATCCGGTCTTATTAAGATTATGGTTTGAACACATTTTTAGGTCATTACGCAAAGACATGGCTTGAAGAACATGAAAAATTTTAGTTCACTGCCTAAGTGCCTACGAAATATAATTACATATATAAATTTTCCATGTAAAATATGTATCTATTTATAAACAATAGTATTTATTTTTGCGCTTCCTAGTATTCATAGTACAAGCTCTACTTAGCTTGGAAATAGATGGCGTAATAAGTGAGTGAGAAATATTAAAATATATTATTATTATTATATCTTTTTATGAATCATATCTTTGATGATTACATTACTCATTAATGGTTTATGATAATGAAATGTTATAAAAAATCTTGCGTCATACGAAATGACTATATTTTGGTAATGTTTCAGTTATTGCGAAGTTCTTACAGAATTGTGGAATGCTATCGCCTCCATAGGCCATCTTTTTGGCCATTTGGGCTAGGCTTTCCGGCAGTTTTCTCTGTGACAATGTAGGCTATATGTAGACACTGGTAGTTTAGACTATGTGTACTGGCATGGGTGCCTGCTCTAACCTAAGTGCTACTTTGCATTTTGATTTAATGGCAGGCTAATCTAACAAAACATTTATAAACACTATCTTTGGCAAGAATAACGATAATTCACAGAGTCATACGGATTACTCGTAATATTATCAACAATTTTACCTACTTAAGCTGACCGCAATGTTATAATAAATTAATGCTAATACATTAAAATACATAATAATGTAAAGTATACTTTGTAAAGATGATGCATCTCCTAATTAATTTCACTTACGTTCATAAATTAAAACGAAAACTTTTAATTAATTTCAGAACAAACGAGATCAAAAGTGTTCGTTATGGTACATAGTTGTTAGTTATTTTGTTTATGTTTATGTAAACATGTTATAGTAATGTGTAGTACAGCATAACTACATAGTATAACACAATAGTTACAACGTAATACATAATAGCGTTATGCTGAGTGTGAATACACCTTTTGTCACAATTATTAATTACATACTCACGCCTATACCATGTAGGGAGAGAATCATAACAGCCCGTTATTGTCCCACTGCAGGGACGGGCCTCCTTCCGTGACGGAGGGGTACTTAGCCTACTAATACCACGCTCGCTAGACGGATTGGTATAGGGTTTAATTTCAAGTTTTCCTTCTTTTTATTTCCTAAAGATTATATTGACGGATAGTCCCTTAGTCGGTTTATACTTCACCCCAGGGAGAGAATACTGACATGTATTACAATCCATACAAACCTATTTTACTTCGTCTGCCTTCATACATGCCCGTCGGATCCCAGTGCTACACTCTTAGGCTAGGCGCAAACGGACCACCGACCACAGCCACTGGTGGCCAGCGACAGCCACTTAACACACTTCTTTATATATTTTGTATTTGTAGCGAGTGGCCGCGACCGGCAGAAGGATATCACCAACTATCTCAGTGTTACCTAGTAGCCACATTATACATTCGCGCTATAAATTTGCTTTATTAATCTCCTATCTTCTATTCTCTCAAAATGTTCAAACCATTTAACTGCACAGCATAGAGACGAATCTTTATAGGACTTCATCTCGTATTTTGCTCCTTTTGCTATTATAGAGATACTATTTTGATCAAACTTTTTTTAAATAGGCTTTTTCTTCTACGGGACAACAGAGATGTGACTTTTCACATTCTTAGCCTGTCACCACTCTAAGAATACAATGTTGTATTCTTAACAAAATGTATTCGATTAAACATATATTTTAACGTATAATTTCTTATTGTTACAGTTGGATATAAACAGCAGCGGCTACATTGACCTCAAGGAACTAAAAGATGCCCTCGACAGTGTCGGATATAAAATACCACAATGGAAGGTAAACAACTACACGAAATTTATATTTCTTTTTGTTAATTCTTCCTTCCGTGTATCATATGAAATGGGAAATACTTGTCGTTATGTTGAAAATTTGTTTTGTTTCATACCGACATAATGCTGTGTTTCCATGGGAGGAAGTAGAAACTGAGGCAAAGCTGCTCACGTACAATGGTCCACCTCAGGGACTAAGTGCGGAAACCAATCCCCAATAACTTAGAACTTAGAGGCAAATCTGACGATAAAATTGGTTAAATAATGTCATTGGGGTCATTCCATAGATAGGTGGCAGCTCAGTGGTATTTTATCTGAGAGTCTCCGTGCTTTTGAGGCATAAAAAGCCGGTCCCTGATGTCGTCGTTAAGCC
This sequence comes from Schrankia costaestrigalis, assembly GCA_905475405.1. Lineage (NCBI taxonomy): Eukaryota > Metazoa > Arthropoda > Insecta > Lepidoptera > Erebidae > Schrankia > Schrankia costaestrigalis. The sequence continues at coordinate 6,587,517 of FR997850.1, forward strand.
ACATCAGCGAAAGAGCGCGACTTGAACAACTCATGTTGACCACTAACTAAAAAAAGAAATTCAGAGGCTACTAAACGCCACTACGTATGTGCTAAAACGCATTTGAATATATTAGTATCAAGTTTTTTCTACATAAAAATACCTAAATTGTCAATGGTAAGAAATTTGCTTGCATAAATTCTAAAAAAATCATAACTGTTTTCAATATTTTTGTAAAGTGCAATAAAATGAAATGAGTATCAAAATACTCTTAAATGTAGCGATTTCGTTATTAAACTGGGATGTCTTATCATACGATCGGCAATCAGCTGTAACGACTTTCAATGGTACTCGAAAATACTTCAACCTTGTTGTATCGAACCCGTTTAAAGGCAAACCTGAGCGGTATTCGCTTTTACATACTTTAAAATCCACACGTACCTGAGCATAAGTTTCGCTGAGTGCTGACGTCTACTGCTGGACATAGGCCTCCTCCAAATATCTTCAGCTTGCGCGGTCCTTTGCCCTCCTCATACACTAACTACGTCGTTTGTCATTTAGTTCTTTAAAACCTATTCCAAGCTCAACGTCAATTAGTTGAGCTTGTTTTTGCTCAGTTAATTAAGTCTTATTCGAAAATAAACGTGATTTTCGCTGAGATATTTAAGCAACATTCAAATTAAGACTTTTTAAAAGACACCTCCCCTCTAGGGAACTAGCTATGTATCGGAGTTAATTCAGTTCACATTCAGTCTCATGGCAGCATTTTGTGGATGACACTAATAATAATCTCGTGTGGTTTGCGTACCGAAAACCTCATCATCATAACAGCCCATTAATGTCCCACTGCAGGGACAGGCCTCCTCCCGTGACGGAGCGATACTTGACCTACTAATACCACGCTGGCCAGACGGATTGGAATAGGGTTTAATTTCAAGTTTTCCTTCTTTTTATTTTGTAAAGATAATATACACGGAAAGTCCCTTAGTTGGTTTTTACGACATCGATGGGATGAGATGGGGTGGTGACATACTTATTGTATTCTTACTCCGTCACTAGACGGTTCAACCACGGGTTCAACTTTTAAAATAAGTCCACGACCTCATACTCCATCACTATTCTACCGAGGCGATTAATGTTTCTCTCTAGATGCTCTGTTCTGATTTCCAGGTCCGGTGTATGATAGAGGAGTACTACGACAATGGAAATAACAAAAGGGGCGTTAACGGCAGTATGAATGGCGACGCAAAGAAGAATGCCATCAGTCTCACTGAATTTGAAGAGCTGTGCGGAAATCTTAAAGCACAACAGGTGAATATTCTTTATTACTTTCTTAATATTATTATATCCTTATTTTTTTACGTGGGAAACCATTTAGAGTCTATCCATTCGCCTTTTGTCCAGGGATGACAAGATGGAGATATGGTGTACCTTACTAAAACCCACGGTGTGATGTCCCGTTCTTCCCAGTCTCCTAATGACCTGGGCGTCTGTTCACGGCCGATTCGGTGTAAAAATATTCCGAAGCAGCTATATACGGTGACTAATTGCATCAACCGAAATGTCAAAGTGCCCTGATGCCACTTAAGCCACCCATTAAAAACGGGTCTCACTGCCACAATCATAGCGAATTCATTCATAGCATAATATATGTTTACGATGGTCCTGATAAGCCTTTTGCTGCCGAATCGTTTGAGTTGGATCCATAAGGCGAATGTTTCAGCATTGCTTCAACATTTTCATGATGTCGATTGATTTTGATGATTTTCAGACAGCCTGTAAATTTTCTATTACAAAACCTTATTTTAACTAACGTAGTTTTTTACGGAGCGAGGCAATAATCAACTGCTTCCGACGATAGGGTTAATATCCGGAATTTCATGCTACCTATGGCTGACACATCAAAATATAGACATTTAATGTTTATCGGGGACCGGTAGTTGTCAATTAGCTAAACGAGCATGACATATTAATTAATAACAGATCAATTAGTCATCGTTATTAGTCGATTAGCGCACGATTTAAACTATAGTTAATACGATATTATGTTTATCCGATTAAGTTATGGAAATTTTGTAAAATATAATAAATGTATAAGTTAAAATCAAATGTAATATTACCTGGCCCCATGTTAAAGCCTCGTGGTATCGAATCTACAAAATTAAATGTTTGTCTTAAGCCTGTATGTTATTTATTTATTTTATGTCTCTGAAAGTACCTATGACACAAACATAACTAGAGCGGGATTTGTCTTTAACTAAAAAAAATATCGCTATTATTATTTCGACTCAAAAAACCCATAATTATTTAATCCCAAATAATACTTAAAACATTTCCATATCATATGACATATTACCAAAAGAAAACCAAATAAAAATAGCCCAATCCCGAATAAATCAAATAATAAACCATTAAATTATCCCATGACTTACAAAGTAATAAAATTATAACCATTAAATTATATAATTACCCTGACATCGTTTACATTTGTCAACCATAGTGAACTTTATTAAAGCCACGGTCGTCGTTTAACATTCGATCAAGTGATTAAAACAAATCAGTTTATCGATGTTGTAAACATTGGAGAATTGTTAACCTATTAAAATGTTAATATGAATAGATTAGGCTCTGACGTTCATCAATAATGATAAATGCGATTTGATTGGGGTTAAACAGCTGACATTTTATGTTACTTTAATATGGTTGTTACCGTCATTTAACCTATCTACCTCGAACTTCGTTCTTCCTTATAGCCTTGACTCCACCTTTTTTTTGACGGGCGAAATCCTTAGAGTCAATTTATACTGATACAGAATCGAAGCGTTAATCCAAAACTTAACAAAACAATTTAACTCCTAAACTCCACAGCGTAACGTACACATTACTTCGGAGGTTTTAAAAAGATGCGCACATTCTTCCGAATTCGCGCGTCTGCGTCTGACAAACGCTGATTGGTTTCGCGCACAATCTTAGAAGTAATGTGTGCGTTATACTGTAGAGTTAAGGTTGAATTTGATATGTTTAGTTTTGAATTGACGCTTCGATGCGTTTCGACTATGCTGTAGTATAAATTGACCCTTAGGAAGATCCTTCGCCCCGGGAAGGGTGGATGAGTCTGTCAGACTTTTATTGACTAAAACCCCACGGTTTTCCGTCTTTCACGTAAGCTAGGGTCCGGGAACCATAATTACTCCGCAACATCCTTGACTCCACTTGACTTAAGTTTCCTTCAGAGATAGAGGTACACTTGGTCACTTTAGCGTGACAGACATTGGTAGGTAAGGTATAGGTTTTTACTACAAGCTTTCGACTTCAATATCTGTGAACTTTCCCTTAATCGCCTCTTTCTACACCAATTGAGTGAGAAGGGTCGATGAAACGATGTATCCTTACTTCGTCACATCATTACAATAAAGCTGTTGATTAAATTTTCCAGGTGGCAAGCACATTCAAACAGGCAGTAAGTAAAAAGGAGAACCTAGAACATCTCGGCGGTATGAGCGAGGCGTCCAGTGATGGTATGTTTATAATAAATAAATAATCCTCACACATTCACACAACGTCATCTAGTCCCAAACTAAGCAGAGCTTGTAGTATGGGTACTAGACAACGGATATACATACTTAAATACTTTTTTTTTTGTAAATACAATATTATACATAGAAACACTCAGACCAGTGCAAACAATCATGTTCATGCACACAAAGATTTGCATTGAGCGGGAATCGAACGATATCATCTATAGTTTTGAGTATTTATTATCTAATGAAGGAGGAATTAACTTTCTTTGTTTGTATGGAATTGCGATTGAATTGTTTCCCCTTAAGCTACTTATACAATGCGGGTGAAGCCGCGGGCATCAGCTAATGTTAAATAAGGCTTAAAAACAGCAGTTTTTAATGGTTTTTTAGATTTATTTTAGTAACTGATGAGCCAATCGTAAAATACGTCATTTTTACTTCAACTTTGTCGATCTTTAAATTCAGTCATTCCAATAGGTTTTCCGACAAAAAAATGTAAAAGAAGTGATAATTTAAATTTTTAAATTCTCCTAAATGGGTGGGCTTTTAGATTTATTTTTGTTTTTGCTTAATAAAGTTAACCTTGTGTTAAAATTTATGCGGCATACACATGTACCTACACACTGTATACAGATATCTTGTAATCTAGCCTTAGTTAGGTAAACATAAACATTACTTAATTCCTTAAAGGGAGTGTTAAATGTAGTTTAATCAGCTTTTTATATTACCTACCAGATGCTAATACGTGACTTAAGTCATGTAAAGTTTACATGGTGTTTTTTTTCTGGGGACCCCTAACAATGATTTTGTAAAGGAATACTATTATTATGTTGTCTATTAGCCAGAAAAAGGAGTCCTTATATTGAGTTTGGTACAAACTTTATCGTTTTTCTGCGGAACCTATAAATTATCATAATCTCAGCCAATGGATGTCCACTGCTGGCCATTAGGCCTCCTCTAAATATCGCAAATATCTAATATTCTTTCTTCGTGTGGTGACGGAGTAAGAGTACTATATGTCACCACTCCAAAATAATCCCATGGGTGTAGTAAAAACCGACTAAGGGACTATCACCTTAAAGAAATAAAAAGATGGAAAACTTGAAATTAAACCCTGTACCAATCCGTCTGGCCAGCATGGTATTAGTAGGCTAAGTATCCCTCACGGGAGGAGGCCCGTCCCTGCAGTGGGACATTAATGAGCTGTTATGATGATGATAAACCCGAGGCAGAGTTTTCTGAGATAAATATCCATTAGACGGTCCATTCTCTCAAAATATTATTTTGTAAAATAGTTTTTTTCTTTTTCAATTTACAGGCACAACCCACTCTGTCCGTCTCGAGGAACAAATGGCTTTCTCTGGCTGGATCAACAGTAATCTGGAGCACGATCCAGACTTAAAACACTTACTGCCTATCGACCACGAAGGCAAGCAGCTCTACGACAAACTAAAGGATGGCCTTATATTATGGTAAGTTCAATAACTTAAATTTAAATGGTTTCTATCCTAACTTAGTTGTTATAAATGAATATACTAAATGACTAAGTATAATTTCTTTTACCTACTCTCACAACACCATCTCGTCCCAATCTAAAATGAGCTTGTACTATAGGTACTAGACATCATAAGATACTATAAAACTGAAAAGTATACATGCATTTTTTGTAATTATAAAAAATACACATTAAAACAAGCAGACTACTGCTAATTTTCATATTCATGCATTAAATTATAATATGCACTGAACGGGAATCGAACCCGAGACCGCACACATGTACTGTAACTACTTGAATGTTCTTTGTGTCAATTAATTTCAATGGATGTAAAACTCAATGCGACTGATTGACTGGAGACCCTTTATGCCATCTCTAAATGGTGGTACTTAAAAATAATTTTTTTTTTTTCATAATTCTAGCAAAGTGATAAATCACTCGTGCCCCGACACGATAGACGAGCGTGCCATAAACAAGAAGAACTTAACCCTCTACACGAAGCACGAGAATTTGACCCTCGCGTTGGTATCCTCGCAGGCGATCGGATGCAACATTGTCAACATTGATGCTCACGATCTTGCCAAAGGTGACCCTCTATTGTATTTTTTTTTAATGGGAAGGAAACACTGTATGCAATATTCTAAATGATTAAAAATGTTGTAATGTGCTCCTTCAATTATAGGAGAACACATCATGAGTTCAAAGCATGAGTTTTCAAAGCACTGAAGGCCCAACTTTGCTATTCACATATTTTTCTCTTTTCTCTTTGGAAAGGTAGAGAGAATGTGAAGGTGCTGGTCTAGGTAGCCTCCTTGTCGTGCCCTGGCATTGATGCAGTATGTACAGTATTTTATTAGTAGCCTAAGATTACTGGAAGAGTCCCTTTGACCAAGTTTAACATATTTGTTATTAAAAACAACCCATATGAAAATGTATGCCTTAGTGGCGAAGCGGTTGCGATAAAGGCTAGCGTGCAAGAGGTCACAATTGTTTGTGGGATCCAAAAATAATTAACCTCACGGGAAAAAGGCGTGATTTAATGTATGTATCTAAAATATCGGTATTGTTCCAGGCAAACCACACTTAGTGCTGGGATTATTGTGGCAGATCATTCGCATTGGTCTATTCAACCAGATCACCTTGGAACACTGTCCAGGGCTTACTGAACTGCTTAACGATCAGGTATTTATTATAACCATTATATTAAATGTCTTAAACAGCAATTTACCATCACGATGGTCTGACCAAGTTAGAGAGGCCACCTCTTCCTCTTAATTTCTACCAGGTGGTGAGGTCCACTTTGGACCGCAACCTATGGAGACGTCTCGCTCGGTTGAATGACTCTCGTTACCTCGATCCTCAGCATTGGGGGACCGATTAGAGAGAGAGAGAGAAACTAAAATAATTTAAATTTTCTACTTGTACTTAAACTTTCAAGGTACAGTCACGAGCAATAATATGTACACATTGTCAAATTTTCTAAACTATCTGTTCACTTATCTAGACATTAGAATACCAAAATTATTTCGTAATTTTAAGAGGTTCCGTACAGTTTAGAACTAATCTTCGAATTTTTAATTTTGGATTAGCAGAACTTTAGATAACTGTATTACAAAATGTGAAAATGTGTACATATTATTGCTCGTGGCTGTACCTACGAAGCTTTAGTATAAGTAGAATATTCCGTAAAATGTAATGAGAATTGAAAAAATTTGAGACTCGAGTCAGGATTCTATGTATGCCTCAGATGCATTGACTGCTAGCCCACTCTAGCCCTTGTCTTGATGATTTATCAAATTGCTTTCCTAATGGCCATTCACTAATATTTGTTGTGTTGCCTATTGAAATGTATTTACTGAATGATGAAAACTTTTGTTTGTATCAAATTACGAAATATTAGTTACCGTCATAAAATGTTTTGATATCCTAGTTATTTACCAAAAATATAAACTTTTAAGAAAAATAAAAACTTTTTTAGTCACAACTGCACTTTAAATTACATATAAAGCTAAGGTATAACTAGAAAATTTAGACTTATTAAATCTATTACTTACAAAAACTATATTTTAAAAAATACTACCTATTGCAATATATTAACAAAACAAATACATCTTCCAGGAACGTATCGAAGACCTCCTCGCGTTATCTCCAGAAGCGATCCTGCTCCGCTGGGTGAACCACCAGCTGCAGAGCGCTGGAGTGACGCGCCGCTGCACCAACTTCCAGCAAGACGTCGCCGACTCGGAGATATACTCGCATCTGCTTAAACAGATCGCGCCCGATGATGCTGGTGTTACTCTTGATGCTCTTAGGGTATGTTAGAACTACTTATTTTATCTTACTTTTCTTTGTGTGGGAAACGGCTTTGACTTTGGCTGGCAAGTGTGTCGGAATCCAGAAAAGTACCTCGGTGGCAATGAGACCGTTTACTGCTGCTTTGCACGAGGTTTTGGGTTCGAATCCCACGCAAGAAAACCTTTGTGTGATCCACAAATTGTTGTCCTGAGCCTGGAAGTTGTTTGTATCTGTTAAATTGATGTTTCCTACGGCCGTTAAGACAGAGGGCATGATTGACGAATAGCCCCTTAGTAGACTATAACGTATATATAATAGTATAACAAGTAAATTTACTTTAATAAAACATATTATATAATTACAGGAAAACGACCTGCTCCGTCGTGCGGAACTAATGCTGCAACAAGCCGCGAAACTACGTTGTCGCGCCTTCGTAACTCCTGCCGATGTCGTCGGAGGAGTTTACAAGCTCAACTTGGCCTTCGTGGCCAATCTGTTCAACCAACACCCGGGGTTACAGCGACAGGCTGATACGGAAGAATATCACCAGCTTGATGAAACAAGGGAAGAGAAAAGTAAGTTAAGATTGTTAGAATTTCCATGTCATAATAATTTTTGCAAGCATTTTATATTAGGTTATCAGTAATCAATGTTCGTTAACCATAATAAATAAAAACTGCCTTAGTGGCCAAAGGGGTTGTGTGTAGGTCGTGGATTCTAATCCCACGCATGATGATTAAGTGTGATCCATAAACTATTGTCTTGTAAATTCTAAATATATAATTATAAGCCCTAACAAATTAATTTATATTATACAAATTGACATATTTTATATATTATTATTTGTTTGTGATTCACAGCTTACCGTAACTGGATGAACTCTATGGGCGTGGCACCTCATGTCAACTGGCTGTATTCTGACTTAACTGATGGCCTGGTCATCTTTCAGTTATACGACATTATCAAGCCCGGCATTGTCAATTGGAAGAAGGTAATTTATATTCTTGTTCTTAGCGTATCGATGGCAAAACGATACTGTGGACTAAATTGATGTAGCCCAAAAATCTGTGCGACACTGACTGCGTTATCGCTGGCAATCATTATCTCTTCCTGAGTGCAGGTGTAAGGGCAACCAGGACATGATGAGAGGTGGGCCATAGTTTGTGGAGCGCCGCACAGACAACCCAGTCCGCCACTGTTTGTGAGGCCCCACCGGAGCATGTTCTCCTTGCTTCGTTCTACCTGGGTTCGCAATTTGTTTAAGGGCTTCCAGGTAGCCCATGGTAACTCATGTCCCGGCGGAAATATTTATAACTTATATTGCTATTTGTACATGCAATTTTGTAAGAAGATAAACAGGTGATTTAGGCCAGGCGCTCACTACGAGTTTTTCGCCGCGCGGCAGAAAAGCGCAGCGGTATAATGTCGCACAGTAATACTGGTGGGCTGCGGTGGCTCTGCCGTCAAGTGCGCGCAATACAATGTAAAACTGTTTGGTACAGTATTACTGTGCGACATTATACCGCTGCGCTTTTCTGCCGCGCGGCGAAAAACTCGTAGTGCGCGCCTGGCCTTATTGACAAGGTTTTAATAAAGTTAGCCTTCAAAAAATCATAAAATAAAAAAAATACTTTATCCTTATAAATAAATCTTTCACTACTCGTTTCTTATTACGATTTTCTTATCACACGATTTATTACGAAATGGGGTTGAAAAATAGTGAAAATTTCTCTGGTAAACAGATGACTATTCGTAAACAGACTCGTAAACAGATGGGTATTTTTTGTTGTTTTTAACCGACTTCAAAAAGAGGAGGAGGTTCTCAATTCGGTTGTATTTTTTTTTGTTTGTTATCTGATTTCTCGAAAACGGCTAGACAGATTTTAATTTTTTTTTAAGTTTATATGTTAAATTATCCCATTCCAGGTCCACCGCAAGTTCTCCAAGCTACGCAAGTTCATGGAGAGGCTAGAGAACTGTAACTACGCGGTCGAGCTAGGACGTCAGCTCGGCTTCTCGCTCGTCGGTATCGCGGGCGCTGACATCAATGAGGGGAATGCCACTCTCACGCTAGGTAATTACTATAAAAAAATACAAAAAATATATTTTATTCCTCGTCATATCTAAACTTAAAGAAAAGAAGAAAGACAATGGAATAACTTGGCACTCGAGGCAGAACTCGAACCTGCGTCTCTGGACTATACGCGTCCAGCGCCTTCACCGCTAGGCTAACAGAGTCTCTTTTTCGTTAACCAAATTAGACCATTTATGTATTTACAAAAAAAAACATATTTAGGTATGTTTATCCGTTGTAACGTTAAACTAAGCTGAGCTTGTATTTTGGATACTATCCATAGTACAAGCTATCTGGATACTATCCATAGTAGAAGCTCAGCTTTGTTTGGGACTAGATGGCGCTGTGTAGAGTAGTCCGTGAATATTTATTTGTTTTAATTATTTTTAACTAATATAAAATGTTGTTACAGCTCTGATATGGCAACTGATGCGAGCTTACACTCTATCGGTACTGACGCGACTGGCCAACACTGGCAACCCCATCATTGAGAAGGAGATCGTGCAGTGGGTCAACAACAAGCTGAGCGGTGCTGGCAAGACATCTTCTATCAAGAGCTTCCAGGTACATTAAAATGATTGGCCACGTAGTGTAGGACGCCCCCCAGCTAGGTTAACCGACGAACTCAAAAAGGTCTTTGGGTCGGACTGGATGCGGAAGGCGGAACACTGTGTTCTGTGACGTGTTTTGGGAGAAGCCTATATCCAACAGTGGACTGCGTGGCTTATTAATTGATTTCCCTGTGATGACGGAGTAACCCAACTCATCGCGTAGGATACAGTTTTGCAGAGTACTTTCTTAAAAAAAACTATGTTTCATTAATATTGTAATATAAAAATCAATATATTTTAATTAAAGTAATTTATTAATTATCTTTTCCCAGGACGAAGTATTGGCTGACGGCAAGGTGGTGATTGATCTTATCGACGCGATCAAGCCTGGCTCCATCAACTACGATCTTGTATTACCCGGTGGAAATGATGAGGTATGTTACTTGTACTTTACTATACGCGCGTCTTTATCATCCTAGTATTCCAAAAAGAGATAGAAGATATTGTATAAGAATAGAAGACACGTAAGTGCATACGTGATGGATATAGAGAGATTATATATTTTTTTTATTTTTTTTTATTTTATTAAAAAAAGTACAGTAACAGATTACAGATTAAAATATACACATATTAACATTAAAATTTTTTTTTACATAAATCTGAAATCCACTTATAACTATACACAACACTTTCAGTAAACAGTTAGACGAACACAAACATACTCAAGGGCAAAACTAACAGATAATGCAGTAAGGGGAACAAAAACAAAAGGAAAAAAGAAAACATAACATTAACAACTAAAATAATTAAGACTATCATTTCTGTCATTTTTACTCATTATTATTTTGTGACCCGAAAGCTAAGAGTAGCAGTATATTACATAGTAAAAAGAAAAATAGTCGTTTTTGATAAGGTTTAGTAGCTCTATTTTAGTAACGGATGAACCAATCGTAAAAATCTTATTTTTTACAACAAATTTATCCAAATAAACACACCATCTTAACCCACATAATCACACATATAATTATAATAACCCTGTATATTTTTCCATCACCAGGAACGCCATGCCAACGCAAAATACGCCATATCGATGGCACGTCGTATGGGCGCGAGAGTCTATGCACTTCCTGAAGACATCACCGAGAGGAAACACAAGATGATCATGACAGTCTTCGCTTGCCTCATGGCACTAGACTACATTCCTGCTATGGACGTGCCGCAGTAAGGGATACATACATACATTTACAATACCATGTCTAAATCTAAATACATACATAGACAAACTCTCATTAGGTATAGGCAGAGACAGAGCAAACACATGTTTAAACCTATCTAATATAGTCCAGACAGGGAATATATCAAGGTCTGTGAATTTGAATAATATAGTATTGTCCTAGAAAGTAAACTAGAAGCGATTCTTTTACCATCGCGTAAATCAAGCTATATTTAAAAATTACCTATTATTATTGTCGGGGAGACAAAATAAACTTCTTCTTATATTGATAATTATATTTTATATTTGGAAGAAATTACATAAGTATAGGTTCATATTTTATGCAATTTGAGCAGAACTGACTTGCGCCGTGTGCTTTCTTGTTCCCTTCTCGACTTCGACTCGTGGGTGGGCTAAAGTTACATAAAAATATGTAATAATCTTAGTAAGAAGAAAATTCAGAGAATTACTTAAAATATGCTTTTTTGAATTTTGTAATGTGTTTCTCATATAATTTTGAATATAACCTAGGTTTTAATGTTTACAAAAAGAAAAAAACTATACATATATAAACTATACTATATATATATAAACTGCATAAATAACATAAAATAAACATTGCATAGGTTTGACATGGTATTGTGTAATACGCAAAAAAATAATAATGTACTGTCTGTCTATATATCGTTTCAGTCTGATAATGTTTTATGTCGTGACGTTGTATTCGTTTATAATATATGTTTTATGTTAATAATAATATATATTAAGCTTATTTATACATAAGTATTTAAAGCTGGGCTACATTATATGAGTGTCTATATTTATGATGGGGGGCCAGAAAAGCAAAAAATATATTAATACATATTATAAAACCTCTTTGGTCCCCATTATGACTCGTTATGTGGGACATGTCATGTTTGAAACGAAGAAAAAAAAAGAATATTTCTATCACAAAGTTCTATGTATTTAATGATTTTTATATGAAACAAGCATGTAAGCATCTTATTAATGCTAGTTTTTATTTTTATGCCAATTAACAGTATATGTTACATTCCATACAATTTTAAAACATCATTCCAAAGTATAATCGTTTCAAATATTTTAATTCTTACCCTATTTTATAAACTATACCCCTTCCAGCGTAAGTTTAGCTTTTTGACAGTTCACGTCCATGAAGTTTCGTAACACTTCTGCTTATTTTTCAAACAAATAATATCGTATTTCATGGACGTACCCATGTTTTTTTCAGTTACCATGGTTACTTAGTGATGGACACTTATAACGATTACCACCATTATGAAACAAATTACAAATAATCGGTAGAAATAAATGCTATGAATAAACCTGAACTCTTCATAATACGTTTATAAAATGTAATATGATATTTTAGATTAGCTATAACCCGCGAATGTGTCACGATAAATTATGTATTTTAAATAATACCTAAGCTAACTATAATTTTATCATTTTAAGCTATAGGCTAATTCTCTTAACATAGATAAAGAAAGAAACAGTCATAAAATTATAAAGTAAGTTGATTTAAGGACCAAATGTGTAAAATAATTTGAAAAATCGCTAAATCGCTTACAATCGAATGGCATTACATTCGAGATACTGCTGAACGTCACTAACGTCAACCTGTCAAATGTTGTTAAATATAGTGGAAAGGGTATAACAATATAAAAACTATTCATTTTCTAATAACAATAGCATTCCAAAATATGTTTTGAATTGTTAACATGGCATAGTAATAATTTTGTTGACAATAACACAAAAAAAATTCTCGCAATTTTATATATTTATTCAAAAGATTTTTTATTTTATTCCATAATTATGTTTAAAACGAACAAATTTAAAACCCTAACTATTTACTTACCCTTCAATAAAAATTTCACACTCATATAATGTGCTCTTATGGAATCTTTATGTAAATATATATTGTATCCATTTACATTATCCATAGTACATGTTCATTAATATCATAATTAGTCACGACAAACATTATTCAACTCTGTAATGATTAGTTTTAATAATTATTCTTATAAACAGTCACCATACGTAAGGAAATAAGGTACGGTGTTAGTACGGGTTTTTTATTTAAGTAACCCGGTCACTAATGGCCTAATAATTCGAATAACCCACCTACTGGTACAATGAAAGACTTAAAGCTCATAACATTTCATACTATTAAGGATAAAAATATTTTTTTTTTTTAATATATAAAAATGAAAGAATAATTCCCCGTTTGTTTTTTTGTTTGAATCAATAGAATTTGTGTATTTTTTGTCGACTGATACCTAAATCACATTCCAAATTTCAACTATCGTTTTATACCTGGATAGGTGGGACGCGCAATGAAAATACTAAATATACATTAATACCATACAATATTACATTAAATCATTTAGATTTTTTACTTATTATAAGGGAACATTTAGCAAGACTAATTATTTAGTATTTTCTATGCGTGCATATTTATATATAAGTAATATTTGTGTACGTGATCTAATTTTAAGTGTAACTTATTAATTAGTGGGGCTAAGTACAGACTGCAGGCTACCGAAAATGCCTAATCATGACAATTATATAACGTCATAACATTTATACATACTTAATCAATTGGAAAAAATAAAGAAATCCTTATGTGTTTAAGGATTATTTTAACAATTTTTCAATATGTTTTAGAACTATATATAGATGCCTGCTAGTCTTTTGAAAAAAATTAAAACAATCATAACATAATTATTATAACATTATAATCTACTTAATATTTACAGAAACTGCGTTTATACTGTAAAATATGATCATTTTTTATCCTCATGAAAATGTCAAGTAAATTCACACCGAGATTTTTTTTAAATAGTTTTAACATAGTACATGATATAGTACTTATGAACGATTAGTATTATCGACACGAACGCCTAAATGTTTTTTATACACTTTTTACAACGAAATTGTATCGGTTTTTTTATATATATTTACAACACAATGAGGTTGTATAGTGTTAGCTTAAACACCATAATATAGATTTTAAACTTACATTAAGATGATGTTGGAGTACTTAAATATTCTGAGAATCGATTAGCTTAGAAAAATGTAATAAAATGTTTAATTTTGGCTTCCAAAAGTATTAAGTTGACGTTCTTATAAGAATGTATTATAATTTAAATGTTCTAAATTGTATGGTGCCATGTGCCATTGGCTTTATTTATCGATAGATCAAAAAATATATTTTAAACCTATGTCGACAATATTATCGAAACATTTTTAATCGCTGAAACTTTTGATATAAACATCATAGTATGTCGACTATTACAGGTTGTTTTTCTTGTCGTGTTATTTACACAGTAAAATATTGTTTCGCTTGTGTGTGGGAATTGGCAATAATGTATGTGTGGAATTGTTTTATGTGATAATTTGATTTATACACGCCATTACAGAAATATATAACATATAGCTTTTATATTCGCATTCCTTTTTGTGTCAGTGCATTCCCTCTCATATTTTGGCATTTAGAACATTCTCAGGTTATTAGTTATTAAAACGAAAAAAAAAAATGTATATTTTCTATGTTATGTTATTAAGTTATATTGTGTGAAATATTTTTGTAGCTTTTTTATAAGGATTATACCATATGGGATACAACGATATTTTACTATCATAATATTATTTTTTTATGGTAAATTTTTATTTTGTTAGACTTTTTAAGGATTTATTTGATTAAGTAAGGTTTTAGATTTCCATTTTATTTTTTATTTGAAATCAAATGAGAGTTTTTTAATTTGATTTAATTATGAATCAGAAGTATTTAATGAATGAATAACAATTATAACTCCACTGTATTTAGTGATGCTAGTGCTATGTTAATATTCAACAATGTAAGCCTACAAATAAAACGGAATTGGTAAATCATATATTCTATCATTTATTATACCTCATCCTCATTTACTTATATTATTATGCTTATTATAATTGGTGATGTGTAAATACTGGAAAACTTTAAAATCGGTTTTTATTATTTTTATGGTGATGGTTGAAACATGCATAGCCGAATTTGCTAAGGTGTCAGGGACAGCTTTGGTTGCAGAAGAAATAAGAAAGCTTAAATGCTATTACGCCTTTATATACGTTTTGAGGTGTCCTCATTGAATGCTGATAAAACCCTGCGACTGCAAATGCAACCTAAGTCTATAAAAGTTCATTCAGGTTTTGTAGTAAATGATACTGAGATCATCATCATATCAGCCAATCGACGTCTACTGCTGGACATACCTCCTCCAAATATTGCCACCTGCGGTCCTGTGCCTCCCTATACTGAGCCATTACATATAAATGACCTATAAAGTTTTGCTATAAATTATAAAAAAGAACGAATAGTAATACTCAAAAGTTCACAGTAACAATAATAATTAGCAAATACATTTCACTTGCAACATAGAAACCTTACTGCTTTGCAGCCTATAAATAGCGCTGTCTTAGTGTGAAATTTTTAAAGATAAGAGCGCTTACAGGGCTCACTAGCGCTGCCAATTAAAATTATTAAAGTCTTTCAATTAGATAAATATTGCATTAAAAACAAAAACGTCCGTTTTATTTCTGAATGCAAAATTTAACTATCTTTTTTTCAATTGGTGGAGCTAGTGAGCTCCATGAACGCTCTTATCATCTCTTGGATTTATACAAAGTGGTAATGGGTAATGAGAGAACTACTGGGGTGGCATAGTATGTACAACTCTTCTCGATCGGTATACCTACCGTATCAAAAGACTAAAGGCGATCGATATTCTGAATTTGACTTTATGTTGTTGTAACGTAAGTATATACTAAAAGTTTTGATGATATATTTATTAGATCTCACGTCGAGGTAGAGTATACCCCTTCGGACGTGGAAGTCAGCAGCGGGGAGAATGTAAATGAGTACGAAGTAACTACAATTGAAGGGTAATTTAATTTTCTTATATCCTACTTACTAATATTATAAATGCGAAAGTTTGTGAGGATGTATGGTTGGATGGATGTTTGTTACTCTCTGTTTCTGTACCTCACAGTAATTCCTTCACAAACATACCTACCTATATTTAGGTCGACGTTCGTCTATAGAAAACTAGACATAAGAGGTAGTTAGTAGTTAGTAAGTGAAAACTCACAAACCAAATTGGTTTAAAGCCTACTGAAGACGGCAGGTGTAGGTACTGATAAAATTAAATACAGCATTAGATAATAAGTAAGCTCTCATGTGTTTTTACAGAGATATTGAAGAAGATCCTGGTTATTATTACCAAACAGAAGATAATGGTGTTGATGTTGTAGAAGAGCCTGAGACAGAAATCGACCAGCCACCAGTCAAGCCCGTGCCACCACCTAAGCCTGAAAACTTGGTTCCATTGCAAGTACCAATTTCTGCAGTTTCAGACTATTAAATTAAAAAGTTAAACGTAAATAATATAAATATACGAATTTATTTATTATTGTAGAGGTTTCCATATTAAATAATGCCAATTATTTTTAATTATATTTTTTAAATTTTACTATGTTTTTATAATTAATACATCTTTTTATAAAGTTTGTTGTACTTTTTTACTCGTCCTTATAACCCAGAATTATGTGTGCGTTACCCTAGCAAGAAAGTATCTCGTAGAGTGATTCTGATTAGAGTGGCAAGACATCACCAATCAAATATAAACCAAAAGAACTGTTTATTAAGAAAACAATAACAAAATCACCATTATCGTAAAAATGCGATTTAACTATATCCTCATTAATATGCATTCTTTGTCTAACTCACAAATGAATAAATTACTATGTCTATCGAACAACAACAAAAATAATGTGATGTTAGTTATTATGCTACATCCATAATTATATAGACTGACACTGCTGGCGCTTGGCTGGCCGCAACACAGCCATACACAGGTCACGCACACATCATTAAGGAAGATACTTGTAAGGCAGTCTTAATCAAATTAAATTATTTCTAATCTGTTTTCTTTAAAATTTAACGATTTTTAAAAATGTGTGTTTACTACATGGACATCAAATGACTATTTTTATTTTTCATCTCTTTAGCCAACTTATTTTTGAATAATCACAACATAAATCACTAAAGTATGGTAGGTGCAAATAACACTTGAAAACGAATCCTAGCTAACGAGACGCTCTAATGTTAACCGACCTACGACGGTGTATTATAACTCAACAAAATACGATTCCTTTTATCACCATCATTTTTTTGTGTCACCGTATCACACTTAGGGCTTAAACGTCCCTTAATTATATCCTATCTTTTCACAAATCATAGTCAGGTTAAGATGTCAAAACCTACTCGTCACTTTCAATAATAGCCAAAATTTAACAAAACCATCATTGGACACTATACAACCAGGAAAATTTTATTACACAGCAGAAACTACATTACTGTACTGCTAAAATTATCAACAGTACCTTTAAACAGTGAGCACTCTGCTCATAGCTCATTATATTGCCTTTTCTCAAGACTTTGTTATCAACATTTTACATTATTTAATTTTATCCTATTTGCGAATTATGTTTTTTTTTCTATTGGCGGCGCTAGTGAGCCACGTAAAGGCCCTTAATACTTACTATAAACATTGTATACTGCATACTAACATAATTACTTATTTTGGTTTTTATTAAATTCAATGCGACTGTACAATGACGAGTTTGGAAGATGACGAATCTGGAAAATAACTAGTTTGGAAGATGACGAGTTTGGAAAGTGACGAATTTGGAAGATGACAAATTAGGAAGATGACAAATTAGGAAGATGACGAGTTAGGAACGTAGGTATAGATGAATAAAACAAAAAATTGAATAAAATTGTGATGATTTAATTTAATCCATAGCCGGCAACGAAAATTTAATACTTTTACAATATTTTAACATACATTTTCTTGTGTGATTTCAAAACAAATCATACAAAAATACAACACAATTCATGCTAGATCTCAACCAGCACTTCGGTTACACAATCGAGACACATTGTTATATCGATAAGGCATTGCAAAATATTTACAAATAAATATAAAAATCGTACTTATATATCATTCTACAAACATTTTGCTTTAGTCAACATACAACTTAACTGATAGGGGTAATTCTTGTAAATATACACTTCAATGCTTTGATCCCAGTGACAACTCTACAACTTTTGACGTTTTCTGATTAGTTATGTGTCAAATTTGACATTAGTGACGCTTGACAAACTCAAACGTCATAAACGTCAAATTTGACAGCTAAAAACGTCATTAATGTCAATATGAGATTGAGATACGATTTCAAACAAATATATTTACGATTTCCCCCTCAGATGATACAACAATGTCGCTTATTTATAACTATTCTCATTTGTCTTGAATAACAAAATATTTACACGCACAACAGTTCCAAAGTTATTTTATATCGTCATAACATGGATGGTAATTAACAGGCATTCTCTAATAATATATTATTATTTATTTTAGTATTATAGCAGGACTTAGGCAGGGATACGAATACATTCAGGACTTAAGAGAGATAGAGGCTAATAATAATTCAAGTATTAGATAAAAAATCTAAATAGTTTTACTAAAATTATTATAGTTATAAAGAAATATAGTAATATTAGTATGTTTTAAAAAATGTATTGGGTATCCCTGGCCACTAATACTGCCGTATTCTACACAGTAAGAAATTTTGGAATGTACTCATTAACAATACTAAGAAGGATTAACTATTTATGAGAGCAACTCTACAAAAAATAGCAGACAGCCATTATTCGTATGAGTCTAGCCGAAACTATTTCAAGCGCTGTATTGTATACATAATTAGTTTTATACATATCCCTTAAAACCGTTTTAATTCCTTGTACAAAATAAAAACAAATTGTGAGAATTACAAAATGATTTTAATACTTACAAAAATCATGTAATGCGAATTTAATAAATCATTATTTCCATTTATTAATACAGTTAAATAACAATTAATGCAAAAATTGTTAAGAAACTGGAAACATTCATCGAATTATAAATAATAAATAAAGTCACTTTGGGAGATGAATGAAAAAGTAATTAATCACTTTATTTAATTAGTATCAAATTTACAGATATACTAAAGAAAATCATGTTAGCAACGTAGGCTTTTTTGTTGCAAACCGTACTTCTAGAAATAAATAAACATTTCAAATTAATTGATTATTTAAAAAAACCTGTAATTTATTCTTATTAAATATTCTTTAATCAAAACAATTTCATGATTTTCTCTAGAGGTCCATGCCTTATTCTAATAATTTTCCTAATCGCATTCATAGCGAGACTAACCAACAATAAACTAAATTGAATACAAAAATAAATATAAATAGAACCAAACTCCCCAAAGTTACATAATTGTGATGTCCAAAACACCGCAGTTACCCTCGACCTCATTTAACTACATTTGTACAAAGAAAATTTCTTTTACTTTATTATCCTTCACCTAAATAATACAATTTATCAAACATCCTAAAAGATTCGAGATAAACCGTTCAGCCTTTTTTAGGTCTTAAATAATTTAATTTTGTCTAACATCAACCAACGTATAATGAAATGAAAATTTCGAATGTACATTCACCAACACAAAGTATACACAAATAAAAATAATTACACTCCTATACAAAAAAAATAAAAAAATCTGCGGCAGGGATTTTGTTAATGGTTTTTGTTAATACTCATATTAGACCTTCACGCTGCATGCTTATTTATTTTTGATTCACTCTGGTTATTGAGATAAACGGAACTAAGAAATAATTGAAAATTTCAAACTACCCTACAAACATTGTGGTTCATTGATTTGTTTTCACTTACGTTTGTTATCTTTTCAAGGATTTATTTGCAACAACTTAACTTTATAGCTATCAGACCCTGTAGTTATCAGTTATAAATCGGTTGTTTTGTGTTAAAGTGCATTTTTCCTTTCAAAAACATGAGTTTTCCACGTAAACCTTGTTTAAACGATCCTAACAGTTTCTGCTTTATTTGTGGCAAGTTTTGTTTACAAAAGCAAAGAAAAGGGATCACAGAGTTTGTAAAAACAGTCTACCGAGAATATTTCGGGATACCACTAGTGAAAAGGAATAAATATTGGGTGCCAAACATCGTGTGCAAGCCGTGCGTAGAATCTTTGCGTTACTGGAGCCAAGGAGGACGTAAAGGGTTACAATTTGGAGTGCCGATGATGTGAAGTGAGCCAAGTAATCACTTAAACGACTGTTACTTTTGTGCCGTAAATGTTAAAGGTATGAACCGGTACAAAAAACGTACTTTGGTTTACCCGAGTGTGAAATCGGTTTCAACTCCAGTATCTCACAATGATGATTTGCACAAATTGTGATGATTCCATTGCATCAGGATAATGGAAGAAAGATATCAAGGTCGATGGGACAGCCATATGATGGCTGACTATTGCTGGACCTTGAAAAGAGATTGTCCTGACAAAGTAAATAAGAGAAAATCCCAAAGAAAAAGGTTTTCATGATCTTCATTTATTTATTCTAGTTAAAGGTACCCCAAACTATTATTATTATTTCGTATTTTTGTAAAGATAAACAATAAAAATAAATTTTAAATACATCTTTTGGCCCATTTATTGAAGCATTTTATAGAAGCGTTTATCTCAAAAACTGGAGTCAATTTGACCATTCTGGCATTTTTCCCGTTATTGCTGATAACGGGAAAAATACCAGAATGGTCTCGATCTCGAACTCGTCTTATACAAAATCGACTTCAAGTATGCCTTCCGCAAAATGACTGTATAACAGTGTTATCGATTTAAAAAAAAAGAGAAATGTTCCTTTCATTACTGGACTGCATTCGCGCTTTCCATCAGGTTTGTTATGGTCAAATTGCCGTGTCTTTATAAAAAAGAAAATAAAAAATTATAAAATTTTATTTTGAAATTAATGTAATGAGTTTAGTTAGTAACGTTTGCTAAATGTGGTGTTTTTATATAGTTAAAGAAATGGTAAACTGATTCTCGTATTGCCGAGACTCACAGCAGCTGTTCTCAAAATATACAAGAGTTTTTTAAATTGTTTAAATTGGCATTAAATTGTTTTTTGAAGCTTTCAAAATTGCCAAAATAATAAATCGGCGGTTTTATCCGTCTCAGCTTTTTTAGTGTCTTAACAAAAGCTAGTGAAGAAATCGTATAACTTATAGGTACGTTTGTGCATGTGACGGTACATTTGTTTGTAGTAATAAAAAAACATTTTATTTTTAAAATAATTTTTGAAATTTAGTTAACTTTATTCTGTGAGCTATAATTAAAAGATTTGACAAAGATATTATTAAAATAAATGATCAAATACATATATATTAAAGTGGGCCCAGCCCGTTTGTTCATGTTAACTCACTTTATCACAATATAAGGATACAACACACGACAGATGCATATTTATATATACAATCAAGTATTTCTTTGTCTGTCTGTATATGGTATACCTATAAGGCAGATTTACACTTAATAGTAAACAAATATCACTGTAATAAGTAAACTAATACCACGACTCAGTATCGCTGTGAGGAGATCATTGTAACTTGTGTAACTCATCAAATATTTTATTGATTTTACTAAAAATATTTTTTTTAAAACAAATTGTAATATTTTTAAAGTTATTTAAATTTTTACTTTTAAAATGTCTCCTCGCAGGATACTGATATTAAAATTAAGCTAACAGCTGCTTAGTTAACCAACACTTTATAATATAGTTTTTGTTTATTGAGATAAAAAGAAACCTTTTTATTACAACCAAATTACAAGTAAAATTAAGTGTATTAGTATGTTTGTATTGATTTAATGACTGTCATGAAAATTTCTGTCTCTTGTATCATATGTGATTCATAATGTTTTACTATGGTGTTCACTGGTGTGACAGGCAACCTGTTTGTATGTGGTTATGTCTTTAGAGAACGAAGCAAAATCAACAGATTGGTTAACAGAATCTGGTTGTCATAGGTTATGTTAATTTAACTTATGTTATATTAAAGTGTAAAGGATTACTTAAACGATAGAATTGGATTTGAATTGTCCTGTTTACTAAATAAAATAATATTTCTGAGGTGATCTTGGTGATCACTTGGAGCACAAGAGCGATAGGAACCCAGCAGAGTTTCTTGTGGGTGTCTTCTCTGACATGGTCGTTTCGAACCTTCAGTAAACTTATTAGCCTTTAAGTCAGACGTGTTGTGATCACTATAAACGTACGACATTCATAAGCAATACCGTTGTATCTAAGATGAATAAATGACTTTTTGTTTGTTTAACTAAGCAGCTTATACCTTTATCGTGGTAGAACACTGTAACGCAGTAACGTCGCAGGACAAAATTGCAATAAAAACTAAAAATTCCTCTAGCGATGATGATTTCACAAAATCAACCACATAATGACTTGCATTCATACCTGTCAGAGAAAAAAAAAACAAAATTAAATAAAAAAAATAATAATCAAAAAGAAAAATGGCAGTTTAAATGAAAACAAAAAAAAACTATTGCAATTACGTCCGTTCATATATAAAAAGTATAAATGAATAATATTATATTTGTATATTTATTGCTGGCAACATATTTATATTATAATATATTACATTTCTTGTTTAATACATACATTGATATGGTTTTAGCAATATTTGGACTGACGTACGAAAATTTTATTTTTTGCGAAGTCAAATGTACAGTCAACAAAATAAAAAGCTAAAAAAATATTTAATATAGAAAATTAAAAAAGTATACAACGCCACGCCATGTACAACGCATCGAATACTGAATTTCAGAACGGGTAAAATTGTCTTTAATAATTAAAATGAAAAAAACAAAAAAAAAAAACATTAAGTATTATTATTAACGGTGACGATCTTTACGACTCTGAGCATATGCCATCCTTCAAAATCCTACAACACTGTGCCTTCTTCATCCATAATAAGTTATATATTTTGAAATAATAACTAAAAACTTCACAAGCTTTTCTTGCTGACTGTACATATGACAAAAGACAAGTACTATATTTGACAAAATCGATCAATTCTACCCACGTCAGTCTAACGTTTGCCCCCTATATATTAAATAAATACATATTATATTAGATAACAAAGCTTATATACACATTAATAATGAAATAACTACACAGCTTTCATTTTTAATAATAGAAAACACTATTTGGATAACACCAATTTCATTATATTAAGACTCATGTTTGGAGAGTTCGTGTATTAATTAATTATTAAAATATTTATTACTATTAATAATCTCACTATTATTACGTTATTGCTTGTTCAAATTCATGGACAGATTCTAGCTATAGTTAGGTTTGAAGAGTCCTGTCGGATTATATTGCTTAACATTTTGTAAAACTGGGCAAAGGAGGGTTTCAAGAAAGACTCAATATAACTTATGGAGTGGAGATGGATAGTGGACAATCTACTAAAGCTTTCCTATGTTAAAAATATAAATAGTGTACACTGAAAATTACCTGAATACTACATGTACAAAATATCAACAGCATTTATTTTAAATAGTGTTTGATCGTTGAACGCTGGCCAGACCAATTAGTATAGAATTTCATCTAAAGTTTTCCTTCTTTGTTTTCTTAGATATATTATCTCTCATTGAAGGGTTGGCATCAGGTCACGTTATTTGATAGGTATCATCAATCAATCAACTAGCCTATCACAGTCTACTCATATGGACATAGGCCTCTCACAACACGCGCCACAGAAAACGGTCCTGCGCCTTCCGCATCCAGTCCGACGCAGATACCTTTTTGAGGTCGTCGGTCAACCTTGACCGGTCGGTTTGATAGGTATATTATTATGTAACATGACTTTTCTGAATTTTATTATTTATTTTATTTTTTAGTCTGAAGTAGCTCTTTTTCTTTTTTTTTTTGCTTTCTATAACCGACATTTAAAGGGCCTTAATTGGACCACAAAGGAACGGGCCTCCTCATATCATAGAATAAGTACTTGCTATATTTCTTCTTGACCAAAACAGGACTATTATACCATACTAGATAAGTAAAATTATGTCATATTATATGCCATTTCTAACGAAATCTCCAAACATGAGCCAATACTAAACATTCGACTATAATGGTCATAGAATTGTAATTAATATAATTTATTATTATCTAAAAAATTATTATTTTTTCCCTTTTCTTTTTTAATTACTATACTGGACCGGTACGTTCTTTACATAATTTTGGACACGCCTCGTCTCACAATGGGGTACTGGTTCGAATAGAAATGTATATATTACTATAATAAATTGATGTATGTGCAGTACGCGCCTTCTAAGATGGCCGGCTTGAAGTTGTTGTAAATGGTTGCGCAGTTGTCATTTTAAGAACTAAATGGCGAAGTGGGTGTTTTGCTAGTGACTGTATATGCGCGAACTTTTCTGATAACTAGCTTCAGGCCGGCCAATTAAGATTGCGCAAACTGTATTTTGTATGTATTTATATGCATGATATAGGCACAAGTTTATTATTATTGTTATGTGTATGTACATTATTATAATATTTTAGCTTTTGATTCCTAAAGATGGGTTTTGATTGAAGTAATAGAAGACAAATGTGGTGCAGAGAAATGAATAAATTAAACAACTCCCACACTAGGAAAATCCAAATTGAGGATAATATTTTGTAGATCGCACTGAGAATTATTCTGAGTGGACCATTTAACATGGTTAAAACTGTTTTTTTTAATGGGTGAATATTTTTCCATTTCTCTGTCCGATAGTCTTGTTCCAGTTTGATAAAAGCACCTTAACTGATGGTTAGATTAAATTTTACAATCACATTATTTTCGGAAAATGAAATATATAATGTTAATAAAAGTGATGATTTAAATATTTTATCATCATTTCTATTTATTACAAGATAAAGAAACGCGTAGTAAAAGCTATACTTTTTTTTAATTTAAAGATTGGATCTACACCTAATTTATTAGAATTTTATATCCTAATATTGTCATTTACAATAAAAAAATTGATATCTATAACCCAGTAACTCGAGAAACAGCTTTCATCGTTCACTGAATTTAGAAACAAAACGAAAACATCACTTTTTAAGAGACGATGTGAAGTGGTATAGTATTAGTAAGTATAGTTAGGTAATTATAATTTACGGCAATTTTTACGGCATTGAACTTATAAAAGAGACTGATTGAGTTTATATACAAATGATTTAATAAACGGTATTATACAATTTAAAAAAAACGCAAAAAGAAATGTTTGTATATCGGATCTGTAAATGCATATTATTATGACATCCGGTCTGTAAGAAGTAACATTTAATTTTACTTTTTCTGGGGTGTTAAAATAAAAATATGCTGACATCGAATCATTATCTTTTTTTTAAAAGGGTGAAAAGTAATACATATGTTTTAAACTAAATAAGAAAGTGAACTTTATGTATAAAATAAGTAATTAGTTTTAGTATGTATTATTTTTTATTTAAGATATTTTAACTGTTAATTGTTATTTTTATTACTATTCGTAATATTTACCAGTCTGTTCGATATTTCGCTCCTGCTATATGTGCCATCTTTAGACTACAAATTGACATGGGACCTATTCTTTTACCAAGAACATGGAATTTGTCAAAAATATATATCATCACCCCATTTCATCACCGTGATAACAACGATACTACCATTTCAGTTAAAAAACATTTCTCCTGCTTTCAACAAGTTTTAATTCAATTCATCCACTAATTTACCTACCAATTCTATTCATCCCTTTTCCCCCGTTACAGTGTAGTGTGGGCGGGCGTGTCCATTGTAGGGACGTGACGTCACATTACCTGTCGTGGTGTTTGTCCAGCAGATACTCCTTGAGTCTCCTCACGAGGTGTTCCGATAGTTGCGTCACTTCCGGCCATTGCTTCAGCACCATTACACCTACCATTACTGCTAAACTTGTTGTTAATACTCGCACCCTGTGAATTTGAGTATAATTTTCGAGTTGATTAAAAAGTAGAATAAAATGGTAGAAATATAACAAAACTTATTGGATTTTAAACTAAATGTTTTTTTATTATTATTTAGGACGGGAGGTATACTTGGTCTACTAGCCAGACGGAGTATAGGGTTTAATTTCGAGTTTTCCTTCTTTTTATATCGTAAAGATAATATTTACGGTTAGTCCATTAGTCGGTTTTTACGACACCCATGGGATGAGATGGGGTGGTGACATATTGTATTCTTAATTCGTCACCCCACGGACATTGCGCATGACAGGTAGAAATAAAACACTCGCTCCCCAAGTTTTTATTTAGTTCGAAAACTGACTTCTGCGCAACCAATTGCAACAACTGCAGGCCGGTCGAGTTGTTTGTCGAGTACTGTACCTTTCAAGATAACCTCTTATTCAAGAGGCCATACTTAAAATAGGAGTGAATGCAGTAGCGGTGCAAGAAATGTAAAAAACTCCATACCTAGTCCTCAAGAACGGCATGGCGACTCCTGCCACGGTGGCTACCAGCAGCAGTGCTAGCTGCAGCAAGGTGAGCGCCACGTTGAGCAGCTTGACCAGCAGCAGCCGCGGGGGCAGAGCGCCCGCGCCGCCCGCCTCGCCCCCCGCCCCGCCGGCGCCCCCCGCGCCGCCCCCACCCGCCATCCATTGTTCTAACTTACTTATCTGTAATACACAGGTGCTTTGTTATAGTAGGGCCATTACAAACGTGCGAACTGAGTCATAAATCATTTTTATCAGACCTCTCGCTCACACTTATAGGCATATCGGAACTCTCGCTCGCACTCCTAGTGTTGTGTGTAACAATAAAAAAGTGATTTGTCGATAGTCAATAACAGGTAATGAGGGAAAGGTTAAGGAAATAATGCAAAATATTGTCTAGCATGAATTTTTTATATAAAACATACAATATATTAAATGTTATAAAAATTAAATTAATATAGCCATACAAAACAAAGTTACATACAAATTATAAATATAACAAATTTTAAACAATGTAATTCTTAGAATATTAATAATACCTACATTTTTATTATAGTAATGAAAACTACCTAATTGCATTAGTCATCAACGACCGCGGCATCCTGGCTACCTGCGTCCGAGCGGCATCCCTTTATCGATAACAAGTGACGCAGCATTGTCACATTCCTTTGACGTAATGATTTATGACTCAGTTCGCACGTTTGTAATGGCCCTACTATAGTAAGGCTCTTCCTAGGCCAATCGATCGCAGGTCCATCGATGGCATGAATTGACGATCGATCAAGTAGTGTGATAACACCTTTACACATAACATACATAGTTACAACTCTAAAATAAGTAAAGAAAGTAATACTAAGCTGTATCTTAATACATAATTCACATAAATATGCATAATGTTTGTTACATGCATGTAGTAAAGGTGTACCACAGGGTACTATTTTTGGTCCGTTTTTTGAACTATCATACACACATCAAAAAAGTCTAAGCAACATGCATGATATTACAAATTTACCATTTATATTAATTTATTTTACCATTTATTTTAATTATAACGTTGTATTTTATTTTTAAAATAATATTTTTAGGGTTCTATGATGTAAAAATAACAGCTGTTTTCTTTATAAGTTCTTTTAATAACAGAAATTAACAATATTAGAATATACAGGTACATAAGAAACTAAACTTTTTTTTTACAAATTGAAATTTCTTAAGAAAATGAATTTATTGTGAAAGAATAGGACAATTTAATACAAAGTATGGCCTCCTCTGCTATTCAGAACTTGTCGGCAACGATTATTCATTGAATTAATGAGACTGTTTATGTCATCTTGCGGTATTCGCTCCCAATGGAATTGTAGCAAATCCTTCAGCTGTTGGGTTGTTGTCACTCCGTCCAAGTCCTTCAAAACACGTCTCTGGAGCATGTCCCATGCGTGCTCGATGGGGTTGAGGTCTGGCGATTGTGCAGGCCAGGGCAATACCTGGATGTTCTCCGTTGCCAAGTATTCACTGGTTCGCCGAGCTGTATGTGAACGCGCATTGTCATGCATTAACGTAAAATCGGAGCCAAAGGTTTGTGCAAATGGATGGACATAAGGTCTGAGAATATCCTCAACGTAATTTTCAGCGTTCATGTTTCCATTTACAAAAACGAGCTCAGTTCGCCTGTTCTTCATAATACCCGCCCATACCATAACTGTTGAGCCGCTGTATGGATGAACTTCCTGAACGCACCTGAGTCTTTCAGTATTTCCGGGTCGACGGTACACTCGCACCCTTCTTGTATCAGGCCTAAACCCGAATCGCGACTCATCGGAAAACATAATTTTATCCCATTGTTCCTGGGTCCATGTTATGCGTTCTCTACACCATTCATTTCGACGAGCGCGATTCCCGGGACGTATCGGTGGGCACCTGATAGGGCGTCGAGCTCGTAGGCCGTACTCATGCAGTCGATTTCGCACAGTTTGGGGACTTACATCAACACCACTTGAATTTTGTAGCCTCAAACTTATCTCTCGAGCGGTTAACATCGGCTGGCGTCTTGCAGTCAGTTGTATGTACCGGTCTTGCCGAGTGGTTGTACTCCTTTTACGGCCTGGATGCTGTTCAGCGGGTTCCCCTGTATTATTGTAGCGCTGCCAAAGACGACAAATAACACTTCTATGAATACCAAAATGTCGAGATACCTGAGATTGATTACTTCCCGCTTGCAACATCCCTACAGCTCTTTGCATTTCATCTGCCGTCAAATGACGTCGCTCCATGACGTAAAGAATATCTAACAATTCAATTTTGTCGCCAACTGTATTTAAATGGTTGGTCAAGACTAAAACGTAGCAATTAACATGCACTCAAATTCAAACAAATTCGCAGTCATTTGAATTTTATGAAAAAAAACAAAACATAATCGAAATTTTTTTACCTATACACTTGAAGTTTACTTACCTATACACTTTGAGTGAGTAAATACTTAGAAATTAATTAATATAAATGGTAAATTTGTAATATCATGCATGTTGCTTAGACTTTTTTGATGTGTGTATTTATAGTAAATTAATCACAGACTTTATTATACCTACGTGGTTATCAGGGTACATTAGTCTTATATAGAATATTTCTGTATTTTTATACACATCACGACATTATCGTATAATTTTTACCTATAAAGGTTAGGTATAACTAGAAAAATCTGAAAAGATTAGCGCTAGACGCGCATAGTCCAGAGACGAGGGTAAAAGTCTTTTAAAAGTCTCTTACCAGTACAGTATCTTAGTATACAGGATGTTTTTTGAATCAATGGCAATAATTAAGGAGGTGACTCTGTACGTGATTCAAATCCGAATTATGTAATAAAATTAAGTACTTAATTCTTGACGAAAAAATCCCAAAAATTAACTAAGTGTGGACACGTTCCCGCTGCGCTAAAATATTGTTCAAGACTCGGTGCATTGACCCGCGCCGCGCGTGGCCCGGCCGGCATAGTAGGCACACTAGTACAAAGTAGGTATCAGCTGGCGAACCTAGCTTTGAGTTCGATCGCTCGCTGCGTCCGCGCGTTGCGCGGTGTCCATGATTAGTAAAATTCATGGCTAAGCTTTACACGTCGTTTACTATGTAGTAATTTAATGTTTATTTATTTTGTATTTTTTTTCCTTCATTAAGGGGAAACAATTCAATCGCAATTCCATACAAACAAAGAAAGTTAATTGCTCCTTCATTAGATAATAAATACTCAAAACTAAAGATGATATCGTTTTGTCTCGTTATTATCTAGTCTTATTGATTAATAAAACAGTAATAAAAATATTCATTTACAAGTTATGAGGCTTCAAAGTTCATAATTCTATTCACATTTTATGACAACTTTTAGCGTAATAAAATAGGATTAAACGTTTATAAAGGTAAATATATTTTGGGACTAGGAATAGATTATTTATTCGAAAATTCAAATAATTTTATATTGACTAGATACATTCTAAAGTTTGTACGCAATTACCTTTTTCCCAAAACCATTTTAGGAAATTTTACCGTGCTCGTTTCCGCCATCGATATCTTGCATCTCGCCTCCACTTTCTGCACTCCTCGGGTCGGCGGAGGGGAGGTACGACAGCGAGCCGACCGTCGTCGAATGTTACCGAATATTTTTTTTTAAACTTCAATAAACTTTAATTTATGTCATTTATGACAATTACGTATCGCTTGCCAGTAAGAAGTTTCGTAATTTCTTTTATCAAAGAGATCCAATTATTATCAGATGCATAACCAGTTAAATAAAATACCTACATCAGTGACATTCTTGACTAAAATCAACTGTCAAAATTCACCTATTATTACAATAGTCAATAGAGCATAGCTAAGGCTGTCACATTGCACAAACTGTATTTTTTTTTTGTAATTCATTTTGTTTTTTTTTTAAATATTTACGTGACTCACCCCCGCCCCGGTATCTGAATGACTGATCAAGTATTATTTCTTGTCAACTATCATTTTCAGATTTTATGAATATTATTTATTTTTAATAAAAATAATCAAGAGTTAGAACTGGTCAGATCCTGGAGACCACCGAGAGTCGAGGAAACTTTTCAACGGTATATAGCAGCTACCTAGTGTTTGGGCTTATTTTATTCGTATTAATGAAAACTTTACACAAACATGATCTTATGATGAAGACAACTGCAGAAATTTATTTAATACTAATCTTAGAAATTGTAATCAGCATGGTTTTTAACCGACTCCTGTTGAAGTCGGTTTTTTAATTAGAAAATTATATGATTTTTCTTCTTTTTTTTTAAATCCAGCTAAAATTATCTTCATGTACTGTATGTGAAGTAAGATATTATTGTGTACTGTATGGAACCCCTATTAACGATGCACGGTCTAAAAAACTGCCTCAAGAATACAGTTTAGTTTAACTTAAAAAAAAAAAATTATAATGTTTTACGGTGTCATACCTACACCACTTACAAGATAAATTGATGTCTCGCTTGGTGTGTCTTCCGCAACAAAACTTACAATAAAATATTTTTTAAAAACCCATTTTAGTTATCTTTATTTACTCCTGATTTATTACTTTTTGAGTAACTACCTACAGCTAGTATTAGTGTCAACCCTAACAATCAAGAAGAACAATATTTATATTTTGAACGACATTTTGATTTGTAATAAATACAATCGAGCGTGTGTGCGTGTGCATGTTTCTTACTGCTTTTCTATGAGTTGTTCTCTTTCTCACGCGACGTTTGGTGAAACAACAATGTTTTAGGCTTCGCCGACAGCTGAGTTGGTTTTGACAGAATGAGCCTTCTTAAATAACGTTATCTATCACGCCCTAGAGTATTGCCTATGTCTCACTTTACATACTGTATAACCTACCTTAGTCTGACATAAATCCAACGCCTCGTGTATATCTCGTATTCGTTCCTCACTCTGGTATTGAACCTTCTCCTCGACGTCCGTCAACGCTTGCTTCAAATTTTCTACCTGAAAATAAATATTCAAAATTATCATCCCTTTATTATTACAAGCTCTGCTTAGTTTGGGGCTAGGTGGATTTGTATGGATATGTGGGGATTTTATTATTGTTATTTATCAGAGAATGAAATAAAATTTTAAAATAATTAATTCGAAATATAGGGGAGTAGGTGGCAGCACCGTATCGTCGTTTATTTGACTATTGACTTGTTATTTGACATTTAATATGACGTTGACATTTGCTAAGGGTTTATCAGTAGTGCGAAATGACAGTGTGATTGTGCGTACTAATCTAACTATTACTCATCATAACAGCCCATTAATGTCCCACTGCAGGGACGGGCCTCCTCCCGTAACGGAGGGATACTTGGCCTACTAATACCACGCTGGCCAGACGGATTGGTATAGGGTTTAATTTCAAGTTTTCCTTCTTTCTATGTAAAGGTAATATTCAAAGATAGTCCCTTAGTCGGTTTCTACGACACCCATGGGATGAGATGGGGTGGTGACATATTGTATTCTTACTCCGCCACCACACTGACATTACTGCTACGTGCTAATTTAAATGTCTCTAGATCATCTCAATTAATCTCAGATGGTGGACGAGGATGTATGAGAAAGACACAAAATCGTACGCTAGGACATCATGATTCATATGATAATGATGATTTTAGCACGGGACACATTAGGCCCTGCGCAGACGGCGCACTTTTTGTGCGATCGAGTCTGCGACGCACAAAAAGTCTGCCATACATGGCATTTGAGTCTTTTGTGCGCCAGACTTTTTACGCGTCCTGTGCGTTACTGCTTATAATTGGATAGGTTCTATTTTCACAGACTAAAAAGTGCTTCACGGATAGTCTGTCGTCTGCGCAGGGCCTTATGTTCACATAGATATAGATAGATATAGCAGGACTTAAATTACCTCATTCTGGTGTAGTTCGGTGAGATCATTGATTTGTTCCTCCAGCCGTTCAGTCTTGAACCTTTCCTCTTGTAACGCGGCCGATAGGAACGATACCTCTTGTGAAAGATTCTGTAAGCAATTATTTTATTTTTAAACACAGTTCGGTTATTTGGCAGACATTTGGCAACTAATTAATAGAGAATATTACAATAAAAAAAAAAAAAAATTTTTACTATACCTTCAATGTGTCTATCTTCTCAGATAACCGCTCATAGTCCTCTCTCCGCTCCCTCAGTTCGTTCAGTATCGGCTTTATAGTGAACGTCGTCTCAGAAATGTTATTTGAACCTACTTGTGGAGGGTACCTGTAATCATTAGTAAAATAGATAATAAAATTTGTAAAGTATAATACGCGCAATCTAAGATGGACGTCGTGAAGTTGTTGCAAATGGCTGCGCAGATTGAGTAAGCGTAATGAAGTAATTTATGTCTTGAGTTTGATTTTCGCTCTAAGCATGATGGTGTTTCGATAGAGCAGTTCAGAGTAGTCTTCTATATCATATTCAAGATACAGTAGAACCTCGATAACTCAAACCTCGGTAACTCAAAAACCTCTATAACTTAAAAAAATAATATGTTCCCTTCCCTTCAAAGCCCAAAACCTCTATAACTCAAAATTCGCAACCTCGATAAGTCAAATAAGTAATCTCTGTATTGGCCCTCAGTAACTAAAAGAAATGTTTCCACAACCTCTATAACATAAAATTATTTATCAATAAGTCATTTTGAATGAGTGTGCAAAACAAAAGTTTTCGGTATTTAGGGCTTGCACATGTTCACTACATAATTAAATTGATAACGTAAACAATACATATGTCACCTATTGTTTGCTTCTTCGAAATTCTTTAAAGCTTTGCGGCGGCGGAGGTTAGCTTTAAGACAAAGGCTTACTTAAATCATTTAGTTTTGTATCATTGTGCAAAACAAACGTTTTCGGTATTTATGGCTTGCACGTGTTCACTACATAATTAAATTGATAACTTAAACAATACATAATTATGTCACCTATTGTTTGCTTCTTCGAAATTCTTTAAAGCTTTGCAGTGGCGGAAAATAGGAACAAGGGGTCATGCATACACATGTACATACCTACCTCTATACATATTAACCTAAATCCTTGGTAACTAAAAACTCGATAACTAAAAACCTCAATAACTCAAAATATTTTGTGTTTCCCTTGGACTTTTACTTATCGAGGTTCTACTGTAGCATGATTAAAAGTATAAACATGTCAAACTAGTTAAACTGCAAAAATGCCTATGTTTTAAATGTAATGAAATTTCTATTTTATTGTAAAGTCGTTAACATATTAATATTTTTTTTCATAATTTTCGAGTTTTCATCGTGACCATAAATTATAATTATCTATAAATGAGTAATCGTGACATTAAAAAGACCTATTTTTTTGTTTGTTTACCTAATTTTTCAGGCCCAAATGAATAGGGTATAGCTCAGTATACAGCACATTGTCAGGGTATTTATTTAATGACATGTTGCCGAATTCTGCGCTGGTTTACGAGCAAATATAAAGGGAAGCAAAACAAAAATGGACCCAATAGGGAGACTTGGTGTACGCCATCTGTATAAACTTAGGTTGAGTAGAGTAATAAAATCAATAAGTTATAACGATGTTATACTAAATTGAAATAAAGAATAGATGATACTGTGATTGACTATAAGGTTTTATCTCGAATAGCTGGTGTGCCTAGATGCATATTTCCTAGAATGGACAATTTACAACTTTTGCGAGAAAAGTTTAGTTGCAAGATCATCACTCCCCTGCTATTATCCCAATTTTTTGTTTTTTGGCGTTGCGCAGCATGTCTTTTTCTTCCACATGCTCCTAAAAGTTTTGGCTATATTTTACGGCCGGCCGCTTGCCTGACGCCAACCCTCTTTGGGAATGTTGTTGTAGGTGGTTTACTCCCCACTAGAAGGTTGACCCGAGGTGCTAGGTGGTATGCAGCGGGTCGAGGTATCCCTTAGTCGCCTCTTACGACTGTCACGGGAGGATATGGGGCAGTCCTATTCTAACCGGGAACCGCACGGCATTAGTTATTTATCAGTATTTCTTTAATTATTTTTAAATCAAGAAATGTTCTCTCTTTCTGGACGGACCTGGTCCTAGTTGCATGATGAAATATTGTAACAAAAGTAAACAACTCACGGAGCCCCTTCACTAGTGACGGACGAGCTCGGCGACGCCTCGGGAGTGAACTTGGGCGCGGGCGACGTGGCGGCGCGGGGCAGCGTGGAGCCGCGCGGGGCCGCCTCGCCTGCCTCCGACGCGCGGGAGCCTTCCGATGACGCGTTCGCTGTCCGTTGTAAAACTCAATACACACATACTACTGACTTATAGGGTATACATATAGCCCTAACTTATATATGGATTCAGCAATATGACTATATAGAACATAATTACACAAGATTATATTGGAAAACAAATTATTTATTATATATTAAATTAAGATTAAAATATCAGATTGCGACATATTTTGGAACTAAGAATTGTGTCCCAAGGTTGCCAGAATTAATAACAGGTTGTCATGAATTTAACAACCAGAACCAAACTTAAAATAAATTGTTCTATGTTAACAAGTCGATATTTTTATGATATTGATATTTAGTCATTTAAGTTGAGAGCGATTCAATAAAAAATGTATTTACTGCTTAAATAAAAACTAAGAAATACTGAAAGCTACGCAAAGAATTT
The DNA here is from genome assembly GCA_905475405.1 of Schrankia costaestrigalis. NCBI lineage: Eukaryota > Metazoa > Arthropoda > Insecta > Lepidoptera > Erebidae > Schrankia > Schrankia costaestrigalis. The sequence continues at coordinate 6,622,779 of FR997850.1, forward strand.
TGTAAAAAATAAAAGAATTGCCAATTAGTTCAAACAGCTTTCTTACTAATTACTAAATTCTCTAAAACTTGAGGTATGTCTCAAGGGATACAATTGAAAAACCCTTTTGTAATATCCAAAGGATCCGTAAACATTGTTACCTTTATGTCAAACAAAGTATTCACTTAATAATAAATTGCAAATTTGCCTAAATTATAGAGAGAGAGAGTCAATTCTCGTTCCTTAAAATCGTTAAAAATTCGGTTAAGTTAACTTTTAGTTGTCAAATTATCAAACAATATAGGTAAGAACAATTTGACAACTAAAAGTTAACTTAACCGAATTTTTAACGATTTTAAAGAACGAGAATTGACATGCTGGTTAAAATTAACCAGAGAAACAGTTTGCTATCCAGAGTTCTGAACGATAAACGATACAGTTTACCGTATCACAAACTTGTACTTCACCTTCAACATTATATAAATAAATATTTATTTACCTCTTAACTCCGCGTGTGGTGGGGCTAGCGTGCAAAAGGACACAGCATTGTAAGCAACACAAAATGATTTGTAGACAGTACATTTTGTAAAGGCTAACTATTATATATACATATAAAATAAGCGTGTATTTATGTTAGGCAATGATTTGATAGATAATAAAATATGTTTATATAGCAATAAATAAGTGTAAGTTTGTTGTTATAGAATAATAGTTTATAGGTTGTGTTTAAATAGGACTAAAAAGCGCGATGCTCGCCTGTCTGGTAAAAGGTTTGTACAACCCTATAGTTATTAGAAAAATAATACTGTCAAATCACTATTCTTAAAGTGACGAACTTGTACGATTGGTAGTAACACGGGAAATAAAGGTATTTTTTGAGCTATAACCTAAATCTTATATTTTTAAATTTTTGTTATTATATATTTTTAAATGACGTCATAGAAATTTTTCCCGTGTTACATTTCGTAAAGAAAACTGAACTTGGTATTATGGAAGAGAGAATAAATATGTATGAATCAGTATGATTTATATGATAATACGTTAATGTTCAACTTTATAACTTAATATTACGTTAATGTTGAACTTCGTAATAATTCAGGTATCTTAAACAATACGTTATCCTGACGTTGTTAAATAAATAAAATATATTTGTATTTACATTTTTTCCGACATTTCTTGCACTTGTTAAACAACATCACATTGTCAGTGTAGACTATGTACTGGTTTGATAGTATGAGTAATAAGTTTAGTCATATAAGTTGAGTGACGTTTTGATAACGATATTGTTTTCATCTTTCACAGATAGTAAAGACTAGTTTATTGGTAACTAAGCCTATTGAAAGGCTATGATTGCAAAGATAGGATTGTATTTTAAGTGGATGTTGCTAATCTATAAGTTATTTTTTCTGTATCTATATAAAAAAAATGTGATTCAAATATCCTTGGATCGTGTGAGTCATCGTATTATGCAAATATCTGTAAATCATCTTCAATTATCTATGTACTTTGTTAGATTAACGTAAAATGTTGACATGCTGAATTTATTCATTGTAATCTATATCTAGATAACTTATGAAATTATAATAAACCGCACGTATTGTAACGATAAGAATGGGTACGAAAAAAACTTTTAGGATCAATAAATAAGTAAGCGGCGTCACTGAACTCAGATAATCACATTAATTTAATACGGTTTGTTTTTATTTTGCGCTTAAAACTTTATATAACATCTGAAATAGCGGTTCAACAAAAGATTTTTTTTAAAGACTGCTAGTTAATTACATTTTATTAAAACAAGTACATATCACTTTATAGGATCATCTAATATAATCGAAAAGGGCACGATAAGTTGGATCAAGGAGATATAGAACTTCCTACACGAAGTAGTAATAGTTAGAAAACATCGATTTCAACTTATTTACGTAACTAACTATACAGTCAATTTACTATATCACATTTAAAAATGAATAAATAGTACTAAGAAATCTTTAGAATAATACAAAAAAAGTGGATTATTAGAAGGAATGACTTCTAATCGAGGAAGCACCAAGAGCATTTCGCAAATGAAAATTTATCATAACAGCGCATCAATGTCCCACTGCAGGGACGGGCCTCCTCCCGTGACGGAGGGATATTTGGCCTACTAATACCACGCTGGCCAGACGGATCGGTACAGGGTTCAATTTCAAGTTTTCCTTCTTTTTATTTAGTTAAGAGTATAGTCCCTTCGTCGGTTTTTACGACACGCATGGGATGAGATGGGGTGGTGACATATTGTATTTTTACTCCGTGACCACACGGAGATGAAAATTGCATACAATTAAATAGTAACATGGCCGTTAGAGGATAAGGCTTACATTAATTATGTATGACCTTCAACACCTTATCATTATCTACGATGACCATGAAAATTAATGAGTGGTTTTCATACTTCAACTGTTTAGGTATTGTATACTTGGTTTTGAAGTAGTCTAGCTGTGTATAACTCATCATAATTTAAATGAGAATTGTTTTTTGGAATAATTAAATGATGGAAACGCGGCGTACTCTAAAGTACACATTTTATGTTACATGTTATTAACGTTAAAAAAAAATTGAGGACGCAATCCTATAGAGTGATTGTTTTTTGAGATTGTTTGAGAAATTTAAAAAACCAACACTCTTTTAATAGAGTATTTTATTTAAATATTAATATTGGGGTAAAATTAAACCTAGAGATTCATTCAATAACGAAATTTTGAAGCCGCCATAACGTTTAGTAAGAATTGGAATACTGTCATAACTAGCATTAAGTCAGTTTATGTTAAGAATATCATTAGTCAAGCAATAGAGACATTTATGAACAAATAGTGAGAAATAAGTTAGTGTTTTAGTGAATTATTGACAAACATGGTGGTATTTAGTTACTACAAAAGTTAGATAGCAAGCAAGAGAACGTAGTGCTTCCAGTACACCAAGATTGAAAACAAAATTATAAACAAATATGAAAATTGAATTTTTATAAGGACAGATGAAGGTTTACGTGTATTTGGATATAGTTATTATTTGATTTGATTTGTCTGATAAAGAATGCGTGATTAAAGATGGTTACAATTGCAATCCGATCATATATTAGTTGGTATTTTTTTTTAATTTATAAAAACTTTCTTTGATATAATTTCTCTTGTATTGTTTGTTTGGTCAGCTTCATGGTCGGACATAGTACTGGCAATATTAGAATATTTAAAGATACACAGTTAATGTTAATGATATTGTTAAAATAAACTCGAGAGCAAAAGTTCCGGGTCACTAGCATTTACTTCAATATCTTGAAAACGAATAAAGCTATCGTATTGAAATAAATTGAACTTTATAGACAATTTAATAATCTTTCATTAAACATATAAAAACTTATTGATTGGCGGTAAGTAATGGCATTAAAAAAGTTATAAAAAAAAAGATCAATTTTTTTTAAATCAGAACTTCTAATTTTCACTACTGTTTTTGCTTTTGCTTTTGTTCTGTCATAAAATGTATTTATAAGGAGTCATCCAGGTATCCAATAGTCATTATTAAAGTGGTAATTATGTTACTCACACCTGAGGAATGTACGAGAATCCTCACGATCCTGGAAAATGGGAGCAGTCAGCGAGAAACAGCAAGAATAGTCGGTGTATCGTTGTCTACAGTTCAGCGTGTTCGCCAGCGGTTTCTAGAAACTGGTTTGAACCTACGCAGACCAACAACAGGCAGACCCAGGTGTACGACGGCACGGGAAGATCGATATTTAGTGAACTCTATGCTACGAAATCGGTTTCTTACGGGAACAGCACTGACTCATCATTTTTTAGGACTTGGTGGAAGCAGCCCTTCTGCTTGGACTGTAAGACGGCGACTTGCTGAAGGTAATTTGAAACCATTTAGACCCGCAAATGGTCCGAAACTCGAGAGACACCATCGTATAGCAAGACGAATTTATGCACGCGAACACTCGAATTGGACGATTGAAAATTGGTCAAATGTCATATTCTCGGACGAATCAAAATTTATGCTGTATACACACGACGGAAGGGCAAAGGTGTACAGAAGATCAGGAGAAAGATTTATGCAAGCCTGTATTGAAGAAAAGGTGTCATACGGTGGTGGTTCGGTACTCGTGTGGGCTGGAATTTCTGCGGAAAGCCGAACAGAGCTTGTACTGATCGAAAACGGTACTCTTAATGGCGTAAGATACGTGGATGAAATCCTCAACGAGCACGTCGGTCCATTTATGGCAAGACTTGGTGAGAATGCCATCTTTATGCAGGATAACGCCCGTCCCCACACTGCTCGTGTAGTGCAAGACTACCTTGATGAGGTGAATATTCGTCCCATGGTGTGGCCAGCACGTAGCCCCGACCTCAACCCAATCGAGCACGCCTGGGACGAGCTCGGACGACGGGTAAGACAACAAGATCCTCCTTTAATTACGCTTAGTGACTTGAAACATGCATTGGTAGAGGAATGGGAGAACATTCCCCAACAGTGTTTCAGAAACTTGGTGTACAGCATGCCAAATCGCATTGCAGCAGTCCAGACCGCACGTGGGGGTAATACTAAGTACTAAACCGTGTTAAAACTACTTGTAAATATAAAAAAAATCAATATTTTCAGTTTTGGTTTTACAAGCAAAATGACGCCATTTTCAATTTGTCCTTTTAAACATAATAAAATAAATGGTCAGTAGTAAATGTAATGCATTTTATTTTAGTAACATTAAATTGTCTATAAAGTTCAATTTATTTCAATACGATAGCTTTATTCGTTTTCAAGATATTGAAGTAAATGCTAGTGACCCGGAACTTTTGCTCTCGAGTGTATATTGAAAGAGAGAGAACTAAGTATTAAAAAAAAACGTACATTATAACTATAAGAGAAATGAAACATTTTATCCATACAATATACATAAAGAGCTTGGTTAAGTGATATTAAAGTTCGTTACACTGCTAAACGAAGGTAAATCTTGTAGAGGAAAAATTTATAAATTTTCCGAATGTCACTAACAACGACATATTTTGCTTTGTGACTTTTTTACTGCCATTGCTACCGTCTCTTAATCGCATCTTTACAGACATACAGGGTTATAACAAGAATGAATGAATGTTAAATACAAGAATGTTCTAAACTATTTTGTTACATGGTGTAATACTCACAAGGACCCGAGTTCTCTGTGACAAAATACATAACCACGTTAAATTACGTTTATAACGTCACAACACGAAAGACATAAGTGGACATGTAGTGCATTGTTTCGATTTTTAAACATAATAATATAATATAGACAAATAGGACCGTCTTAGTAAAATTATTGAGAAATAATTTATACAGCAGGTTTCCAATTTAAACTTTGCTTTCGACGCTTTTTAATTTATCCTTTTTAAGAGTGAAAAATAAAATATTTTATGACCAAAATCATAAATTCATTTGGTCCGTGTAGTCATGGACTGAGAATACAATGAGTGTCACAAAAGGGGTTCAAAGGATATTCTAAAACTTTAATAGGTATGAAAATTCGAAAAAACCGCCTGCTGCTGCGGTTTGGCAAGTATGGTACTAGAAGACACTATGTCAAAAGGATTTTACATATACCTACATACTTTTTTTAACTTTAGATATCTTATACTATCCAAATCAAAAAGTTAAAAAAATAACCGAATTGAAATTTCCCATGTTCTTTCAAAACTGCTGTAAGTGCAATCATGTCCCTATGTCTATTAATATAATTATGTTTAAATATACCATTATTAATTATTATTTTTATACTAATACTAAAGTTTATTTATTATTTTATTTACGAAATGTGTTTTCTAGATACTGATGGCTGATAACCATCCATTTAATGTGAAGTTAAACATTTTTATGTTTTCTAGGGACAGACAAGTGAAAATAAAATATAAAATTAAAAAGCAAACGACAAATAAAGCTTTACCCAGTACCAAAAAGGCTTTGTTTACATTAGGAAAAGAAATAATAAGTATAATATACTACTTATAAGCTTTTACCCAAAGTAAATATTGGAAGAGAAAAAAGTTTATTTTTGTAATATTTTGTGTAGTCTGTTTTTACTTTTTGTTTATTAAGTTATTGAATAAAAGTAATAGTCTAGGAAAATTTACGCACGAAGTGAATTCAGTATTGTACTAAAAAATTACATGAAATAATTGTACGAAAGTCTTGCAAAAGTTATCAATTAGTAGTTGGTTAAAGGGATTATAATTGTAAAAAATAAGTGGTAAGATTACTGAGATACAAAATTTAATGCAAATTATAGCTTATAATATGCATTTATTATATATTTTTTTTGTCTTTTTGAGACTTTTCAATCAAAGAAAAAAAATAACGAAAAAATATTGTGCATTTGTGGGTAGTTCAAAACCATCTCATCAGATCCGTATAACTACTGCGTTTATTCAACAACATTTCTCGTAAAATGTATAGTTTAGTATAACAATGTATAGTATATTGAATGTATAGTATATTTAGTGTATAGTACAGTAGTGTAAGATACAGACCGGCTAGCTGTGCGATGTTGTCGGCGGACCCAAATCTGTTGGAGCGCGAGAACAGATGCGCAAACTCTCTAGGTGCCGCCATGACACTGCCGCCTAAGCCGGTTATGCCGTCACGTATGTTGCCACCTACGTTCCTGTTGAATTACAATTTTATTATTACATAGCTTCTCCGTGTGGTGACGGAGTAAGAATACAATATGTCACCACCCTATCTCATCCCATGGGTGTCGTAAAAACCAACTAAGCGTCAATATTATCTTTACGAAATAAAAAGAAAGAAAACTTGAAATTAAACCCCATACCAATCCGTCTGGCTAGCGTGGTATTAGTAGGCCAATTATCCCTCCGTCACGGGAGGAGGCCCGTCCCTGCAGTGGGGCATTAATGGGCTGTTATGATGATGATGACTTGTTAGCTATATTTTTTTCTTAAAGACAATACCTGCAGCACTAGAGATTGTTACCTACTACACACATTTAATTTTCATACAGATAACTTCGGCACTAGAGATTACAATTAGTTACGTAGGTTTGTAGAGTGTACAATAAATTATTTAGGCCAGGCCAAGGACAATACCTAATTGGTGGATTGTAAAAACAATTGTCCTAGGTGAGATTTATATACAGTTTTGAGGCAGTAAGCTTAGGCAGCGAAGAAGTAAACTATTTTTATTGAAATTATACTATTTACCCTTTTTGTCATTGTTTAACTATCTTACAGCTAGTAATAAAAGACTTAAATGCTTTCTACTTAATTCTATTTTTAAGTTTATCAAACCTTTTCTGCTGCTGAATAAAAACCATTGTGGTGTCCAGGACAGAGATGGCGCTCTACGAAGCCGAAATTGACCGATCGTCTCTTTCCACATGTTGATGTGCAATATTTACGGCCGGGTACTGTACTTATACTTATAAACGTGTAAGATTATAAAAATAAATATTCACTTACTTCAATCCCTGTCCCATATCACGTAATACTTCTCGCGGTTGTCTATGTGCTTGTCCACTCGTCCCATGTTGCTGTAGAGGTCATATTTTATAATGTTAGAATTTAACTTATCCACTAATATATAATTATATATACAGTTCGCGCAATCTTACTTGGCCGGCCTGAAGTTAGGTATCAAAAAAAATTCACGCATGTAAAAAAAAACAAAGAAGTTCCAAAAATGATATTTACGCAGTGATTTGCAGCAACTAGAAGCCAGCCGTAAGATTGCGCATACAGTATGTGTTAGTAATCTTAAAAAGATTGTGGCATGCTTTGGTGCAGCGCAGGCGATAACTATCCGTGACTCATTTTTAGACTTAACAATCCTCGCACATTCAAACAACGCCATCTAGTCCCAAATATGCAAAGCTATTATTGTGGGTACTAGATTTTTTTTAATACATACATATTACATTTTTGTAAATGCAAAAATTCATGTTCATGCACACAGATCTGCATTGAGCGGGAGAATCAAAAACTTCGGAAGGGTATTTTTCAATGTTTTTATTTATTTGTTTGGCAAAGTTATGCCCTGCCTTATGTTAAAATAACTGCACCATTCTTATGTACACACTGTATATCACAATTTTGTATTGAATTTAACTTATGTGGAATTCAAAACTACATATAGGACAATATAGCATATTATAAAATACTTAAAACCTTAAAAATATATAAAAAAATCATTTTTAGCATAAAATTTCAGTTAGTCTAGCATCTTTACTTAATCTGAATCTTATTTTTATGGTTAGTCACACTAACCCAAGCGATAATTGTATGCCGGTGCTTTATATGTGCTTAAAAATGTATTTAGATTTGTTAAAAAAAAAGTAAAAAGTTAAAATTAATGTTAGTAAGCCAATTAAAAAAACCCTAGAGACTAGGTTTGGTAATATATATTTGAAAGCGATCGCATCACGGCCTTTAATACAATGTTAAGTTTAGCAGACTATACTTTAAAACACACATACATACAAACACAGGCTCACTCACACACACACACACGAAAAACAAAAAGCTGATACATGCAATAACGATATAAAATACCTTCTCTAATTTGTGTGTAACAATTAAATTATATATTTAAAAGTATAATAATCCAATGTCCATTAGATATAATTTACCCTGCATACCTCCCAATTCTTGATCCGTTTATTGTAACCTTCCAATTTCTTCTGTAGTTGTGCTATACATAAAGCACTCTTTTGATTTTTCTTCTCGAATACTGCTTTTATACGTTGCAATTGCTGTTTGTCCGCGTTCGCCGCTAGTTTTAGATATTCGTTTACGTTATCTGCAATTTTGAAATAGTTTTTTTTTAATAATGTGCTGTTAACTATGTTAATGAACTATGTTAATTTATTAATGGATCTCACAAATTCTGAATGGGATTCGAACTTGCGACCTCAAACAGTGGTATATCGCGACTGCGACACTCTTAAGTAATTACTTACACACTTACATTAATAATTATTATAAAGTAGCTTGGTCCCTGTACCCGATGCCGGTGAGTCTACCTTTTTTATATTTTTAAATGTTTTTTTTTTAAATATCTATATTGTGAAAGATTGTGAAAAATGTAAATAAAGAGATTATAATAAAAAGATAACTCACCATCTCTAATAGTTTGTTCCAGTCGTATAGACTCTTTAGTGCGTTCTATCTTGCTGTTCAGATGTGCTATAGCTGCAATCGCCTTTGAAGATGTCACGTTAGCCCCGTCGCTTTCATCTGAGTTTAAACAGACAATAACATTTAATTACCTAAAAAAAATGGTGTCTATACTTATAACCACTCTAATACAGCACCCGGCCGTATTTATTGCACATCGACTTTTGTAAAAAGACAATCGGCTAATTTCGGCTATCTCTACTTGATTACAGATTTGTTATGAAAATTCAAAGGGTAAAATTTTAGCAAAATGAACAGAATTAGGAACTGGAACAAAGTGGATTTGATAAACGTTTAAATGCAAAATACATCGCGTTAAAGTCTTGGACGGATGATACTGCGTCCACTGGCACTAAAGTAATTACTAGAAAAGGTGGTCGATGAATTATGTGTACCTACTGTACTCATTTTTAAATTAACCTGTCACTCTTAAATTCACCTATCCCAATCGTAACTTAAAAACCACGTATATTAAATCGATTAATCGTTTGTTATTTGAATCGATAAATCTCCCAATAGATTTCAGACACTCAACCCTAGACTACAATTGTCTAATTTCACCTATTAGAGTGGTTAGAGTATAGTCCTTCGGTCGTATGGTAGTCGAATAGCAATCAAATAAATGAATTATCATTTATTTCATAGGATTTCTTACACGACAGTCATAGAAGGGGACGTAGGTAGTATTCTATTTATGTATTTTAATTATAAATTAATTAATTAAAATAATATTATGTTAAGAAGATGTCATAGTAACTTGAGGATAAATTAATAGTTTATAAACAATGGATTGAATTCAAGGCTTTCATAATGGTAATTAAATATTAATAATATTGTCATATATTTACTAGAGTATCCGCGTGAGGAATGATAGTTAAATCTGTACTATTATAATGATTTGATTTGTAATACATATAACAAATTAAAAAGATAAAGCACAAAAAAGTAGCCGTTTTATGCCATTTGGTACCCTAAAAAGAGGAATCTTATGTATTTTCACTTAACCTTTAGTTTCTATATAATAAATAAATAAATAATATCTTTATTTTTTATTTTCTATATAAAATATATGTGTATTTCCGTAATATCTTCGCGCTAGTATTGATTTCAACTGTTCCGAAATAGTGTGTTTGACCGGTTACTTGATGCCACTTACGATATGTAGATTGACTTTTTTTTTTAAATAATGGGAGGCAAACGAGCCAGCAGGTCACCTGATGGTAAGGGATCACCAGAGGAATCACAGATGCGTTGCCGACCTTTAAAAAGGGATTACGCTCGTTTCTTTAAGCTTTTATTTCTTTTAATTTTACATTTACACTTTAATCTATTTTAGTTATAAAAGCTAGTGCTAGCTAGCTAGTTTGGCAGGATCGTAACAAGTGGCATTCTGTCTTCTCAGCCTACCCCGGACGGGATAAGGCGTGAGTTTATGTATGTATGTGTGTATGTAAAAGCTAGTGTATTATTATTGTTAATAAAATAAAACAAATATTACATACTCATATTAATTCTCCTATGTAAAAACACACCAGAATGTCTTCTATACATTATAGTAAATTATTTAATAATTAAATCACTGTACGTTTAGCAAGTTTCGTTTGTCCACAACTAGTGTTTTTTTTTTTGATAAAAACTAATATACATATACGTTTTAATCACACATATGTATATAGAAATTAATTATTTTTTTTATAGGTTATCGTATTATTGTACTCTCTAACGGTTATATGTAATCGCTGGTTTACTACTTTAGGCATAACAATGTTGGATACATACGAATAGTACCTACAGCAATGAGATATTTATTTTCATTCGAAAGTATGTTTTATTACAACGGATTAGAAAGGAATATTCTTTGGATGATGACAGAGTTAGAAATCATCATCATTAATTACACAGCCCATTAATGTCCCACTGCAGGGACGGGCCTCCTCCCGGGACGGAGGGATACTTGGCCTACTAATACCACGCTGGCCAGACGGATTGGTATAGGGTTAAATTTCAAGTTTTCCTTCTTTTTACTTCGTAAAGATAATATTTACGAATAGTCCCTTAGTCGGTTTTTACGACACCCATGGGATGGGGTGGTGACATGTATTCTTACTCCGTCACCACACACGAAAGAACAAATAGTGTCATCCATCACTATCTCCGCTCTAGGGTGTCGTAAAAGTCGTGTAAGGAAACTTTAACATAGATCTCTATGCCAATATGTCTGGTCGACGTGAAATAGAAATAAAAAAACGTCCACAGAGAAAAAAATGATGGCCACACTAAACTATAAAGATATGCTTATTAATGTGAACAAGTAGCTTACCTTGATTAGAATAATCTCCATCTTGACCTGAAACAGGAAGGACATTAAATTATTACATTGTTTTTATTAAACAAAACCTTTTTTTGACACTATGAATCCTGTACCTATACTTAACTAATTTAAAAATTAATTACCTATTAAGTTTAGGTATAATTACTAACTAGATGATTTCGAAAAGAAAAACAAAATAGAAAAAAATTAAATACGAGAGCGCATTCGAACATGTGCCCTATGAGTAATCGCCTCAGTATTTCTATAAATAATATGTAGGTTAATTTAACATTCTACCATGCATTAAGATTTTTCTTAATTCCATACTAGCTGATGCCCGCGGTTTCACCCGCTTTGTATAGACGTAGTTTAAATGTTATTCTACACCCTAAACTACCTATATTCTAAATTTCATCAAAATTAGTAGTTTTTATTTATTTATTTATTTATTTATTTATTTATACAATGGTTCTTCACAGCTGACAATAATAATTTACAATATAAAATTAAAACAATACGCCAATTATGAAGCACACTTATAGATTAATTATAAAAACAGAGTAGACATTTTGAGTGAAAGAGTAACAACAAACATCCATCCACCTATCCATCCATCCATCCTCACAAACTTTCGCATTTATAATATTAGTAGGATTTATAGGGTCTCTAAATAGCTTTAACTAAAACTTTTTATTTGAATACTTACTTCTATACGCCGGCGATCCATATTCATCCGACGACAGAGCGTACGATACATTTGGACTATACACAGTGGACGCGTAATCACCGGCCGAAATTAAACCTGGCAGGATTTTCTTCTGTGGCGAGTCTTCCAAGCTGGAAAATTAAACAAGATTAAGAAGTAATTTTGTGAGTGCTTCTTTTTTGCAGCCTGAAATTTCTTACTTACTTTTTGCATAAAAAAATAAACAGCATAATTTTTAATTTTATAATTCAAACGCATAAATTGGTAAAATATTAGGTACTATTTAATTTGAAGTAAAAACTAGTATTTCTTATACCATTCTTACAAAAACTTGTTAAGTCGGTTATGCGCTTACTCGAACTTTGTACCATGGCAGAGGCAACTAGTATGCAACTAATTTTACCTTATGATATAATTTCAATTTGGTTTAACATTACTAAAATTATTTCTAGAACCGGATCGTCTGTGTCATCCTTACTGCACCAAAAAAGAAGACGTGGTGAACATTTCATTGCAAAATATACTTGAAAGGGCTGAAAAATAGGGATTATAAACTAGTTATTCAAGGTGTATAAAGGTCGTAGCACATATAACGTAAGGTAAACGGATCGGCACCGTATCCCCCCAAACCGTATAGTATTATTTGTATGAAACTCCTTACTGCAACACACACTAATCGGCCTCGTAACGTAATCGGATTTTTGACGTTTGACACCGAGGAAAAAGGCGAGGCGGTGCTGGTCCGTTTACGTAACGTTATATGTGCTATGACCCTCAGGGTGTCTCTTACGTACGCTAGGAATAATGTAACTCATATTAATCTTATCAATTATGTTGGACAAAGCCTTTCTGCAAACTTTGCCCTCTTTATCTTCCATAGGCCAAAGCTAAACTGGTTTACTCTGTTCTTTTCGGCATGTATTCGCCATTCCAGAACCTTATTTGCTTAGTTTGGGACTAGATGGCGTTGTGTGAATTTGTGAGGAATATTTATATTTATTTATATTTATACCTGTGTGAATAATATGCATAAAAGCAAATGATACTAACTCTCTGGAAGTATTCCCAGTGGTATTTGATGACAAAGGACTGTTCCCGAGGTCCCTCGAGTGGGATTTAACGTGGTGAGCTCGCTCGCCATGTCTCGACGATGATGATGATGATGGCTCCTGTAACAGAATTATATTTATAAAGATAACCATGTGACTTAGAGTATTAGCTTGTGGATTAAGAAGGAGGTAGTCAACACCCTGACTTAGAAGCACCGATTACACTAGACTACATGTAGTGCACTACATCTTGTAGGAGACTACATCTTGTAGGACGGTCGGGACTCGCCAATCTCCGATATGTAGTGTCCTAACAGCCTAAATGTCATTACACTAGACTACATGTAGTCTTCTACATGATGTAGGAAGACTACATGTAGTGTAATCGGCGCTTTATATATATTTTGTATCCCTACCTATACGTTTCTAAATTTTTCTCTGAAAAGAGAAATTTTAAAAAAAAACTAACTTTTAAGGTTAAGATTCCCTCCTTGCTCAGAGGAGTGGCTCATTTAATAGTTGGTATAGTAGTTGTATTAAACCGCAAAGTACAGTCACAGCTCTATAGGCACTCAAACTGACATCAGAAACTCGACGCGCCTCTGTTATTAATTACATTCAAGTGATCATTAATACAAGATTAGTTCGTAGCAAGGCTAGTGACGAAGCTATTTAAACCGTTCACCATAATAATGTAACATCTCATGAATAATAAACATTATATAACTAGCAAAGTATTAGGTAACGTCATTAGGGGACGCCTTAGAAAGACTTCATCATAATCATAACAGCCCATTAATGTCCCACTGCAGGAACGGGCCTCCTCCCGTGACGGAGGGTCACTTGGCCCACTAATACCACGCTGGCCAGACGGATTGGTATAGGGTTTAATTTCAAGTTTTCCTTCTTTTTATTTCGTAAAGATAGTAGTTACGGTTATTCCCTTAGTCGGTTTTTACGACACCCATGGGATGACATGGGGTGGTGACATATTGTATTCTTAGTCCGTCACCACACGGATAGAAAGACTAACAGGAACTTAATTGGTGACATCAAAGGATGTTCAGGTTTTTCTCAAGAGAAAGGGTAAGTGTGTAGGACTCGGAACCGACACGACTTAACGAAATATTTTTTTAAAAGACATTTCCCCCACTAGGGATTGAGCCCTATGTGAGCGGGGACTTTACAGACATGATATTAACGGACACAGAGAACATCCAGGTTTCATAATGTTTAGCAGACAATAATTTGTGGATCACACAAATTAATAATTATCTTGCGTAAGATACGAACCTGCTACCTCGAGCACGGCATTGAAGTACACGACCTCTTAGCTACTGAGATAGTATGAAGATATGTATGAATGTAAACGAATCGAACCACGTTTGTAAGGATCGTAGTACATAGCAAACAGTAATCTCTGCCTACCCAATGGGAATAAGACGTGACTTTATGTGTGTATGTATACGTAACAAGCTACAGCATATCTAAAATAGGGCAAGTATAAAGATAATGTATGAATGTGGACGAACCAAAGCAACTTGTCTCAGTAAAGCGCCGATTACACTAGACTACATGTAGTCTCCTAGAAGATGTAGTTGACTACATGTAGTCTAGTGTAATCGGGGCTTAATACTACTGAGATCCTTACAAACCTTCGTCTGCCTACCCCCACGGGAATTAGATGTGTGCTTATGTATGTATACCTAACTAGCTACTGGTTATCCACAATGCAATGTTTATTAAGTTATGCGTAATTAATATGCATTCAACGTAGTTTTATGTACAAAGTTTTATCATTGATCGACTGACATGATAGACAGGCCTACTGCGAAGTTAGCTATTGATTTTATGAATAAAGGCAAGATTTATGTACTTGACCTAAGTAATACGATATCTAGGTATATAGGGTGTGGCGTAGGTGTTATTGTTAGCGGTGGGATTAGCGGGACACGCGGTTGTTTTTCGACTTTTTTATACTCTTTGAGTAATGACAATTTAAAGATATTTTTCATTCACAACAATTCTAGATTTAAGATATTTCATCGTAATGTCAATGCAAGGGAGGTAATCCCCTACTCACTAATTAACATTATCATAACAGCCCATTGATGTCCCACTAATACCACGCTGGCCAGACGGATTGGTATGTATAGGGTTTAATTTCAAGTTTTCCTTCTTTCTATGTAAAGTTAACATTCACAAATAGCCCCTTAGTCGGTTTCTACGACACCCATGGTATGAGATGGGGTGGTGACATATTGTATTCTTACTCCGTCACCACACGGATATATTAACATTAAACAACTTTAAATAAAATTACGGTTCTAACATTGGCTCGATGAGTAGTAAAGCGTAAGTAAGTAAAGCGAAACTGATTGAAAATACAGTCTCACAACGATTCCCAATTCCCACACAAGGGAACGTGCCCTGTCTCCCGAGAACTTTACGAACATAGATAATTTGCAGGTCACACAAAGAATTATACTGCCAGGAAATTAAACTGAATTGATATAAATAATGTATGGAGACTAAGGGTCGTAGCACATATAATGAAACGTAAAGGGATCGGTTCGGCACCGTATCAACTCGAGCCGTTCCGTATTATTTGTGTGAAACTCCTTACTGCAACGCACACTAATCGGAATCGTAACGTAAATCGGATTTTTGACGTTTGACACCGAGGAAAAAGGCGAGGCGGTGCTGATCCGTTATAGTATGTGCTACGACCCTAATAGGTTTCCTAAACAAAAAAATATTGCCTATCACAAAAATATTACTTTCTATAAACTCGCTAAACGCTTTCAATGCGACACCAGCCCAAGGCGTGCGCATCAAATATTCGTACCACATAATTAGACAGTCATAGACTATTAAATTGTTAGAGTACTTTCTATTTCTATAATGTCGGGTATTCAGTCAATATTACTGAAGGCACCGTGTTTAATAAAACACAATGGGTTAGCCTACAGGCTTGTTATCATAATAGTGTATGCTCTTAGATTATCAAGTTGCTGTTACGTCAGTGCATGTTAAAAGTCACTGTGTTTAGGAAATATGCTCTTGCGAAGTTGGGTACATTACTATCTCCAATATCCTTAGTTCGAGTTTAGTCCATCGGAAATGTTTATAATATTTTGAACTTGTAAAAAAACTTGATAAACGAGCCTCATCCAGTTATGAAGGAAAGCTTGCGTCTTTAATACCATCCTGGCCAGATGGATTGATCTGAGGGCAAAGTAGTTTTTAGAACACTAATAAGATGAGATAGTAAGGACTTGGCCTACTAATACCAGGGTGGTATTAGTAGGCCAAGTATACCTCTATTACGGAAGGAGGCCCTCCTGGCAGTGGGACATTACTGGGCTGTTATGATGAGTCGTAAAAGTGGCAAAAATAGTTGTGTCATGATTTAGGTAACAATACTCCGTCATTCAGAAAATAGCCATACTCCACACCGGGACTTTAATGGGCGGATATAAATTACTGATAAATGCTACTGAAATTGACAGTGACGAATCCCTTTATCTAATAACTACTTAAACCAAAACAGATAAGTGTTTTCTGATTTTTACAATGAATCGACTTCCCTTTTACTGGGATTTTGTTATGAGTCATCGGTATTCACAAGTAATTATCTATGTATTACTAATTTATACTGATTTACATACCATCATAAATGTTAGCATTTCAAAATTGTAAAAAAAAGAAACATTTTAGCCCTTCCCTTCCTTTCGTAGGAAATTATTTATTGGCTGTGCACCCGCCTTTAATTATGGGTCGATGTGTCAAGTAAATAAATAAATAATCCTCACACATTCACACATCGCCACCTAGTCCCAAACTAAGCCAAGCTTGTACTATGAGTACTAGACAACGGATAAACATACTTAAATCCTTTTTTTTTTTGTAAATATGTACATACATAAAACATTCAGACCAATGCAAACAATCATGTTCATGCGCACAAAGATTTGCATTGAGCGGGAATCGAATCCGAGAGCTCTGCGTAGCAGCCATGTAATATACCGACTGCGCCACAGAGTCCTGAAGAAGATCAATGTACGGACAGAAAAACAAATCTACCCAGAAGGATTCAATTGGGATTGTGAGAAGAGTATCACATATGTCTATGTACGATAATGAAACCTAGATCTTAGTAAAATGTGGAAGGCGGTAGGTACTTTGCCGCTCGGCTAAACATTGTATTTATTTTTATAACTAAAATCTTTTCGAAGTGATAAGCAATTGTGCTAAGCATTATTGTCTATTCGTTCTGCTACATTAGTAAAAATGCCGTTTTAATTTCTTTTCTTTTTTTTTAATATATTCACTCTTTTCCTTTTTGGTTGTATCAATGTAGCTCCAAAACGAAAGTAGACTTGTCGATACGATGGGCATATACAAAAGCATTTATTTACAGAGTTTTATAATAAACATTATGACCATTGTAAGTCTATAAAACTAACGTTCTCAAACTCTAAAAAGATAAAAGAAATGTAACTCTTCAAAGTACACAAGCACTAAACCTAGATCTTAACCTAATCACAAAATAAAAGCAACAAAAATAGTTTACAACATTCTTAAAACATATTATATTTATATCTCGCTAGTGAAATTATCGTCACAGTGACGTTTTATATCGCGTATTAGGCCCTGCGCAGACGACAGACTATCTGTGACGCACTTTTTAGTCTGCGAAAATAGAACCTATGCAGTAACGCACAGGACGCGCAAAAAGTCCGGCGCACAAAAGACTCAAATATCTTTTATAGACTTTTTGTGCGCCGCAGACTCGATCGCACAAAAAGTGTGCCGTCTGCGCAGGGCCTTAGCATTATTAGTACAGATGTCCGTAGATTGTTTATATTGCGTAAGAGAGACCTGTGTAATGCTTTTAATCTAATCTGATTTATATCTTTATGTACTATGCCTAGGACAAGCCTTTGTTATTGATAGGGGGAAATTTGTTTAACTAATTTACGGCGGGAAACCGATAGATAACACCATAGGACTGCGTGATCTGGAAATATTTTAACGACCTCTGTGGCGTATTGGCTGAATAGCATGACTGCTGCGCAGGGGTCTCGGGTTCGATTCCAGCGCAAGGATAATCTTTGTGTGCATGAACATGATTGTTTGCATTGGTCTGGGTGTTTTCTATGTATAATTATGTACTCGTATTTACAAAAAAAAGGAATTATGTATGTTTATCAGTTGTCTAGTACCCATAGTACAAGCTCTGCTTAGTTTGGTACTAAATGGCGTTGTGTGAAAGAGTCAGGAATATTTATTTATTTATTTGTATGCCGCCTATGTCAGAGCTTCGCGCAAAATCAGGATTCGTCTTTTTCTTCGTCAAATGTTTCCGCACGTTTATTTTCATTTCCTTACACATTCACACAATGTCATCTATTTCTAAGCAAAGCTTGTACTATGCAGGACTATACTATGAGTACTAGACAACGGACAAACATACTTACACTTTTTTTTGTAAATATATACCTACATAGAAAACACCCTGACTAATACAAACAATCAAGTTCAAGCACACAAAGATTTGCGGGAATCGAAGCCGAGACCTCTGCGTAGCAGCAGTCATGTAAATAACCACTCCGCGTATTCAACAGCCGTTCCGCCTTCGCCTCAAGCAACTAATGAGCCTACTCTAAACAATAAGGGGCAGGGCTCGTGCCACTGGCCAGGCAGGACTAAGGACCACTACCAGACTAACACCTTACGCTGTTACTTTAAAGGAATCTTAAACCTTTACAGGCTCATCAAAAAAGTATATTAAGACTTAACAAGCTTAATACCAAAGTTTAGAAACATACAATTTAACATAATTTTTTTTTTGAGGACGAGTAGTTTGTCTACAAAAAAAAAAATGTTAAATTGTATGTTTATGTTTCTAAACTTTGGTATTAACCTTGTTAAGATCGAAGCCACAACCTTTATAAGCCTCAAAGCAACGAAACCATATCGAGATTTACAAGACTAGAACAGCGCCATCTATCAGTAAGTGTAGTAAACTTAGCTTCTATTATCATACACTTATTTTTGTGATGATGAAATGTCTATCCTTGGTCAGTGTGACTAAATCCTTTTTAACCGACTCTAAAAAAGAAGGTTTTCAATTTAGCTGTATTTTTTTAAAGTCTGTTAATTTATTAGATGATTTAAAAATAACCTTTTCATTTGTTCTTTTAAGTATTAAATTCTTTACATTTATTTCTCTTAATTGTTAAACCGTCGTGTTTCATTAAGAATAATAATCCTGTTTATGTATTATTCTTATAAATATTTATGGAGATTTTGCTTTTTATCAGCATTTTCTTCTGAGTCAGCTTGCGACCACGGCCAATCTGTGCCGAAACGTCAAGCTAAATAAAGGTAAATAGCATGCGCGTTAATCTCCCTTTTATTTAATACGAGCTGACCTGTGCCCACTTCGTTGGGCGGCTAAAAAACGTGTCACTTTTTTAAACATATTTAATTACTGCTCCACTCCTATTAGTCATAGCGTGATACTATATAGCCTATGACAATCCCCTATAAATGGACTATACAACACAGAAAGAATTTTTTAAATCGGTTCATTAGATCCAGAAATTATCCCCTACAACGGCAACGTCACAAACACAGAAACAAACAAACACACAAACTTTACCTCTTTATAATATTAGTATAGACTGCAGACTCTGCTCTGTATCGAGATACAAATAACTTTGGGATGAAACTAAAAAAAAAACCATCGGAACTCTACAAACATCTAAGAGTCACTAAAATGCAAGTCTTATCAACATCTAAAGACGAAATTGTAAAATCCATCCCAACTGATAAAAATTCATCTGCGCTCGAGTCACGGTTACAATTCCACAAAAAGTTCATGATAGGCGCACAAACTAGTAGAGTAGGTCTAGGAAACACGGAAAGTCAATCGGACAAAGAAATTATAAAATCTTTCTTAAACCAAGATGAGAATAACAGCTACAGAGTGCACGCAATGAACCTAGAAATGCAAAATGAATGGGTTACTCTAGGGGACTACTGTATACCTTTAGCCTTGAAGTGGCGCACTTTGCTTTACGACTGATCACCAGCATTACCTAAATTCTACCTCAACGCCTTCCAATTGACTCTCCCCGATCAAAGCAATCTTGTAAGATGGGGAAAAGCCACGGACAAAAAATGCACAGAATGTGGCAAAGAAATTGGTACGGCAAGACACTTATTGGTAGGCTGCAAAGTGCTTTTGGATAGGGGTCATTACTCGCAACGTCACGACAAAGTATTAGGGATTATACGCGAGGCAGTGAGTCTGTCGATTGCCAGAGCTAGAAAAGGACTGACTACGAATGAAAGACAAAACATCCAATTTGTTAAGGAAGGCACTACTAAAAAGACCACCTACAAGCCTTTTTCGGTCCTGAGTCCGGCAGACGATTGGACTCTACTGGTTGACACGTATGAAACACACTACAAAATCCCGGAGGATATCTGCGTGTCGCCGTTGAGACCAGACATATTCCTCTACTCAAAATTGAAAAAGCGTGTAGTACTTATTGAGCTCACGGTACCGTGGGAAACTAACATCCCTAAAGACCACGCAATTAAGACAAATAAATACTTTGACTTGACAAATGAGATAACCAGAAATGGCTATAGGGTTACTCTGTATGCCGTGGAAATAGGTGCGAGGGGTACACCAGCTAAATCCCTCTACAATCTATTAAAAGAACTAGGACTGCCGAGAACTTAAGTAAGCTCTCTACTATCACGAATGTCCAAAACGGCATTGTTAGGTTCCTGCCAAATTTGGATAGGTAGAGGACGGAACATGGCAGACAGTGAAGGTGACCGCTAACGCGTTGTAAGGGGGCCTTAAACCTACATCTGGGTCGTAAGTCCCAGACGCTGTTACGCCAGTGTTCCGCCCTCTATCACGCGATGGACCCGGCACCCGCACGGAGAATCCATGGAATGCTAAGATTAGGTCTTATTATAATATAGATTTCTACTGTGGCTATTTGCTATAATTATGTATTTTAATCTACAAAATCTATGATATTATCTACTATAAATATCTAGTTTTAGATCTCTATATAACGCAGAATAAGTTCATGAGACAGAGCAATAAATAAACATTGAACAAACGCACGTGGGTAGGCTTCAATAGCTAGTTAATGTGGCAGTTAACTTTATATTTTATGACAATTTTACGATATTATTAGTGGTAATAAATCATTATGTGTACTAGTTTTAAATAGTATTAGATCAATAAATAGGATTATGTCGTATTGGTTTATTTCATGATGGCTACAGATTTCAACAATATTGATTACGGTACGTACGATAGCGCATTTGAATCCCACGCAAAATAATTATTAGGCCGATCTACGGCCTAATTTCTCTACGTGTTAATTTTTTAAATTATTATTTATACTATTCAATGGTGCTCGGGATAACAAAATCAGCGTCGCGGTAGGTCACACAAGAGTTTGTGAGATGAGCTAGAGATTACCTAGAAACACTGACATATATACCTATAGTATTTTTTTTACTTAAATTAAAAGGTAAACAAATATGGCGTTGTATTAACCACAGACTAAAGACTAAGATGAGAAATGTTCTACGAATCAAGGACAATTCTAGAATCTACAAATGTGAAATGGTGAAGTTAATTTTTATCTGTAAAATTTTATGTCAGAAAAAATTACATTGATATAAAATGTATGGAATATAGTACGTTAAATCAAAGTAATTTATGTGTTATCTATTGCATAAATGTCTAATGTTACTTTCCAGAAATTTTCATCCAAATCAAAATGTGCAATTGATGTAAAAATTAGTGAATTTTCAAAATATGGTGTTTGTTTACAAATACAAAAAATATACAGTACATAAGCCATGGCCCGATGTGGAAGTCAGGTGGAGAGGACTTTGCCCAGCTGTGAAATGACGAAGGCTAAACTAACAAAAATATATGAGACTAAAAGACCCGCCACACAATGCTCGATCCTTACTGCTGAATACTCACGCTAACGACATGATGTACCGTCGACGGTGACTGCACCCTGGATCTTATAACAGCGTCATCAGTCACGACAGCTGGATCCCTGGCCAGGTCCGCGGTGGACGGTGACTGGCTCCGGCTGGAACCTTTGCTGTGACCGTGACCCACGTGGAGGGTGTCCATTCTATCATGTAAGTAACTAAGTACTTCTTACAGCACTATTCATAATATGATGACGTCTAGTGAATCCGCCATCCTCTCTTGTTTTACCTGAAATAATATGAAAGTTATGTTAGTTACAGTTTGTTCTGCGAAGCATTTTGTCTTTTACGATACCAAGGGGACAAGAAGAAGAACCAATTTCTAGCAATATGCCTAAAACTCTGTAAGGCATAGGTACAGGTCAAATTCACTAAGTGAAATTTGAAAAAAACAAAAATTTCTTTTATTTATATTTCGCATAAGAACCTGACCGGTTCGTTACAACGAAGGTCGAGGGTACCCTGGTATAAACACGGTGTGCAGTCTAGTGTACATACAACTGATTTAATTACGATAACAAATTCATTATTATCTAACTACTGCATCGATCGGTACATAGCTTGGCTACTTTCTTTAACTATGTTATTGTATTTGCAGATATTTGGTTTGTTTAAAATAATATATTATTGGTGCTTAAAAAGACAACTCCCGCATTAGGCATTGTGCCCTGTGTCGCAGAATTTTACAAGCATTACATTAACGAACATATATTCGACGACCTCTGTGGCGTAGTGGTTATTTAACATGACTGCTACGCAGAGGTCTCGGGTTCGATTCCCGCTCAATGCAAGTCTTTGTGTGCATGAACATGATTGTTTCCATTGGTCTGGGTGTTTTCAATGTATAATAATGTATGTATGTATTTACAAAAAAAAAGTAAATTAACTATGTTTATCCGTTGTCTAGTACCCATAGTACAAGCTCTGCTTAGTTTGGGACTAGATGGCGTTGTGTGAAAGTGTGAGGAATATTTAAAATAAAACATAAGGAACAATCAGACTTAAGTCACCCCAATTTTCTTTGCATGAGATCCAAACCCGAACCTCGCGGACGGTATCCTAAAACTGTCTTTTGTAGGAATAAAAGGGACTTAAAATTAGCAACAGTTTTAAGGTTTTATACTTGTGTATATTTTGCTTAAGAATCTGCCCGGATCGTTACAGCGAAGGTCGAGGGTGCCCTGATATAAACACGCTGTGCAGTCTAGTGTACACACAGCAACACATCAAGTTAAACATTTTCATTTGAAATTGTGTCTTATTTCAAGGTATTAAGATACATGAGTGTCTAGTTTGATAAGTTGCTGTGTGTACATACAACTGATTTAATTACGATAACAAATTCATTATGATCTAACTACTAGCTACATCAAGCGGTAGGTACATGGCTTGGCTGCTTTCTTTGGTTATGTTGGCGTCAAATAATTTGTAATACAAATTTGAACATAGATATTTGGTTTGTGTTTTGACAAAAACGCCTCCTAATGTGTGACGACAGTGTCGTAAACTTGGACTTAAGAGTAGGTAATTGTGCTGTATTACCTATTCGTGAAAATAGGAGACGTCCATAACTGGCCAAAACAAGGTCTAAGCATTATTTATATGGTTCGACTTTGTGTCGTATGCACAAAGATTTATATGCACCAGTGTTCTCTTAGTCACTGTACATGGTCCAACATGTATAAGATTTCTACAAATAAATAAATAAAAAGCATTTATTTATAATAAAGTTGTACATAATTTAACCATTACCTTTGGCCCCACACTAGGCAAGCCTGTCCTGTGGGTACCTGTTACTACATTTTAGATTTTACAAAGGTTTCTACATTACGCGACTCATAACATCCCTCATCCTGCCCAACCCGTAACAAAAAAATCACCCCAGAAAAAACTATCACAAACTCAAATGAAATCAAATTTATTCATAAATAAAATAAAATATTACATAACAATATAAGGTATCCCTGGTCCCAAACTAAGCAGAGCTTGTACTATGCCTGTTCAAATAAACTCCTCTACAAACTAAAATCTGAGTATCCTATGTAATTTATCACACGAGCAAACCTTGACCTAGAGGAGTACGTCGACACGGAAGAGATGACTCAAACACAGCAATACAAATGTTTATATTTAAATAAAAATATGAATAACAAAGTAGGTACTTCACAATATATAACAGTAACGAGGAAAATGACTCCGTGAGTAATCATCACGTAATTTATACTTATATTGTTTAGTGATACAGTGTTTGACAGGGAAAAGCAGTATTTTAATATAACAGAAGATACTTTTTTTATTTAAAAAGACAACCTTTACACTATGGATAATGCCATAGTAACCCCTTGTTCCTGGGTCTGGAAACTGATCACACAAAGAATTGTCGTACGCGGTATACAAACCCGCATTAATGTTGAAATTCATGGTACTACAATGACAGAGAAAAACAAGTTCAAGTTATTTTGTATTTTCACTCTGAAAGGAGTTCTCTAGTGCAGTAAAATTTCTACTACATTTCCACGAAAACAACTCGTCTGACCAGCATAGTACAAGTAGGCCACTTTGTACTATTAACAAAAAACACCATAAAAAACAGGTGTGTCTGATGACCAAGTCAATATGATAACAAAACATAACAAGAATATCTTTATTAAACAATTATCTTTATTACTCTAAGTAAATAAATAATAAAGATAAATATTTTACTGTCCATGTGGTGACGAACTAACAATACAAATATGTAGTCACTATACCTTCTCGTCCTATGGTCAAAAGAGGGTTTAGAATACAATACAGATGTTAAATACAGATTTCGTCCGTTCACCCATTGCAACGCAAAACAATAATAACATTTTTGTATGACTAATACCTATAGTAGATACCAGATATGGGTTTTATTTGTTTTCAATGGAGTATTCTAGAATTAAAAACATAATGGGATATTAACTATTATAATATATATCTAATCAGGTTTCTTTTTATTAAATGTTTGAAATGAAAAAATATTAGATTGAAGTATAAGTACACTGATGTGCTATTGGACACCATTCAGTATTTCAACTTTGTGCGTTTTTGTGCCTTCCACATTCATCGATTTCTCACTGTCTGGACGGGATCATGTAAGAATGGTTCCCGAGACGTTGCCGAATCTGTCTGCCCTAACAACTGTTGGCATACTACATGCCCTACCCACTGGCACTTTTCAAGCCACCAAATCTACGAAAACTAAAAAATGTTTTGTTAAAAAAGCAAAACAGTGAATAATACTTTTATGAAATATCTTAGGTAACGCTTTAATCATCATTCCCCTTACTCATATCATCATTCCCCTGCCCTTATCCCAATTTTATTTGGGGTCGGCGCAGCATGTCTTCTTCTTCCATACTTTCCTATCAGACGTCATCTCACAAGTAACACTCTTCGCAGCCATATCGTCTTTCACACAATCCATCCCCCTACTCATAAACGCCTCTTAAATTTTAGTTAATTAATTAGCTTAAATTCATACGATTTAACTTAGAAAAATCTCGCTAAACAGTGAATAAATTTAAGAGGCGTTTATGAGTAAGGGGGCCTGTGCATAATTTTAAAATAATTATAATTTGAGACACTTTCCTAAACAGTAAGTCCTTTTTGATTTATGAACTGGTACGCAAACGGAATGTTATGCGGCATTCTCGCAATGCGATAAGGACACAACAGAAAATGACTACGGGTCGATAAAAGATAATTGAAAGGTAGTTATTGCCCCTAATGATAGCAAGCCTTAGTTTTATACTTTCATATGTATACTGTGACCGACCATTTTCTTTAAATGTATAAATAAAAAGTGTACAGAAACTAGACTACCGTTAAGTCTACACTAGTTTATTAATAGACCAAGTACTGGAAAATACTCTCTTTGTCAAATCGGCCTGTTGTAATGTAATGACCCATTCTCCAAGTATTATCTACTATGTTGGCACTAATAAAATAATATCCGTGTGATGACGGAGTAAGAATACAATATGTCAACACCCCATCTCATCCCATGGGTGTCGTAAAAACCGGCTAAAGGACTTTTCGTGAATATTATCGTTACGAAATAAAAAGAAGGAAAACTTGAAATTAAACCGTCTGGCCAGCGTGGTATTAGTAGGTAAAGTATCCCACCGTCACACCGTCACGCCGTCACGGGAGGAGGCCCGTCCCTGCAGTGGGACATTAGTGGCCTGTATGATGATGATGATGAATAAAATAATAATAGTAATATTGCTAACAAACAACTTTTTTTTAAACAACTAAAACCCTCTGTTACATAAAGGGACATGTTATTTAAACCAAACAATAAAGTTAAAACAAATACTAATAAATATAACTTATTATAGTACTAAATACCTACTTGGACTTTATAGACCTAAAATAAAATAAAAAAATGTCATTTATTAAAATAAACATTACACAAATATCATTTAATAATTACATATTTAATACAGTAGTATGCTTAAACATTGTACCTGAATAGGATAGTATATTTAAACCAAACTATAAAGTAAAAACAAATACTAATAAACACAACTTATTATAGTATTAAGTAATATCTAGACTATACAGACCTAAAATAAGAATAATATACATTTATTGAAATAAACATTACACAAATATCATTTAATAATTATATAAATATTTAATAATTACATATTTAATACAGTTGTATGCTTAAACATAATACTTAAATAGGATACTTAATATATTTAAAACAAATTATAAAGTCAAAACAAATACTAATAAACATAACTTATTATAGTATAAAAGAATACCTAGAATATAATATATAATAAATACATATTTACAACTAAGTTTGCTAATTTAATATAATAATATTATTAAAATCTAGCATCCTCCTCTCTTCTAAAGTGCCATACCCAATAGGGTCCATATTGTATCTGTGATATTAAACATAACACCTATTTGTAACATATGGAGTGCAATAAAGATATTGAGTATTGAGTATTGGGACCAATCACAGCAGTTATATGTGACCTAGGGAGTCCAATCGTACATCTGTGTTAAATAACTAGAGCGATACAAATTGATAAATATCACTATGAAATTGTAAATGAATAACGTTTCTTTCGCGTGATACCTATCATACATACTCATCATTTAAATCACCTATCATCTAAAACACGTGAATATATTGCTCACCTCAATTAAACCATCAAAGTTTAACGTATTCACACTTGTAAGGAACTTTGATTTGTTACTTGTTATATATTATAGAACTTGCTGACCCGTGCCCACTTCATTAGGCCGTGAAAAAAACGCGTCACTTTTTTAAACATATTTCATTACTGCTCCACTCCTATTAGTCATACTATATAGCCTATGACACTTCCCGATAAATGAACTATTCAACACAGAAATAATTTTTAAAATCGGTTCAGTAGATACAGAGATTACCCCTTACAACATCACAAACACACAAAATTTACCTCTTTATAATATTAGTATAGTATAGTAAGCAGTGCCAAGAGAACTACTGCGAAAGGTTGATGAATTCTGTGAGTGAACTGATGGAATGAGAGTAAAACCTAGCAAATGTTATTGTCTGTGTTTAGGTAGGCGGGATACGAGATATACTTCATATGACCCCATTCTCACTATTGGCGGGGAAAACGTTTCAATAATATCAGAAACCGTGCCTTTTAAATTTCTTGGTAGAAAGATAAACGATAAAGGTCGCTCTCCAGTACTATAGGCCGACCGTTTATCTCAGTCCCCGCCTGCGGTATGAAAGGGACGAGGGAGCGGGGTAGCGGTGTCCGTTATGGTAGCGTACACAAGAGCTATATCGAGTTGTTTACTATGCCAAATAAAATAAGTTTTTACAATAAAAAAAAACCGACTTCAAAGACAAAAATTGCACTAAAAAGTAAAAAATAATTAGTTGTATTTTGGTTTTACAACATTAAATCAGACATTCTTTTTACTTAATTATAATCTAAAGAATAGGTTCTTTTAATTATTGTAAAAAGTATTGTTAAGGATATTTATTGAAGAGTCTACAAATATATTTATTTGAAGATTCTTTAAAATATTATCATATTATTACAAATAATGTAATATTATTGTTATTTTTGGAGTAATGTGACAGCCACGATAGTTATATTCTATATTTTATTCCTGACTATAAATTTAAAGAAATATGATGTCGTGTTATACACTGACTAAAGACTAAGATGAGAAATAAGTACTACGAATCAAAGACAATTTCTTAAAATTCTCATGCGAAAATGAAACAGCCATGTTTGTTTTAAATAAAATATTTATCAAATTAAAAACTATTTAAAGTGATCAGAATGTGTTAGACAAAACTCTATTGCCTTTTCTAACGACTTTGTAGACAACATTTTGCATTATTGATCCTATTCACGAATTACGATTTTTTTCAATTGACGGTGCTGGTTAGCCCCATAAACGCCCATAAGTTATGGAAAGCTTTAATCAGTTACTAAATAGGTATATTAAAACGTTTGAACGTGACACAGGTATTTTAAAATATATTTATTTAAATATGATAAAAATAGTTATTTAAATATTTGTTTAATTTTTAAACCAATCCATAAACAATCAACAACTTTATGTCAAACCCCGGACTCATAAACGCAACTTAAATTTTAGTCAATTGATTAGCTTAAATTTTTACGGTTTTGTTTGGCTTAAGGTTGGTTTTGCTAACAAAAAACTCGCTAAACAGTAATTAAATTTTAGGGATTTTTATAAGTAAGGGGGTTAATGTCGAAGTCATATAATAATATAATCTGTAATTCATGGCCGCCATTCCATTAGCTTATGTATTATCGTATTTCGTTGGCTGACACCGACTCCAAAAATAACAATAATATTACATAATTTGTAATAATTTGATTATTTTTTAAAGAATCTACAAATATTTTGAATAAGAATGTTTTGAAAAAAATAACATTTCATTTAGTTACTTAAATAAGTTTTTGTTTAATTTGTGTAGTTTTAAGATATTATATTGCTATAATTTGCATATCCGATGTGGATAGACTGTTGAGAATAATGTATTCATACACTAACACCTGATATACACAGTTTTGCAATAAATCTTTGTCTTTAATAAATATATTTGTTATTATACGAATGGCTGATTTAAACTATAAATGTAATTATAACTAAAGTCTTAGAAAATATTTACAAATAATAACAATTGTACAATCATTAATTATATATATTAAATCACAGTATAATCACATTACAATAATCACAGTTTACATTAAAACAGGTATGATTTAAACATATTAATTTGTAAGAATCAATCTTAGAAAATATTTACAGATAATAAGAACAATAATAAGAGCTTTATTTATTTTTACACGCTACCATAACGGACACTTAGTCAGTATGTCAGTATGACACTAGTGCAGTATGCTAGTCCGTCTTCTATACAATTTACAAATGTCAAAGATGGTGGCGTCATCTTGGCTCTAAAACTAGTACTTTCTTAGAAAAAATTATGCAATCTAAATTATTACACAATTTAAAGCATGACCAGAAAAATAAAACAACCTCTTCAGGTATTTCGATTGCTTTAGGGTATAATTTTAATTTTTCCTTCTTTTTATTTCATAAAAATAAGCTAGCTAAAAATTAGAGGTGTGTTGTGATGTAATGTAGTTCGGGTCACAGTATCTGAGATGGCGCCGTTTTGGCAAAAAATCAAGAGATAGCTCTCTCCTTTGTCCTCGCCCCCCGCGCACCTCTTTTACCGCAGGCGGGGTCTGAGTTAAACGGTCGGCCTATAGACGATGTCGTCAATAGTTTCATAAACGACATTGAAAAGGTAGACCATCAACCGATAAATAACGTAAAAAAAGTCTGGATATACAACAACTATTTAACATCACGTCTCAATTGGCCTTTCCTTGTGTATGATTTAAACCAGAACCTCTTGAAACAACTAGATGCTAAAGTGACGAAAACATTGAAATCGTGGCTAGGGTTAGCTCAATCTGCAGACTCTTCTGCTCTGTATCGAGACACAAATAACTTTGGGATGAAACTAAAAAAACCATCGGAACTCTACAAACATCTAAGAGTCACTAAAATGCAAGTCTTATCAACATCTAAAGACGAAATTCTAAAATCCATCCCAACTGATAAAAATTCATCTGCGCTCGAGTCACGGTTACAATTCCACAAAAAGTTCATGATAGGCGCACAAACTAGTAGAGTAGGTCTAGGAAACACGGAAAGTCAATCGGACAAAGAAATTATAAACTCTTTCTTAAACCAATATGAGAATAACAGCTACAGAGTGCACGCAATGAACCTAGAAATGCAAAATGAATGGGTTACTCTAGGGGACTACTGTATACCTTTAGCCTTGAAGTGGCGCACTTTGCTTTACGACTGGTCATCAGCATTACTTAAATTCTACCTCAAGGCCTTTCAATTGACTCTCCCCGATCAAAGCAATCTTGTAAGATGGGGAAAAGCCACGGACAAAAAATGCACAGAATGTGGCAAAGAAATAGGTACGGCAAGACACTTATTGGTAGGGTGCAAAGTGCTTTTGGATAGGGGTCATTACTCGCAACGTCACGACAAAGTATTAGGGATTATACGCGAGGCAGTGAGTCTGTCGATTGCCAGAGCTAGAAAAGGACTGACTACGAATGAAAGATAAAACATCCAATTTGTTAAGGAAGGCACTACTAAAAAGACCACCTACAAGCCTTTTTCGGTCCTGAGTCCGGCAGACGATTGGACTCTACTGGTTGACACGTATGAAACACACTACAAAATCCCGGAGGATATCTGCGTGTCGCCGTTGAGACCAGACTTATTCCTCTACTCAAAATTGAAAAAGCGTGTAGTACTTATTGAGCTCACGGTACCGTGGGAAACTAACATCCCTAAAGACCACGCAATTAAGACAAATAAATACTTTGACTTGACAAATGAGATAACCAGAAATGGCTATAGGGTTACTCTGTATGCCGTGGAAATAGGTGCGAGGGGTACACCAGCTAAATCCCTCTACAATCTATTAAAAGAACTAGGACTGCCGAGAACTTCAGTAAGCTCTCTACTATCACGAATGTCCAAAACGGCATTGTTAGGTTCCTGCCAAATTTGGATAGGTAGAGGACGGAACATGGCAGACAGTGAAGGTGACCGCTAACGCGTTGTAAGGGGGCCTCCTTAAACCTACATCTGGGTCGTAAGTCCCAGACGCTGTTACGCCAGTGTTCCGCCCTCTATCACGCGATGGACCCGGCACCCGCACGGAGAATCCATGGAATGCTAAGATTAGGTCTTATAAGTATTTTATAAACAACGCCATCTAGTCTCAAAGTAAACAAAGATTGAGTGATTTCGCTAGAGTCATAAATTATGACTCATAATACTTACTTACTTGTTTATACTTTGGTTGTAAAATAAAAACTATATTGGAATGTCAGTTCGATCGTTGACGGAATAAGAAAGCAATCTAAAAATTAATTGTAAAACTGAGCTAGCACATAAATTAGCCACATAATTAACTATTGTTTTAACTTTTTAACTAAAAAAGTATTGCGTTGTGGTATATCTCTGCAGAGGGTCAAATTCATGACCAGCTATAATGATACATGGTAGAAAATATAGTACCTCTCTCTATCTTTCAGCCATATTAGGTCCACTTAAATTCGCAACAAAGATTCAGTATAGTCTACATAAAGTTAGGTACCTACACATTTAGTGCGTTTCCGTTTCGCAGGCACCCTTATCCGGGTGTAATTACGTAGGGCTCAGGATGTGACCTACATTATTAAGCGTCAGTTAAGATCTGCTTAGAACAGGATTCGCTGTTTGAGCTTGTTTTAAATATGTTTCTTTTGAAGTTTTAGTTTTATTTATTAGTTTTAATTTTAACAATCTTCAATTTGAGTTATAATAATGAATAATATATATTATTATATACAGCGAAAGGTGATCGTCTGATGGTAAGCAATTACTGTAGACAATCTGTGTATACATGCCACACCATAATTTATAGGAACAGAGGTTCTTCGACCCAACCCACCTACAATTGGCGGGTTGGGTCGTGTATAGACGAAAAAAAAGACAAAAAATATGAAGCAAACAAAAGACAAGATTCTAACTAGCGTTCTCAAAATACTAAGACCGAAATAAATTTGTCCCTTGCTGTACGTTAAATTAAATTTGTCCCTTACTGTATGTTAAATAAAAAAAACCGGTAACGTTACGTTTCTACTCCCAGTCCCTATTAATATACTCGTTATAACTATTGATCGAAACTAAGCAGAGCTTGTAATATTGATTTTAGAACAACAATGGGTGAAGGGTTATTGATAACGACAATACAACGAAGACAAGAGATAGTGACTGTGTTCCGGCTTTAATGGTGGTGCAATAACATTAAATCACTTAAGACCTTAGTATCAGACCTACAAATAAGACGGTATAGTTATAACGTTAAAACTAAGTAATTACCATGTGCTTAGAAAACTTTAAAAAGAAACAAAATCACAAATAAAAAAATTATCTAAAAACTAGCTGACCCGTGCCCACTTCGTAAGGCCGCGAAAAAAACGCTACTCTCTTTTTAAACATATTTCATTACTGCTGCACTCCTATAAGTCATAGCGTGATACTACATAGCCTATGACACTCCCCGATAAATGGACTATTCAACACAGAAAGAATTTTTAAAATCGGTTCAGTAGATCCAGAGATTACCCCCTACAACGTCACAAACACACAAACACAAAAACTTTACCTCTCTATAATATTAGTATAGATAATGACCGCTAACATTACTATAATAACTTGTCACAGTATAATGTGAGAACCAAATAAATGTTTTGTGATAGTCTATATACTTTTTTATTACTGGCTGCGGATATAGTTGTTTTAGGCCAGGCGCGCACTACGAGTTTTTCGCCGTGCGGCAGAAAAAAGCAGCGGTATAATGTCGCACTGAAATACTGTACCAAACAGTTTTACATTGTATTGCGCGCACTTGACGGCAGAGCCACCGCAGCGGCGAAAGGTCTGTGACAAGTTACAACTCGGTTGCGGCGCGGTGTTTCATCATCTTTTTGTAACATATTTGAATAGCTTTGAATGCACTCACTACACGACATTTTGCCGCTGATTTGTGTATTTTGTATTGCATTTCGAAAGCAACGATGGCTACGTCAATTCATTCTAATGATCTTGATGAAGAGTTCAATATTGAAATGCTTATTTGTGAAGTTGAGAAAATTTTAAGAACTTGTCGGGATAATCATTAAGTTCGGCAAATATTTAAAAAAACTGTCCGTTGTTTAAACGATTACGAATAAGAGGATGAATCCAAAATCGTTTTTTTTTCTGTCGCGCTCTAATTATCAGAGCGCAAATACAAGTTGTTTCTACTAAATTCATTTTAAAAATGATAATTTTGATGCGGCAGTAAACCGTAGTGCGCGCGTTAACAGATTTTTATTTGTTTCGCCGCACGGTACAATGTCGCAGGTTTTTCTGACGCGCGGCGAAAAACTCGTAGTGCGCGCCTGGCCTTAATGAAAAGGTGACAGGTGGGACAAAGAGGTCGGTCACACGAGTGTCTATGGCTTTTTATTAACTATTTTAAGTTTCCTGTGAGACCATGGCTATGAAACTTTGTATACACATAACATAATAGAAAACAATTTTACCCTAATCTATTTAACTAACCTCTTGCCTAATGTAGTGGTCCTGTTTAATCACAGGCTCTAGAACTTCTTTGTCTTTAGCTCCCTTTCAGCCAACCATAACGGCCTTATTACAAAATACGGTCTAACTATAAACCACGATTTATTACGTCACAAAACCACTGTTTTTGAAATTTGTTGTTACAAATTCAGTCTTAACGCTAAAGTGTTAAAACTGATTTTGTATTAACAAATACGAAATCATAAATTTGTCATTACAAAATCAGTTTTAACACTTTAACGTTAAGACTGATTTTATAACAACAAATTTCAAAAACAGTGGTTTTGTGACGTAATAAATCGTGGTTTATAGTTAGACCGTATTTTGTAATAAGGCCGTATGAGTTTTAAATACAAAAGGTTTTCAAAAGCAAGAGCATAGATTTTAAATTATATTTTTTAAGCTTTTTCCAATTAGATCTATTTCACAGGTGATTAGGTCTCTTCAGCCGGAGCCTAGGTATTGACCTACTACCTTCATTAAAATGTTATTATACAAGAGATAAAGCTAGAACACTTCTCCGTGTGGTGACGGAGACAATACAATATGTCACCACCCCATCTCATCCCATGGGTGTCGTAAAAACCGACTAAGGGACTACACGTGCATATTATCTTAACGAAATAAAAAGAAGGAAAACTTGAAATTTAACCCTATACCAATCCGTCTGGCCAGCGTGGTATTAGTAGGCCAAGTATCACTCCGTCACAGGAGGAGGTCCGTCCCTGCAGTGGGACATTAATGGGCTGTTATGATGAAGCTAGAACTAAACAACTTATGAATATAATTACTCATTTTTTGCAAATCTGTCGATGTAATTAAGAGCTATAGAAAAGAAGACGTATTAAGAGCTAGAAAAGACCAGCAAGGTAATAGAGAGAGGTTGTTTGCTAACCGCTATCGTTGCTTTCATTTCTGGACTGTATTCGGTTCAATGCGGTCTTTTATAAATCTAAACTAATATCATAAAGAGGTAAAGTTTGTGTGTTTGTGACGTTGTAGGGCGTAATCTCTGGATCTAATGGACCGATTTTAAAAATTATTTCTGTGTTGAATAATCAATTTAAAAAATGAGTGGTGTTTAAAAGGAGTGGTGCAGTAATGAAATATGTTTAAAAAGGGGACGCGTTTTTTTGTGTCCGTGACGGTAGCGTACACAAGAGCTGTATCGAGTTGGTTACTATGCCAAAAAACTCGGTGTAAATACTGCCTAATTAGTGTAAAAATAAAAAAAACTCTTCCTCTTTAGTTTAGGAAATAAACACCATTTTCAATGGGTACGCCAGCGTCACGATCAAGCTAGCGTACCCATGGCCGTACTCGAAAACGGCTAATTGTAAAGCAACAGCAGTTACACACAAAAACTCGGTACTAACTCTGCCCCCGCTATGCAAAATTTCATAACAATTGCTCTTGTAGAAACAGAGATATTGAACAAGACTTTTAAATGACAGCGTTATGGTAGCCTACACATAATAGTTCTGATTACTTCTGATAGATAGGGAACTTTTCTTTTGATAAATGCTATATGAAAAAATTCGGCGTGAA
The DNA here is from genome assembly GCA_905475405.1 of Schrankia costaestrigalis. Classification (NCBI taxonomy): domain Eukaryota; kingdom Metazoa; phylum Arthropoda; class Insecta; order Lepidoptera; family Erebidae; genus Schrankia; species Schrankia costaestrigalis. The sequence goes on from FR997850.1 coordinate 6,658,368, forward strand.
ATTCTGACTCTATTAGTGTAAATACTTTATGCGAATTCGCAGTGGAATATGTCAAAAATCCATGTTATTTTATGTTCATAGTACTGGTACAGATATGCTCACAAGTGATTTAACAAGTTTTTTTAAAATACAGAATTAAAACTGATGAAACGTGATGAAATACTAAACTAGGAGTATATACACTTTATTAATTTCTAGATATAGCCCTGATCGAAAATGAAATAATTGGGAAAATTCAAATAAGTAGCTTTATCAGAAAAATAACGTTTGTTTTGCCAAAAACAACAATTTTTGTCACAGTATAATTATATTAGGTTCTGTTTTGTTATATTAATGACAATTTACATTAAAACAGGTTATGATTTAAACATATTTATTTGTAAGAATCAGTCTTAGAAAATATTTACAAATAATAACAATTGTACAATTATTAATTATATATTAAAAATCACAGTATAATCACATTTGGTATTGTTACAATAATCACAGTTTGGATTAAAACAGCATTTGTTGTATAAAATGTAATACAGGTTATGATTTATTTATGTTTTGTAGTAAGAATCAGTCTTAGAAAATATTTACAAATAATAATAATTTTTATTTTAAAAATTTATAAACATAAATTTTTAACTTACCTAATAAATTCACTGCCACAAAAAAAAACAACAACACATCACAAGAGGGTCCGACTAGTCACATCACAACGGAAATTATGTGAGCGGGTTTTTTCGCGCATCCTTACCCCGCTCACCCCTTATCCTCACCCCCGATCATGTTAGCTGCCATAAGACGTGCAAGCGCGAAGGAGAAAGTATTAAGTATAGTCTATTTCTAAATTTGTTAAATCGCTAAAATAATGATTAATCGAGAAGACATTTTACTCCGTAACAGAATTTTTAAATTGTAAAAAAACTTGACATTTCTTCCTTTTTTGTATAACAATTAGTAATTATTATTGACATTGACTTACCTTTGTAATCTGACATCACATTTAATTATTTTTAATTCTGACACACAATTCTATTTTATAAATAAATAATAATATGTAATGTATGTGTGTAGATGTAAAAAATTATAGTTAATTGATATTATGTATTAGCTAGATGTTAAGTATTTGCATGCCCAAGTTGGACGAAACATGTAGATCAACCACTTTTGTACTACACCTTGTAATACCATGTTTTTGCAAATAAAGAAATTATGAATTATTATGAATTATGAATTTCACATTAGCATTTGAAAATGTTCCATTCCAGACAAACCAACTTTTTACAGTCAGTTTTTTTTTTCATAAATAGGTAGGTAATCATTTTAATATTTATGTCAGAACAAATCAAGCTAGCTTATATTAGCAAATAACGCTGTATCTCTGTTTATAATTTCACGAATACATTTTGTTCGCTACTGTACGTCAATACATTTGTTCCTAGAACTTTACATAGATTTTTTGACATATTCCACTGCAAATTCGCATAAAGTATTTACACTAATAGAGTCAGAATTTCACGCCGAATTTTTTCATATAGCATTTATCAAAAGAAAAGTTCCCTATCTATCAGAAGTAATCAGGACTATTATGTGTACGCTACCATAACGCTGTCATTTAAAAGTCTTGTTCAATATCTCTGTTTCTACAAGAGCAATTGTTATGAAATTTTGCATAGCGGTGGCAGAGTTAGTACCGAGTTTTTGTGTGTAACTGCTGTTGCTTTACAATTAGCCGTTTTCGAGTACGGCCATGGGTACGCTAGCTTGATCGTGACGCTGGCGTACCCATTGAAAATGGTGTTTATTTCCTAAACTAAAGAGGAAGAGTTTTTTTTATTTTTACACTAATTAGGCAGTATTTACACCGAGTTTTTTGGCATAGTAACCAACTCGATACAGCTCTTGTGTACGCTACCGTCACGGACACGTTTTTTTCGCCGCCTAACGAAGTGGGCACGGGTCAGCTAGTATAATATTAACTTCTTTTATTCTTATAATCTTGAACCAAAAAAGGTTATAAAACAATACTAGAAAGTAGTACAAAGAAATTAGTCATCTGGCTTTCTTCACATGTCTTTAATGCAATATGCTTTTGCGTGTTTGCACTGCTACCTCGACCTATTTTAACTTTAATGAACATGGTGGTTGTTTCTTGGTAAACGGCTTCTATACAACGATATGAACACGGATTTAAGTTTCGTCGAATTTTTTGAGCGTCTACATCAGAAACAGCCGCACTCAAAGTCATTAATTATGATTGTTCAAGAGCCCTAAGTAATACTTAAGTGATGTCACCAAGTTAATACTTTGTCAGCTGTTATGTTATTCCTTTTGTGTAGAAGTAAAAATACATGTTAAGTAACTGTAAGACGAGTCTAATGATGTTTTACGAAAGAAATAAATGCGATAAAGGAACATTTTAAAATACAAAATAAATAAATAATCCTCACACATTCTAAATGTATAGATAAGGTTTTAATTGTAAAGATTAAATGAATTATGAATTCACACAACGTCATCTAGTCCCAAACTAAGCAGAGCTTGTACTATGGGTACTAGAGAACGGATAAACATACTTAAATACTACATACATATTATACATACAAACACTTAGATAAAATAACAACACCCTGCACTAGGATCGAATTATATTATGTCACGGTGACATTTACATACATACTTTAAATGGGACTCAAAGCACATCTAATTCTTCTCCTGTGTGTCCATGCATACCTTTCTTACCTTCCTATTCTTTAATAATTTATAAACGACTAGCTGACTCGGCCTGCGTCCGTTTTTTAAACATATTTCATTATTGCTCAACTCCTATTAGTCATAGCGTGATACTGTATAGCCTATGACACTCCCCGATAAATGGACTATTTAACACAGAAAGAATTTTTAAAATCGGTTAAGTAGATTCAGAGATTACCCCTTACAACGTCACAAACACACTAACTTTACCTCTTTATAATATTAGTATAGATATAGATTTGTTTTTCTCGTTGCAGTTTTTTAATCCGATCGAATTCTTCCGACCATTTAATTTCTGTTTCAGCCACAAAACCAATCTTAATTAGTGTTTTCGTTTTTATCACTTCACATTAAGTCATAGCACTTCGGACTCTGGCAGAATTGTCAACATCAACATAGTTTGCCATATAAAAGAAAGAAGAAGAAAGCTCATCTAGACTAGTCTTGAGTGGAATTCAAATCAGCGCCCTCGCGTACTTATCTAGCATAGTTTGCCACTGAAGTACAGTTAAGTAAAGCAGGCATTTGCAATCACAATAAAAATATATTACCGCAGTCATAGCTCCAGTTATTATAGAAATAAATTATAGTTCATAATATAGAAACCATTAAAATTATTAAATAACCCGCAGTGTTTTCTAATTCTATATACAGTACGCGCAATATAAGTTTACCGGCTTGATGTTGTTGGAAATGACTGCGCAGATGTCACTATTGAATGTAAAAGGCAGGTGTTTTTAAGTGACTGTACATTTGTACATGTCCGAACTTCACTGAAAGATAACTTCAGGCCAGCCAAGTACGATTGCGCGAACAGAAGGTTCGGTTCTGTTCACATTTATAAAAGAAAAGTTTATTTAACACCTCCTAGATTAAATTCTTCGAAACTCATGTAGTCTAAATGATTCTTTCAAGAGGTCACGTATTGATTGATACTTGCTTAAAATAAACAAGTCGAGAGTATATCATTGTCATTACAAAAATGTTTTGTGAACAATTTCACACTATACGAAACATCCTACTAATATTATAAATACGAAAGTTTGTGAGGATGGATGGATGTTTGTTACTCTTTCACGCAAAAACTACTGAGCGGATTTTGATGAAATTTAAAATATAGGTAGTTTAGGGTGTAGAATAACATTTATGCTACCTATACCACGCGGGTGAAGCCGTGGGCATCCTTTATATTATTATTTGCGACGGTGAACTATTATAATAAATTCTACAGTTCATAAATTATGTACCATAAAAGATAATCTGTGGGTATAGGTCAGCTGCTAGTAAATTATAGTACGTAGTGATATGTGTCAATGACGTAGCTAAAACGAAGTAATTTTTTTATTTAACTTATGTCTTCTTGTAGTACACGTTTATGCAAAAACGTATTTATTTATAAATACTTAATAATATGATCATACTCAATTATTAGGTAAGTATATGGGATATTAAAAAAGGTTCTTCCCTGTCAGAAAATGGTGTCTTTGTTCGGTTTCAATAAACTTTTGTAAGGTGCAAGAATTCTTTACGTTTTAAAAAACATTGCAGCCGACTAAAATAGTATGCTAGCTCGCTCGCCTTAAATTCGGGGTGGCACTGTTCTCCATTGCTGGATACAGAAGAAAAAAAATAGTAGCCTATGGTACTCTCCATCCCTTCAACTATCTCCACTTAAAAAATCACGTCAATTCGTCGCTCCGTTTTGCCGTGAAGGAAAGACAAACAGACACACTTTTCCATTTAGAATATTAGTATGGATTCTCTTTGTGGTAACGGGGTACTGTTATATACAACTTACAACCCCATATTAATCCACTGGGTCAGCATAGTATGAGTTTATCTGTCTGCTATAGTATTATTCTCTATCTATTGATGAGCAGTTAACTGTCAATAGGAGGCTTGCCCTCATTAGTTAGACATTTGACCCACACAGAGTTGACCCCATCTTTTACCAAACAAAACAAAAAGGGCACAATATCCGCAACAGTAATACAAATAATAATTACAGTCCATCTGTTACAGTGACCGGGACCACATTAATGATAAATCGATCATTATCTTGACCGTATTCTATGTGATTAATTGTTGATTTCCTTTGAGATCAACGCCCCAACACCAGTACAAATAAACTATGTCCCTCTACTTGTACGGTAATGTTTTATTGTACCGATTGTATGTGGCAAATTTTATGCGGATATACTTTTTTTGCAACCAAGATCGCGTGAAATTGACAAGGATAAATATTTTTATTAAACCAAACATCGTGCGGCTTTTACAAGCATAAATAAACAGGGGAAAATTGATGGAATAGAATAAAAACAAGATGTCATTGAAATTGGCATTGTTTATGTCTGCCACACGCCAAAAGTGTTTAGCACAAGCCACCTTTTGTATGCGCGAATATGTATGTTTGATTTGTTACAACGTATTATAAAATAAAATCGGTTTATCACCTGTCTAGTCCTCACAGAATACGTTTATAACGTTTAGCTTAGATTTGAATATAGGAAAGTTAAAATCTGTTATTTGCAGACCAAACACTGTTTAAAATTCCTTAGTTTTCATCTTAGTTTAGTTAAAAACTACGCTAATTAATCTACTACGTACTACTATAAGTTTAAACTGCTGACTCAGGTTAATCAAAGAAAACAAACTGTTTAATCATTAGGTAAAGAAAATATCTTCAATTTTAGAAGTCGATGAATGAAAATACGCAGCAAATATTCAGCAAAGCGTATATTCATCCTTATGTTTTCTCAACACAGACGACGTGTCTTCACGTCTGGGGAAATCTACTTAAAATGGTGCTTTTAACATTTTCCATAGCGATGTGTGCCTGCATGGTATTCTCTCACCCCTTTATGCAGACTGAGTAAATACGTTGACGCGTTTTTACAATTGTTTATTGCTTACATACTATGTTATAAGTTCAAGCACGAAATATATAAAGGAAGCTTATGTCCAGCAGTAGACGTCCATTGGCTATGATTATGATTATAATGAAGAAAAATATGGATAGTTTGGTACGACCAAGCCTGAATCATATATTTAACAACTGACCCGTGCCCACTTCGTTGGACGGCGAAAATAACGCGTCCTTTTTTTAAACATATTTTATTACTGCTCCACTCCTATTAGTCATGGCGTGATACTATATAGCCTATGATACTCCCCGATAAATGGACTATTTAACACAGAAAGAATTTTAAAAACTGGTTCAGTAGATTTAGAGATTACACCCCTACTCACAAACACACAAACTTACAAACACACAAACTTTACCTCAAATATTAGTATAGATTATGTGGTTAATATTAAAACAAATTAAAAGGTATTCTTAGTGCTCAAATTCTATGTCGGCGTTTTGCCTTACTATTGATTATAAATTATTTGTTAATTAAACATTAAGTATACCTACTATTTGTTAAACAGATAGTATTATTATATCATTTTGAATGCTGAAAGTATTTAACTTTTATTAAGTGTTTCAACAGCAAAACCGCAGACAAAATTAATTATGTTTACTAATTGAACAAATTACATGCATAAAGAAAACAAATTAAATACAAGCAAGTAATAAAAGTAAATAATAACAATTACGTTATCTAATAAGTGTTAACCACATGTTGTCAGCGTTTATTGACATAATGAACTATGATCCCAGAAAAATTATTGACCGCCATTATCGGTCGGGACTCTTACGTTTTATCGCCTACCGAGTATTTACTCTACAATCCGAATTTATTACTGTTGTATCTATTTATAAGTATAGTTTTTTTTTCTTTTTATAACCGCGTAATAATTATGTCTGATGACGGAGTAAGAATACAATATGTCACCACCCCATCTCATCCCATGGGTGTCGTAAAACCGACTAAGGGACTATTCGTGAATCACTACGAAATAAAAAGAAGGAAAACTAGAAATTAAACCCTATACCAATCCGTCTGGCCAGCGTGGTATTAGTAGGCCAAGTATCCCTCCGTCACAGGAGGAGGCCCGTCCGTGCAGTGGGTCATTAATGGGCTGTTATGTTATGATGAATTATGTCAATACAACTTTTAATATAGCAGACCATGCTTGTCCCGGTGCAAGTACGGATTTACTACATACATGGGCGTAAACTTGTCCACATGATACCGTCAATATAATAATGTAGTATAAAGTAATAGTCGTTTTCTTACGACACCATGGGCTTGAAGTGGGATAATGTTAGTCGCTTTTTACAAAAAAACGATTCTAATCTTACTGCTTTTAACACAAGACATATTTATGATGTTATTAATTTTGTACGGATCAAGCTCAATTAGACTATTATCATTATGGGATTCTGATTAGTATACGCGCAGTGTTTCGAGTTTTCCATTATTTGCAATAGTAATTGTCCAATCACAGGTAAGTACTATACCTAGTAATTTTCAGTACTAGTGCTTACTATAATTATTCGACGGAAATGGTTAATGGATTGTGTCGAACCAAAAACTAATTTCCTCTACATCGCATCGGTCTATTTCGATTTTATGTATTTATTAATAAAGTATGATACATACCTACCTTAAACATTGTAAGTAATTTAATGAAATATTTATACTTGTAAAATCTCTTTTCTTTGTCTAATTTTGGTTCTCTTTGCAATTCATGTAGTAAATTTTATTTTTCTTAAACAAAATTTGATTTCGAAGATTATTGGATTTTAACTGCCTGTTGCAAAGGACAAGGGTTCCAATTCCATGCAAGACAATTATTTATTTGATTTATTTTATTGCCTTGAGCAATGAGCATGGATGGTCTTTGTGACCGTTAATTTGCAGTCAAGTTTGAAAGAAAGACAACGTAAGTAAATGGTAGCGTACCGTAATCTAGTTATAAATTGGCTATATTTTATAATAAACTAGACTGACCCGTGCCCACTTCGTTAGGCGGCGAAAATACGCGAAACATGTTTCATTACAGCTCTACTCCTATTAGTCATAGCGTGATACTATATAGCCTATGAAATACCCCGATAATGGATCAACACAGAAATAATTTTTAAAATCGGTTCATTAGATCCAGAGATTCCCCCTACAACGTCACAAACACACAAAATTTACCTCGTTATAATATTAGTATAGAAGTATATCTTCTATACTAATATTATAAAGAGGTATAATCAATACTCACAAATAGAAGGTTCTATATATCTAAAATATAAGAGACTAAAATATTCACCGCTCAATAATAATCTGTTCGTGCCTTTCGTGTAATGTCCACTCAAATTATGTGACGCAAAAAACCTCATTAACGTAATACGAGTTTTCAATTTATTTCCTGTAGGCCAAAGTCTAAATTACCTAGTCTAGGTCGAGTATTTTAGCTGTAGTGCAATCTACATAATGTAATAAATAAATAAATAAATATTCACGGACATCTCTACACAGCGCCATCTGTTTTCAAAGTAAGCTAGGCTTAACCTGCTTGTGTTATGGGACAACGGATTTACTAGTTACTTATATACTTTTTTTATATGATTCATTGGTGATAACAATATACTTATTTATACTACTCTAGTGCTGAACGGTAAAAAGGCTTACTGCTACCACGCTGGAAAGAATGTATGCGATAGATTTTTTCCAATTTTCTCCTCTGGAAATGTTAATTTTAGCTTGTTTTATAACATCTTTGAGATTTAAGGGTGTCGAGATTGTGAGACAGGAGTACTGTGGGTATTAATTGGTACACTGCATTACTATATTTTTAGGATTCCGCAACACCTACACATCTGGGCCAAAGGCGGGTGGAAGGCCTCTAAGGGTCATAGAACATATAACGTAACGTACACGGATCGGCATCGCCTCGCCTTTTTCCTCGGTGTCAAACGTTAAAAATCCGATTACGTTACGTATCCGATTAGTGTGCGGTGCAGTAAGGAGTTTCATACAAAGAATACTGAACGGCTCGGGTTGATACGGTGACGTTCCGTTTACGTTAAGTTATATGTGCTACGACGCTAAAAGGGTTTTTCACGAAAAAAAAATACATTGTACTTTGGAATTTTCTTTAAGACTTGAATGGGCTAAAATATTGAACGTTAATAAATATATTCAAACTAATACTTATTCTTTACTAGTCAATAAACGACAATGTGTAAGTACTTAAATACACCCAATATAATATACACATAAATCACTCTCCTACAATAATAAGCCGCAGATCGCAATAAATTATCGAACGATTAAAACTTATGCCAATTGGCTGTTACATATACAAATAAACGTTTCGCATAAAATTGGAGCCAATAACTTTACTTTAATGATCATCTTTCATTTTACTGTTATTTGAACTCACTGTTTTATTAACTGAATTCCTCCAGCCGAAACTAGTTGAGAGTACAAAGATGCATGGAACTAAGCTGGTATCCTTCATATGTTTCTACTGCAGGCGATGCACGAGAAAACTACAATATACCAGTGCCTTCCTCGTAACTCAAAATACGAGGTCGACGTTCTAAAAAGTTTTTGTTTGAACATTCTTTAGTTCTGCATAATGCCTGCATAATGCACCTCTGATGCCATTTTCATTAGACAATCCTGTACAATAATAATTATAACAGCCCATTAATGACCCACTGCAGGGACGGGCCTCCTCCCATGACGGAGGGATACTTGGCCTACTAATATCACGCTGGCCAGACGGGTTGGTGTAGGGTTTAATTTCAAGTTTTCCTTCTTTTTATTTCGTAAAGATATTATTCACGGATAGTCCCTTTATCGGTTTTTACGGCACCCATGGAATGACAAGGAAACTAGTACAATAATTATATCTCTTTGTTTCTTCTCAGAACTCTTCAGTTTTAATACCATCATGCATGTTTCATCAAAAGCACAACATGGGCTATGTTGCCTTCTTCGTGAAACTGTTCAAAAACATGGTTTTATAATAGTGTAAAATTTTTAATAGCCGAAACATAACGGGTGTTTATCGCTTTAGTCATCGAATATATATTGCCGTCTACACAGACTGGAGTAATTAAACGCACGCTGTACCCTGGAGACCGTGTTACCTCATCGCAATTGCCAGACACTCATAGTATATTTATTTCTGAAGGCCTTGATAGAATACTCAGGTACCTTAGGCACTAGCCTGCAACTTGACTGACCCTGCAAGTAACAATTACGATAGCTAGTTAAGAATTTCCTTTTTGGAAAAAAAGATATCCACAGGCTTGTATTAAGTCGATTTTAACGATAGACTCGGACCAAAATTAGGAGGTAACATAATAAATCCTCAATGCATTGCGAAACAGGCAGGGTATGATTGTAATATAATATTCAAAATTTCTCCGTGTGGTGACGGAGTAAGTATACAATATGTCACCACTCCTCTCATTCCATGGGTGTCGTGAAAACCGACTAAGGGACTATCCATATAAATAAAAAGAAGGAAAACTTGAAATTAAACCCTATACCAATCAATCTGGCCAGCGTGGTATTAGTAGGCCAAGTATCCCTTCGTCACGGGAGGAGACCCGTCCCTGCAGTTGGACATTAATGGGCTTTTATGATGATTCAAAATTTAATAAATTGATGACAAGTTACCATCAAATAGGGTTGCAACATATTATGTATTTTTTATCCCTCACCGCACCACATTTCTCGTATTTATTTATTGACCTCATGTCAACAGCTCACCCTATTCTATCTAAAATAAATTCAGCTGTCAAAGTTGACCTACATCTACATGCGATAAGGCACCACAAAAAAAGTCAATAGTGTCTCCTGAATAAATCAGATATAAGGCCACGGAAAAAGAGTGGCCTTAAAAAATGTTTCCAAACTAGATATGAAACAATGTTCGAGAGAATTTGAGGATCGACCGATTTTTTTCCGATGGAATTCTAATAAAGATTTTTCTAGAAAATGTTTAACTAACAAGTTCAGTTTTTTTTTCAAGTTACATTCTTTTTCTTTTCTTTTTAAAAAGACAACTCCCGCACTAGGGATCATGCCCTGTCTCGCGGGGACTTTTTACAAACATCAATTAACGGACACAAAGAACACCCAGACTCAGGACAATAATTTGTAAATCTCACAAATTATTGTCCTGCGTGGGGACCGAACCTACAACCTCGTGTACGGCAGCCGCTTGCGCTACCGTCGCGCCACACTATGGTTCGTTTCATACAAGCTAGACGTCGGAAAGTCATTTCTTAATTAGGCTGTTCTATATAGTTTTTATGATTGACAGATAACCAGCGACATTAAAAATAGTATTATTAATTATCTACCCCCATTCCATTATCATTAATGAGGGTAAAACATTTACAAGGTAAGTGACTTGAAATAATTATTATATTTGCAATTTTGGCGTCTCTTTGCTCTGATTGATTTTTATGAGTTGTGAGTGTGTGACCGTGAAACAAAAAATGTAGTATAATAATGAAGGTGTGCACGTTCTATTTATGTAATTTTTATATTTATAAACACTTTTGTTTTTAAAGAAAAAATAAATAACTTAACCTACTTCAAACGTAAAAAAAATTACCAATTGTTAACTTTAACAGATAATCTAAATAGGAGTATACCTGAGTAACCTTATCAAACCTAGCTTATTTTGAAGCTCCAACCGTCTACATTCAGAATCTGTCATTGGTTGACTTTGCACGAGTTTGCATCGACGACCTCGGTGGCGGTCGTCAATTTCGTCGACATTAAACATAATAAACATGGTTCAACGGTGTAGTTACGGTTTTAAGTTAATCCCTGCTATGCTTTTAGCTTTAAAGCTTACCAAATATCATCAATAAACATATGCTACAATGTTATCTTTACATCAGCTTAATGCCATCTGCTGTTGTACAGGTTATATCCTATTCCACCACGCGACACCTTTACCAGGATTTATTCGAAAGAAGAAGAAGAAGAAAATACTGGCATAATAGTACCAATATCGAAAAGCAGTTAATTGCACACAAAAAAAAAAAAAAGTAAAATTAGTCCTAATCAACGAATCAACTAAGACAAAAAGATACATTGAACAGACTCATTAAAAACATCCTATCTTTTTTTCGAGTTTTACATCCTGTTTTCGCTCACATGCCTTGAAGATTATAGTCGACCCCTAGGGGTCACATTATCCTTTTTTTTTTTCTATGATTGTACTAGACAATACAACGAAGAGTTCAAATAGTTTTTATGAAGTTAGCTGCGGCGGAAATGACTAAGATCTGTTACACAGGTCAATTATAGGCTAAGTCACGGCCAGTTTTTGTATAAGCTATAACTTTAGTCTCAGCCTTTGACGGCTGGTACGATATTTAATTTTATAATATCCAGATAGTCTCGAACAAAACAGTATCGTCTTCCTGTTAAACTCAATTGAGGGTCGAATAACACAGTCTTTGAACATTGAATTAATGCTAAGATTGCCTTTCTTGAGACAACTACTATAGGGATTGGAAACATGTAATATAGTAGATTTAAGTTTAGGTACTTCTAACAAGATTACGTATATTAAGCTCGTTGAATTCTCATTATACCCCTTCCAGCGTTAGTTTAGCTTTTTGACAGTTCACGTCCATTAAGTTTCGTAATACTTCCGCTTATTTTTCGAACAAATTATATTGTATTTCATGGACGTACCCATGTTTTTTTCAGTTACCATGGTTACTTAGTGATGAACACTCAAAACGATGTCAACGATTAGTTCCTAATTCATGTATGTGTGGACTGAGGGCCCATTTTTTTTTTGCGGTTTTTTGCAGATTAATCAACAAAAGTGCATAGTTAAAGTTGTTAAAGAGTTTGTTAAACGATTATCAGAGTTTGTTAAGACTTCATTCAAATGATATATCGCTTTAAGTGGGTCCCTCAGTTCAAACACAAAATCTCCCATAATTAGATAGGTAATGAATTAAACAACAATTTTTTGGTAAAAATCCTTAGTTAAACATGTATAAAAGTATAAAAAGCATTGAAAAGCCTAATATGAGTAGCTAATAAAAAATAACAAACGTTTTAAAAGGTCCCTGAGGGCCCACTTGAATTTATCTCAAAATTAATCAATTATAGCATGAACATTAAATATTCCTAAGCCAACCATTTGTTAAAAGGGCAAGGATAAATTTAAAATCAAAGAAAGATCACAAACAGTGATAATTATTGTTATTTTTAAGTTTTTAAGTGGTCCCTCAGTCCACACACTATGCAAATGCTAATTGTTAAATATATAATTAAATACAACAATTACGAAAATGGGGAGCCTTTCAGTGCATAGTTACTTTTGTATTTTATCGATCTGTATTTATCTTGTGTCTGGTTTATTTATATTTTTTGTCATTTTAACTGTTTTATTAATTTTCATACTAAGTCTGGTGTGGGGTGTCCACGTTTTAAGAAAACGGCTGTATATTTGTTTTTAATGTCATTTATTATTAATTTAGATATTTATTTATTTATAAATTAGGATAACCCACGAAACATACACAAAGTCAATCAGAAATAATACAATATTTAAGTAGCTCAAGCAACAGTGCTGATTCCATTACAAGTTGCCACGGCAAGCAAAACACTACACAATATTAATATTAATCAATTAAATCTAAATTGCAATCATTTTTTAAATGTAAAAAATAAAACAATAAAATTTGCAATACAGTAAAATTATAATGTAATAAAATTTTAAGTTTTAGACAAGTGACAGGTTATATTATTAATTAGCTACAATCGTAATACATATCTGTATGTCTATACATATGAATAAAATTGGAGTGTCTGTTTGTAACACGAAACCCACAGTTTTTAAGGTTCCGTACTCAAAGGGTAAAAACGGAACCCCAATTACTAAAGCTCCGCTGTCCGTCCGTCCATCTGTATGTCACGAGGCTGTATCTCATGAACCATGGCAGTTAGAAAGTTGAAACTTTCACAGATTATGTATTTTAGTTGCCGTTATAGCAACAAATACTAAAAACAAAATAAAATAAATATTTAAGGGTTATTTATTTTATATTGGAAAAATAATTTTCGACAGCTAAGTCACGTCGTAAAATTTTTAAAAGACGAGTCGTGAGTCATCGCATTCTGGCGCGAAAATAAATAATAATATGGGTAGAATAATAATACAATTTTATTTTATTTTAATTTAAAATTAATACTCGTAACTGAACGAATTCACGATAATCAACAAGCTGACAGTTTACCACAGATTTGAGAGTTCTACTTTCTTTTATATGGTTCTTGTTTTTATGGATTTGAGAGTTACTATATAAATAAATAATTTAATATAATATAAGAATAAAACTGTCAATATCTACTGCTATTATAAGCGGTCAGAGTGAAAGTAAAATAAAAAAAATATTTCAAAAGTTATGTAGACTAAATTATTATGTTTTTTAACATTTTTATCAATTTATTATTAACTGCAATACGGGACCATAAGAATTCTATGTCATAATTTTGGAAAATTTAAAGATTAGGTACTTCGTAATATATATTTTTTTAAATCATTAATTTAACAGGAACATGTATTTTTTTATTGTTTGTGTACGTTTGCATCAAATAGCACTCAATTCGGTCCGCGTACGGCCCAACACAATTACAACTATTTACTTTTATCTCACACTTTATGACTATGCAGAAACTTTAAAACGTAATGTAACATCATTAATGTATGTAATGGTTCTTGATTGTCTCTTGACTGCATGGACACTCTACTTGTACGAAAAACATATTTTGTAAATTTTTCGTAAAAGAATTATAAAACCAGTGATAAGATAAATACAGATCGATAATATACAAAATTAACTATGCACTGAAAGGCTCCCCATTTTCGTAATTGTTGTATTTAATTATATATTTAACAATTAGCATTTGCATAGTGTGTGGACTGAGGGACCACTTAAAAACTTAAAAATAACAATAATTATCACTGTTTGTGATCTTTCTTTAATTTTAAATTTATCCTTGCCCTTTTAACAAATGGTTGGCTTAGGAATATTTAATGTTCATGCTATAATTGATTAATTATGAGATAAATTCAAGTGGGCCCTCAGGGACCTTTTAAAACGTTTGTTATTTTTTATTAGCTACTCATATTAGGCTTTTCAATGCTTTTTATACTTTTATACATGTTTAACTAAGGATTTTTACCAAAAAATTGTTGTTTAATTCATTACCTATCTAATTATGGGAGATTTTGTGTTTGAACTGAGGGACCCACTTAAAGCGATATATCTTTTGAATGAAGTCTTAACAAACTCTGATAATCGTTTAACAAACTCTTTAACAACTTTAACTATGCACTTTTGTTGATTAATCTACAAAAAGCCGCAGAAAAAAAAATGGGCCCTCAGTCCACACATACATCCTAATTCTTAATTTTCCACGTGTGTAATTTTACCAATTCTTTTATGGACGAATTCTTCTTTATGCGCATTCTTAATTTTACCTATTCTTAATTTTCCGAATGCCTCATTTTCACAATTATAGAAAGTACGAATTCTGTCTTTTACACAAGAAAGTACAGTTATGCACATTGTGTAATAAGGTTTAATTATAAATAATTAATAAGTAGCAATGCATCCGTAACCCTAAACTCTGAAATTAACTTAAAGTAGCCATACGTGCAAACCAGACTTTTCAAAAAATAAAATAGCGTTTGCTGTTAATCAATTAAAAAACCGTTGCTGCACAGAATGGAAACCAATTTCAGAATTATACGAAGAGTCTATGAAGGGTCTAGACAGCGATTCGGATTCAAGCGAAAACTTGGAACCACCGCCATTCAGCTCATTAAAAGACGTGCTACTCCGCACGTAAAGGCTACTTTAAACATACTCTACTTCCATTTAATTAAATTTCATTTAAATTAGTTGTGTAACTTGCTGACCCCTTGCAACTTCGTATGTATCACACACAACAGAGCCAAAGAATACAACAACACTAAAAGAATTTTTCAATTCCTAACAGTAGTTTTAGTTATTAGAGCGTTCAATCAAATAAACAAACAAACTCTTCAGATTTATATTAAAATAATATAATATAATCAATATAAATTCATATTTGCACTTGTGACTAGGTAGGTACTTATTAGAAATATTCCGAATTCGTACTTTTTATAATTGTGAAAATGAGGCATTCGGAAAATTAAGAATAGGTAAAATTAAGAATGTTCCTAAAGAAGAATTTGTCCATAAAAGAATTGGTAAAATTACGCACGTGGAAAATTAAGAATTAGGAACTAATCGTTGACACCCTCAAAACGATTACCACCATTATGAAACAAATTACAAATAATCGATAGAAATAAATGCTATGAATAAACCTGAACTCTTCATAATACGTTTATAAAATGTAATATGATACGTTAGATTAGCTATAACCCGCGAATGTGTCACGATAAATTATGTATTTTAAATAATACCTAAGCTAACTATAATTTTATCATTTTAAGCTATAGGCTAATTCTCTTAACATAGAAGAAAGAAACAATATTAAAATGATAATGTAAGTTGATGTAAGGATCCAAATGTGTAAAATAAAGTAATTTGAAAAATCGCGAAATCGCTTGCAATCGAATGGGATTACATTCGAGATACTGCTGAACGTCACTAACGTCAATCTGTCAAATGTTGTTAAATATAGTGGAAAGAGTATAGTCCACTTTTACCAAAACCAAACGACAATAAGCCTCAGTGACGTTTTGTTTTTTCAGACTTTCACCACAGAGGCTTTAAGCCATTTATTGTCAGGTTACCTTGATTATTTTAATTTAAGAGCCTTAATAGTAATTTCCCTTACTTTCTTAGTTGTCTTTCGTTTAAAGACACCGACACAAAAGAAGCCTGCAGAAAATAGCGATCACTTAGTATTAACAACTGTTAGGAATCCTTTACCAGATAAATGTTGTAAAAAAATTAGACATTGATAACTGTAGGAGACTGTCTCAATAAAAAACAACGTAAAATACCCCTGTGGTTCTGTGTCTAGTCCTAGTCAGACCATTTGTCAATCAAGTCAGCTTTCGGAAACCAGTAAATAAAAATAGACGATCCCAATGCTAATTCTTAGGTTTTCGAGCGTAGACCCTACTCACAAAAAAGATTCGAAAATCCATGTTCCTTAACAAAGGTTTAGTTACATTATACCTACTAGTTTATAAATGGCTAGGGTATATGTTTTTTTATCCTTCAACGTTCAGTTGGAGGTTTTTTATTGGCTAGGTTTTATAATTGAAAATGTATTACTATTCAGATTTTCTTTATAATCATAGTTTGGTTTTAATTATGGTTACAGACTTAGTGTACTGAATGTCACTGCCTGTACTGTACTGTGGAATGTCGTAAAAGTCGAAAGGTTATAACAATAAAAATATAATCTGTAAAGAAAACGGGGAATCAGCTGCAAAAAATAATACATAGATCTTCTAAGAAGAACTACGCATATCAAAAATATAAGTTTACATTAAATAATAATAAAATTTTACTTGTAATATACCCACTCTGCTATAACTCATCTAAATATGGCCAAAAATGTTTGGAAATTACATAAAGCTTGAGGGAGAAGACCACATCTTTCCGGGTGATTGCTCCAGATCGATCTTAGGTATTATTCAGGCAAACGCGAAGCCCCAACCTCAAAATTCAATCTAAATTCCACTATGGATTTCATTTGAAACACAAGGCTAGATAGAAATTCCTTCAAAATCGTCCTTACAAATAATAGATTGGGATAGCATTTATTTAAAACTAACCATTTTTTTTATTTTTAACACGATGGCGCTGTTCAAATTAAAATCAATTTGCTGGTCTGAAAGTTTATACACGATACAAAGTTAGATACGATCTACAATAAGACATTAAACAAAATCAGCTGAAAATCAAAAATGCCTAAAAATATAACCTGATATAATTACAGAAATTTGCAAAGAATCGTATCCATTGTTAAGTACCTATAACAAGTTTTGCTTATGGAATTAAATGACGATCTGGGAATTTAATAAGCATAGAATATTATATTGTGTATTATCACCCTATTGCAACTATTGTATGAACTAAAATAAAAAATACTAAGAAATCCTTATTCGATATCTGTTATCAGGTTTTTAAACAGTCCAATGAAATGGTTACTCATAAATTTTATCAGATTATAATACAGATTACAATGTACTCATTAAGAATTGCTCATGTATATTCATAAACATTAAAATGTATTGTTTTTTTGTATGTATTTAAATGTAATTAACAAATTATGTAATTACGAGGCATAGTAGATATAGGATGGCATATAGATTTTGCTGAACAATTAGCAGAGTAGTGGTTTTGATTCCCTTGGTGAATCATCTAAGCTATGTTTTCCATAAAAATCTTTAGCAAGATAATACATTCTTATTATTAAATAGTTTTCATTTACATAATATACTCATAGTAAAGTGCACGAAGTTTAGGTAAGGAAGTATTTGGAGGTATTTGGAGGAGGCCATGTCCAGCTGTGGACGTCAATTGGCTTATATGATGATGGAAGTAAACGAGTCAAACGCACTGGTTGAGATTTGTTGTATTTATTTTATACGAAAGACCATTCCTTATTTCCATTACTGTCGAACATAATAATAATACGAGCGCTTGGCAGTTGGATCATAGGTCTGATGCAAAAGGCTGCTTGACACGTCACTTATTGTGAGGAGGTTCCGATCTCTGGAGCCCTAACCACCCTTGGTTGGGTTGGTCCCTGTACCCGATGCTGGTGAGCCTACCTTTTTTATATTTTTACATGTTTTTATTTTTATATTTAAAAATGTAAATAAAGAGAATAATAGATCTAATAAGAGGTTCAGCATTAATCACCTATTGGCTCAAATGACCTGCTATAATGAATTAGGTTGCCATTAATTATTAACTAAGAAAAAACTAAAAGGTGTCCTAGAATTTAAGTACTCCAAGCAAGCTGAGAGAATATAATATCAGGTATAGCAATGAGTAGAACACCGGAATCGATATTTCCTAAACAAAACGTATAAACATTATCATAAAGTTTAACTGAATGCTGTATATCCAGTTTAATACTGATTAAACTGGAAACAGTCCAAAAGTTTATTTACTAAGAGTTCAATTAACAGAAAATTGTATTACTTAATAATTTAATTAAGATTATCTATACTTAATATTATAAAAAGGTAAAGTTTGTGTGTTTGTATGTTTGTGTGTTTGTTTGTTTGTGTGTTTGTGACGTTGTAGGGGGTAATCTCTGGATCTACTGAACCGATTTCAAAAATTCTTTCTGTGTTGAATAGTCCATTTATCGGGGAGTGTCATAGGCTATGTAGTATCACGCTATGACTAATAGGAGTGGAGCAGTACTGAAATATGTCTAAAAAAGTGACGCGTTTTTTTCGCCGCCTAACGAAGTGGGCACGGGTCAGCTAGTAGTTCATAAAAGTAAGGAGTTGTGCTTTCACTATATACCAGATTTTTTACGCCCGCATCAATGGCAGTTATCGACAATTAATAGCCTTTTGTGTCATCATGATTCATAAGCTTTAAGGGAGATGTAAGTCAGCGGCAAAAAAGCAATACGGCATATGACTTATGACCCATGTAGTCAACATTTAGATGTTATTCAACTGCTGAATGTGGACCGTTCCCTACGAAGACATAAGACGCAAAAAAATATAGGTATTTTACAATTTCAGCAGTTTTTAGCTTAACTATATGTAAACCATGAGGCGACGACGCGACGGTCACTACTATAGAAACGGACCTTCTTGTCTACTTATAACACTATGGTCAGACGGAATGGTATTATACTTTTCCGTCAAGTTTTGTCTTTGGTTTTCATAGCGTTGTTGGTGTGGGACCCCGTGCATTCGTCACCACACAGAGAATTGCTAAAGCTGTATTGTTAATATCATAGCAATATATACAATAGTACGCTATTTGTTCGTATTCCAGGAAGGACAGTCACGCAACCATTTGTAATAAATATTAATGATTTAAACTTTTACAAAATTACCCGTTCTATGAGCATAATAGTAGTCTTCTAGTTAAAATGTTTATAATAGATAAGTACGAGCATAAAATACAAAACCGAATTAAATTATTTTGTATTAATACTTCTCGACATTTTTTGTTTTAAACATAAAACATTGATTACTATGCCCGCTTTACTATCTACATATATCTAAGTACTACCTTTTACTTATTCATGAGGGGTAGAAGGGTAAAGTAGCAAGCGGCCAAGCATTCTTACATTTATAATGACACTTCGCTAGGAAAATGAAAAACAAATTGAAAAATAACATAAAAAGATAATTCTGTAGCTAAAGGCACGGGATGCCTTCAAAAAGTAATTTAGCTGACAACATTATCGAAATAATAACTGATCTGAAACAGCTACGAAATTTAATGAAACTGGAGTGACAAGTATCGATAAGTAAAGTAAGTTATGTACTGTACTGCAGGTCGTCCTAACATTTTTTTTTGTCATGACATATACTTAAAGGATTCTAGGTCTAGCGTTAATTACAAAATTACCTACAAAGCTTAGGTTTGCTAATCGAACGAAACAAAAAAGATAATTTAAGGTCGAGGCAAAGTTCCGAGTAAATTTGGACAGTGAGGAAAAGTTTCGGGTGGTCTAGAGGTCAACGCGTCTGAGACAAATACTCAGAAAACGAGCTTTCGAACCCCACCTTCAGCTTAATAATTTCTAAATGAGATATGAGTACTCGTCAAGACATAATCCGCCTTACTCAATAAATTAAATTTTAGTCAATTAATTAGCTTAAATTCTTACGGTTTTGTTTGGTATAAGGTTGATTTTACTTATAAAAATCTCGCTAAACAGTGATTAAATTTAAGTGGCGTTTATGAGTAAGTGCACGTTTACGGAGAAGCGGGGCGTAGGGCGGAGCGTGTGGCGTGGCGTTGAGCGGGGCGTAGGACGTTTTTTCTGTTTACGCTGGGGCGGGGCGTGAAGCGGCACGCGTATACACAAACTTATAGCAATATAATATGACGTTGTTTATAGAGAAGCGTGGCGGGAAGCGCAGCGGTGCCCGCCGCTTTGCCCGCCGCGAAGTCCGCGGCGATACGTCAAGTGTATAGCGAAGCACGCTTGTCTCGATCAAATCAACTAGATTTATATAAAGCTTCAGCGAGAATTGACGCTGCGTGCGCCGCCGCGTGCACCGCCGCGGGCTCCGCGGCGGCGACGCTCTATTTTAAACAAATGTGTCAAAAAACGCTTCTCCGTAAACACACCCATACAACGCCATATATTTGAATTCAGTGCGGTCCGCCCCGCTCAACGCTACGCCCTACGCCCCGCTTCTCCGTAAACAAGGCCTAAGGGGGTAAGTATAAGGACTTTTACAATAGTGAATCGTCCTATATTGGCAATGGCCAACAGTCATTGATAGTTCACTCCAAACAAATACCAGTCTCATTCATACAATACCTACTCATATTTATAGAATTAGAAAGTTACAAAAAAAAAAACAGTGCAGTAAAATTCAGAGGGAAATAGTCAATTACGTTTATCAAATTCTGATTTTAAAAACTAGATTTGAAGCTAGGAATTTGTAATGGCTGCCAGCCAATTTTCTTTGAGAGAATCTCTTTACTTTTTTTTTAATAGATTAGAAAATTCTTTTGTGTACTAATTTAGTTAGTTTCGTTTTTAAATGCATTAACACAATATTTTATTTCAATTGTCATTGTTGGTGTTGTAAATATAGTAATGCACTATATTTACAACAATAACATTATAAAGCAGGGCCTAGAAGCCCTCTTTGAGGCTTGCACTTAAGTAAGAATTATATTAATAACAAGATTTTAATTTAATTTATTGGCGCCTTCCTCCTCTCTCCTACCTTTTGCTGTGCCCAACAGGGTCTACAATTGATGCTGATATGTACTTACTTACACCTAAATGAAACATTGTGGAATGCAATAAATGATTGAGTATTGAGTATGCCTGCACTTATCAATGGGTAAAGAACTTGCTATTCGTAACCCTGACAAATAGGAAGACCATTGGTTTTAGTAAGTAATATAAACTTTTGGAAGTCTAACACACAACACATAGCCAATAAGATACAATAGATTTCAATAAACCTCTACGTTCATATTATTATGGTCAATGCAAATCTCTGCATACATGAACAAGAATATTTCTATAGGTCTGACTATTTATTAGGTATAATAATATCTATTTTAAAATGACAGAGCCTTATATTGTTAATCCTTAACTATCCACTAAACTAGGAAATGTAAACATACAAGGGAGAAGTGGTTATTACCACTTCATCTTACTTATGTTTACAATCAAGGTTACTTTATCCTAGACAAAATCACTTTACAATAGTGTAAAATATACATGTATATTATATTATGAATTCATTACTTAAACCAGTTGTCTGAGTCAGTATACACTGACCTTTAGCATACATATAATTAGTTTATGTTGTTTGAAAATGTAACATTGTTTTTATTTATTTATATTTACAATTTATTGTCTGTGTGGTCATCTATACATAGTATAAAATGAAGTCGCTTTTTCTGTCCCTATGTATGCTTAAATCTTTAAAACTAGGCAACAGATTTTGATGCCGTTTTTTTTAATAGATAGAGTGATTCAAGAGGACGGTTTATATGTATAACACATGCATAATATAGTCAAGAAACTCATATCAATTTAGAGATTTCTAATGAAACTGTACTTAAACATTCTTTAAGGGCATTCTGTTGTAGGTGCCTATGCGGAGCCAGGGCTGGTTGCTAATTATAAATATAATATGTTACTGCCATTACCTGACTAAAGGAAAGCGCAAGACGAAAATTTAAAAACCTTCATCTTAACACTTATCACACACTTCTTAATGAATGAGATTAATCTTTATAACAGGCACTAAAAAGGAAATATAACTTTCTAGATTAGTAAAGTTATTTATAGCTTAATATTTTTTCATAATTTCTCAAATGATAACACATATTATTAATAATTATTTTTATTTACTACAGATGGTAATAATAATCATTATAATAAGAAGATTGTGAATCTAAAATAATAGCAGGAACTGTAAACATATTGCACACATACACTGCAGAAAGTTTGACCGTTGACGGAAACAAAACTTGAAGGAGATAGTTCCTGGCTTTATTTCCAGTTTTCTTTCACTGAACATAATCTAATCAATATACTTTTACATCATGCTAACATTACTCTATAAAGTACCTATACTACCAGATTGAGTCATAAGTAAATATTTCTATTTCACTAAACCATAACACAGCATAACAAAGATAAACACTACTCTATGACTCACCCACAGATCATGCAATATTCATCTCATATAACCTGTGTAGTGCACAACCTTTTTACAGAATAATAAAAGATTTTTTGCTAATATTTATGGTATAAACCAATATTATGCTTCTGCTATAAATATCAGCAAATAAAATTTTATTTAATCGGATGGGATAATATTTCAGAAATATTTATTCATTATATTGCTTTTATTAATTGAAATTACGAGATAATTAAATGTTTAAAAGCAATGAATATAAATCACATAGTTAATAAATACCTGGTCTTTCAGATTATTTTGGTTCTCAACTATAAAGCAATGAAGGCATTCCAGTGACTCACAACTTATGCTTATAAAAGGGCACAAAGATGACATTCTTTATAACACTTCCCTGCACTTATGTTGAACTACTGTTGTTTGATGCACTGGCACGAGGCCAACCATCACGCAAATAAAACTCACACACAGAAACCTTGGATACCAGACACACAAGGAAGCATATAATACAAAGCTGCCCTTAAATTACCTTGAAAGGTTCATGTTTGTATGACGTACTGTACATTCTAACAAAATCATACAAGTATACACTGTAATAAATCCAATTTCTTTGTTAACAATAAAATCTTTCAAGAAAATAATGTATTTCTTAGCCACAAATACATACAAGTCTACTGCTCTTCGTATGCGTTTTTATTAGACCCTCTTACTGTCAAATATATGTATTCTTTAAAAACACCAATTAAAGATCCTTTCAGATCGATCAAAACACAATTTTCTCATGTAAAAATAAAAGACACAATCACTGCTAAGAATCACTAAAATATAAAAACTACTCACTGTAAGCTGGTTATTTCCACTATCTTCTTAGTATCCTTATTTATGATTCCTTGTTGCACATATTATTAGTTATTGTCTTTACCAATAAATTATACAGCACAGTAACAAATAAATTCAGATAGCGATTGTAGAAAATGACAGAAAACAACGAGATAGAAAAAGACGTGTGAAGTGGTTGGATGGACGATTGGTTCTCTATTACGGTGCGATAGATGGCGCTCGCTGTGCGAGGATGATGACCATAGACAAAATTACGGCATTGCATGATGAAAGACCCAGAAAGTTTTATGTATTGCCTTGCGAAAAAATATACATTCATTTTTTATGGACAGAGTAATAGAGAATTTCATTTGTTTTTTTTTTTCATAAAGCTAAAAAACCACTGTAAGAAAAATAACAATAACAACTTATTACCTGACATAGAATAATTGGAAATCTAGTCATGAATTTGTGTTTATCTTATTAGTCTCTGTTTTTAAAAAAAAGTTGAAAATTCCTTATTTTCCTTTAGTTTCTAAAAATCAACTGCTATTAAAGACTTTAAAAATAACAACGAGTTAAAAAGACTTACTATTACTATTTGTTAACTTTAATTGAGGGCGATGTACTTTGCAACAAGTATTATAAAAGAGTATAAAAGTTTTAGAGTGAAAGCCTTACTGAAAAATGGTTTTAAAAGCATGTTTTTGTTAAAGACATTATTACGGGAAAATGTACCTTAGTTCATGTCATTTAATACATTTGATATTTTTTTTCGTATTTATTTTCTTCTCGGCTTTTTATAGGATCAAACAGTTTACACTTAATTTAGCAAAATATGTTGATTTATTTGAATAGTTACTTCATTAATTGAAATATTGCATCAGGTTTTTTTTGTAATTAATCAGTAATCACACATTCACACAGACTATTCATTAGATAAGGGACCTTATTTCTTAATGCGTGCTTGGTCGATTGTGGTAATGACATTATTAGTAATAATCAGGCTGATTCAGGCTGTATGTACCTTTAAAATAAAGTTTACTGAAATGTATTTTTTGAAAGCCAAAAATAATACAAGCTTGTTTTTCGCATTATAAATCAACTCCCCGAGCACGTGAAATCACTACAGCTTAGCCGGGATATCATGCCTCGAAATGCTCTTTCGTTTTCTTTATGATTAAGATAAATTCGCAAACCTTTTAGTGTCGGCCAAACAAATCGTACATACAGACCATTTGACTATGACAGGCATGAACTGTATTGTGGAAAACTAAAAGGGTAGATGATCAAATAACGTATTTAATACTCTTAACAACCACGAATTAGTAATAGAAGTATTTGCTCTTTCCATCGTAAGTACACAAGTAAGTATAGTAGTCAGTATATAAAAAATTCATAATCCAGAGGCAACTTTTTAAAATAAGAATTACTTAGTAAGCAACATGTAGCGCAAGTTGTAGTTTAAAGAAAGATAATACTTTCAAAACATAAAAATATATTATTTTCCCTACTACTTGCATTTTTAATGTTAATAATATCATACTGTTGCAAGAAAATAACGCTTTTTGTTTAAATTTTTATAAAGTAGGTAAATTAGAAAACAATTTTAGTATTTTGGTGTTTGTATTTTATTACTGTCAAATAAATCAGCTGTTTTTCTTTCATACTTCTAGATTAATTACCTATAAGCATTTTTCGGTCTTTCTAAATGACTTTACCCGACAAGCTGCGTTACTGCCATGACATCTAGCGGCAGACATCGGAACGATTGAAAATCTCTCCATCTCAGTCGCACTCGTGTATTTCGTGCCACCGAACGGTTCAATGACTTTGGCGACCGTTTCTATTTTCTCTCTGGTTTTGTCGTCGGCTCGGCCCGCAAGGAAGGGGTCTTTGTTTGCGTTTCACGTTCGCGTTGCACGGTATCATCTGTGACAGCCGTTCTGTCGTATCGTTGCCGAGACGGAATGTGCCCGCATAAGTGGAAGCGTGGGTCTCGCTCCTCTCGGTTTATGTGAAATGTGGTGCAGTGTGGCAGAGTGGCGCCGTCATCAAGTGCAAGTGCAGTGAGGTGCAGTGGTGTGTGCGAGCGAGCGTGGGTCGACTCGGCCACGGCGAGCGAGGTGCGCGGAGGTGGCGGTGGCCGCGCGGCCATGACCGGTGATATGCCTCTAGGGAGCGCGCACGCGTTCGGGCGCGCGTTGCTCCGGGATGGGGCGCTGCCGCCGCTTGAGCCCGGCCCGCCCGCGCCACCGGCGACCAACGCGCAGCCGCCCGACAAGCGGCCACCGGCTGCGGCCGCTAGCCCCGAGCAGGTCATGAAGCTCTATATGAACAAACTCACCCCCTATGAACACCGTGAGATATTCGATTACCCCCAAGTGTACTTCATAGGCGCGAACGCCAAGAAACGGCCCGGGCTGGTCGGGTTCCCGAACAATTGCGACTACGACAACGAGCAAGGCTCGTACATTCACATACCTCACGACCACATAGCGTACAGATACGAGGTGCTCAAAGTTATCGGTAAGGGTAGTTTCGGACAGGTGGTGAAGGCGTACGATCACAAGAAACGTGAGAACGTAGCGCTCAAGATGGTTCGTAACGAGAAACGCTTCCACCGCCAGGCGCAGGAGGAGATCCGTATACTGGAACACCTCCGCGAGCAGGACAAAGACAACACGATGAACGTCATCCACATGTTCGACTCGTTCACGTTCAGGAATCACACATGTATCACTTTCGAACTGCTGTCGATCAACTTGTACGAGCTGATAAAGAAGAACAAGTTCCAGGGGTTCTCGTTGCAGCTCGTACGCAAGTTCTCTCACAGCCTGCTACAGTGCTTACATGCACTCAACAAGAACAGGATCATACATTGCGACATGAAGCCGGAGAATGTGCTGCTCAAACAACAAGGACGCTCCGGAATTAAGGTACTTTACTTACACATCTTAATAAATAGGTTTTATATACAACTAAACTGTTAATCGACACACAAAAATTAAACAAAACTGGCAGAGATAAAAACAAATGCATATTTCAATCGGTAAATTGTGTTTTTTCTGACTATATTTTTACTCGTTTGGTTTTCGCCAAATTCATTTATGAACTAATTTGTATCACTAAAAAAGTAATCGTAGATCGTAAACACCTGTTATATAGAGAAGCACACAAAGGCGTACAAAAAATCAATAAGCAGTGTACTGTGCAACATTTTTCGTAAACATTTGCAGCTGTGTGCGTGTGATCCCGATCAGCTGGCCACACCCGCACCCCTATTTATCCACTCAATGCACACGTTATAACGTGAAGATAACTGTAATATTACATGGATCGTTAAATAATGCATTAATATTACTAGTTTTATCGTTAATTAATCATTTAATTATATTTTTTCATTACTTTTAATCGCATCTTTTAATAATGTTTCTCTTTTAATCGCATAGTATTTAAACGATAAACGTTATCGGTAGCGAGTCTCAAGTCGCTCACCCGTTAGTGTTCTAAATTTAAACTTCCCGATACATTTTAGTGTGTTGGTATCTTCCCATGTGATGTTACACTGTAGTTATTTACGTCAACTAACATCCGCGTATTCAGAACACGGTTAGAGTTTTTTTTCGCTATTTTGAAATTCGAATCAATGTCAATTTTAACACTTTTGCTCTAATATTGAAAACAATTTTAGAAAATAATTGGGTTGTAGATCGTTAGTTATTTGAATGCATAGAATGAAACATAATTCAATTAAAAGCCAAATATTTGTGTGCGTGATGGCTATATGAGGCCTGGCTGCTTCCATGAAGTACTTCATATTCTATTTCAAAAAGTTTATTTTATTAGTTTGTCTAGTATGTATTCAGTGAACAAATTGCTTAGTTGCATTATGAAAGACTAAAATAATATGAATCTTTGAATGCCATAATTGGTTCTAATGTAATTTCAAAACGACTATTGTGTGGTAGGCGTTTTTATAATACTTTGCACAATTAACAAACTAGGTCATAAGCAGTGTCAATGACGCAAATAACGGTCAGCAAAAAAAGCGTTAAGTATCATAATTACCGTAATAGCTCATTCATTTCCAAGTGCACGGGGACATGAATACTCAGAAGTGCTGAAGAAAAACTTTGCCTAGTAATAACACGCTAAACTTTTCCTACACCCTTTCTTTTGAGGCATTCACACCTAGTTGACTGACACTGATTCATAAACGATATTCATAGACGTGTTATTAATCTGTGCTTCTGAGGGTACAATAGAGCGGTCCTGGCTGTCGTCTCAGTGACGAAGAAGATAAGCTCTATCTAAGAAACCTATGGGTGGCATGAACAATTCTAGACACCAGGTTGGCCATTGACCAAACGATAAAGAAGAAGAACGACTCGTATAACACCATTAATTCTTACTACGTCATCATCACAAAGCACAGTTATTGATTAATTTATTACTTATTTCATACGAATTCACATAAAAACTAAATAGCATAATGTATGTACTATATCATTATACGTACGGTTCATAATATGCAGTATTTATTCAGGTGGAAACACGGCCCTAGCGCTAACATAATAATATTACATATTACACTGGCAGTATAATATTGTTGCTATGCGTTTAGTTTAACGGCACAGCGCTGCATAAGAAGCATTCAAATGCAGAACGTTATTTTTGTCCATTGTTTTCTATTTACAAAAAAAAAAAGTAAGCAGTTGCTGATTGCCGCCAAATGTTACGTTGCCTCTTTGTTATACGAATAAAATGTATGGTTGATTTCTGTTTTGTGATGGAATAAGAATGTATGCCTATCAGTGGCGAAGGGTGATTTTTTAGAAAAGGTAAGCCGAACGAAAAAAAAACTTGTGACTGTCACAAACATCAATTTAACGGACACAAAGAACAAGATCCAGACTCAGGACAATAATTTGTTGATCAAAAAGAATTGTCCTGCCTGGGAATCGAACCCGCGACCTCGTGCACGTCAGCCGCTTACCGCGACCGCGCCGCGCCATCGAGGTTAAAGTGTCTTTCTATAATATTAAATTTCTATTTCGTAATCTACTTTTCTATTGTACTTCATACGTATTAGTGAAAAAATATTCTGTCCCGAACTCAAGTACATAAAGCTATTCAAATCCGAATATGTTTCTCAGTTTGGACATGTTTCTTTGATGAATTAGATAAATGACTCCACAAACTTTTAAAATCTGAGAATAAGACACAAGGGAAACAAAACGTACTATTTAATTTACAACTGCAAGCTGTAAGCCACTTATATTTATCATAAATAGATGTAAATAATATAAAAATATATCGTAAATGCATGGCGCCGGGCGGCGGCCGACGCACGTCTCGTTTGTATCCCACATTCATGTCTGTATTTCTTATTTTCGTTATTTAATTTCAAGAAAGAAGTTTTGCTTCCACAACAATTAATCAATAAGTCAACAATCTAATACTATTAACGCTGCCATTGTAACAACAAATTAAAGTAATAACAATGAAGTAAGTACTTACAATAATGTAGTAGGTAGGCACCCAAAGCACTATGACAATAATTCAATCCATGCACAACACTCATAACACAAACATACTTAGTAATTACTACTTTACACAAAACAGAGAATTCTAATGTATTTGCACTGTAAATACTTTAAAATATAAATAATAGCTGAATGAAAACAAAAACAATAATAAATGTCAAAATAAAAACTTTGGTACTTTGGGTGGGAAATGACTGAGAGCAAAGCAATGAACACAATATCGTTCGTTCATACATCGCGATGGATCGTTTTGATTGGTCAATACAACGACGAACGAATGATGCGTCGTTTTGATTGGTCAATACAACGACGAACGAATGATGCGTCGTTTTGATTGGTCAATACAACGACGAACGAATGATGCGTCGTTTTGATTGGTCAATACAACGACGAACGAATATATTAATAATACTCAATTTCCTTAGGTAACTCGAAAAATGCCGGCTTATTCATTCAATGATCGTTCCTTATATCGACGCTCACACACAAAGATAAAATGCAATGTTTTTGCATGTGTGCGTACGACTTTCGTACCGTCTGTTTATACTCGATTCCTATTTTTGAGACCGGCTTACCGCCGCCATTCTAATGTACTCTGTGCCGCCGCCATTAGTTGACAATGTTGTAATAATAGATGGCGTTATGAGTACGTAAATAATTTTCATAATATGTATTGCGATTTACGTAGGTAAGAGAAAACTTTTTTGTTTTTTTAATTTTGTGTACTGAATGGATGTTACGTCATTGATTTATAACTGTTTATTATACAATGTTATTGCAAAGGTAAGCCGGTAGGAATCGGGTTATATGGACCCTTCGCCACTGATGCCTATGCATAGATGGAAGAAGAATCTTGCTTGATTGTTACCGTTCCACGAATCAATCCACGTGAATACATTCATGATCCTATGTACTACACACTATATACATGTATATGTCGCAGGGAAATAAGGAAACCAGGGATTTCACGAAATCACTAGGGATATCACGAAATCCCGGTAAATGACGAAAATACCTTGCGTCTATGTATGCTTACCCCATTTTATCCCACTCGTGTCGTAAAGTTGACTAGAGAATAAACTCTTGGATATTATCTCTATGAAAACAAAACATTGAAAACTAGAAATAAGACCCATAGTAGTAGCTACGCTTAGTTTAAACCTAGGTGGCGTTGTTTGAATGTGTGAATGTATGAGAAGTATTATATCCTGACTTATAGGTAAAGTTGTATGCCTTACAATTATTTCCTGCTTCCACAATAGCCTTAAGATAACTTTATTTAAATATGTAGTTATTTACAATAACATAGTCTTTATCAATGATCGACTAATACTAATAACTAGTTATGGATTGTATCTTGACCATATTTGTATTAAAACATGTGTAAAGCATAACAACTTAATTTACTAGGTTCCCAGATCGCTTGCTATATTGGTACTCATAGGAATTTAAGATATAATTACATATTAATAAGATCTTATTCGTAATAGCTTATGTCCCACTGCCTCTTACAGTATATGAAAACATAGCCTACTAATACTAAGTTGGCCAAACAGACTGATATGGGGATGTATATCAACCTTTTTTCTGTTTTGTTATTAGAGATAGATAACTTCGTAGGATGAAATTGGGTGGTACGGTACACCACGTAATCTTACTACTACACAAATTTCCAATATAACAGTATATTCTATTTTAATACAAAGTTATTCCAATGGAGCGTTATTTTGTGCATACGCGTCTTCGCACGCCCAAAATTTATCCGCTCAGGGTTTTAATTTTAATTTCTTTGTTGTCGAGAAGGATTTTTTTTTGTAGAAGATTTAATCCTCCATTGAATTTATCCTTACATCATCGTCTTAAAGTATTATTATAACTTTTCGAAAGAGTTAAGTAAGGCTAAGGTTTAACTAAAAAAGGTTTTTGGTTGTAAAGTAGTCAAGAATCACTTTTCCCAACACATAACATCATCTAGTCCCAAACTAAGCAGAGCTTGTATTGTGAGAACTAGACAACGGATAATCTATTTTTGTTGTTGTAAATTCTAGTTGTATATTAGAAAACATTCAAAGCAATGCAAACATCCATGTTTATGAACACAGACAATCCATTGAGCGGGATCGCGTAGTGTGCATGTATTAGAAATATTATATTACTAGTATATTCATCTTGATATCAAATAGAAAAACAACGAAATAACAATAACATTAAGTTTTAATATGCTATTTAATTAAATTATACATTTCGTTGTTTTCAATAATTAATTCAGAACCGATTAAAATGCAAAAAACGATCATTAAAATAGTTTCCAAAAGTAAATAAAACGACTTTCACATTATTGACCGACAAAATGTAGTCTGTCTACACTAAAACATATGTTTACTGACAAATGGCGGGATGTGGAATAACCTCAGGATAGCACCTGTGCTACCAGGTAGATTTAAAAATAAACTCGCCTCTCTGGAGCAGGTTTCTGTACCAATAAACAGCGGGGATATTACGAACCGATAATTTTTTGTAATGGATGTGAAAATGGTTGATGTCCCTTTTTTGTGTCTTATATTTACTCTGTTAGGATTTTTTTGGTAGATATTCTACTTTGTTCCGATCGTGTTTATTGTTAACTTCGAATTGTAAGTTATAGTATGAACATACAATATAATAAAATGTAAGTTTACTATGAGCGCTGTACCCACTTAATTCAACTTCAAGCAGTAGTGCGCTAACTGCTTAGATGGAAAAAGTCAGTACCTAACTAGGGCAAAGGAACTTAACAACTTCTAGGGTAGGCAGGGATTTGCCTTCATTATGACAGTGTTGTCATCCATGAGAGGTGGTTATCATTCACTACTTGCCTGGCTACTTAAAGCTTATTGCTATAATAAAGCCAGTCACAGCAAAGCTAAAACAAAAAAGGCTGTCAAGAATACAAATGCCATATAAAAATACCTTTATTAGGAGTCATCGACACGTGCATTTGACCAGAACAATATGTCCGCTATGATTTGTAAACATTGATCGTAATTCCAAGGGCTCAACTAGTTAGCATATGAAATAAATAAATATTTACTACTTAAATACATTATAATTAGCATATTATTACTAGTCCGTTAGTATAGTGTTGGATAAACATTGTTAAGGAATGTCGTATAGATTAGTATTTATTTGTTAAGGATTACCAACGAATGACAAACATAAAAATATAGAAGGAAGAAATAAAATAGTCTTGTTTGGTGCTCTTAGTTCAGATATAGGTATTATTACTAACTATTGACTTAAGTCACCCTAGAGTTTTGACCAAATCGGTGTAAGGGCAGGTGTGTAGTGAAATACTGCATTACCCTAGATCATTTATTGTTAAAGAGGAAAATATAACTTACTGTATCAAGACAGCCAGGCAAATGGATCTTGTTTCAAGTTTTTAAGAGCAAGCAATTTAGTTAACTTTTACGATGCATATCGATCGGTCCATTCTGGGACAACAATTTCTGTGATACGCAATAATCCTTATACTAAAAATATTGATCATCACTAGCTATCTAATACCAAGGGATTCACGACCTATCCATCCCATCTGCAGACATCAACATCATCAATTCAATAGTTAACTTATTCCTTTACATATTTAATCTACTATGCATATGTCGCAGGGAAATGAGGAAATCAGGGATTTCACGAAATCCCTAGGGAAGAAATGCTCATATTTTGTACTAGAAAAGAAATGCTCATATTTTTGTTTGTAGGTTAAAAAACACAAAAACTCTATCTTCTGTGGGTTAGGTTAGGTTAGAACTGTGACTATAATGCACGAGGCGAGCGAGCGGAGCGAGCGTGCCGCGGCAGCGGCCGCCGAAGTGCAAGGCATTTTCGACATTTACCGGGATTTCGTGATATCCCTAGTGATTTCGTGAAATCCCCGGTTTCGTCATTTCTCTGCGACACATACACTTGGATGGTAAAAAGCTATGCCAAAGTGTCCATTACCATTAGTTCACATATTTACGTAAGGAAGTACTTACTGTGTAGTAAAATGCAGCATTTATGTACAATAGAATGAGGATATGTGGTAGTTAGCCTTCACTCGTTTTCGGTATAAGGATTTTATTGTATAGGTATTTATGTAAATGCTATCAATGAGTACTAATATGCTATTTGTGTCCTAATTGGGTTTTTATATTGCATTTTAAGGATTGCTCTATTGAGAGTCGGCTTTTTTATGGGTGGAAATGTTTAATTATAATTATCGTAAAAGTAACATTTAAGGGATGGTCCACCTACATGTATGCAGGGAAATACCACCCTGGCTAGGTTTGTGGGCATTTAATGAGATGAGACTTACTTTGCTAGAAATGATGTCCGTTATGCCCGATTTACACATCAACAAGTACAGTAGCGAGTTAAGTTGTATTTTAAGATTAAGTTGATTTAAATAGATCTCCATCCTATTTTTTGGCAAGTTAAGTTGGCGAGACGCGAGAGAGGGGGCTACTTCGTACTTAACTCGCCAAAAAATAGGATGGAACTCTATTTAAATCAACTTAATCTTAAAATACAACTTAACTCGCTACTGTACTTGTCGATGTGTAAATCGGGCATTAAGCACCACGTCAAGATTTTTTTTAAACCCGTTTAAAGGCCTTTCACTCTCTTTTTTTAACGTTTTTGGTGTTTTCTTTCGATAACTCGCACTGTATTAACCGCGTGTGCCTTTGTTAATATTGTACGTTTCTTGAAGACTATTTTTTCAATAGACAAGAAGGCGTTACGCCATCTGGCCGTGAACATCTTTACGAAATAAAAAGACGGAAAATATGAAATTAAACCCTATACCAATCCGTCTGGCCAGCGTGGTATTAGTAGGCCAAGTATCCCTCCGTCACGGGAGGAGGCCTGTCCCTGCAGTGGGACATTAATGCTCTTGAAAAAGACGATTATTTTATGTTCAATCTATCGCGACATGAGCATAAGTAATAGTCATACAGTTAGTTCAATACTTATGCTACGTATATGACTCATTATATAAATAACATGTGTATTAAATAAGTAGGTTTGTATGACAAAGAGAATAAACACTTTATATTATATTTATTTGCATTAATTTAACCTTATTTTAATAAGCTTAACCTTATTGTAAACGGTGTCATTACGTTGAAGGCACTTTTTGTATCCATGTTTAGTTTTGCTAGTGGCTATATAGTATCACGCTATGACTAATAGGACTGGAGCAGTAATGAAATATGTTTAAAAAAGGGACGCGTTTTTTACGCCGCCCAACGAAGTGGGCAGGGGTCAGCTAGTTACTTATATTACTATCTCTGCTTAGTTTAGGACTAGATAAATGATAGTGTGGTTAACCACCCAATATTTTAAAAAATATACCATTTTGAACACGAACAAATCACCATTTTTCATTTATTTTGCTTGAAGTCCTCACGTCTACATTTATAATGCACATTAAAAGTCTACTAGCAATGCCTAGAGATAGGCAAATTAGTGTTTCTGGTAATTAGCTTATGAATAATGTACTTGCATTAATTAGTTTCTCATTAAAATATTGTAATGTTGTGACATAATAATACCATGTGACTTCGTTAAGAATGTGGTTGTTTATACTACATAGAACAAAAATACCATGATTCCTAATTGACCTACTGCAGGGACAGGTTATCTACTGAATTACTACGATGGCCAGTCTAGATAAATGGTTTGTTTAACATCCCTTAGTCATCTTTTACGACGAGTTACAGTCTTAACTCTTACCCCATTGCCTTTACTAATGCCTACTTAGCTAGCTAATACAAATGTGGCCTGTTATTACTAGAAACACTTAGCAGAAGTTTAATTAATAGCACGTCCTTGTATATCTATCAATAAACGCCATCTATGGGACATAATAGTAAACTTTATTAACATAATAGAACAGACTTACGATCAAGGCTCGGAACCGGTTTAAAAAATACCGCTTGATACCGGTTTATTTCGGTTTTCCTCCGAACTTTTCTTATGAACGTAAACGTTTTATGAACTATATTTTTACCTAAATTAACCGGTTTATTTGACGAACGGCATGTCGTTAAACGCGTTGCAACTTGTCGCACAGCGCGCGGCATTTATTTAGGTATAAGTGTGTCCGTATTAACCGGTTTTTATTGCTCTAAACCGTTTAATCCGATAAAACCTTTATTTAAATACTGTTCTAAATATCGGTTTAAATAAAACGGTTTAGCGAACGAAACCGAATGTAAAGGTTTTGCGGTCAAGTACATAATAACGGTTTGAAAATTTAACCGGTATCCGAGCCCTGCTTACGATTAAAATTAAAATATTAAGTTTTAAATTAAAATGTTTGTTTGAATTCACGCAGTATTTTTGCACCCAATATGGTAAGGACACTGGCCGCAACGAAATAAATTTTATGCTTCGCAGCCTGTTAGTCGTTCGGCCCCGCTTGCTACCTCTGGTATATACCTAGATATATGTTAGTATGAATATACATTGCAGCGGTATAGGTGTATAAAAATCTGTGCTTTTTTCTTCTCTTTTATATTAAAAAGACAAGAAAAATAGAAAAGAATGCCTAACTCATTATTTGCCATGTTGGAACCTTCACCATACACCATTTAAAGTACATAATAACTAAATACCTACCTGTAATGTTATAATGATATTATCTAATTAACAAACCTTAGGCATGCAGGCGTCCTACCGTCGTATGACGTCATCAACTGCAGGTGTCAGGTGTCAGGCTCAAGTTCATACGTATTCATGCATTATCCCGCTGAGAATATAATCTCACAACTATTGACACGTCTAATACCGTTGTATCAGGTTTTATTGCTTTACACGTTTTCTTAATGCGCATAATTATAAAGTCCCTATTCCCGATCATGTGAAATATTCGCGTGCATAAACATGGTTGTTTTATTTGGTTTGGGTGTTTTTTCTATGTGCTGTTTTTATAGAAACAAAAATAGTATTTGTATAATAGGTCGGGGAAAAAGTCTTTTCGCATAACGTAGGTATAAACTTATTATAAAATTTCTTTGACTGTACTACTTGTGTCTGGCTGGTTTTGGTAACATTAAAAAGGTTACATTATAAAGAAAAGAAAAAAATAAAAAAAAGTTGTTTCCCGCTATTTTTCATTTGTTTTTCTCTCCGTAAAAATGAGTGAATCTAATGAAGAAATTCGATACATTTTAAAATTTTATTATAAAAAAGGCAAAAATGCAACTCAAGCAGTGAAAAAATTTTGTGATGTTTATGGACCTGATGCAGTGTCAGTAAGAGTAGCACAAATTTGGTTCAAACGTTTTCAGTCCGGAAATTTTGATGTTAAAGATGCACCTCGCTCTGGTCGCCCTGTTATGAATAAAATGGACGCCATTTTTGAAAGAGTGGAGCAAGATCGGCATATTAGTAGTTACGATGTAGCTGAAGAACTGGGAATTGACCACAAAACAGTTTTGACCCATTTGAAGAAAGCTGGTTATACAAAAAAGCTCGATATTTGGGTGCCACACGAGCTCACTCAAAGAAACTTAATGAACCGTGTACTCATTTGCGATTCATTATTGAGACGTAATGAAACCGAGCCGTTTTTGAAGAGATGGATAACTGGCGATGAAAAGTGGATCACGTACGACAAGAACGTGCGAAAAAGGTCGTGGTCCGAAAGTTGGCCAGGCTTCACAGACTGTGGCCAAACCTGGCCTAACACGAAATATGGTGTGTATGGTGGGATTGGAAGGGCATTGTTCATTATGAGCTTTTACCGCCCGGCAAAACCATCGATTCTGATCTTTACTGCCAGCAACTGATGAGATTAAAGGAAGCAGTCGAGAGAAAACGGCCGGAATTGATCAACAGGAAGGGTGTGGTCTTTCATCACGATAACGCTAGACCACACACATCTTTAGCCACTCAGCAAAAATTAAGAGAGTTCGACTGGGAGGTCCTAGTGCATCCACCATATAGCCCTGACCTTGCGCCTTCAGATTTTCACCTGTTTCGGTCTCTTCAGAATTCTTTAGGGTCTGTAAGGTTGACCTCAAGAGAGGACTGCCAAAACTATTTGTCCCGTTTTTTTGATCAGAAGTCCCAAAGTTTCAACAGTAACGGGATAATGTCTCTGCCCACAAAATGGCAGAAAGTTGTTCAACAAAACGGTACATATATATTGTAAATAAATGTAAATAAACTTTGAAAAAAATGTCTTGACTTTTCATACAAAAATACGAAAAGACTTTTTCCCCAACCTAATATTATGTTTATCAATTATTCTAGTACCTATAGTACAAGCTGTGCTT
Source organism: Schrankia costaestrigalis (assembly GCA_905475405.1). Taxonomy (NCBI): domain Eukaryota; kingdom Metazoa; phylum Arthropoda; class Insecta; order Lepidoptera; family Erebidae; genus Schrankia; species Schrankia costaestrigalis. Next base: position 6,696,070 of record FR997850.1, read on the forward strand.
AGGTTGGGATTGAATACAGTTGTGTATGTGTGAGAAATTCTGCTTTAAATACGAGTTTAAATTCCCTGAATCAAATTTCGTTTAATGCACTGTCTATAACGAATGTTGTTCACTGCTTCTATTCAAATGTTGTTTAGCGACTACCCTTCACTTAAACGATTTTATGAGTATTCAAATCTGTATTTAATTACAAAGACGTATTGCGTACTACTGAAATAATTTTACACAATACTTCTTTTGCCTTTCGGATACGATCGGATCGTCTATAAAGCAAAATGCCTATTGATTAAGATTGCCCACAATTTAATAAGACCACAAATCGTCAACATTTTCTTTTTAAAAATGTAATTCAAAAAATCTTGGTTAGCAACAGTGTATGTAGAGATATATTTGGGTCATACTGTCGAGACGTCTGATATCGATTTCACCATCTCACTTGTAACATTGTTCGGTGCTCTCTTTGCCTTATGACAATCGTTTGACTTTAACATTTCTTGTCGGAGTTTCTTTGTGTTTTAGGAGTTTAATATTTAGAATGTATTAATAATTTTTTTGGTATTATGGTTTGCTATATTGTAGAGTTATTGATATTACAGTTTATCCTTTAACTTACTTGTAATCTAAAATCTTGTTCAAATCTAAAAGAAAAATATAGCATATTTACTTAAATATAAATAATAATTAATCCTGATCCTTATTATTTTCTGTATGGTGGTGGTTAGAGGGACAGATACTTCCTCAACAAATTTCTGTAAAATCTTTATAAGGTCAACGAACATTTTTTGTTAAATGTTTAACAATATTCTTTCATTAAGTAAATGCATTTAAACAAGAAAACTAGTAGTTATAAACGTCATATCGTTTCAGTAAACCTGTGTAAATTAAAAGTTAGAATGTCTTTTAGAAACGCGTCTCCAGTCTCGCTTAATGTCAATGGCGAACTTTCAAAAGACTTGAAGATCCCTCACCGACATTGCTCCGGGCAAATCCAGACTTTTTGTGTTGAAATAAAAACTCACACATTTATTTTTTAACTAACTGAAGATGTAATGTTAACTTATAGCGTGAATGTATTAGGAAACGTCGTTGGGGGACTTAAAAATACCTAAAGGTACATGATTGGTGACATCCTTTAAAAAGGCTAGAACTTCGAATCGAACATTAGGCGGTCTTTATGAATGTTTGTATGAATTCAATAAATAAATAATCGTCACACAGTATTATATGAATACATTTATTATTTATTATATTTATTATTTGTGTGAATTACAAGTATTATATTATCAACGGGAGATTAGCGCGGCATGCTATTTTATTTTATTTTGCTTGACTTTTCGGCACCAGTTACACTGACCGTGTTTACTGTACATTATAATAATAAAAGACAATATTTTAAAAGTTACATTTTTAAGGATTTTAACTTGGTATTCAGTAAGCTCTGCCTACCCCTACGGGGATAAGGCTTGAATATATTTATGTGTATAAAAATGCTAATGTTTTACTCATGCATCTGTAATAGTTGTCATTAGCAGACGCCATGTTTGAGAACGTAATTTGTGAAGAGTGTATTGACCTGTTTTCCATCATGGCATTTAATTAAGGTCTGCTGTATTTAGGTTAATGCTTTTATCCTCTGATGGATGGTTTCTATTAGTATTCATTTACGTATACTTACTAAATAAGACCATATTATGAAAGACATGTAAGTTATATTTCATTGCATCAGTTGAGCCAGCAAATTACCGTACAGAAACAGTTACTACTGGTAGATCAGTACTACTTCTATGCCTTTTTAGTCCATCTCCAAGCAGCATAATTCATTATTTTATACCCTTTTGACTAGGCTAAAGTAGTTAGTGAAATTACAGGGATATGAAACTTCTGTCTCTAAGGCCTACTTTTGTCTTTCTGATCAGTATTAATAAACTAATTTGGTCTCAGTAGATATTTTTTTTCATCAGTAAATAAAGCCGCATTCTTCACACTACAGGAATAACTTGCTAAGATAGTATAACTATATTTTTTAACGTGATTAATCATAAATTAAAGTTCAATTCCGCGAATTATTAGTTCTCCATGCAATTAAGTCTGATTACAATCTTACAGTACCCAATAATTTCCCTTTAATAAATAATAATTATGCATCAGATAGAACTTTCGAAGTAAGAGCACTAACTAGTTTAATTAATACCTCTTTAGAGCATCAAAGGCTCTTCATAATTTGCCTGTAGCTGACACTCGGTGTTAAGTGTACGGGAACTCGACTCGAAGCAATTACTCGTATTATGGGTTGTCCAACATTACGAATAGCGACTTCTGACTTTGTAAATGAATGATTGTGGAATATGAGACGACGTAAGATTACTTATCTAACGTTGTAATTAAAGATACAAGATAAGAACTGCATAAGGAGATGTCATATCGATGTGTTTATGCTATAGAAGCATAGCTTTTTTTAAGGTTGATATTTACCGTTAAAGATGTTGTGATAGCAAATAAGCATTTTAGATACGTCATCCATAAAAACGGATCAATTAAAAGATTTACATTATTTTTTATTATTGTTATTGTGCGCTTACATAATATATTTTTATCTTCCTATTTGATAATATTTGTGATAAACCAACGACCTATTTTACGAAATGAAAACATAAACAAAATTCAAACATTCAACATGGCCGCAGGAATTAGTACAACAACGTTTCGAAATTCGAATATTGTTTGTGTTGCCAGAATAAAAAAATGTAAGTGCAGCACTCGATGTCTGGTTGCGTAGTCGTTGCAATCGATCGGTCCCATGCTCCCGTACGTTTGTGACCTAGTTACGCGCGAGTCGTGTCTATGCTACGTAATGGTTACGCACTTTGACAAGTGGTTTATTAGGGCGACCGGGCTCCCACTCCAGGGATATTGTTATAATCTTTCTGTTTGTTAAAAAGATTTTACCTGATATTCTTGGTTTAAAATTCTTATTCATTCCTAAAATAAGACAGTGGATTACTACATGAAATTAGGAAACGATTGAGATACAAGACTTATTATAATAACATTTTTGGCTGTACTTCTTTCAGTTTAATTTATTCGATCTAAAAATACATAATATCACCTAACCTTTTTGTTCAAAATGAATAATCTACACTTTCACGAGAAGAGGAAATATTGTCTTAGTTAAGATCGAGTTTTAGTACTACCTACTGCATAACAGCGCAGTTCAAAAACTGGCTTTTACCATAAGGAATGATTTGGGGTGGTGACACCACATATTCTTACTATCTTTCCACACAAAAAAACCCCTATGTGTATTAAAAGAAAAAATAAAAATTTATTTCAAATACTAAAAGCGAGCTCTGAATCTGGAAAGGTTGTCTCTGTAGACCCGTTAAGGACTCTGTTACGTGCGACCTCTTTGCTCTAGTTTTCTTTTATTTGATACAATTTTAAATAAAGGTCTCTATGGATATGTTTATCTTCGGTTAAATAATACCTGGTATTATTTGAATGGCGAACGAATATAACGTATTTTTCGCAGTTGTATATTATTTTTAAATTGTCAAAAGTTTCAATAGCTTTTAATTTGGATAAAGGAGACGGTTTTTTTTCGCACCACCCTAAACAGTAATGTATATTATTCATATTACTCACAAACATAGTTATTATCTTAATATAGTTAACCGAACACAAATTATACTTAAACGATGAGGGAATAATGAAATAATAATAAAAAAGGATTACACCTAAAAATGCTTGTTTTGGAACGTTCTTAGGTTTATTTTAATGGTTACTACAAATTAGCAAGTAACGTACTTTAAAAATAATCGAAGAACGAAACGTAAATAACAGCCAATAGCAGATACTCTGTAGTAATTTCAATCAGTTTGACATTGTCATGACAACGTTGTTATTGTTTCAGATTTTATTAGGTAAATGCATGATTTATTTGTACTTTTATATTTTATAAAAATGCCATCTTTAGTTAGAGTGCATAATACACACTAAAGCTGCTCTTGCTGGATACTGTTGTTATTGCTTATTGAGCACAGGCACAGTCACTGGTAGCTGCTGTGCATTGTGATGTGTAAAGTGTGGTTTTTATCTTGGGCTCTGCTTTTAGGTGAGCTTGAGCCACCTGCGTCTATTTAAGATGAAATACTGCTTTAAGAGATGACTGTGTTAATTATAATTGTGAACAGTAATAAATATTTCTTGTGTCATATATATAGTGTATTGTTTCTCTTTAACTACCTTATTATTTTCGATCTACAAGCAATAGCCAGCAAAAACTGCGTTATTTCGAGAGGTCTTGGTTGCCTTATTAGTGTATATTCATTAGACAATCGCTGTTGTGAGGTTTTAGGTTGTCACTAGAGTCATGTTTTGATTGTCCTATTTCAGAGTATTCCCTCTTGAGGGAGTTTTGTTAATATGCAGACTGTCTATCTAGAGATTATAAGGAATAAACTGTATGCATTTCATTCCTAAACTCGCACAATTTGTGACTGGGCCTATTCGCCGAACAAAAAAACCGTCTCCTTTATAGTTAAGTAGTATAATAATGAAAAAAAAAAAAAAAACATTCAGACAAGATCATGTAAGCTTGTGATACAAGCTGAGCTTGTGATTTGCATGAGAATATAGTGAAAATTTTAAATCAGCGTTGTATGTGATGTATGGAAAAATATGAATGACGTATCATGAATATAATAAGCTTTATTGCCATAATTAAAACTCAAGAAAAAAAGCCACATTTATTTTTTCGTTTAAAGCAAAAATACTGTTACTATCACTGTTAATCAAATCATTATAAATGTATTCAAGTCATAAGCTGATTGACAGTTTTTGTTCAATTTTGCGAATGACGAAGTTTGTGCCACTGTGATGTGTGTAAGCTGTTCTGTGTGGGTTCGTAGCGTTCTTCGGTATCATAGTCAGACGGTCTTTCCTTCGTCGAACAATCATCATAACAGCCCATTAATGTCCCACTGCAGGGACGGGTCTCCCACGACAGAGGCATAATTGGCCTTTTAATACCACGCTGGCCAGACGGATTGGTCTATACCAATCGGTTTAATTTCAAGTTTTCTTTCTTTTTATTTCGTAAAGATAATTTTCACGGATAGTACCTTAGTCGGTTTTTACGACACCCATGGGATGAGATGGGGTGGTGACATATTGTATTCTTACTCCGTCACCACACGGAATCGTAATCACTCGTTAATCGTCGAACAATGAAACTTGCAAATGTATGTTTGTACTTCTAAATAGAAGTTATACTGTGATATAAGTATGTATTCCCTATCTTGTGGTGATATAGATGACTGGATTCTTAACCCCATTATATTTCATGGGTCTTGCTAAAGCCTCTGATGGGGAAAGTTCCAAGACTTCGCTCTTCTTTTGTGGAAAATATAAGAAGAAAATTTTGTTTTTATTAACTTGCTAGCCTGGCGTAACATTGTTTCCATAAGCCAAATTTTAAATTAATTCTATAGTTATTAAATTACAAAAAAATGTATTGTTTCCACACATTGCACCACAGGCCATCCATCTGGACTAAAGCCAACACGGCAGTAATCACAATGCGCACGACTTAATACTTAAACTATTATTATTTACAAAAGAAAGTCTTTTGTTACAATTATGAAGTATATTACCGTCTGACCGTGATAATGAACTCTTTTGAATTTTCGTAACTACAGATAAAACTAGATTTTTTTTTAATTATCGCGTTCAACTCGCCTAAATGCTGCTAGTATATTCTATGCAAACTTGAGATCACGGCCAGTGTAACCTGCATGTTAAACTTTCAAACGTAAAAAATTGTCACACAATAGGTAAGACAATTTGACAACTAAAGTTAACTTAACCGAATTTTTAACGATTTTAAAGTACGAGAATTGACTTTCTGTGCTGAAACGTCAAACTGATATTATGAAATTTTCGTTTGCAGAAATTAAAATTTTTAGATGGATAGAAATTAAACTTCTTAACCAATTCGGATGACCCCTCAATTAAACCAATTTGGAAACGTACCTTCTTTTTATTAAAACATTCAAAGTTTAGGTGTTTTTTTTTAATTTCTACAATAATAAGATATTGTTAAAAGTTTGAAGACAAGCCGCAATTTTCATTTTCATTCAGACATTTACATAAACGTGCTATGTTGTAAAGGGTTCAAAGATGTCGTTTAAGCCACACCCATTAAATCAATTTAAAAATACCTTTACAAACGGAATGCTATCAAAGTAAAAATGTCGTGAAGTAATGAATTTAATTTCAGTTATTATATACTTTCTATTTGTTCTTATAACCTACTAAAACAATATTGTATCTGCAGTTCTAACACGAAAGTGTATTAATGACGTATTTACTTTTTTGTTGTAGGAAAATGTACTCTATTGCAACGACTTAAAGTACATCAGTAAATTATTTTTATTTCTAAGGATCACTTTTTACTTAAGAACAGGGAAGGCTCCAGTAATATTAGAATACATGGTGTCACTGTTTTATCTCATCCTATTGCCTACATTGCCATCGGTGATAGTAGAATAAAGAAATATTCGTTAAAATTATCACTACGGATATAAAAGATGGAGCATTTCTATAACAATGAATCGAGCTAGAGTGGTTTAAGAAGTTCATATTTCCCTTCTTCCCTGTTGGAAGAATGACTAGTTAAATTTCACTTCTCGTCTCATCGTTTTAACCAAGCAACGTATATTCAAGTTTCATTACTCTTTATAAATCTCCCGTGAAACACAGTTAAAAAACAATTTCCTTACTAACTACTGGATAATTCAATGTTAGTAGTATAAGAATAAACTGTTGCGGTAACAGCGTATTGCGTACGCGCATGAACAAACACAACGTTGGCGGATTTTTTTATCTCTCTTTATTATATTTAGAACGGCCTCCCACGGGCTAAGGAAAGTGGGTTAATGCCAAGCCCACACGACCTGTGCCCTGGTTGACTGACATATGTCTCCTTAAACTGTAACCTTATTGTTTTTATGTAGTTCGAAGTTTAAAAAGTAAGAGTAAGCAAAGAGTACGGAAGTGAAACGAGGCCATTGACGGAGATCAGGTATCGAATGACCGCGTTTCTATTATAGAGGTTTTATTAGCAGTTTTTACTTTGATTTTAAAACGTATTTTATTCTAAAATTGGGTTTTATTTTCTTAAAGAGGCTTCTAGTAGCAAAAAAACCATGTCCTGGGACCATTGATTTATAAAAAACCCTAGATGCACATTTTCAAACAAAACTAACAGCCAAAAGTGTCACCAAATTAAACATACGCAATAAATACGTATAGTAATATCGTAAACATATTTCTTTTTTCAAATTCAATCTTACACGCATGACATAAAGTTGTATTTAAAAAGTAATGCACATAAAGCAATAAAATTTAATGATTGACGTTTGCCGGTAGAACAACGCGATACTAATTTAAAAAGAGTGCACAATGCGCCCATTTGTTGCGGACGTTTTTGGGAAGTGGAGTGTGTATCTTTGGTTTTTTGTAAATCAATGCCTGGGACCTGGGGACTTTTAAACAGCATGTTAATGAGACAATTTGACAACTAATGTTAACTTAACCGAATTTTTAACGATTTTAAGGAACGAGAATTGACATGCAGATAAAATAAAGGTAAACAAAAACATTCGTGTTCTTTTAAACCTCTTCGTATTTACTCATTCCAGGCACTAAGCCACGGAAGTCTTTTAGAGTGAAGTTTAATTATAAACTTGACTCGAAAGGTAGTAAGTAGATCTTGTCATGGTCGGTACCGCCGTTTTGCTCGCTTAATGCACCGCCTAGCTGTAGTGTGAAACTGTTACTCTGTTTAGGTGCTAGGGCACCAGTAGCTCTAGCTAGTGAAACTACAGGACTTTAGCGCCGATTACACTAGACTACATGTAGTCTCCTACATAAGGACGTGCTAACTTTTTAGTGTTAGGACGTTCTGTTTACACTGTCCTACATGTGATTACACTAGACTACATGTAGTCTCCTACATGATGTAGTTGACTACATGTAGTCTAGTGTAATCGGCGCTTATGAGACTGAACAACATCTGCCCAGGGTAGACAGGGACTTCTATCTAGTGTAGGTTGCTGAGGTCAATAACCAATAGCTACTGCTTGGAATCAGACGAGCAACTTGCAAGTTTGCCACCTTAAACTAACAAAAACAATCTAGATAGATTGTTAGATTAAATTGTATCTAGATAGATACAATTTAACATTGCATACTGTGAAGTTTATTGTTACATCAAGATATAAACAATAAAAGTCCAATGTTACATACTACGTTGTTTTAGTATAATTATATAAGCAGATGGTACGGTTTGGTACGTACGGTGCCCTGCAAGACAAATAGAGCGAAACGTCTACTTATCGATAGGTGTTCATTATTAGTTGGGTTTTCAAAACCAACTAAATATAACTTTAAAGCATGTAGTTATGTTAAAATGTTATTTGTTTTCTCTCTACGCAGAGGTCTTGGGTTCGATTCCCGCTCAATGCTAATCTTTGTGTGCATGAACATGATTGTTTGGATTGGTCTGAGTATTTCTATGTATACTATGTATGTATTTACAAAAATAAAACTTATTTAAGTATGTTTATCCGTTGTCTAGCACCCATAGTACAAGCTTTGCTTAGTTTGGGACTTGATGGCGTTGTGTGAATGTGGTGAAGGTCAGGATGGCTGGACCAAGAGAGATTTTGGAAGTTTGAGTTATACCAAGATGCAGTACCTATTTGATACTATTTGATACCTGACATAAGATATTCGGTACCTCACTAATGAGGGAAAACTATCAAAAAGAAAGTGGTCAGCCATTCTGACCTCAGAATGGCTGGACCAAACCGGTTTCACCTAGTTGTAGGCGTTATACTTAGTTTATCTTTTCATTAAAATATAGTACCTACCTAGTACCTCCTCCTATTCCTGTGAGGAATATTTATTTATCTCTGTAGTATTAGGGATAGGCCAGCTCCAATTCTGGAATTGCTAATACAAGTCGCTGGCCAGACGGGTTGTATACAAGGTGTATACGATGTATATAGACAGTTTAAAATATTACATTTGCCCTGGTGGTAGACACATGGCTTCTAGTGCGGGACTATTAAAAACAACAATATAATACAGGATGAGTATAGGTTATGAAATAAAAAAGAGCCCATAGTTATAGTTTATTAATGCAATTTCATTTACTCTACTTTTTGGAGTCGGTAAAAAGATCAGCGACCAGTTATTTTAAACTTAAGAATGAAGTGTGGGGAATAACAATATCATAATTAACCACCTACACATTTCCAGTGTTTATATCTGGTTTACATTTGAAATCTTAATTTAATAGTTGGTAATTATGCCAACATAATATAATAATATTAGTCTTTCTTTTAACAATGTTTTCTTCCAAAATTTCTTAAATTAATTCATTTTCTGTAAAGGAACTGACAACTCACTGTTGTAATATAGATACACCAGCTCATAGATCCCATGGTTGTCGCAAACCGATTAGGGTAATGATAGCAGGTATTATTTCTCCGTGTGGTGACGGAGTAAGAATACTATATGTCACCGCCCCATCTCATCACAAGGGTGTCGTAAAAACCGACTAAGGGACTATCCGTGAATATTATCTTTACGAAATAAAAATAAGGAAATTTGAAATTAAACCCTATACCAATCAGTCTGGCCAGCGTGGTATTAGTAGGCCAAGTATCTCTCCGTCACGGGTGTAGGACCGTCCCTGCAGTGGGACATTAATGGGCTGTTATGATTATTTCTACGGAAGTAAAAGTAGGAAAACGTTTCCTGGAAAAGACCTTGTCATTACATTAGGACATTAATGGCTAAATTCTTGAATGCTTTAAGTTACTGCTATACGGTCAATCATTGACCTAGTGGTCGCAATTTAGAGATGGTGGTCACGAGGTCAGAATGCAATTCTAGTCCCACACAAGTCATTTATTTAAGTGATCCGCGGATAATTGTTCTGAGAGATGAGTAGGAAAGTCCACTTGAATAATTTTTATTTAATAGATTGTAATAAGGCAAACTAATTATAAATGTGCTAGGTTAACCCCGATAACAAATTATTGTAAGTGTTGTCTCAAACACATTTACACATCTTCACTCCAATCCTTAGCAGCTGTAAGGTGATTTAATTAGGAAAAGATACCACTATAAAATAAGATTTTTTTCGTAGACCCTATTCGTTTAGCAACAGTGTAATAGCCCAAAAAAGTTCTCTCTCACTGGGGTAAACGCCCTTTAACTTAAATATTTAAGGTCTGGCATTTCAATTACATGTCTTGTGTATGTATGTTTTGTGGGAAACCCAAGATCAATGTTCTTTCCATTACTGAAAACCATAAAAAGTAGGATAACCATGCTACAGTCTTTCTTTCGGATCTTAACCCTTCGTTATACCATAATATATCCTAATTGTCAAAATAACCCAGTTATAGCCAACCGGAAGGCCGACCGTTTTTAGTTACGGAAAGAAACTTGGTTTTCAACAGCTTGCTGACCAGTTACGTCAATTGATATAGGGTTTAATGCCAAATATTAATTCTTTTGTTTCCTGACTTCCATTAGATGATATGGGGTTGAGCCACCATGTATTCTTACACCGTCACCACACGAATAATGATATACATACTTCTCACACAAACTTATTAATTAATTTTAATTATCAGCCTACATATTTGAAAGTACTTGCATAAAGGTCGAGCTAATTATGGCCTACGTAATTACTCAAGCCAACCGTGGCGTACTGCACGGGTGAGCAACAAAACGAGTCTTGGCTCCTTTGATTTTATTATATCGTATTTTGTCTAATGTTTATTTGGTAGATCGAAGCTACCACCCCTTAAGATCCTAGCATATACAAGGTGGAGAGATGTGGGACTATCGATCATTTACCACTATTATCATCATTCCCCTGCCCTTATCCCAATTTTATTTGGGGTCGGCGCTGCATGTCTTCTTCTTCCATACTTTCCTATAGGACGTCATCTCACAATTACCACTATTATACAGATTATTAACAGTTCTTAAATTAGCTTAGTGGTTAAATTTTCTGTTTACATATTTGACCTAGTTTAGCCTATCTACCACACAAGACCCTTAGGTAGAAGGCCGCTAGGTAGTGTAGCATACCATGCAGTTTGCGTTACGTCATAAGTTTTTAAGTCATTTTTTGCGGTAAAAGTGCAACGTTAAAATCAACTCGGAAAAAAATATTCTTAATCCGTGCGTCTTCACAATCACATTTAGGTCTTCGAAATTATTCTATATTAAACAATCACATTCAAAAATAGAAGTAAGAAAGTTCAATCCATCGTCTGTCTAACATCATGGTGACCTTAGTTGTTCGGTTAGTAAAATTTTTATTTCAGCTTTCTGGGTCACGGTAATTAAATAGGCGACAATAACCTTAGTGTTAATGTACCGGTCAGACGGATCCTGTTTAATGTTTTATTGAACTTTTACTAAGGTTATCGAACTTATTTCTCTGATTACTTACATCTATTTATAATAATATGCCTAATATTATAATTATTGTAGGCAATAATTGGTGATTTGGTCGGGCTGGCAGGAAACAATTGGAAAAAAAGATCGGAATGGATAAATGAGGTGCGAAGTTACCGCGTAAAGATGTCCATTTAGAGGAGATCTATGTCTAGTTACGAGAGACCCAAAAGTGATTAGAAGACGTATCAAGTATCACTGCCTAATAAAAAATTTCTTCTAAACCTTATTCATAACTTGACCTTAACCCTGCACTATAATCATTATAGTTGACTACATAGTTTGACGTCTTTTGGCTAATAAGATGATGATGAATCAAAAATAGCATTTTATTTCTGTAATGACATCAATATAAAATTGGACGTTCATTCAGAGCAATAGAATAATGTTATTATGCCTGTTTCCTGTCCGGCTCTATCTAACGAGGTTGTCTGGAAGAGATCATATTATTTGCGATAAGACGCTATTGGTGTTTATGTACCTACCGTCATATTAGTTTTTAAGTGTGTAACATTTTTAACATCATCATCATCTCAGCCAATTGACGTCCACTGCTGGACATAGGCGTCCTCATTTTCATTTGGGCAGAAAATATTTTAATGTCGCTAAAATTAAGTGCAAATTCGAGATAGGTAAGTATAAGGCTTCTTTACAATGATCTGTTCAACGACGTTACTGATTTTATTTTATCGATGATTTGTCAATCCGTTTCGTCAACGTCAATTCTGTTTTTCTGTGGTACTATTGGCTATTCCTGTAGAAGTCTGAAACTTCTTATGTAAGCAATTTTGTACCTAGACTATATTAGAGTCTGACTGAGAAGCTATTCCTAAGCCGACATAAATCCCTACGAGTAAGGAATCTTAACACAAAACCCAGCCGCCGCCATTTCTATCGCAGACCTGTTTTTGCAATAGAATACGTGTATGGTTGCAAGTATTCTTCTATAGCCTTTCAATTCTATATTTAGAACCTTGCTCTTCACACTATTGCACATTGTCATTGTAAAGTATTTGTTGCTTCTTCCTTGTTATATGAAAGTAGTGATTATTTTATTATTTAGGAATTGCTTTCGCTCTGATATGCCAAATTCTCTCCCGAAGAGTAATTGAGTTCTTAATACTCTTAATAGAATCATCATTACAACCCGTTAATGTCCCACTGCTGGGACGGGCCTCCTCCCGGGACGCAGGGATACTTGGCCTACTAATACCACGCTGGCCAGCCGTTTGGTATAGGGTTTAATTTCAAACTTTTCTTCTTTATTATTTTGTAAAGATAATATTCACGGTAGTCCCTGAGTCGGTCTTTACGACACCTATTGGGATGAGATGGGGTGGTGACATATTGTATTCTTACTCCGTCGCCATACGATCTTAATAGAATGCCTTGACGTAATTATGTTCATTTTATCGCACATTTTCTTCAAAGCTTACACGATCATCTTACAAGAATATAACAAAACATTTCTACTTTCAACGTACTCCTGGCCCTGAACAATAATCTTAACATCGTGATGATATATTTAGAAGCAATACATCCTATACACAAATGTTTCCTAGTTTATATTTCGTCTCCTAAAATAGTTTCGGGCGCGTAATTGAAAACTACTATTCCAACTATTATTATTGTTGTAATCCGTTCAGTCACGATTTAAACCAAGGCTTCAGCTAAATAGGTAACCAGAAATAATTATTGTTAGGTTGTTGTAACAAAAAACATGACTGTTCAGTGGTAATTTTTTGATTATGGTGCTGCTAAAGTGATTGGATAAAGGTTACAATCCAATTTTGTATATTGAGGCTTTAAAGTTTGTAATGGTACAATGCTTTAGCGCTTTGTTGAATGCAATTTGCTTTCTGATTTTAGTAATGAGGAAGGTATGGTATAATTTTGTTGTTATAGTGATGTATGGATATTTTATTGCAAGATTTTTAAGAAAATGATATGGTTAGCTTTTCGATTTCCTTTATGAATTATTTAGGCATGTTGAAGGTATTGAGTATTATTCATTTGTTGTGGGTATGAAGTCTAGAACCTCGCGAAGAGTTCATTTTGAAATAATCTAAATATCTGTTTATTCTTCGCTGATTGTTATGACATTCTTCAGTGCAGGTTTGAATAATGCCTGTACCCATTAGTAAATATTATTAAAATGGATATTGATTCATTCCCTCCAAATTATTTACTAAAATCAGTAAATAAATTGATGACACTATATAATTTTAGGATACGGCAATCCATCTTACGAAACGCTGCTCAAATACTTTATACCAATCATAATAGTTTCATTCACATCTCAATTGAAGCCACTTGGTGTCTGTCAGCTCAAATCAGAGAACATTACAAATTTACAATCTTAATAAAAGTCATACATTTAAAACTTTACTCTATTTACATAGCAATAAAAGCTAAAATTAGTTGGTAAAAATCGTAACTATCAATGGTTCAGTGCAATATTGAGTGCGAGTCACGACCCGGGTAAAAGAGTCATAGTTATTCAGAATCGATTACGAAAAGTTAATCGTTTGTTAGATCGTCTGCTTTGTCTGTTATAGACACAATGTATAATGATTTCAAAATGAAAATCAAAATGCTGTCAATACCCATTTACATTTGCTTAATAATCTGACGTTATTGTGAACAAGCTAGTGCCTGCGAGTTCGTTTGCGCTGGATTAGTATTTCAAGTCACCTGAATCTATACTAATATTGTAAAGAGGTAAAGTTTGTGTGTGTGAGTTTGTGACGTTGTAGGGGTAATCTCTGGATCTAAGGAACCGATTTTAAAAATTATTTCTGTGTTGAACAGTCCATTTACCGTGGAGTGTCATAGGCTATATAGTATCACTCTATGACTAATAGGAGTGGAGCAGTAATGAAATATATGTTTAAAAAAGAGACGCGTTTTTTTCTTCGCCCAAGGAAGTGGGCACAGGTCAGCTAGTTATAAATACAATATCTTTATAAACTGTAGCCTATGTGTTATTTTAATGTATAAGCTATATTATTTTAAGGTTTCATTAATATCCACTAAGAAGTTTTTTCTTACTTGCAAACTTTGCCGTTTATAATATTAGCAGGATTTGTGCATTAAAATGAATTGTGAAAAGATATAATCTAGCGGTAATTGTAGTCAGAAGATTTATTTACGAAAGGATCGTGTTGAGATTAAGTAAGTTCAATTATAATGAATCGTGCCTTTAGAATGATTTCTAACATAATCTGGCATGACTTTAGTAATTACGACAATTATTCGACATTTAGTTAGCTTTTTAGTAACTTCAAAGTTACGCTGAACAGAATCGTAACTTTTATACACCTTTTGCAGTCCTACTTACCGACTCGGCTTTGGCAGGCAGGTATGTCGGAATCCCTATAGATCAGTGTTCCAACTAAAATCCACAATGTTCCTCTTGTATTTATTAGTCTGGGTTTCGCTCCTTATACGCAATAAACCACAACATAGTGCATATTCTTACTGCTCTCTTGGAAGCTGTACTGTTCCTAAATCAAAAGTGATTACACTAGCTACTGAACAAACTCAGACTAAGTACACACTAACCCCCTTACTCATAAACGCCTCTTAAATTTAATCACTGTTTAGCGAGATTTTTATTAGCAAAACCAACCTTATGCACAACAAAACCGTAAGAATTTGAGCTAATCAATTGACTAAAATTTAATAGGGGTTTATGAGTAAGGGGTTAACTATTTCTTAATGTTGATCAATCATTCTAATATTTATGTCTTTATTATTGCATAGACTCTGTTTAACAACAGAGGGTCCAAATAAAATACTTTGACTACAGTTCAATTAACATTATTTTTGTATACAATTTAAAAGTAATTTCATGTCGCAACAAAGTATCATTGTGATAGCTAAAACACATTGTAGATGAGCAGTCTTGTAACGAATAGTTCCGGTGATTGTCCTGTGCTCCCGGACACGACAATCTGCTGAATTGTCTTACGTTAATTGTTTACCATTGTATAGATATTCAGCTGGCCGGGTGTTCATGTATTCTGGTCATGTTCGGGGACAGTTTACTCATTCGTGTACTTGTTACAATCGTAAGGTGTCGTATTAAAAACGTGAAATTATTATTTATAATGGCTTAAGAAATTTAACAGGAGGAAGTAGGTATGTTTTATATCTTTGCTATAAAGACTTTTTTAAAACACCAAGCTTTGTGTGAAGAAAAATAGAATTGTAAACCAATTGAAATACAAATAATAAACTATCCTACTTCTCTGATTAAAAACTATTTATATCAGACTTAGTAGTAAAATGAAAAGAATAGTTGAAAGTATACGTATTTTCTTTAAATAATAAAGAAAAAAGGCTTAGTGCTAGGACGCGACTTTTCTAATGACGTAAGAAAACATGGCCCACTGATTCCTCGGTGGTATAGGGACTGACTAGACTGCTTACTATAGGGTATTTCTTCCTCTTGTTTGCAAATAGTTTTTTAAGTTTGTCGTCGAACTTTTTTTGAAACAACTTTTGCATGATATGAGGTTATTTATACCATTTATTCATAGTCCGTCAATACACGAAGTGAATAAGAACAATAATAACGTCGTTAACAAAATACCAACAATATGACATGTACTTGACATCATAGTTCATTGTTACGAAGGAAACGGAAGTCGTTCTTTCCTTACCAGTCCATACAAGGACAGTGATTGAGTCTCATTAACATAATAAGCAATGTATGCTTTAACATTTATTATACACTTGTTTTTATACCGATGGTTTAGAATGCAGAATGCATCGTTAGTATGTAGTAATACTGACTAAGGTTTAATAGATAATTTATAGGATTTTTTTTATAAAAAAGACGGTTTTCGTGTTGGTGTTTAAAGCCTAGGATCTAGATGCCTAGTGCGAGAGTTGCCTTTATTTTTTTTTAAGGAGGAAATACATTTGAAGATTTTTTGGTTCTAGGTCAAATAATAAGATAAAAAATGTTACTTGACCTTATGATTAGTGCAATGTTGTTGAGTTTCTTTGTAATCTAAGTATACTTATATGTTGGTATGTTTCTTGTGGTACGAATTTAATTATATACGACAAAATTACTATGGGAAGGCCTATTGCCAACAGGGGATTCCTCGTGACTGAGAAAAAGTAGATAAATCACTATTTTGGTGATATATTTTATACTTTTTAGGCAAATAATGAAAAAATATATACCTACTACCTAGCAATAACAGATTTCTTTCAAAGAGATTCCTCGACCTTCGACATGAGCTATGTCGAAGATCGACGGACCATCGGCTATCGTGTTATGTGGATCCTTCCACATCATTGAATAACAGGGTTATGCCCAAGCTAAACCTATTTTAGTCTTTTTTAACCAAAGGGATTTTTTAGGGTCAGATGACAAATTATATTATATGCTTTTTTTTTACTTTGTTGGTTGAATTCAAAGCATTCTACAATGGTTAGTGTTGATATTGGTCTTCCCTTTTCGACCTTTTTCATTTGTGAGTGGTAAAATTCTAAAAAGGAAAGGTCGCCTTTACAATGTATTTCGTCTGTTTTATGTTTGCTTGTCTTAACTAACTCATAAAGATTTATCATTAGAAAATGTACTATCTTAATTCATCCCATATATATATTACGAGTATTTGTGTTCAGTTTTGATTAAAAAACTATGTCAATAAAAATCCTAGAGATAACTATTGAGTTTCACATACCTATTTGACGTTTACTTTTGCAATGATATATTTTTTAAACCAATAATTTGGCAGTTTCACTCAAATGACTGCGCGGTTTAATATTAGATTGTACGCAAAGTGTAGAATCTAGACCGTAGCAGTAAATAGCGGACATTTAACTCGCTAACACTTAAGGGAAAGTGCCCCTGGTGTGTAATTATGGCTGACTAAAGTTATGTTGACGCTTGGCTAGCGTTAAGTTTTAGTCCTAGTATCACTTTTTAAGTCTTGAACTTATAATTATGTCTGAAAGTTGAGTATTCGTTAGGTTTTATTTCTTAGTTTTCCCCCTACTTGGAACTTTTCTTGTTCCCGAGTTTTTTATGTAAATAGATATTCCTCACACAACGCCATCTAGCCTCAAACTAAGCACAGCTTGTACTATGGGTACTAGACAAAATAAACTTTTTTATTTTTTTTGTAAATACTTACATAATTATACATAGAAAACACCCAGACCAATTCAAACAATCATGTTCATGCATACAAAGATATGCATGGAGCGGGAATCGAACCCGAGACCTCTGCGTAGCAGTCATGTTATATAACCACTACGCCACAGTGGCCTTAATTGAGAATGTTTTCTTTTTCAAACCCCTATTACATAATAAGGGGCAATACAATCTTTTCATATAAAATAATCTGATTAATTACCAATAAAATTAACCATACTGTATCTTTTTGTTTAAGGTAAATTCGAATGCAATACGGAGCTTTAATTTAGCGGCAAGTATGACTTGAAAGATATACAAGCGCCATTTTGGATGCCAAATTTTTGTAATAACTGTCAGTCTTAATATCACAAAAGTAGGTTCAGATTCTAATTTTAAAAATTCATTCCTTTGCATGAAAGATACGACATCAAACCTAAATGGAAGGAAGAAAAGCATTTTTCTTTTGATTATTGTATTAAATTACTAGCTGATGTCCTCGACTTCGTAAGCTCAGGATAGCTATTTCGATTAGCTTAAATTATAACCATGTTCATCTGGTGTATCATCATCATAACAGCCTATTAATGTCCCACTGCAGGGACGGGCCTCCTCCAGTGTCGGAGGATCTAACGGATTGGTATAGGGTTTAATTTCAAGTTTTCCTTCTAGGATAGTCCCTTAGTCGGTCTTTACGACACCCATTGGATGATGATGGGCTTCTGATGTATAAGCTTATATTATTGTAAAGTTTCTCTCTGTAAAAATCCATTCAGTAGTTATAACAAGAAAAACTAAGAAATATTTATCCATACTCACAAACTTTCGCCTTTATAATATTAGTAGTACTCTCTGATACATAGCTAACTCATAAAAATAACAAGCTATATACATATTTTCATTGGAAAATGTTTCTTGTTACAAAGGGATTAAGGTACTCGTGAGTTTTGATCGATGTGTGTACATGTAAATAATAAGATGTTCGTCATGGTTAATTATTTAGAGTTTCTTTCATCGTAACGCTCGTTTGTCAAAGAGATTTTCGCCGAATTGCCAATTTGATGTACCCATGTGACTTTCTGTTTGTGTTTGTATGAATTTTCCTGTCTTTATTTATATTCAAACATTTTTTTTACGTAAAAGAGAAAAAAGTGTAACTAAAGCGCCGATTACACTAGACTACATGTAGTCTCCTACATAAGGACGTCCTAACTTTTTACCCCCTTACTTATAAACGCCTCTTAAATTTAATCACTGTTTAGATTTGTTATTCCGAAAACCAACCTTATACCAAACAACGTAAGAGCTTAGGCTAATTAATCAATTGACTAAAGTTTGAGAATTTTTTTATGAGTAAGTGGGTTAGTGTTAGTACGTTCTGTTTTCACTGTTCTACATGTGATTACACTAGACTACATGTAGTCTTCTACATGATGTAGTTCACTACATGTAGTCTAGTGTAATCGGCGCTTTAGTTATAACAAGGTTTCTCTCTTTATTTTTATTAATTATAGAATCAAGTACTGTTTTGCTATAACAAAAACTAAATATAGTACTGGACCACAGTTCCGCAGTAATGTTACTTGTACTTGAGGTGACTAACTAAAAATATAAGTTTCACCACCAAATCTCCACCTTCATAAATGGATAAGTTTTTCCCCATTCATGGAGGAGGTAGGTATGTTCCAGCAGTAGGTCATTCATAGGATGAATTGACATGAGCTAGGTCGTGTTTTATAACTAGTTAGTTATTAATATGTCTATAAATTAATAGGTCATGATACTTTCTTTGTTTAGTCTAGACTTGACAGTCTTTGGTCTAAAATTCTAGATAGTAATCTCAATAGGACAGTTGAACATCTCAGGTTGCATTTACTTTGTCATTGTTAAACTAGGTGACTACAGCGTTGATATCTGTGTCACCTTTGTGCAATCTCATTTGTATTGGGTTATTTCTACAACTTATGGGGCAGAAAGGTTCTGGAATTAAGTGATTAAGGGCAGGGCGATGGATGAGGGGGGTACAGTCAATATGTCTTGTCAAATATTTTCACTCAAATTCAAATTTCAAATTTTTAAAATACTTTATTTCATAAAATTTATTACAAATTGTTTGAAATCGTCGTTTACTTAGAATTGAAGATACAATTAAAATTATAGATCGACACAGACAAACGCTACAGCACTAACGTGTTTCTGTCATCCATCGACATCCCTCCACCTTTACCTGGTCATAATTATCTGAATATTTCGTGGTGACTTAACAGCGTATTTAAACATAATGTAAATGTTTATCTACCTACAAGCTGTAAAGACAATATTTATTTACAAAAATCTCAATTCAAACAAGAATTAAGATAAGGTGATCCTTATTTACGACGATGTTTCAAGATGTAACTGCATGCAATTCCTACTTATTTATGTTTAACATTTTAAAATACAACAATTGTCTAGGACCTATTTGTGTCTTTTAATATCAAGTATGTTAAAGCCCCAAACCTAAGCCAATATAAAAAAATGTAATCCTAATTCAACTTTTATGTCCTATCGTGTTGAGACACGCGAAATGATATTTTATGAATAAGATAGCTTAGTTTAACTAGATTTTCTATTACATATATATTAAATAGTTATCTCAGCACTTGTAACTATTAAGAAATAATGATATTAGCTAAGTGTAACTAATATTATTTATAGATGAACGTTTTAGTTGTTGCGCAAGAGTTGTGCGACATTTTCACGTACAGAAATAGTGTTGTACCGCCCTATTTCTTCAAATTACAGGGTTGCCAATGTGAAATTGTTTTTGCGGTGGTGTGTTGTAATTGATCGGATTGTTGATAGTTGCTACACTGTTGTAGAGATTAGATTAGGGAAAGGAAAACAAGGTAGGGAAGAAGTAGTTACTTATTTGGGAAAGATATTATAAGGTATATAGATTCAGTCAATTTTAACCAAATCTGAAGATTGGTTTTAATTCTATGATAATTTTGTTATTTAGTTTTCATTTATTTATTATCTTTAAAGACAGTTACCCGTGTGGTAAAAGAGTTAAAGTAGGTACACGATGTCACCAAACTATCCTATCCTACGGGTATCATAAGACCTAATCTTAGCATTCCATGGATTCTTCATGGGTCCATCGCGTGATAGAGGACGGAACACTTGCATAACAGCGTCTGGGACTTACGACCCAGATGTAGGTTTAAGGAGGCCCCATCCTATTAAGGATTATAAGACCTATTAAGGAATATTTCACACACTTTATCATTAGGAGAACAAAAGTAGGAAAACTTAACCTATAACCGTTTTATTTGGCATGGTATTAATAGGCATAATTTCCTCTTCGTCATTCTTACCCCCGGTTTCAACTTATCTAGTGTCAAAACTATCATTTTCAGGAATTAAAATGACAGTTTTGACATTTGATTAGTTGATTTTTACATGATCAGTCATTTGTAAACCGGGGGGTCATTGTTGTAACTAATACAGGTAAAAAAAAGCATGCTACATTAATCCAAATAATCTCAATATACAATTTTCAAACAACACGTCAGTGTAAAATAACTACCCAGGTAGATCCATAATTTGTTCCATATACATATAATTTATTTCACCCACATCAAAAACTTTACTATTTTTCTGTTTCACCAATTACAATAATAATTGCCACAAAAAAAGCATTGCAACAGCAGATTTTTACATCAATAGTCCTTGACAATACTAATTATATAGTTTTTTATCTCTAGAAACACTTTAACGAAATAATAGAGTTAAAAGCCTTTAATAAGTTTGCGTGCTTCTAAATCGTTATCTTAACCCTCCCTATGTTGCTATTTTGAGTAATAGTAACCAGTTAAACATTTACCAGTTAAGAATTAACCAGTTAAACCTGTCTTGTTTCGAATGATAGCTGTCGTAATCTCATTTGCAAACAACAATATATATCTAGCAGATATTGTTTAAGTATTGCAACTATTGCATGAGTATTATTCATTAAGAAATTATGTTAACAACAAATTATTATATAATAAATTGTTTGTTTTTGAATAAATTTGACAAATGTCTCAATTGTTGTACAAGTTTATTTTGGTTTTATGGAATGAAAACTGGCTAAAAATACAGAGTAATATTGCACTCTTGCACAGCGTCATTCTAGTCCCGAACTAAGCGGAGCTTGTGTTATTTGTACTAGATAACAAAAAAAAACATGAATTAAATCCTACTAATATTATAAATGCGAAAGTTTGGAATATGGGTACTCTAGAGTGTAGAATAACATTTAGGCTACCTATACCACGCGGGTGAAACGGCGGGCATCAACTAGTTTCTAATATAACAGAGGAGATAGTTTGAAAATCTGTGTGTGATCAAAATAAAGAAGAGACCTTAATTTTCTGTATCTTGATACATGAACGCAAAATTTCATTGATTTAAACGATAATAACGCATGCTTCTGATCCATAACATACCACTTCCAATAGAGGACCTATCTAAAAACCGTATTCTTACTAATACCTACCATAATGCCAAGTATCATCATATTGCACCTATAACTGCTTAGCGTACACGTGGTTCTCCGTGTGGTGAGGGAGTAAGAATACAATATTTCATCACCCCATCTCATCCCATGGGTGTCGTTCGTATCTTTACGAAATTGAAAGAAGGAAAACTTGAAATTAAACCCTATACCAACCTGTCTGGGCAACGTGGTATTAGAAGGCCAAGTATCCCTCCGTCACGGAAGGAGGCCCGTTCCAGCAGTGGGACATTAATGGGCTGTTATGATGATGACAAATATTATAAATGCGAAAGTTTGTGAGGATGAATGGATGGATGTTTGTTACTCTTTCACGCAAAAACTACTATAACTGCTTAGCATACACGTGGTAACATACAAATGTCCGGACGAACACAAAAGCACGTACATAAGAAAGTTATCATGTCGCCCCTTACACATCGAGTCGCATCCACAGCTAGTGAAAAATTAAATTAAATAAAAACACGTTTGCGTGTTAATGTGCTGTACTTAAACATTTGCAATATCTTGATTAATTAAACTTGACAAACTTGTTTTGTTACCAAGTCACGTATTTGCTCTAATTGTATTTAACTGGTAGAACTTACCCGCACCCACTGAAGTGCAGTTTTTAAACTAGTGTAGGATGTGCTCGGCATATTTTTTATTGTTTTAATTTATGTTTAGAGTAAGCCTATGTCCTATTGTATACGTCTATTGTCTGATATAATGATGACGAAAAGTCAAGCTAAATAAAGGTAAATAGTACGCGCGTTAATCTCCCTTTTATGTAATAATAGCTGATGCCCGCGGCTTTGCCCGAGTTGTATCATCATCATCATCATAACAGCCCATTAATGTCCCACTGCAGGGGCGGGCCTCCTCCCGTGACGGAGGGATACTTGGCCTACTAATACCACGTTGGCCAGACAGATTGGTATAGGGTTTAATTTCAAGTTTTCCTTCTTTCTATGTACAGGTACCGTACCAAAAACCGGGAGAGGGAGTGAAACATTACCTAATCCACAGTTTTTTCAATAAGAAATATAAAATAGAATAAAGATAAACTTATTAAAAGAATTGACGTGATAAAATGTCAGACAAGCCCCCAAGCACATTACTGTTTCATTTCAAATAACATTATTTCAATAAGCGCCAAATATAATGCTCGCAAGGATAAACGAATGTAGGTAACGCCAATCCCGGTATACCATATCAGTCGAATTACTTAGAATTTGACGCGAGATATAAACTTTGTGTAAAGGAAATATGAATGGTGAATATTAGATTTCCTCACATATTTATACTAAGCTAGCTGTTTCCAAAGTACGGAAAACTTATACTATTATTTATTTGTGTAAATACTTGCTTATTACACCTTAAATAAAACTAGGGCCAACATAACTCATGTTCATGTACAGAAAGACCTACCACCATGATCAAACGATGCAAGATTTTGTCTAGCCCTTATTCGCTTTATGGCAGATTAGCTTTAGGGCAGTATTGCTTTATGCCCTCGGTCACCTTTTACGAACCTCACGGTTATGGATATGGGGTGGCGAATTGTATAGTAAAGCCTTCGCCACACGACTAAAACTACATTTAATCCAAAAAAATATGACGACGGATTAAATCTGGTCGTTAAGATAGGTACTGTTAAAATTCCAAGATAAATAATTACTTTGTGAACGGAAGCAATCAAAATTAAAAAACCTTTTGACGAATGACGAAGATCGATTAATTAATAACTGTACAAGTGTTTTTGTTTTTAAGGATTACCGTTCCTTTTAATTAATTTGAAAGGCCAATTGGATCTTTCGAAGTAATTACTAAATACTTGTCTTTAAAGGCGCCTTCGTTGATTTGAGATTGAAGCGAGATTTTATTTAGTATAAGATCTTTCCACTAACAATTATAAATGTGAAAGTTGTTTAACAAACCTTAAAATAATAAAAATACAATCCAATAATTAAAAACTTCCTTTTCTTTGACTCGTTATAAATCAGATAGCTGATTAGTTTGGGACTTAAAAGCATTTTACTGGGAATTATATTAATACTCGTCTTCCTTCTATTTGTGACATCTTTAGAAGACGTGCAACGGGTGCAAGCCAAGGAAATATTTGACCCATCTACATGTTTAATAATTGAAGCCTACGACAAACCTTAAGAATCATCACAACAGCCCATTAATGTCCCACTGCAGGGACGGGCCTCCTCCAGCGACGGAGGGATACTTGGCCTACTAATACCACACTGGCCAAACGGATTGGTATAGGGTTTAATTTCAAGTTTTCCTTCTTTTTATTACGTAAAAATAATATTCACGGATAGTCCCTTAGTCGGTTTTTACGACACCTATGGGATGAGATGGGGTGGTGGCATATTGTGTGCTTACTCCGTCACCACACGGAGAGAATCTTAAGAATAAACAAACACAAAACAGCATAAATTTTGATATGAACATAGCTGATAAATACCAGTTCCCTCAAATGAGGCCCTAGTGACAGGCTAGGCTTATCTGATGGTAATTTATATACAGTGTTATCGACACACGCGGCTGACATTTACCGCAGTGAAGATTCTACCGACCTTTGGAACCCTTCAGAATGTCATGTGTATCCTTATGCCCTTACTACGTGCTCGAGCGAAATGGTTCTAAAAACGAAATTCAAAGATTCAAAAATATAAAGACATTCTCTATTTTGACTGGCTTTTGGCATTACTTAGTTTTTATTATCTTATCTTCGTTCTTTTGGAGGTTTATAAAGATACACTACAACACCTTGGATCTTTTGTGCTAGGTAAAAGGGGGTGGGCTCTATTTACTACTTAAGTGTGCGTTGATTTTCATGAACCCTTGTGCGAGCAGTTGTCTTTATTAGAAAATATTCAAAAATAGATAAATGTTATTTTTTGTTTCCATACTTAAATATTAACGGTACATTAATGTTATTGATAAAAAGTTTGTTGAAACTCAAATTCCGCTAACGGGTATACGATCGTGCATTTAATCGCTACATCGATAAAAACCTTTTGTTGCTAATTACGCCACAATGTTGAACAAATGGCAAGTAGATTACATTTTGTTGTTTTAAACAATGAGGATAAAATCTCCATGTGGTGACGAAGTAAGAATACAACATGTCACCGCCCCATCTCATCCCATGAGTGTCCTAAAAACTGACTAAGGGACTATCCGTGAATATTAACTTTACGAAATAAAAAGAGTGAAAACTTAACCCGTCCCCGCAGTGTGACATTAATGGGCTGTTATAATGAAACAATGATGATGCATTTAGCACTTATAGTAGACAAGCTAGTAGACCCTTCATAACCACATCTACTGTCATCCTTTTTAGGATATGATACCTAAATCCTAATTCTTTCATCATATCTTCCTATGGACGTCCACTGTTGGACATAGGCCTCCTCTAAACCCTTCCATCTTGCGCGGTCTTGTGCCTCCCTCATCCATCGGCTTCCCGCCCCATCGCCTTCATTTCTTCCTAATTCTTTCACTTTTATTTAATTTTATTTCTTAGGGTTACCACCTAGTAATTGACTTTTCTTGCATTACAAATTGTTCATTCTGTAATTAACAAATTATCATAAAACCTATTCTATAAGGTAAAAATTGTTGCAATAAAACTTAGTTTTACATAGTTCAGTAATAAGTTCCAAAAATTCACACATCCTTTTTCGGACGTTTATAATGTGCTGCAGTTCTCTATAAATATAAAACTAGGTCTAAGCCAGGTCAAGGTCTTTTGCCAAATTGAGCTCTAATGCGTTTAGTAGTAGAGGTGAGATTGGCTAACAAACAAATTACACATAAATAGTTTAAAGTGTTTAGCAATTTCGTTTAAGACCCACAATAATAGTCTTGAAAAATTAAAATTAACGTTACGGTTAAGTTATTAGTTATCGACTTCAAAATGAGGAGAATGTTTTAAGGAGGTTGTGTATATTTTTAAATAAAGAATAGTAAATTTAGAAATTATAATTTTTTTATCTTAAAAAGAATGTTTTGTTTAAAAAAGTTCTTATACACTTCCTTTCGTTATCTTGTAAGTCCCATTTTATTCAGAATTGGTTAAGTAATTTGGTTGTAATCCAAAAAAATAAAGAATTTATGTGAATCGGCAATATCGTTGAGCGTTATATTCTTTTTCTTTCTTTTTCTTTTTAGAAAGACAACTCCCGCACTAGGGATCATGCCCTGTGTCGCGGGGACTTTTACAAACATCAATTAACGGACATATATAACACCCAGACTCAGGACAATAATTTGTGGATCTCACAAATTATTGTCCTGCGTGGGGATCAAACCCACAACCTCATGCGCGGCAGCCGCTGGCTTTACCGGCGCGCCACCGAGGTCGTCGATATTCTTTGAGCTATTGGTACGGTAGTTTCTATTAGTCTAATTTCCACCCTTTTTTTCGTTCTCCGTGCCACATATCCGTAATAATACCTAGGGTTACGAAAACTCCTTACCATTGAATGACTAAGATTGGCTTCATACTAGTTCAAAAAAGACAGTTTTCTCCAAGTAAAACATCTTACACTTTTCTAACGAATTCATTACATATAGTAGGGGTAAAGATTCCACTCGGTTGTTGCCACGCGATAAATCTACATTTTGTTCATCCTACTAATATTATAAATGCGAAAGTTTGTGAGGATGGATGGATGTTTGTTTGTTACTCTTTTCACGCAAAAGCTACAAAACGGATTTTGATGAAACTTTACAGTAATATAGCTTACACATCAGAATAACATATAGGCTACAAATAATAAAGACTTTTAATCCCTAAGTCACCTTTTACGACATTTATAAAAAGGGACTAAAAATAAAAACTTACAACAAACCGATCTTATTCCGTCGGTGACGTAAAAATTTCTACAAAATTGTAGGTATATGGACAGTCTGAAATCTAAAATGGAACATAAGTTACTGTGAAAGTAGTACTTATTTCATAAAGTCTAGATTGTAGTTACACTAGCTTTTACATAATGTATTTTTAGCCACTGTATTTCATTAGTCAGATTACGTAATAACTAACAAAGACTGTTATGTGAATGTATTTTTGACATGACGTTTGACCTGCTATTTTAATGTTATGTCACAAATTTTTTTAATTAATTTTTAGTATCTTAATAACGACTAGGGTCTTTTAGTCTTGAGCTTAAAAGCTGCCTAAGAGAAATTTCGCAGGTGTTATCTTTAGAAATAAAATTCCGCGTGGTGACGGAGTAAGAATACAATATATATGTGTCGTAAAACCCGACTAAGGGACTATCCTTGAATATTATCTTTACGAAATGAAATGAAGGAAAACTTGAAATTAAACCCTATACCAATCCATCTCCCCAGCGTGGTATTAGTAGGCCAAGTAACCCTCGGTCACGAAAGGAGACCCGTCCGTGCAGTGGGACATTTATGGGCTGTAATGATGATGATCTCTAGGAAAACGAATGAAGCAAAACTTACAATAAAACTATGTCAAATCCGCCTGGACAGAGTGGTATTAGTATGACATGTCTCCTATGGTCACTAAAGTAGAGTCCCTGCGTTGAATGCCAAGGGGCTGTAACCATAGTTATTTTTTTTTCTTATTCCGCAATAAGTTTCAAGCCCCATGCCTCAGGGACCTATATAAGAGCAATTTAAAATACTTCCAAGGTACACACAATTGATTGTAGATTACACTAATTATACTGTGTTCATTGATTTTGATGAACTTAACCATTTATTAGAAATTACGTTGTTACATCATTAATTTTGCGATAATTTCCATGAAGACTGTAAAAAAAAAAACTGTAATGAGAATTCTTAGAATCCATGACAGATACTTTTTTTGTTTGTTTTAGAAATGATTTGTAATGTTATGTAATTGATAATCATAGTAAGTTACACTATACTTAGTTAAATATGTAATTAAATTTAATCTCTGTTGCATAGTAGTTAACTAATACACGAAGGTTACTCATAGGTTTATGTTCCCTCCAAATTTATGTTGGAAATCTCAACCGGTTATGTTAAATGATATTTTACTTAGTGGTAATAATTATAATCATTGTCGTGTATCTTCATCCCGTTGCATGACCTTAAAAGTTATTGCTTTTATAACAATATACGGTAGAAATAAAACATCCGTTTCTATTCATCCCATAAATGGCTATTCACCCCGAATGACTACAAAATTCGCTACAGATGCGTGTTTAAGAACTTCCCAATATTTGACATTTCCATGTCATTCACCTTTCAAAGTTTTCCCAACGGGTTTCGTGATCCAGGTAGAATTTAGTCGCTGCTAAAACGGACAAATTCGTATGTAAATAAATGCCTATCGGTCGCAAACAAGAGATGTTACTGTTATTAGGTTAGATTACCAAAATACGACGAGGTTAAATGTCGTTGACCTGTATCGGTATGTCAATGTACCCTGTGCTAATATTTGTAAATCTCTATCGAACATGAATGCATCTTTGAAGATGTAGACGGGCCTTTATCTTTTCCTAGCTACTTATTAATACTACGAATTTTTTTAATTATATATCCTGCTGCAAGGTCAAGTCTCATTCAGACTTGATGGTGGGCATCATCAATACAAGGGCGTTTAGGTCAATACCAAAATTGTGCCCACTTAATGCACCTTCTAGTATTAGTGTGAAATGTAACTGTGTTTAGATGAAAGGTTTAAGTAGCTAATAAAATCACAGAACTATGGAACATAACACTTTGCGCTTAAAATAGCTAGTATAATCATTAGGCAATGGAATATATATAAATATAAAAGCCGATTAAAGGTAAGTTTGCTAATATTCAGTTTCGCAATGTCCCTGTAGGATATCCGACCCTGCAGGTAGCCATTAAAAGGCTTATTAGATTATGAGGAATCTTAGATTCACCTAAGAGGTCAAAGACTTCAATAAAATTCCTAATAAATGTCTCGTGAGTCCCGGAGCAAGCACCGAACATCGAAAATGTACTTTTTGTGTTGCGTGCGTATTTGACTGCCATCGTATCGCGTGTCTATATGCTCAGCATTTAGCGGGGTTAAGCACTGTAGGTTGTACACCTATTGATATATTACTGTGTACCAATATATTACTGTTGAAAACGATGCGATTTGTCGTAAGAGTCGCAACAACTAGCGTGTCATATTCCACACTCACAGGACAGGCGCTGCAATGTGACCAGGACATAAGACTATTCTTAATCTGTTTGCTGTAGTCAGACATGTTTTAAATTTTCTGTTTTTGTGGTAAGTTATGTCCTAAAAGGTCGCTGAAGTCAAGACAACCCAGTTCAAGCTTTGTGTACGTAGAGTTTATAATGGCAAAGTATTTTTGGGTGTAGGTATAATTTGTACACTATCTCATTCATTTTCTACTTCTTGCTAGCGCGCTTTAGGCACTTTTCCGCTTCAAAATCCTGATTAGCTACTGTGGTGTACTAATGCATTTCGTCAGTAATCACATTGTTTTAGTAAGTGTCATTAATATAATCACGTCTCTGCAGTAGAAAGCTAATAGGATTTTACATAGATTTACGAAAATACGCTTTAAAATTGCATAATATCTTCGAATTGCCTTAGATATACAGCCGTTATTTCTACTTATGTCACGGCTTTGTTATATTCAATATTTGCAGAAAGTAGAGCCACGTAACAGAATCGTACAGAAGACAAAACATCTACCTATAAAGTGTATTCAATAGAAGTTTTGACAATGAGAGTAAGAGAACCTAAAGATCTTTTCAGTGTCTAATTTGTAACTTCATCATCATATTAGCCAATTGACGTCCACTGCTGAAAATAGGCCTCCTACAAATATTGCCAACTTGTGTAGTCCTGTGCCTCCCTTATCCAATGGTTTCCCGCCACTCTAGCCAGGTCGTCGGTCCACCTTGTGAGGGGTCTCACCACCCTGCACTATTTTTTAACTTAGCATACATTTGTAAATTCACGACTTGTTCCCATGCGGTTAGGCAGAGACTACTGACCCCCACGTATGATCCTGACATACCTTCTTTGCTTTGCCTACATTCAAACATCTCTGCTCTTAAAATACCTTTTAAACAAATAAGGAATCGACGAACATGTATGAAGAAAAGTAATATAACATTTAAAAATAAATTAATTTTGTTTTTAACCTAACCATGATGTTGTGATGTGTTTGCATAAGGAAAAAGTGACAATTTTAACGAGATCTTGTTAATGTTTAAGTGAAATACAAACATAATATTGACTTTTTCTATAATCATTTGTTAATGGTATAGCCCTACAGAAAATACTCACACTTTTTAAACTTTCTCAAATACTCGTATTTTTCCAAATAGAATTGTGCAATAGGTAAAATTCAACAATTTGACAGCAAAGAGAAACTAATTGGCAAACACATTAGCCATTTTTGTGTTCGAAAACCGTTTGCGCTTTCGTTATTTTTTTTGGATTCTTTATTCAAAAACGTTATTATGCTTTTTTAATAGCACTGACGTACAAATGACGTTTCCTTTTGAATTTCGAACGTAAATTTTACTATTATTATATTAATTGTGAAAGTTTGTTTGTTCTATTACGCGATTACTAAAACTACTGAACGGATTTAGTTGTAACTTTGCAATAGTACTTACGCATTAGATAAACACATAGGCTATAAATTGTCTTGATAGCTGACAGATACGTTGGTTAAATCACGGCTAAAGCCAAGGTTATTTTAAAGCCGTAAAGCGAAAGTATACCTTACTTTAATAGCTAAAAATTTTACTTTTTAACCTTAAAAAAAGGTCTTTATGGCGTCAAGGTTGACTACTTATTACATATATGTTGAGCATAACTTGAAAAACTTTCATTTCCTCTAATTGGATATTTATGAGGTGGAAGTTCAAGTTTATTGTTATGCACGAATATGTATGCTTGTTTATTTTATTTATTTGTTTAATACGAGGACAATACTTCACCTTTAACTTTTACAACTTTTTGAAAAGTTATTTATATAATATGAGGAAGTTTTGCTTGTTGGAATTAGTAAGTAACATTCAAAAATAACTTTGTCACAAATAACATTATCTGTGTGGTGACGGAGTAAGAATACAATATGTCACCACCCTATCTTATCCCATGGGTGTCGAAAAAACCAACTAAGGGACTATCCGTGAATATTATCTTTACGTAATGCCCGATTTACACATCGACAAGTACAGTGGCGAGTTAAGTAGTATTTTAAGATTAAGTTGATTTAAATAGATCTCCATCCTATTTTTTGGCGAGTTAAGTACGAAGTAGCCCCCTCTCTCACGTCTCGCCAAATTAACTTGCCAAAAAATAGGATGGAGATCTATTTAAATCACCTTAATCAGCAACTTACTACTTAACTCGCTACTGTACTTGTCGATGTGTAAATCGGGCTTAATAAAAAGAAGGAAAACTTGAAATTAAACCCTATACCAATACGTCTGGCCAGCGTGATATTAGTAGGCCAAGTATCCCTACGTCACGGGAAGAGGTCAGTTTATGCAGTGGGACATTAAAGGGCTGTTAAGATATAATAACATTTGGTAGGTCATATTTGTATTACTTTTTGGTAGGTCATGAACCAATAATATTTTAAAGTCTATATTCTGTTTCAAAACAGGTTTAGGTTTGTGGCTAAAACCAGGTATTTCCCCCTTTTTTGTGTGCCAAACTAACACGAAGTTAAAAGAGAGAATTAATTCCAGGGTAGGCAGAGGCAGCTGTGTTTTGGCCTACCGACTATTATGACTGGCGATTGCTACTTATATGCCCGTCCTTGCAATGGGACATTAGTATGATTACATATATTACGTACCTAGTATCTGGGTGTTATCAGACACAAACTTAAGTTACGCAGAGCTTATGGGTTCCAGTATAACGGATAATCCGTTACAACTAAATAAAAACAAACATAAAATATGTCCATCTCGTATAAATTAGTCGTTTTAAAATTCAATGCGATTATAAAAACATCAAGCGGTCTTTTTCAATGG
This sequence comes from Schrankia costaestrigalis, assembly GCA_905475405.1. Taxonomy (NCBI): domain Eukaryota; kingdom Metazoa; phylum Arthropoda; class Insecta; order Lepidoptera; family Erebidae; genus Schrankia; species Schrankia costaestrigalis. Next base: position 6,728,310 of record FR997850.1, read on the forward strand.
TTGTCAAGCGAGTGATTCAGTGTTCAGTGTTGTATCATTGAATTTTAGTCGGAAATAAATTTACTGTTACACACAGGCACTCGTGCCTCTTTTGTTTTGACAATCAAAATGTTGTTTTTTTTATTTAACGGTTCTTTATTTTTAAACGAATTTAAAAAGGTTTTGGAATGGCCACCATGTATGTTTTTGACCACGTAAGATGTAGTATGCAGACCCTTTATGAGGTGGACTAATGATTTGGTAAAGGTCGTGGTAAACCGATGAAAGAGGAGCCGACAGAAAAAAATGGTTATGATTCAAGAGGTCCTCTTCTGGCCTATATCCAGCCATATAGCTTTTGGCCGTTTGAGACAGAAGCACTCAACGACTTCAAACCATCATGGTAGACTTCTCTAATATTTGCTAACATTTTCTTAATCTTTATTTAATATATTAATAGGATGAGACGGTAGAATAACCCCATATGTTCTGACTCTATAACCACAACAACTGTTTTAATTTTTTTTTCTTGTTACAACCCAACAATAATAATCACACCTATTTATTATTTTTTTATTTACAAAATCCTTCACATACAACATAATGACCACGTAAGTCCCGTCCTTACTTTTTAAACATAGGTAGCCTTCGTATACAGGATGTCTTAATTGTAGCTTTGGTAACATTAATTAAACCAGTCTGTATATTATCTTTGTTCTCGACTTACTACTTTTTTGTCTTGCATGTGCTACTTATTTATAATTGTAAGGATTCGTCTTACTGTTATATTAACCGGTATATACTATAACATTGTAAACTAAACCTTATTGGTCAGTAATAAGATACATTTTTGAATGATAATGTTGTTGTTTTAACATTGCCATCTGGTCACAAACTATTCAGAGCTTGCACGTTGGTCATTGTTCACAATGTTTCAATTGCGAATTGGAAAAGAGGTTACTACAAAGACAGTCATCCTACAGTTAACATACTAGTATTAAGTTGACCAGGTATAAAGGGTATAGGGGTTTTTTAACTGGCTATAATTATAAATTTAAAAAGAAAATAGAGATCATAGAATAACATAATGTATTTTACCAACCAGGAGGCCAAGTGGTCTCTCTGCCTTGCAGGAGGTTACTGTTAAGACCCTTGCTTCCGAATTAATCGTTTCTGGGCGTGTCTATAAAAAAGAATTTCAAATCGGTCTAGCAGTTTTCGAGAAATCAGGTAACAAATATAAAAAAAAATATACAACCGAATTGAGAACCTCCTCCTTTTTTTGAAGTCGGTTAACAAAATGGTTATATTTAAATAGTTGTCTAGTACCTACCTATAGTACAAGCACTGCTTAGGTTGGAACTAAAACGTTTTTATGTATTACGTTATACGTTTTTATATGGCTTTATTTATATTTTTCTTTATACGTCACCACTCAGAAATGTAATATCTTAGAAAAGAATCTCCGGTTTCCATTGAGTCATATTTCTACATATTATTGCAAATTAATTCAGGTCACCGCTCCAATTTCTCATTAAAAAAAAACTACAAACTCTTCACATTTTAATGATGATTCATGTTATGCGTTATAATGTTTTCCTTATTTGAAGATAAGATAAACAAAAGAAAAATTTATGTTCGTTTTAGTACAATAATATCGTGATATCTTAACGGTTGGAGGCCTACAGCGTGAAAGAAAAGAGGTTCCTTATGTCTTGAACGCATTCTTTTCTCATAGTTAAGTTTGACATTTATCGTAGTTCTTAATTTGAATATTCTTTTTTTAAATTTAAAAAACTTCTATTCTTTGTCAGAAAGGCTCCATTTGATTACTGATAGTTATGCCAATGGTAAGATGGATAGAATAGTTTGTCGTATTTTTAATTAAATTTCATATAATTCCATGGGGTGTAGCAGACAAAAAATTAAGATTAAAATGACGTTTAAGTAATCAACATTATCCTTAATTCCAAATTATAGTTATCACTCTTATTGAGTAATGGTGCAATATGTCTGACTTTCAAATATACGTACCTACAGCACACAACAGCTGACAAATAAAATATATCCGGTTTGCGCAATGTATCAGCTCATATTACCAGATCATCGCGTACGTATTACTGTGTGTAGAAAGTGGGCGGTTTATCGCACAACTGTACCGACCAATATGTAGGCGTTTTTTTTTATATTGTTGTATTGTCGGCTTAGACGCTTTCCTATAAGTGTTTGTTAAGAGTCGATGTGACCTAGTAGAGAAGTAACTGTTGAATACTCGCGGTGACAGAGCAACTGTGTGTAGTATTATCATGTCTCATTGAAGGTGTCGTTATCAAAGCAGAGGTCCCATGGATGGCGTAAAGATGGACTCCCATAAATATGACTAAAATTCAGCAAGTTTAATTTATTCAAGATGAATGTAAATTATAGACAAATTGAAAAGGTTTGCTGGCCAACTTAAGAGGTCAATACATAAAAATATTCCTTTACGTGATTTTGACCCTTTGATGAGATTTTCATACAAAATAGTGATAATAACTGTTGTGAGCTCTGTTGGCTGTTCAACCTGATACTTTACATATAAACATGTCAGGGCGTAAAAAATTCAAATGTTATAGCTCACAGCTATGTTTTTTCATTAGTTACTACAGCCTTTACTTTCATACTGCTTGGATATCCATTATTTATACCATAAACATACCATCATAATCTGTCAATATAATTGTTCTTCCATTTCGTATTATGGCATTCTATAAATCAAACATTCTATGAATTTTTATACGATACAGATGCCAAGTTATTGTATGGTGAACATTCCTTGACCTATAACTATTCATATTGATATAATTAATATTTATAATGACTTGACGATAGACGTCGTATAACTATTCAACATTTTATGAACCGCTTCATATACAATCCAGTATTAAATTCATAGTTGCCTATAAAGGAACCATTGCAGGAACTGGCCCACCTTCATATAATATGTGACTTACAGAAACTACGCTTAATTTAAAGTACTCCTTTACCTTAATTTTTTCATTGAAAAATAATCTTTTTGTTTATAATACATAGTCCCAAAGAATTAAGAAAAGTAATTAGGTCCTGTATAAAAAGCTCTACGAAACTCATTAGTCCCAGTCAGATTCGTTTACTGGTAGACTATGCTTCGTGGGGTAATGGAGTAAGAATACAATATGTCACCACCCCATCTCATCCCATGGTTGTCGTAAAAACCAACTAAGGGACTATCCATGAATATTATCTTTACGAAATAAAAAGAAGGAAAACTTGAAATTAAACCCTGTACCAGTCCGTCTGGCCAGCGTGGTATAAGTAGGCCAAATATCCCTCCGTCCCGGGAGGAGGCCCGTCCCTGCAGTGGGACATTAATGGGCTGTTATGAAGACTATGCTAAAGCATTGAGACGTATAAAGACTGGTAAGCAACACACATAGGTAACGTAAATTATTTTACCTTAGATTCGCTCAGATAAAATAGTCGAGATGCGTGCACCGGAGCGATGGAACAAGAGTTTTTAATTACTAGGGTTACCACAGTGGCTTTGATATTTTTTTTTATTGAATATAGTAAATACAGTGATTATCATCTTGGCACCTCTAGAGACGGACATAGGACATATGATAAACTGTTAGCGTTGACTATAGGCGATAAAATACTAGAGGCGACTCTCGCTTACGATCGATGTTGCCTTGTAAAAAAACTTTTTACTCATCAATCTTGTTCTTTCGTCGTTTTTGTGCATCATCATAACATCCTATTAATATCCCACTGCAGGGACGGGCCTCCTACCGTGTCGGAGGAATACTTGGCCTACTAATACCACGCTGGCCCGACGGATTGGTACAGGGTTCAATTTCAAGTTTTCCTTCTTTTTACTTCGTAAATATAATATTCACGGATAGTCCCTTAGTCGGTTTTTACAACACACCTGGGATGAGATGGGGTGACATATTGTATTATAACTCCGTCACCTCACGTTTTAGTGACTTTGTACATGCAATTAAAATCCAGACCAAATTAAAGAGAATTTTACTAATAATTACCTAGTATTGCAACCACGACCTCCGTCGTACCGGCAACGAAAACGAAGTACTATCTATTACGCCTACGACCGTTTAAAATATTTTATGTGATCTCACCAAAATATTAAATTAAACTATAGATTAATGCACTATTATTTTTTACATGCAATAACCAGTAAATAAAATCTATTTTCGCATGTCACGGGAGGTAACCCTATTCGCAACTCTATTAAAATGATGCACGTTCTATAATACAAGCGTTAAACTATATTGAACTTACATTGCAAGTAAATAAAGTTGATATTTCAATAAATCTATACATATACTAGAGTCAAAACTATATTGAACTTACATTGCAAGTGAATACGGTTGATATTTCTATAAAACTTTATATAGTCTCGATTGCTTTTCACGCTAGTGCGAAATATGATTTTATCCGAGCGGGGAAAGCAGAGTCATATTGCTTTCGCGACAAAAATATACAAAAACTGTTGAACTGATAAATATTTGTGATGGATTTGTTCTACATATCAGCGATAACGTGCGTCATAGTTCAATATAATTGTGTCGAATATGTATCTACGTAGATATTATTATATGTATGTTTTTGTTATATGATATTATAATTATGTTAAAAGACTATTAATTTCAGTACTAGGTATCCCATTTATTCAGGATACTTTTCGGATAGGATAGTTAGATAGATAGATTTCGGTTTTGACAAAAAATCCTTTATCCAGAAAGAAGAGTCTGTGAGGTTGTAGCTAGGTCCCGTCCCTACTTTAGGGATTAGTCTTCTCCAAACTTGGTTTAATCTAGTTTGTATTATTACCCTGGCTTGGATTTGTATAGGGTTTGTATGAAAGGCTTAGAGTCCTATTGCGCTTCTAATTGGTTCGTGACAGACACATTAAAATGTCCCTGAAAATACTTCCTTATATGCTCTTATTGTTATACTTTTATAAAAAAAACATTAAACTCATTAAATATCTTTTTTGTTGCAGGTAATATCTATCTATCTAAATATCTTTTATTTTGCTGATGTCTGCTAAATGAATATTTTTTATCACGACAGGTATGAAGTATACACATTAATAATAATTATTGTTATCGATCTCTTCATTACTTCTCTTCACCGGTAAATTCGCTATAAGAAGCTGTAAGGGCGTTATCTAAGAAAAAAGAGAGAGAAACCTAAGTCCAATAAGTCTGGCCAGCGTGTTATTAATATCCTATATTTCCACCATGCTGTAGGACATATTGGCTGATTGGTGGTTGACTCATTACGTAAAACTATTCACAACAATTAAACGCAGTTGTAGAAGGAAATAAGAGGATAATGCTCTAATGAATATTCAATGTTTGATAACGGACAACTGTAAGAACAAAAGCATGTAATAAGAAGTAATATATTGTACGCCATGCGGAAAACATGGTACAGTCATACTACACCATCCTGTCTTGTCGTCACCACACACAAACCATAAGAAAGTATTATTTTTCATGATAAACCATATTTTCAGGCTACTATGATAACAGGTTTATTAGTCAAGTTAGCTTTAAATCATTTTGCTAAACACAAATAAATATTATGAACCTAGATGATGCCCTTATTTGTTTTAATCGTTTATTTTTTAATATTTTCCGTGATATGGACTATTGCGGCAGATCTTTTAAACGATTCTAAAAAGAGGAGGTTCAACTCCGTTGTTTTTGTTAATTTTTGTTACTTTTGAACTCAATAATTTCTTGTCAAATTTAAAATAAAGAAAGCCTGATAGGAAAGAATAAATAAATAGTACAGTGAGCTATCTAATATCACGATAGAAGGTATCTATTTCAGTATGTTATATTTGTTGCAGACCTACATAGATTAGACACACCTTAGTGTTTTATCTAAAGTTACATTTTACCGACTGGGTCAGTTATAAAGTAGTCTTGGTTTACATAAAGAAGTTTAAGTTATTTCTATAACCATAGTGTCGACTGGATTATGGGAATCAACGCATTAAGGGAATCAACGCATTAAGTATAGTTATTTTTTTTTTTTTTATATTAAAAAAAAGACAACTCCCGCACTAGGGATCATGCCCTGTGTCGCGGGGACCTTTTACAAACATCAATTAACGGACACAAAGAACACCCAGACCAGGACAATAATTTGTGGATCTCACAAATTATTGTCCTGCGTGGGGATCGAACCCACAACCTCTTGCACGGCAGCCGCTTGCGCTACCGTCGCGCCACCGAGGTCGTCATTTATGTAATCCGAGTTATTTATGTAATCTACAAGTTATTGTTTTCAATCAGGATGTTCTTTGTGTCCGTTTATTTCATTTCTGTAAGTCAATGTCAAGTACAGGAGTTGTTTTTACAGTAATGAATACTTTGAAAATATTCTGACTATACTTTTTTTAAATTAAATTACACAATACTAAATTCCTATTCCTTTAAACCAGCCAGCCTTATAATAATAATATCATACAAATAATAACTAAACACATCTTATCTGTCCGTGTTACCTTATCTATGTATGTACGTAACTTGCCCTCGATTAGTTGGAAATGTACAATATGTTTGATATACCTGAATTACGAGTACGAGAAGATTTGCTTCTTATTATTTGTATGTTCTGACAAGACTTTAATAGTTACTACAATAGTTTTTTGTTGCATTACCCGTGGTACGCGATTTGGTTCTAAGTGTTATTAGTACAAGGCATTTCTCTGACCTATGCTTCCTACATCCTCATCTCATTAAGAAGCCTGGTTGCCATGTTTGATTTGGTTGAAATGAAGTTACAGCTAATTAAATATAAACGCAAGCGAAACAATATGAATACTCGTACATAACATTTTAATAGATTGGTACAATAGCGGATGTTTAACAATAAATCATGAGGTAATACTAATAGGTCATGAACGTGAAGAGCTGCATTATGAGTGCACGATTTCACGTGTATACAACACCTATGTTATACTGATTCATCGTGACTAATTCGGAACTACTCAGTTTCCTATTATGATTTTTTTTTTCTATGGTGTAGGAGATACAGAATAAACATATTTAATTAAATATAGTTTTTGTAATATATTAGAAATGCATCGAGCTCGAGACACATATGCCAGGAGTCATCGTAATAACTGCAATCTTTGTCGTAGTAGTTTTTTTTATGATACAATGAAATGAGATGGAATGTTAAACCATATTTAGTATTCTAAAGCCCGATTTACACATCGACAAGTACAGTAGCGAGTTAAGTAGTAAGTTGTTGATTAAGTTGATTTGAATAGATCTCCATCCTATTTTTTGGCGAGTAAAGTTGGTGAGACGCGAGAGATGGGGCTACTTCGTACTTAACTACGGACTATGCGAAAAATATGTTTACCTATTGATGATAAGGTCTTGAACGTAAAAAAAAACAAGTGAAGATCTACATTATGGAGGCACGATTCCACGTTCGAGTGATTCATCGTGACTTATTTGGAAGTACCAATGTTTCCTTTAACGATTATAAATTATAGAAAAACAAAATGTTATTCATTTACAATAAAGTCGTAATTTCTTAAATGGCGATGACATAAGGACCGGTTATTTGATGGGAAATTGGACGATGTGAAAAAAATCTTCATAAGCATTCGCCCACGTTGCGTGGAGTTTAGATACGTTTATAGGTTTTTCTTTGCCTCGTATTCCGAAATGTGTTTTCCAATTTTAAATTGGTGTTTTCCCATGACAAATTAGTTCTCTAAATATTATACTGTTTATTATACGATGTAGTTTTGTGAATATGTGAGGACAATTTATGTTTTATTATATTAATACTTCCCATGGTAGTTATCAGTTCCCGTGGTAGTTTCCCATGATGTATTAAACTTTTACTAAAGACAATAAAATAATAAATATTAGTAAAAGTTCTTTTATTTTATAAGGAAGGGAAGGCCGATATCTTATTTAAATTTCACCTTGATAAACAAAGTGTTTAAACCATTTAAATTCTTTGTTTCTTTTCAACAATTAAACTCACCGATTTAATTCTTGTTTTTTATAAAGTGTGTCAATTAAACAAATAAATGATTTTGTGTTATACAAGTTGGTCAAGTGCACGGCGATCACGCGATTGTTAAGTTTCATAATTGTATTAATTGTTATACAATTTAATTGTTAACTAATGTAGTTACTACACAGACGTAGATTTAAATAACAATTAAAGATATCTTAAGTTTTTTTTCACACATTTACACATAGCTATATAATATGTACCAAATTTAGCTGAGCTTGTAATAAATATACTAGACAAAGGGTAAGCATCGGGCAAAGAACAAATATAAAACTAATTCTTGTTTATTTCTGATGTGATCTCTAACCATATTTCTGACTTGATTGTAAAAGAATCGCCAACATATACCTAACCAATACATTAGATATACTATATTCCCATTTATTTTGTATTCAAAACACTCGAGCCTTTATCAAATTTTTAATTACCACGTTGTATAGATCTCATAAGGATATTTATTCAAGTATCTTGAATATAAATATAAGTAACGTTTGAAGCTTTCTTGCTTTCCAATATGTTACCCTACCACCTTAATAAGGTCATAAGACAACCTTGCAAATGGCCGCACAGAAGGTCAACCCGCGCAAATCAGGAAATTACAGTAAAGTGCAAATATAACTTAACAATATGTACACAGTCAATATTTTTGTTCAATTACTCATATTTTAAGGACTAATTAAATTATTTAGAATTGCTAATGATATATACTCTACTAATGTTTATTGTTGGAACTCGTCTTGATTACTAATTATGATTTCAATCTTTACTCTTATCAATTTTCAAGAAGTTAGTTAAGCCTAAATATCGTCACATTGATATGGTTCATCATACGTTCTACGTATTTAAGATTGGGTTAATAAAGTGATTAAAAGGTACGGAAGGGTGGTATACTGGTTCACTAGATGTTTGAATGCGGGTTTGATCCCCTCATATGGCATTTAATTCGGTGGATGAACGTACTGTTGTGTTTACCTATAGGTATGTACTCGTATGTACATTTTTCTTTGATATACTCTTTAGAATCGGTAATATAAGCAAGATATAGATAGTTTATGTAACCAAGATTTTTTGTGACTTACTTATTTTACATTTTTATTATACTTAATTTTGAATTTTAGCGATTGAAGAGCTTCTTATTCATGTATGTCTGATGTAAAACGCTAAATATATACTATATTCAACAATTTATTATAAAGTATAACATGTATTAGTAGGTTAACGTTAACAAAACATACAAGTACTACGCTTAGGTAATAATATTAAACAGAATACCGATACCTACGGTCTACATCGATATCTGAACAGATAACTGTCTCCGATAAAATTTTATTACAAACGTGACACAATTTCTTTGCTAAGTATCATCTATAATAATATTTTAAAATCAATAACTCCATGGTACTATATTCGTCCGCAGTCACTGTCGCCAATAATCCTCGCTTGACCTTTAATTACACGCTCCAAACTTATTATAATCTTTTAATCCATCTAACTTGGTCAGCCAGTAATTTACAGTCACGTCTCGAAAGAACTAGGCCAAAACAACGGCTCTTTCATCCTTTCTTCAGCCGTCCTCTGAATCATTAAGAAAACACCCACATTAGCAATCTAGTGTCCTCATTATAAGAACGTTGGCCCAATCAATTCGTCATTACAGTCGCAATAGCGTGCGAATAAAAAATGACACCTACACGCGTCGCCGAATTTGGTTTTGATGAAAAACAATGGACGCCATAACGGCTCATTGTCGTGGCGGGAAACGAGAATATGTGTCACACGAGCTTTGTGTCAAACTGACATCTAGTTCGCTCTCGGTTTTTTGGCGGGTCGTTAAACCTTAAACAAGAGCAATTAAGTTTAAAAAAAATTGGAACCGTTTTTAATAATTGTGTCAACTTTGTTACAGCGTGTAATAAAATAACCATTTTTTTTGGAATGATGTTAATGTTGTAATGATTTTTTTTGTGGTTTTACGTATATAAAATTTGTATCATTGTATTAAATTTGCATTTCCTTACAAGCTCTTAAAAGTCCTACTGCAATTGCAGACTCCTCCAGAAAGGGAGGGCAGCTTGGACTATACATTAAACAGTCGCATAGGATGGGTATACTGTTTGTGACAATTGTTTTTTGTCTAATGACTCAGAGAGATCCGGCTAAGGCCATATCAATCGCTTAATCACGAATCACGATTCGATTGACTAGCGTGGCATTAGTAGCCAAACTTATAACGTCAACAAGCCCTGAATAAGTTTTGCAAGTTCTGGCCCATGAGACCTGTGCCTGCAATGGAGCATTATTCTTAAAATAAACATTATGAATATGTAGTTACCAATCATAGATATTTAACAAATTATACTAAACAACTTAAAATAACGGTAACCTCTTAATCACGGCAAACAAGTTTACCACATTAAAAACATTCTATATTAAGTAGGCGTGAAAAATATCAATAATCTTGTCATCGATAAATTATCCTGTAATACAGCTTAATAACATCCAAGAGGGCCATTTATCCAAGATGGCGGGAGAAGCCGTTAAAACATAAACTTCTTGGAAGACAAATGCAGTCTGTAACGGTAAAATGTGCCCGCCAGAGCACGCATGCAGAATTAACCTAAGGATAATGTGGTTTATTTGCATTTTTATGGCTGTTTAAATGCATTTAGAGTAATGTATGGTATGAAAGATAAATTGATGGTTTTTATTATATTGATAAAGTATAGGTGAGATATTATTATGTTATATTGTATGGTGTAAGGATTTTTCTGACTGATATATTTAATGAAAGTTACAAATGACATAATATTGTGTTATTTAATTTTAATAATCCATTTAATAGTTTCAAGACATTTCGTATTTAAAAACTCTGAATAAGGATATTTTAATAAGGAGTAGTAATAATAGTTGTAATAAGGGTATATTTAATCCCGATTTGTAAGTTAGAAAGTTAATTAAATCAACTAACAATTTTTGAAATTAGAATCAATCATTAATTTTACAACTATCAACAAAAAAATGAAAAATTTTACCGTGGTAACTCTTTTCGGCCTGACCTTAGCTGCACTTAAAAGAACACGCTTTCAATTAGTTGTATTAAACAAAAAACCGCATAATTCCAAAACGCAAACAACGTTTCTGTAATATATTTTAAACCATTATTTTAATTCATAAAACATTATTGAAACTGTAGTCAAGCACTGACTCTTCGTAAAGGCAAATTAATTTTATTATTCCTCATAATCTAAGAATACTATCTAAACTCAAACACAAACGTAATCACTATCAATTTAAATTTACATTTCGATATAATATTATATCATATCGATTATAATTTAATACGACATTTATTCATGTATTTTCTCGATTATTTGGCACCCATCTCGACGTGCATACATTGCGCAACAATGCGAATGCCCCCGCAAAGTTCAACGTTCTTTGCGCAAATAAACATAAAATCTAAATTTTAATTTACCTAAAACATGTTTATTTTTATATGATTCCAAAAAAGAGGTGGTTCGGTGTTTCTTATCTCGAAACTAAACTAAAAATAAACTGATGAATATTAATCGACTGTATTTAAAAAATATTTGTGTTAAATTGTGTAGTAGGTATATGTATATTTCTTAGAGTGAAATCTATTAGAACTGCAGAGAACTTAGTTAAAACAAAGGTTATACAGTGGTTTTAAATTTTCAGTAACAGCGATGGACCTAGAGTTCGTCTCAGGGCCAGATTCAGAGACCGCACTTTGACTTTACTTTAGCAAAGTCTAGTTATTATCTCTGAATTTGAACAACATTAAAGTAATCTTTTCGCATGAAAAGTTTACTTTGTAGTAATAAATAATGAAAGTAAACTTTTTCATGCGTAAAATTACTTTAATGTTGTTCAAATTCAGAGATAATAACTAGACTATGCTAAAGTAAAGACAAAGTGCGGTCTCTGAATCTGGCCCTCAAACAATTTTAGACGGAGTTCAAAAATTGGTTTCAAAAACCAAAATTAATTTCGTGTTTTCTTGTTCAGGAAAACGAATATTTCCCCTCAGATTTGTATCGTGTTTTATTGTTTAATAATATCAAATATGGCGGCCGATTACCATTTGTTTATCTACAATGTCGATCGACAGTTAACCCAGTCAATCATAAGTCGGTGACCCGAGGCCTACTGCTGTGAACATTAAATATCATTAGACACGCATATCTAATACGATGTTTAGCTTGAAATATTTTTAGACATCTATTTTGGGGAACTGATTAATTATACATTCATAAATTACCTTCTTTAAAAATTAAAATGATACGTACGTTCCGTTTTCCCTTGTTTGTTAAAGGTATATTTTATTTCGGAGGGTGTTAAGAGTTTAAGTTATAAAATGTTGATTTTTATAAAAACAATATAACCTATTTTAAGTAGATCTTCTACTATGGGATAGCCAGCGGATAAACATACTTACTTTTCTATAAGTATCTACTTTTTTTGCCAACTAATACCATCAAAAACAATCATATTCAGGCAGAAAAAGATTAGAATTGAGCTAGAACTGAACCCGTGACCTCTGCGTAGTAGCCAAAGACCAGCAACTTTGCTTCAGAGAGGACTGTATTCTTAAGCTACCAGGAATGATTTCACAGACCTTTTTAAAATGTCCGTGCCCTTCTCTATAATATCAGCCACAACCAAACATTCAATCATGTTTTATATATCAAAAAAGTACAATTCACGTCACACTTGTACAGTAAAATATCAAAGTACCGTTAAAGTAGGACATTTGTACACAGCATCACATTTCAGTACATATAAATTATTCAGTGCATGTATATGTGAAAAGTTTGCGTATTTTTGCCGAGTGCTTGTTAATTTAGAGTGTGTTATCACAGAGCCAACATTCGTTGGACAAAGGTCATAGTGGAACAAAAAGTAGATATGACGATCTCTGCAGCGTAATTTTTGGTTAATAGTTGCAAAGTAGAGGTTTCGGCTTCGATTCCCGCTCAATGGTAATCTTTGTGTGCATAAAGGTAAGGGTTTGTATATCATTATGAATAGGGAATAGGCTTCCACTACTATGCATAGGCATACTTACTTCAATTATTTCCTCCTTCCGCGAACCTATAAACCCCAACTGTCAGTTCTAAGGTTAATGTGCTGACCGCCACTTCAATGCTTTTTTTTAATTAAAACAAGATCAGTACTTAAATTAAAAATCAATCTTAAAATTGCAGTGTTGTTGACCTAAACGGTCAGCGAACTACACGACAATTATTCTATCAAAAGGCACTGGTATTCTTTACAGATTAAGCAGTTAAAACATTGACAGCTATTGAAATACTTTAATTAGATACTTAAAATCACTTAAACCGATTAATGGCATTCTGTCTGCCGACTTGGTCCAGACAATGTGTGTGTGAGTCCAATATCGAGCTAGTAACTAATACCTGCGGTGTTCTTCATCCATGAGTGAAGAAATCAGGAACAGCATTAGGGGTGGTCCTGACAGAAAACTTTTTAATACAGCAAGGTGACATACGAGCAAGTGGTCCATCTGATGCGGTCAATGTGCTGTCCGCTGCTAACTATCAGGTTCTTTTTTCTACATATTTAATTGATTCTTACTTCAAGATCAATTTTACTATTGTAGATTCCTATAACGCATTGCTTAACTGGACTAGCAACGCTTAATTGGATAAGCAATACCACAGTAGCCAGATATAAACGAAAGTAAATTGGAATCCTCAAATTTCTTCCTTAATAATCTCTCGTCCCACCTTGGTGATTTTACACCATGCTATTGTTCCAGGTTACAGTTGGTTGGTTATAGGAGTCACAGCTGTAATGAAATGAAATGAAAAAATGCTGTGGGAAAGTGTGTAGAATTATGGCTTATATAGGCAATTATTTAGAGATATCGTCCTTTTAATTAGTAGAGACACATTTCAAAGAGTCACACATCGACATCTAATATTGAAAAGCGGCAGTATGGTAACGTCAAAGTGACAGTATCTAAACCGGATTTTCTTTATTCACTAGATATTTACCCTAACAATGACTAACTCACAAAAAGTTTGCATATTTTGAAAACAATTTCGTTCCCTTACGTATACACAATACCTTTGATAGAATTCAAACATTGCTTTTCAAATACTCAAAGGAAATTCAGCCGAAATTGACAAGGAATATCAGAGGAAATTCTACCCTATTATTATGTATCGCATGATACATAATTACGTGGCTCTTTGATACAGCAAATTACCTGGAATAAGGCGTAGTTCGTCGTCCCTTCGTATATAGAACCTCATTGTTCCTTTCATGCGCCAATAAGTGAGCATCAGTTTGTTTATGTTCTTTTTATTAGAGACATTAAATTTCAGAGATGTGCTTGATTATCGTCGGTATGACTTCAGTCGATGTACTGACAAATAGTTTTAATTCGGTTGTATAATGAGATTTTTGCGAATTTCATAGATCATGAGTAATAAATTATAGGATGCTATTCATATTTTATATCAAAAATAGTAGAAAATTCTACTTTGACCCTTAGCATTCCATGGATTAGTATATGACGCTATCCTAGCTAGGTGGACCGACGACCTCATAAAGGTCTCTGGGTCGGACTGGATGCGGAAGGCGCAGGACCGAGTTCTGTGGCGCGTGTTGGCAGAGAGGTCTATGTCCAGCAGTGGACTGCGATAGGCTAGTTGAATGATTGATTTCATGGATTCTTTGTACGGGTGACGGTTCCATGGCATGATGGAAAAAAAAAAACATTTGCGACTATGACGGTATCTAGGACTAACTAGTGTTACTGCTAGCCGTCTTATTTTAATAACCATATTCTACTTCCTTTTGAGTATTAAAAAATATCATACTTGTTTACAAAGACGGTAGCACAATGACATACTTGTATTATGGCAATTACGAAAAGCTTATAATTAAATACCTTTCTTTGCGGGAGTCTGTATGTTGAGCTCTTTGTACGTAATAACTCGTTTCAACGACATAAAAATTAATTAGAAATAATATTTTTATAAAGCTTTATTTAGATTAATGTTTGATATATTTTTTTACCCCGGCCGGGATAAGGCGTGAGTTTATGTATTTTATATATTTTTTGACCAAAGATTCAAAATGGTCTCTAGACCTTTGCTCATATCTTACACACCTAAAAGGTTTACTATTAATTCACTTAAATGTGCCCTTGAGCGAATTAATTATAGGAGATAAAACACACAAAGTAATTGCATACAACCCTTTGTTGAGTTCTTAAATTGACACAAAAGCAAAAATTGGCATATAACACAAATATTTCTTTTTGCTATATGCATGTTAGTCATATTTTTGGCTAAACGTTTGATTTATATAAAGCATGACTTAACTGGAAGCTGTTAAAATCTTGGCAGAAATAATTATGTGTTTTTTTTTCTTCTTCTTTATGGTTTGGTTAGTGGCCAACCTATTGTCGGGATTTGTTCAAGCAACCCATAGGGCTCTGACGTAGGTTAACGACTGTGTCACTACAACGCACGTCTGCCAGGAACGAGTTAGTACGTGACCTTCAAAACACGACTCTTCATATCATCATCATAACAGCCCATTAATGTCCCACTGCGGGGACAGGTCTCCTCGCGTGACGGAGGGATATTTGGCCTACTAATACCACGCTGACCAAACGGATTGGTATAGGGTTTAATTTCAAGTTTTCCTTCTTTTTATTACGTTAATATAATATTCTAGCCGAAACAATGAATTAGCTGACTGTTAAGTAAACTGTGTGTGTACTTAACAGACAGTATCTTAAGCAAAGAAGCATAATTTCATACAAAACTAGACCCAACCTAATACCCGAAGACAGAGGAATTGTCTTTATACTGAAGACTAAGTTTCCTTGGATATACGTAAGTGATTCGTCCTTGCAGTAGTCCATTTGTGTGTTGTTATAATCGTCATTGGAATTTAAATCTCTGATAGTAAGCACACATTATCAATCACCATTTTGATAGCCATTGCAATTCAATTCAAATGCTACATTGCTATTCAACATCGCAATGATGATAGTTAATGTCAATATGTATTCATTGACACCTATGTGGGAGTTGTAACACTATTGTTTTACGCGAATATTGTGTTAACTGAAAATGGTAGATACAAAAGTTTATTGTTGTATTATTGGGAAAATGGAAACTGACCTATTGTAAACGTTAACTATACTTGGCATTCAGAGTCACCTTTTTAATTAGTTAATATTATATTATAGATTCTCCGTGTGGTGACGGAGTAATAATACAATATATCACCATCCCATCTCATCCCATGGGTGTCGTAAAAACCGACTAAGGCACTATCCGTGAATATTATCTTTATGAAATAAAAAGAAGGAAAACTTGAAATTTAACCCTGTACGAATCCGTCAAGCCATCGTGGTATTAGTAGACCAAGTATCCCTCCGTCACGGGAGGAGGCCCGTCCCTGCAGTGGGACATTAATGGGCTTTTATGGTGATAATAAGATATATCCATTATTAATAACTCCTTATTTTTGTTACAGGTATATACTTCTACCAATAAAAATAGGATTGATAACAAGTAAGAGAAACAATAGACATAGTTAATAGCGTTAAACATGTCTTGTAATCCAAATAGTGGGGAATAGCATTTGGCCAGCCCAACGTTGATGATGGAGTAAAATACGTTGCATGACTACCATTCGTGGTCTTTATTCTGTGTTCTCGATTTTAATTAATGACACGGCAAAATACTGTTTGTTTAAAGTGCCTGTGGGCAGAGTATATAGTACGCACAACCAAAGGGTGTTGGGAAAGAAAAGTCCTGTAATAGTGATGGTCCAGGTGGGCTCACAAGGTGGATGATGAGGGGGGGCTTAAAGTGGAAATACCTGCAGGAGGACTATGTCCAGCTGTGGACGGCTTGTGGCTAATATGATGAATACGCCATCCTTCCTTTGTCATCACCATCCTTAAACTTTAATGCTGTTTCATATCAAATTCCTTACTACAAAACACATATAATATGATAATGAATAATGAAACAAACACACTGTCGGCCCTAAGCAACAAAGTAGTTATAACCAATCAGCCTTAAGTAAAGTTGCGGCAATTTCCGTCAATGCAAATATCATGCACATTGATTACTGTGTTGCGTTATGTTGATAATGTGCAATATTGTTGTTGTACTTAGGTATACAAGTTCTTGTTTATTTATAGGCTCTGTTCATGTGGTGACGGAGTAAGAATAATATATCACCACCCCATCTCATCCCATGGGTGTCGTAAAAACCGACTAAGGGACTATTCGTAAATATTATCTTTATTAAATAAAAAGAAGGAAAACTTGAAATTAAAACCTATACCAATCCGTCTGGCCAGTTAGTAGGCCAAGTATCCCTCCGTCAGGAGGAGGTAGGAGGCCCGTCCCTGCAGTGGGACATTTTTGGGCTGTTATGATGGGTTTTGTACCCAAGACGTCTGCTCCGTAGCAGCGATTGACTATAAATACTGCGTCACGGAGTCACAAAGTAAAAATACATAAAAAAACACACACACAGATAAAAATATAAATTAAAACATATCTTTCAGAAAAATAGATTTAGATTCAAATACATTTTCAATATATTCGCCCCTAGCTCGTCTATATTTATTATTTTTGACAATGCTCAGATAAGCGAACACGGGACGCTATTTGAAAATAGGGCAGTGACGTCATCGTAATAGGGGACGAAAGGAGGACTCGAATGACGTCACGGGTTTGAATGAGGTCATATTTGGAACCCTCTTCTCGTAGGGATGTTGTGAGTATATTGATTCCTTTATGTATCTATGTATATTTAATTTAAAATATTTCTTGAATATCCCTGTAGTATCCCTTCGTCACGGGAGGAGGCCCGTCCCTGCAGTGGGACATTAATGGGCTGATATGATAATGATTTATTGAATGATATTTATGTTTGGGGCACTACGCTAGTACCTAATGCTTTCTTCATGCAAACATTATCTGCAGATCAACGAATCATCATTACAGCGTACCCGTGTGAGTGTTCAAGTGCCCATCCCTATTGATCCTGTGGTTGTCATACAAATCTTAGGCTAACTCGAAATATGCAACAATCACCTTTTATATGTGTCGGTGATCGCGGTATCAAATCACAAGCAGAATAATTGGTTATGACATCAGATTCAGATTTTTTTGTTAATTAAATTAGAAAAGTGTCCGCGACCCAAGGCGTGATCCCTATAGCGAAAGGTATTTTAACCTATTCCCTGTCCCATGTATTATATATGATACATACTCATTGTTTAACTATTGTATCTACAGGCGGGACAGGCAACCTGTTAATAAAAAAACATCCTCACAATATAATAAAAAACATACAAATTTTCTGTTATAAAAGTCCTACATATTGTCTGCCTAACGCCAAATTACGGTCCAACATTTTAATATGCATATTTAAATTACACTTTTGTTTCATACTTTTCATGAAACTTTCTATTTAAACTGTAGAAAACATAGTTAAAATTACATTCATTTTATAATTCCTTTGTTTCTTATTACAATAATTATCTGACTAATTAATTACAGTGTAGTTGGTAAAGCCTCGTAAATTAGTCGACCAGTACCCCTTCGTCTGAGTTTATTCATTTAAAAAGAGTTTTGGAAAAGTAAAGTTTGTGTGTTTGTGACGTTGTAGGGGGTAATCTCTGGATCTACTGAACCGATTTTAAAAATTCTTTCTGTGTTGCATAGTCTATTTATCGGGGAGTGTCATAGGCTATATAGTATCACGCTATGGCTAATAGGAGTGGAGCAGTAATGAAATATGTTTTAAAAAGGGACGCGTTTTTTTCGCCGCCCAACGAAGTGGGCATAGTATATTATATTTTTGTATTTTAACTTATTGTTCTGACAGGCTCAAGAAAACATTAGAAGTTTTTTTTCGAATTGACGAATTTGGACTAGACATCAGATGAACTGAGTTATTTTGAGTTTGATGACAGCCTTACTCGAGCTGGCTGCAGCAGTGTCTTTCTCCTTGAATTGAATAGAATTCACGCACGAAGAACATTAAGACACAGCAAAAACATTTGAAGATTGCACCAACAATTATCCTGCAGTAGTATCGAACTCGCTACCTAGTGAACCATCTCAAATTACAACGTACAATAATGTTCGCTTGGCCATCAGTCATCGAGCGAGGTAACCCGGTGATTAGTGAGAAAGTTAGTTGAGTCCATCAGTACCGGTAGTGATCAGACTGCCAGCTTCCTGTGACCACTCTATTATTAGAATGTTCTATGACCACGGCATTGGAAATTGAAAGTTATATGGAATCGAGTGGAGGATCTGTTTGCGTTCACTTGTACTGATGACAGTTTACTTTCTTTATAGTTAAGTTAAAGACCAACTATACTACTTTATCTGCCTTAGAACCAGCTGCAAACTTAAAACCGATTTTTTTTCATTTAAATTCTATTAATTGGGAGAATTTATTCAAAGGTTGTACTGCAGTAAATGAAATGGTTCGTATATTTTATGCCCAAATCAGGGAAATCATATCTAACCATATTCCTATAAAAAGGGCCAAGAGTAATAAATATCCGATCTGGTATTCTCAGGATCTTATTGGCACAATTAAAGAAAAATACAAATATCACAAACGAGTAAAAAGATTCAATAATCCCCTGGATCGAGAAACTTTTGAGTCTTTACGTAATAGATGTAGTGTTCTTTTGGCAAATTGTTATAAAAGTTATGTCAAACTAATAGAATTAGCTGTAAAACAAAACCCTAAACTATTCTGGTCTTTTATAAAGAATAAAAAAAAGTCTGCTAGTCGTTACCCTTCTGATATGAGTTTGGGCGATAAAGTAGCCTTTGAAGGTAAGGAGATATGCAACTTGTTTGCTGAAAATTTTAAAAGGTCTTTTACTGTCACGGTTAGCAATCATTCATTTCCACTTGACACTATTGTGTCATCATCTTCATTTTGTAATCTCACTCTCAGTGACTTTGAAATATTGCGGGTTTTAAAAACATTAGACGAGTTTAAAGGAGCGGGGAATGACGGGGTCCCACCTATATTTATTAAACGCTGTGCAATTGCTTTAGTTACACCTCTTAAATTAATTTTTAATAAATCCTTAAAGGATGGTATATTTCCCACGGCCTGGAAAGAAGCTTTAATAGTACCTATCTTTAAATCTGGCGACAAAAGCTCCGTTAATAATTATCGACCTATCTCCATATTAGTAACTTTTGGCAAAATTTTTGAAAAACTTGTAACTGTTCACCTGTCTTGGTACCTTAAACAACATATTATAGAATCTCAGCATGGATTCATGAAGTCCAGATCAACGATGTCAAATTTGCTAAGTTTTACATCACAATTAGTTAGCACTGTAGACAGTCGCATACCCGTTGACGCTGTGTACACTGATTTTAGTAAAGCATTTGATACAGTAGATCATTCAATCCTTCTGCATAAACTAAGCAAATCAGGAGTATGTGGATCTATGTTAAACTGGTTTACTTCTTATTTAGCCGAAAGGACGTCTCAAGTAGTAGCAAGTGGGTACTGCTCAAATAAATATCTGGCCACATCAGGAGTCCCACAAGGATCCCACTTAGGTCCTATCCTTTTTAATATTTTTATTAATGATATTTCTACTTGTTTTAAACACACAAACTTCTTTCTTTATGCAGATGACCTCAAAATTATGAAACCAATACAAAATAATTTGGATACATTCTTGCTACAAGCCGACCTAAACTCTCTATCCGAATGGTGTAAAAACAACAATATGAAAATGAATACAGATAAATGTTACTATATTCAATTTACTCGTAACAAAAACACACACCGTAATGACTATAGTATTGATGGAACTCCTTTACAATGCATGAGCGCAGTTCGCGATTTAGGCATTACAATAGACGCTCAATTGAAATTTGACACCCATATTTTAAATGTTGTTTCTAAAGGGTTCAAAACTTTAGGTTTTGTACTACGAAACTGTAAAGAGTTCAAAAAGCCTAGCACTAAAATATTATTGTTTAACTCTTTAGTCAGACCCATTCTTGAGTACAATAGCCCAATCTGGAATCCACACTACGAAGTGTACAACAAGCGTCTAGAAAGTGTTCAAAAACGTTTTTTGTACCACTTATCTTACAATGACCATCTGGCAAGGCAGCTTCCCAGTTATGTGGATAGGTTAAAACACTACAACATGAGTATTCTAAGTAATCGCAGACAGTACCTAGACACAATGCTTTTATATAGGATATACAACGGTCTCATTGATAGCAGCGAACTTATTAACAAACTAAATTTTTCAACACCCTTACACTTACCTAGAAAGTGCTCATACAACCTTTTTGCAATACCCGTAGCAAAATCAAATCTCGGGTATTTTGCTGCTGTACCAAGACTCTTTCGACAATATAACTCACTCTCCAAAACCAATGAATTAGATCTCAGCTTACCTATATTACAATTTAAGACTATGCTAAAAAATATAATCTCTCAGACACAATTGTAAATATATTTTTGTATATATATTTTTTATTAGTTTGTTTTTCTTTCTTATTTTCAAATTATTCAAAATTAATTGTTAATAGGATATTATAATATTATTTTTAATTGGTGTTGTTGTTGTGTTATCATATTTAAAGGATTTAATTTAAAGTTTTCATGTAGATTTCAAATTTTAATTTAATTTTTTTAATTTTTATATTGCCAATGTTTGTTTTTATTTTAGTTTGTCATTATTTTAGTTTGTTTTTTATATTCGCATGCTGTGGTTTCCTGTAATTGAAGGAATACACGCCATGTTTCTGTAATTTTAAAATTGATTTCTGATGTATGTATTGCCTTTGTTGGAGACCCATAATAAATAAATAAATAAATAAATAAGTCGTGAGTTGGTTTTTCAGTCTCTAAATCTGTGTGGGGTGAACAAAAAATCCTACTAATATTATAAATGCGATAGTTTGTGAGGCTGTATGGGTGTTTGTTACTTTTTAACGCAATAACTACTCAATGGATTTTGATGAAATTTGGAATATAGGTAGTTTAGGTTCGTAGCACGTATATCAACTCGCCTTTTTCCTTCGGTGTCAAACATCAAAAATCCGATTACGTTACGATTCCGATTAGAGTGCGTTGCAGTAAGGAGTTTCATACAAATAATACTAAACGGCTCGAGTTGATACGGTGCCGATCCGTTTACGTTTCGATTAATGTGCTATGACTTTTAGGGTGTAGAATAACGTTTAAGCTACTACTATATAACGCGGGTGAAGCCGCGGGCATAAGCTAGTACCATATATCCGTGGTTCGGGAAACCTATGGATGAGGGATGGATAGGATCGCCTTAAGTGGAAATATTTGGAGGAGGACTATGTCTTCAATTGGGTGATACGATGATGATGATTATCTTAACTTCTCTTTAATGTTTCACGGGCCTCTTCTCGTTCTGAAATGTCACTTAGCTTACTAATAACATGCTAGCCAGAGAGTTTAGTATATAGTTTTATGTTATTCATACTAATATTATAAATGGGAAGAGTGTCTGTCTGTTTGTCTTTCTTTCAAGGCAAAACGGAGCGACGAATTGACATGATTTTTTCAGTGGAGATAGTTGAAGGGATGGAGACTAACATAGGCATACTTTTTGCTACCCCGAATTAAACGCTAGCGAAGCCGCGGGTAAAAGCTAGTCGGCTATAAAGTATTTTTTATTAAAAACCTGGGCAATATCACCGTATTGAACGCGAGAAGCGCTATTACAGCCCAGTAATTAATAATAACCTTTATTTTAAGTACACACAGCAACTTATCAAGCTAGACACTCATGTACCTTAATACTTTGAAATAAGACACAATTTCAAATGAAAATGTTTAACTTGATGTGTTGCTGTGTATACAAAGTGAATCTTGTTTGCCTTTTCATTATTGTTTTTATTTGCATATTGTCGTACTTATACACTGTGGGTGTTCGAACGTTTATGGTTATGTGTAATTATATCTTTTGTTTCAGTACAAAATACTTCCGTACTACTTTTTATATACGGAAGTTGTATATTTTTACCTTTTTAACGTTTAAAAATACATAGTCAATTTGTGACAAAGCTCCTTAAATAAATAAAAAAAAAACCTTTAATAATAATCGAGTATGTAGATAGTTTTTAGTTCGTGTAGGGTTAATACAAATACTGTTAATAACCGATCAAGTATGTAGATTTAATCTCTGTAGAAAATAGAATAATAAATAATCAAATAATCCTCACACATTCACACATCGCCAACTAGTCCCAAACTAAGCAAAGCTTGTACTATGGGTACTAGACAACGGATAAACATACTTAAATAGTTTTTTTTTGTAAATACCTACATAATATACATAGAAAACACCCAGACCAATGCAAACAATCATGTTCATGCACACAAAGATTTGCATTGAGCGGGAATCGAACCCGAGACCTCTGCGTAGCAGCCATGTTAAATAACCACTACGCCACAGAGGTCGTCAAAGAGCAAGACATGTATCCAAACTAAGCAGAACTTGTATTGTGTACAAATACCTACTTAATAAAGTACTACGTTACTGTTTTTTATTAGCTGTTTGCCCTATTTGCTCAATTGTATTCGAGCTATCAATCACGATCGATACAGTCATACAAAATCCGTTGTAATTTTACACAATACCTAACAGTATATAATATGAAATAGTGAAACTGTGAAAATTTCGTTACAGAAATAAATAACCTAGTGTCCTATTCATGTAAAATACCGTTATTGTTAGCTGTAACATATACAGAACAACATATCAACCTTAACTCCATGTGACAGGGTGTATTTTCGAATGTAAATGTTCAGTTTGATGATGCCATGTCATAGGATTGCAAATAGTCCTTAATTCCTTGTGATAAGGTACATTTTTGAATGTGTATTTACAGATTCATGTGTCATAGGAGTACAATAGTTAAATAGATACTGTTCTCCGGAACTACAATATGTGTTAAACCTATAGTTGGGGTTCAAACGGATATGGTCAAGTTAATTGTTTTACTTTCTATCACCATTTTTTGTGCTGCTTTGGTGGCAAATCGATCGTACACACAGCAACACATCAAGTTAAACATTTTCATTTGAAATTGTGTCTTATTTCAAGGTAATAAGGTACATGAGTGTTTAGCTTGATTAGTTGCTGTGTGTACGTGGATTTGAATCCCACGTGAGATTTGTACGATCCACAAATGACTGTCTGGAGCCTGGATGTACTTTGTGTCTATTAGTTTCATGTCTGTAAAAGGACCCGATACACCAGGCTCGATCCCTTGCAGGAGGAGTAGGAGATCTTAGAAGATAAAGATATGTTATACATATTTTGTTTATACCGCGATTCCTGTAAAAATACAATAAGTGTAATTTATAATAATAAATTCCTAACACATTTGATTGATTGATATGCTATCTATTTATTTACATTTTTCACATTAATTTACATTTTTAAATATAACCTTGATGACGACCTCGTTAGCGCGACGGTAGCGCAAGCGGCTGCCGTGCAAGAGGTTGTGGGTTCGATCCCCACGCAGAACAATAATTTGTGAGATCCACAAATTATTGTCCTGGTCTGGGTGTTCTTTGTGTCCGTTAATTGATGTCTTTAAATGGTCCCTGCGACACAGGGCATGATCCCTAGTGCGGGAGTTGTCTCTAATATAAAAAATATATATACATATATAAAAAAAGGTAGACCCACCAGCATCGGGTACAGGGACCAAGCTACTAGTGGTTAGGGCTCCAGAGATCTATCTGTGCTATCTATTATTATTAAACATGTAGTTTTCATAGATCACCTCTGGTTCGAGTCGATTTTTATTTACAATTTTTTTAGATAATCTGTAGAAAACCTATTTCAATAGATATAATTTAAATATATAAAACGAAGTTATCCGGAAAGACATTTCTATGGCCGATAACAAGCGTGTGTTTCCTTTAATAAAATTAATTCATTTTATATCCTTAGTACAGAACGAGGTCATTGCTACGGTCAATAGCCTATCTTGTATCGACAAGTTCATATGTGATATATTTACTTACATACATAAACGAGTTTGTATGAAGATTTGTATGAATGTAGATGAAGCAAAGCTGGTTGGTAAGGATCGTATACTTCGTGCTTAGTATTATAGTCTCTGCCTACCTCCATTTAGGGGATAAGGCGTGATAATGTGTGTATACAGATTCGACGATTTCAGTTCCAAATAGGGGGTTAAATCAAAAGATATAGACTGGTAGAAAATCGGAAGCAATAATGTCCCACCGCAGGGACAGGCCTCCAACAAAGACAGAGGAATACTTTACTTTCACGGATTGGTTTAAGCTTTTATGGCAAAATATTCATTTTATTATAATACTAGCTTCCGCCCGCGGCTTCGCCCGCGTGAAATTATTTTTTGTCAATCAGAATCAGAAATCATTTACTTGCTTTGAACGTAGGTAACATAATATATTATGATGGTATTATAACTAAAGTAAAAACTAATGAGATCCAGTACATTCTACCCCAAGACATGCAAATAAAAAATCACAAAATCATATATAGCAATAATAAAGAATAAAAAAAATAAAAACATTGAGGGAGTGTGAGGGGCCGGAACCAATATCTTTCCCAGCTCAAGCCAACCTCACCTGCAAGTGGTACACTCTGCTGACCAACGGACGGGGCCCTGGCGACCGATGTTTTGGCGGGATAACCAAACATTCTCTTACTGCACGTGGAAATACCTGCAATCTAGGAGTACCACCAAACATTCATACTCCGAGTTTCCCTATCACAAGCAGATAGGTATTTGTGCGTCAGATGGCAATCGGCACTGGACTAATAAACTCAAATCGTCAAATTATTAGAAAAGACATGGAAAGGTTACAAAATGCACTGAGTATAACAAATGGGGCGTCGCCGCAAAACGACGCGCAGACACATCGCCCTACATCTGCGAACAGTATGCAAGGGCTACCGAGTCATGGACGGGCTCGGCCAACGACGTTAGTCCCAATTTGTAACCTGAAGGTCCGCTTTGCTACCTTAAATGTTGGAACATTGACAGGGAAGACCAACGAACTCGCGTCACTCTTTAAACGTAGAAGACTAGACTTTGTCTGCCTACAAGAAACCAGATGGACTGGATCTAAAGCCCGTAATATCGGAGAGGGCTTCAAACTCCTGTACGTCGGCGCGAAGCATGGTAGAAATGGCGTAGCAATTGCTGTAAAGGAACAACATCTTGACAACATTTTGGATGTAATTCGCGTCAATGATAGACTTATATCTTTAAAGGTACTAGTTGAAGGACAGGTCTTGAATATCATTTCCGCGTACGCTCCCCAAGTGGGGTGCACTCAAGTTGAGAAGGATAATTTTTGGACCGACCTTGAAACTATTCTCCAAGTAATACCTGCGAGAGAGATTGTTGTTGTGGGAGGTGATCTAAATGGTCACATTGGTAAAACCAATAAAGCCTTTGAAAGGGTGCACGGAGGTCACGGATATGGCACACTGAACGAAGCTGGAAAGGTTATCCTCTCAGCAGCAGCATCTTTTGACCTTGCTATTGTCAATTCCTTCTTCGCTAAAAAGAATGACCATAAAATCACGTACAGAAGTGGCCCAGCATGTTCGCAGATAGATTACATCCTTTTGAATAGAGCTCAAATTGGCCGCGTGACTAACTGTAAAGTGATACCGGGAGAATGCGTAACTAGTCAGCACCAAATTGTTGTCATGGACATGAAGTTTAGGGCAACACGTAAAGAAGAACCAAACCTGATTCCAGAACTCACCAAATGGTGGAATCTAAAGGGTGAAAAAATAGCAGAATTTCGTGATCATCTAAAGGACATGAGTATTGACATCAAAGCAGACGTGGACGAGTCATGGCAGAACATTCAAAAGTCCATCTTAACTGCTGCAAACAAAACCCTTGGTCGCACAAAAGGTGGCCGACAAGGCACTAGGGAAACATGGTGGTGGACAGAGGAAGTACAACGTGCAATATCTCAAAAGAAAATAGCCTTTAAAACCTGGCAAGGCTCTCAGTCTACGGATGATCACGAAAGCTATAAAAGATTAAAGAAACATGCAAAGAAAATAATTGCTACAGAACGAGCAAAATCTCAAAAAGAACTTTACAGGAAGTTAGAAACAAGAGAGGGTCAGAAGTGTATTTACAAGCTCGCAAAACAGCGTTCTCAGAGCACAAAAGATACTATGAAATGTAAAACTATCAAAAGCCCAAACGGGGATTTGGTGTACAAGGACAAGGATGTACTAAATGTATGGACCAATTACTACGAACAGCTACTAAACCCAGGTAATGCTGCTACACAGCTCCCCGAAATCGAAGCAAATATGGGACTGGTTCCGGTGATCCTCGCGAGTGAGATAAATAAAGCTCTACAAAAAATGAGCAACAAAAAAGCCATTGGACCAGACGGTATACCAATAGAGGCTTGGAAGTGTCTTGGTACTCGCGGGCTTGTTTTGCTAACCGAATTATTTAACAGTATGTTGCTCTCTTCTAAAATGCCAGAAGCATGGAGATTGAGCACTATAGTACCGATATATAAGGGGAAAGGTAGCAGGTATGAGTGCACCAACTATCGAGGTATCAAGCTCCTTAGTCATACCATGAAGCTCTACGAGAGAGTTATTGATAGCCGATTAAGATCTGAATGCACGCTGTCAAGAAATCACTATGGCTTCATACCGGGCATATCAACAACGGATCCAGTGTTTGCTCTAAACACGATTGCTGAAGAACATCGTGCTAAAAACCGACCTCTTTATGTAGCGTTCCTTGACATGGAAAAGGCATTTGACCGAGTTCCTAGGGATACTATCTGGTGGAGCCTTCGCAAGAAGAATGTGCCCCAGAAATACATTAGCATCATAGCCGACATGTACAAGGGAGCGCGATCAATGGTTCGGACAGTGGTGGGTGAGAGTAAACCAATAGCGGTCACAGAAGGCGTACACCAGGGCTCTGTACTGAGCCCGTTTCTGTTTTGCTTAGTACTTGACTCTCTCACTGAAGCGGCGCAGAATTTAGCATCGTGGACTTTTATCTACGCTGACGATGTGTCCATCTGCACTCAAAGCCGCGAGGAGCTGAAGGAAACACTTCTGGCGTGGAAGCACCAGTTGCAGAAGGGTGGCCTAGTGCTGAGTGTTGCAAAAACCCAGTTTATGTCTCTTTGTGACCCAGACGTTAACAACTCGAGTCCAATTGAAATCGATGGACAAATAGTCACCACGTGCGATTATTACAAATACTTGGGTAATATAATGCACAAGTCTGGGGACGTTGAATGCAACATTCAGCACCGAATAGCAGCAGCGTGGCTAAAGTGGCGAGAAGTGACTGGTGTGACGTGCGACAAGAGGATGCCGGTCAGGCTCAAGGGGCTGGTATACAAGACCATAATTCGGCCTGTCCTAATGTACGGCAGCGAAACGTGGGCTACTACTCAGAAAAACGTCCATGCCATCCAAGTTGCGGAAATGAAAATGCTGCGGTGGATGTGCGGCGTCACTAGGCTCGATAAAATCCGCAACGAGTACGTGCGAGGTAGCCTGGGTGTACGCGACATCGCCGACAAGCTGCAGGAGAGTAGGCTGCGATGGTATGGTCACGTTAGGAGGAGACCAACGGAATACGTGGGTAACTTGGCGCTACAACTTTCTGTCCCCGGTCGAAGATCCAGAGGCAGACCAAAGACAAGATGGAGGGATGTGGTGCGGAGGGACATGGGAGAGTGCGAGCTCAGTGACAGTGAGGTCGAGGATAGAGCAGGGTGGAGGAGAAAGATTAGGAAGGCTGACCCCACCACCATGTGGGATGCATAGCCAGGAAGAGAGAGAGAAAAAAAATAAAAACATAAAAAAATAAAAAAAATAGCATTCAAATTCAAATACAAAAATAATAATAAGAAATAACATGTCAAAAACATTGTATTATAAAGTCACTTTTACAAATTAAAAAACAAAAAGAAAATATAAATAATCAATCATCTGTCAAAAATTCTGTGACGTCACGACTCATCTGTCAAAAGTTGAAAAACGTCACGGCTCAGCTGTCAAAATTTAATTCTGTGACGTCACGACTCAGCGTTCAAAAATTCAATGACGTCACGACTCAACTGTCAAAAAATATTTTCCCGCCAAAATTCTGTGATGTCACGACTCATCTGTCAAAATTCTATGACGTCACGACTCATCTGTCAAAATTCTATGACGTCACGGGTCACGTGACCAAATTTCTATGACGTCACGACTCAAGTGTCAAAAAATAATTTCCCGCCAAAATTCTGTGACGTCACGACTCAGCTGTCAAAATTCCTGTGACGTCACGACTCATCTGTCAATAATTCAAAAACGTCACGGCTCAGCTGTCAAAATTTAATTCTGTGACGTCACGACTCAGTGTTCAAAAATTCAATGACGTCACGACTCAGCTGTCAAAAAATATTTTCCCGCCAAAATTCTGTGACGTCACGACTCATCTGTCAAAATTCTATGACGTCACGGGGCACGTGATCAAATTTCTATGACGTCACGACTCAACTGTCAAAAAATAATTTACCGCCAAAATTCTGTGACGTCACGACTCATCTGTCAAAATTCTATGACGTCACGGGTCACGTGACCAAAATTCTATGACGTCACAGGTCACGTGACCAAAATTCTATGACGTCACGTGACACAGCTTTCCCGCCAAAATTCTATAAAATCAAAATATAATATGATTGGTATTAAAAAGTAGCCTATGTTCTTTCTCAGGGTCTAAAGATTGTCTGTACCAAATTTCATCGAAATCCGTTCAGCCGTTTAGGCGTGAAAGAGTAACAGACAGACAGATAGACAGACAGACAGAGTTACTTTCGCATTTATAATATTAGTTAGGATGTTGTGTGATTTTTCCCTTTGTTTGATTTATATGTCGCAGGAAAATGAGAAGACCAGGGATTTCACGAAATCACTAGGGAAATGACGAAATCCCGTTTGTACTACAAAAGAAATGCTTATATTTTGTTTGTATATTAAAAAAACACAAGGATTCCAACTTCTATAGGTTAGGTTAGGTTAGAACTGTGACCATAATGCTGTGCAAGACATTTTCGACATTTACCGGGATTTCGTGATATCCCTAGTGATTTCGTGAAATCCCTGGTTTCCTCATTTCCCTGCGACATATATATGTATACCCATGGGTAGTGTCATCATGTAAACACCATTACGAAACAAAAAATACGACGAAGTACCCCGACAAGTTCTCTCTTATCTATCAATACCATATCCAAACAAACATTACGCAAAAAATCCAAACATTCGTAAATACTTTCACACAAACCAACAACAAAGGCATTATTCGCTCTATGTAAATAACAATAATGTCCCCTTAACTCTCGCTATACGAATTCTAAATCTATGTCAAAGGTGAAAAACCGTATTCGGAAATCAAAATACATTGTGGGCGTAACGTAAACGCGTGACGTCATCGTCATACGGTCGTTGTCCGCCAATGATTTTAAATCGTTTAGTTCGACATGTGTGCTGATTTGGTGTTTGACAATAATGATCGTTATTTTTAAAATTCAATTTTAACCGCTATAGTTGTTCTGGTCATTGAATTTACAACCGTTGGAGTACGTTTTGTCAATGTGGGGCCAGAAAAATATGTGGTGTAAGTACCGTATCTCATTCCATAACTAAACGAAAGTTTCTTAAAGAAAATTCGAAAAGGAAAACTTGATAGGAGACAATTATTTCTGCAATCCGCGAATAGTTTTCGGGTGTCATTCTTAGTAATTTTGGTCCACAGTGGAAGAAATATCTTTAAAAATAAGTAGAAAAAAGGTAAAATATTAGATCTCCAAATATTTGCAGGCAGCCTTTGTCCAATAGTGGCTGTCTGTGATGATTATATTGTATTACACAGTATTGTATAGAATTGCCACTACAATATAAGGAAACTTTCTTCCATAAGTACAAGTTTAAATATTCCATTGTATTGTTATTCTGTATAAGATCACAATATGTATAATTAAGACATGTATTTAACATGTTACCTTCAAGTAAAGAGAGAAAGTTGTAGGTCGTGGCCTCGTATTCACAGTTAAGCAAACCTAAAAGCGAACTTTTTAATGCCTTCGCACGTGGTTATATTATTATTATGTATTTAAGCCTATAGAGGGTCCATAAGAAAGGTGCAATAATTTTAATATAAGATGGGGCATAATTTTACTGAACCGGTACAAAAATAATCATCTATAGGTAAAGTTAGTTACCATAGCCCTTCACATTGTTATATCATTATCATAACAGCCCATTAATGTCCCACTGCAGGGACGGGCCTCCTCCCGTGACGGAGGGATACTTGGCCTACTAATACCACGCTGGCCAGACGGATTGGTATAGGGTTTAATTTCAAATTTTCCGTCTTTTTACTTCGTAAAGATAATATTTACGCTTAGTCCCTTATTCGGTTTTTACGACACCCATGGGATGAGATAGGGTGGTGACATATTGTATTCTTACTCCGTCACCACACAGACATTTTTATATACACTCTGTATAATACTTAACTTTAGAACAGACTTCTCTTTTAGTAGACGAGTAAGACTTAAAGCTTATGACAAAAGTTAAGTAACGAACGGAACCGAAGGACATCTATGAGGATTTGAATGTAGACGAAACAAAGCAGCAGGTTCTTAACTCCTTAAGAAATAAGGTGTGGATTTGTGTATGAGATAAGTTTAGTCGCGATAACAGCTAGGTAACATAAAAATCAAAATCAATTTCGAAAACCTTCTATTTCATTTTTTTTCCACTTGATTCGCAAACGAATACCTTAGGGAAGAAATATTACCCCAGAAACCATAGCGCTGTACAGGCTAACAAGACAATTTAGAAAATTGGACACAGAAATATAATCCTGAATATTTTAAGTAACAAGCAATGAAGTGCGTGTGGTAAAGTATTACGAATAAATAAAAGGCCCAGACAAAAATCTGTATTAAGTTGTGTGTCATCATCATCATCATCATAACAGCCCATTAATGTCCCACTGCAGGGACGGGCCTCCTCCCGTGACGGAGGGTTACTTGGCCTACTAATACCACGCTGGCCAGACAGATTGCTATAGGGTTTAATTTTAAGTTTTCCTTCTTTTTATTTCGTAAAGATAGTAGTTACGGTTATTCCCTTAGTCGGTTTTTACGACACCCATGGGATGAGATGGGGTGGTGACATATTGTATTCTTACTCCGTCACCACACGGATATAAGTTATGTGTGCTTTACATTAATGCTTATTAAAGTTATGATAATTAAAGTCCTTTCTCTTCGTACAGGAACAACGTACTTTATTAGGATAATGTAGCCTATGTGTAACCAAGGTGCCAGTTCAAATTTGAGCGTCGGAGATCATTAAAAAGAACGCATAGCAATTGCTAAATTTACAACACATGCAGTAAATTACATAATTACAATTACACAGACACACACACACACACTAACACGTGATCGCACATGCACCACACACAAGCACACTCACACGCGCGCACACATACACCACACACACACTAATACCATTTGTTTTTAATGTATAAAATCTTTAATTAACTTTCATTAGTAATAAGTTTTCTATCTATTGTTTAAATATGTAATACTGCTAAGGAAGAGCGAGACCGCTTGTCACAGGCATTGTTTGCTTAAAAGGCGGTTTCAATCACTACATAATAATGTAAACCTATTTAAAGAAATAAAATTATTTGTATTGTATTGTCTTGTAAATAATATAGATAATGAGGAATAATAATAATATAGGACCGCACAAGGTGGCAATATTTGGAGGAGGCCTATGTCTAGCAGTGGACGTCAATTTTTTTTTTTTTTTTGAAAGACAACTCCCGCACTAGGGATCATGCCCTGTGTAGCGGGGACCTTTTACAAACATCAACTAACGGACACAAAGAACACCCAGACCAGGACAATAATTTTGCGCTACCGTCGCGCCACCGAGGTCGTCAATTGGTTGAGATGATAATAGATAACGAGAATGGTACAAGGATAGCCTATATGTTAAAGGCGTCAGCGGCGTATAACTCAGAAGATGCAGTTTTATATCCCGTTTTGAGCTTTCAATTTTTTCTGTTACCTTTACGTTCTTTTCAATATAAATATATAAATATAAATATTCTTTACACATTCACACAACGACATCTAGTCCCAAACTAAGCAAAGCTTGTATTATGGGTACTAGACAACGGATAAACATACTTAAATACTTTTTTTTTGTAAATACATAAATATTATACATAGTATACATTATACAATAATATCTAATTTTATTTTTATTACACGTCCGCTGCTTTTGTGACCTAATCCTTACTTTAATAGATTGTCGTTCATAAAAGATATTTTAGATGTGGTTGACCATCTGTTCTCATCTTAACAGTTCTTCAAACACCCATAAAACATTCTTTGACTTAAACGATAGCTCATCTAAACTTCCCTGATATAATGTTGATATATTTTTAGTCATTACGAAATCGACCTCTACGTTTAAAGTATAGTATAATTATATAATCTACCAATTAGGTATTATATCCTTAGTTTAAATAGTAGAAAAATTCTCACACAATAGAACATTTTCAAGTACTAATTTTTCTCTTAGTATTCATCTATTTTACCCGCTTGCTCCACTGCAAGGTCAGGTCTCTTCGTTCCGTATTTTCGAGTTTTCCTTCTCTGACAACGGTTTTATGTTTTCTCCTTTCGTCAACTTTCTCAACACTTTCGAGGGAAAACCATTTATACTCTAAATAAGTTACCGCA
The DNA here is from genome assembly GCA_905475405.1 of Schrankia costaestrigalis. Taxonomy (NCBI): domain Eukaryota; kingdom Metazoa; phylum Arthropoda; class Insecta; order Lepidoptera; family Erebidae; genus Schrankia; species Schrankia costaestrigalis. Next base: position 6,762,315 of record FR997850.1, read on the forward strand.
AGATGTGTCTTTACATTTATATTAATAAAAGTTAAGTTTCCTTCTTACTTTGTTACTTGTTCATTCTATCATTATATTTGTTAAAAATTCATCGAGTGACTTTTATACTTTTCAACTCAGCTATTGTTTTACCTCGACATTATAAGGTATCTTTAAAAAAATATCTCAGTTTTTAATACAATCAAAGTTTTTATCTCGTCAATCCGTTGATCACAATTAAATTTAAACGTGACAATCACTCGTTTAGCAAACGCACTAAAATGCGCATACGATTCCCAATCGAATCGTGTTAGTCGATTATGTGGAATCGATTGGTTATAACATCACTGATGTTGATAATAAATGTAATCATTGTCGTTATTTTTTATTTTATTTGTCTGTTTGATAAGAGAGAGTACCCCTAACGGCTCATACGCGAGTATCAGTGGATAAATATTTATTTGCCATATCCTGTATGTATAAAAAATGGAGAAAAAAACCTTTATTGCCGATATTAGGTTATGATTACTCTTTCAACATAAATAATGAACATTGGGACTCCAAACCAATACCTACTTTGTAGATTGAATTTACACATACGACCTCATTTATAACCAATGGGTGGGCTCGTCCCTTTCATTTTTTTCTTTTAAGGACTGCTTTAGTAAATTTTTTTTTTCTTTTAAAAAGACAACTCCCGCACTAGGGATCATGCCCTGTGTCGCGGGGACTTTTACAAACATCAATTAACGGACACATATAACACCCAGACTCAGGACATTAATTTGTGGATCTCACAAATTATTGTCCTGCGTGGGGATCGAACCCACAACCTCATGCGCGGCAGCCGCTGGCTTTACCGGCGCGCCACCGAGGTCAAAATACAAAATACTTATAATATTATTAGTAAATAGTTAAGATCGTGCTTAGATTTATCAGAAATTACGGTAACGTTAACTCGCTCCCCGTTCTGTACGTTCGAGTTTTAAAACAAAAGACGTTTTTGAATCATTAACTTGTCAAGATGTTGAACAAGGAAAAATGTTTTCAAAAACCGATTCAAATGAAAAAAGGTTTGAAAAAAACGTTGAGAAACCTTGTATCGAAGTTGGGTAACAACAATAATTGAAACTTTTTTTCTAAGGACTCTTTTTTCTTCTTCATCTTTTCAGTTGCGATACCTTAAGTACCTATTTGCTATGTAATTGGTGTCGATGAAAATTTAAAAAGAAAAGTAGACATTTTGTCAATAAGAGAACATAATTATTATAGTCTCCTTTCATTACAGAAAATAAGGCAAGTCCTTGCAGTGAAACATGTACTAATACTATATTCCTCACACTTTCACACAACGCCATCTAGTCCCAAACTAAGCAGAGCTTGTACTATGGGTACTAGACAACGGATAAACATACTTTAATACTTTATTTTGTAAAGTCACGAGCAATAATATATACACATTGTCAAATTTTGTAAACTATCTAGATGTCTATCTAGACCTTAGAATACCAAAATTAATTCGTAATTTATAAAAGGTTCCGTACAGCTTTTAACTAATCTTCGAATAATCAATTTTGGATTAGCAGAACTTTAGATAACCGTTTTACAAAATGTAAAAATGTGTACATTTTATTGCTCGTGACTACATATTATACATCCAAAACACCCAGACCAATACAAACACCATGTTCATGCACATAAAGATTTGCATTGAGCGGGAATCGAACCCGAGACCTCTGCGTAGCAGTCATGTTATATAACCACTACGCCATACGTCAAACTATACTATAGTAAAAGAAATACAGTCAAAACATATATGTTTTTTACGTAATACTATAATGAAATAATATTAAATAATCTATGATCTCGATACGTACAAATTTTATTAAAAGTTAGCTTCTACCAGAATAAATTATCGTAACCGAAATGTTTTGGTTTTTCTATTTATTATTTTAAAGGTCGCCAATGCGTGAAATTATTATGATGTTAAAATTATCTATGGGTATTTTAGGGTTCACCAAAGTCACTTTTCTTTTCTTGAAGTTATTGTGCATTATTTAAAGGTTTTTTTGGACATCCTAATATACAGATAAAAAGACTATTTTATAAATATTAAACGACATGCTTTACAACTTTATTTTGCTTGACGTTTCGTAACTGGTTACACTGGCGTATCAAGTTGACTAAGAGTTAACCTCCATTACCTATGCGAAACGTCTAAATGCGTTTATGTGTCATCGTAAAGTAATTACTGTAGTAGACAGTTCATTAAACACTAGCTGACCCGTGCCCACTTCTTTGGGCGGCGAAAAAAACTCGTCCCCTTTTTAAACATATTTCATTACTGCTCCAGGTCTATTAGTCATAGCGTGATATTATATAGCCTATGACACTCCCCGATAAATAGTCTATTCAACATAGAAATATTTTTTTAAATCGGTTTAGTAGATTCAGAGAAACTTTACCTCTTTATAATATTAGTATAGATATAGGTAAGTGTACCAAGTTCATTGCTCTTTACCGTACCTAGTGTATGTTGTACTATGACAACTTTGACCTCCTAGTTTATATCACACCCACTCGTAAAGGCGTAACTCATTAACTGTTGAGTTTTTTTGCGTACTATGTGTGATCAGAGTTTGCATATTTGATAGTATTGTAAGATTTCTTAATATGACGCTAAATGTCTCGGTGGTTTAATAGATGCGTTTGAGAATGGCCTGCATAAGGTCAAGGGTTCGAGTTCGGTTCCTAAGATGTATGTATGCAATTTTTGGGGGCAGAATCTTAGCGTATATTAATAATTAGGTATATGATGCTGATCTCGAAATCAGCGGCGCGGGAGCGGGGCGTTGCGAATAACGAGCTCCCGCCGCCGCCTTTAATACTTGCCCCCTTACTCATAAACGCCTTTTAAATTTTAGTCTTAGAATTTTAGATTAATTAGCTTAAACTCTTACGTTGTTTGGTATAAGGTTGGTTTTCTTAATAAAAATCTCGCTAAACAGTGATTAAATTTAAGAGGCGTTTATGAGTAAGGGGGTTAGTAGCATTGTAAGCAACACAACGACCCTAGAAATTAAAAAAAAAAAAATTAAAGTACCATGTACGCTTGCGTTTCTTTGATTTCTCATTTATGACGCTATATTACATGAAATCCGTGCTTAGCTAATTTTAGTTAATTAATTAGCAATTAAGCACTCCTCGTAAATATGAATTAATAGCATATTTTTGGATATGTTAACTTCCTGGTTACCCGCTGTGAAGCATTATTATCACTGTTCATTGCCATTTAACACGTACGAAATAGCTATTACAAAATTTGATTCAACATGTCAATTCTCGTTCCTTAAAATCGTTAAAAATTCGTTTAAGTTAACTTTTAGTTGTCAAATTGCCTTAACTATTGTGGGACAATTTGACAACTAAAAGTTAACTTAACCGAATTTTTAACGATTTTAAGGAACGAGAATTGACATGCAGTTTTAAATTTGATGTAACCGTTTAAACACTAATAGCAGGATATTATCCACTAATGATCGTCTTAAGACTGGATGTGCTATATGTATCCATACACGTGACTGTAAAAAATACGAAACTTGTCTTTTTAAAAAGACAGGAAAGAAAGGAAAATGGTCAAGTAGTTAATCAGCGGTATCAAAGAAAACGTCATAAAGAACTTTATACTCTTTTTGGAGTCGGCTAATAAAGCTTTTTGCGACTCAAAATTTCATTTCCATATCACGGTCACGTTTATAAGTATTTTTAGCTATATAAGAATAACCCTAACAACCGTAAATAAAATATAAGTCGCTATTATATTTTCATCAAATAAACTATCCAAAAATCCAATTTAGTCTAGGCGCTAAATACATTCAGGACCACAATACCGCAATAAATATAATGTATAGATAAAACACTATAGAACATTATTACATTGCATGAATTGTTATTTATTGCTATTGGCGGAGGTCATCGCACTAACAAGATAGACTGGTCTAGCCGACTCTAGCCATTACTGGACATAAAACACCTGGTTTTTTTAACGATTACATGCTTGATTGGATTTTTGTACAATGTCTGATTTAGACAACAGATTAAATATGATGGCCGTCTTAGTTAATTGCATTTTGAATGAATAACAATAATAAAATAATTATTTTCTTTAGCTTAGCTACTTAAGAACGTTCCACTGCTTAGACGGTCAGCCATCACCACCTATAAGGTGTTAGAATAGTTTCCGAAACCTTATTGGTGGACGATATTTGTAGCAAGGAACTGTACCTATAGCCTAGCACCATCGCTGTGTCCACTTAATCCGCCTCCAAGCAGTAATTTCCATCAATGAGACTTTAGTGTCCCAGAGTGACGACCGCTATGTAAAAGCTTAACGAGCAACTACTCCGTCACATCACAATCATCATCATCGTATCAGCCAATTGACATCCACTGCTGGAAATAAGCTACTTCTCCAAATATTGCCACATTGTGCGGTCTTGTGCCTCCCTTATCCATCGGTTCCCGCCGAAACACAACGTGCTTCGTATAAAAGAATCTTAATTTGTCATCACATAAATAGATCTGTCTGTACCAAATCTATACTTAATATTATAAAGAGGTAAAGTTTGTGTGTTTGTGACGTTGTAGGGGGTAATCTCTAGATCTACTGAACCGATTTTAAAAATTCTTTCTGTGTTGAATAGTCCATTTATCGGGGAGTGTCATAGGCTATATAGTATCACGCTATGACTAAAAGGAGTGGAGCAGTAATGAAAATGTTTAAAAACGGACGCGTTTTTTTCGCCGCTTAACGATGTGGGCACGGGCCAGCTAGTACGGATATAAAACGGAAGTCTATAGTAACGCGCGCGATTACACTATTAGTGCACGTTTACGGAGAAGCGGGGCGTCGGGCGTGGCGTTGAGCGGGGCGTAGGACGTTTTTTCTGTTTATGCTGAGGCGGAGCGTAAAGCGGCACGCATCATCGCACGCGTAAACACAAACTTATAGCAATATATGACGTTGTTTATAGAGAAGCGTGGCGGGAAGCGTGGCGGTGCCCGCCGCGTTGCCCGCCGCGGAGCCCGCGGGGATACGTCAAGTGTATAGCAAAGCCGTCAAGTGTGTAGCGCTCGTCTCGATCAAATCAACTAGTTTTATATATAGCTTCATCGAGAATTGACGCCGCGTGCACCGCCGCGTGCACCGCTGCGTGCGACGCAGCGTGCGACGCTCTATTTTAAATAAATGTGTCAAAAAACGCTTCTTTACGGAGAAGCGTTTACACACCCATACAACGCAATATATTTGAATACAGTGCGGGCCGCCCCGCTCAACGCTGCGCCCGACGCCCCGCTTCTCCGTAAACAAGGCCTTATAACTCTAATAGCGCAATTTTAGTCATAACCATAAATAAGTCAACTCAACAACAAATTTAGATTTATATTAAACATAATAGTAACACATAAATATAATTTTAAAAGCATTATTTCTTTTTTAATTTATTACTCTTATACATAACAGTATTTATCGGATAACAGTAGAGAAAATGTTATAAAATGTATAACTTGTAATAAATCATTTTGCTCTAATTGAGAAATCCGTCTTTGACTAAATCAGTTTAGTTTTATTGATAGCAATGATAATAAAAATCAATCTATAAATTTACTGAATGGCGGTTTAGTATTTTTGTTTATGTCTATCATTACTAGAGGTATACTGTTACACAATAGCTCATTAATGTCCCACTGCAGGGACGGGCCTCCTCCAGTAACGGAGGGATACTTGGCCTACTAATACCACGCTGGCCAAACGGATTGGTATAGGGTTTCATTTCAAGTTATCCTTCTTTTTATTTTGTGAAAATAATATTCACGATTAGTCTCTTAGTCGGTTTCTACGTCACCCATGGGATGAGATGGGGTGGTGACACATTGTATTCTTACTCCGTCACAACACGGAGGAATTTTTCCTTAGTCTGTCACGATTAGCTCCAAAAGTTTAACATTTGGAGAGGAACTGTACCCTACATTTAGATATAGCTAGGTATCTATTTAGAGAGAGTAACCGCAGCATGTCCATAGCAATTATCGAAGCGTCCATTTTCCCGATGCCCCATATCAAAGGGGCAATCATGTTATAAATAGTCACAGTTATCGGTTTCACGCAAATGGCTTTAAGCTTTTATGTTTAATTTTAGATATATTTTTGTTTTATTCGCTCGCTATGATTGAGTCTTTATATCTCTTTTGAAAAAAGTATCTAAGCACTTCTACAAATTCATCTTAAATAGTTTATTATTTCTCATATAACGCCATCTTATCCCAAACTAGGCAGAGCTTGTATTATGGGTACTAGACGATACACATACAAGTTCATACCTTTTTAAGGTAAACACATACATATTTCAATTGCTGGAAATCAAACCCGGAAACTATAGATTACTATGTATGTACTAAAACATCACATCCCTATTGTTTACTGTTTGGTTAAATACCTAAATGTGATACAATTTTCCTCTTAAGTTAAGGCCTTGTCTCTACAAAGGGACATTTAAAGGCCTCTCTAATTAGTCCGTAAACATAGATTTAGATTAACAGAACAAAACAGAGTGTGTTTAATCAGCAGAAAAGTAATCACAAATCGTGACAGGCGTGTTGATAGACTCTTGATACCACATTGCAAATAGATGCAGAAGAATAAAAATATTTTGTAGATCTTCTATCGACGCGCGGTCAAACTACACACATCAAAAAAGTCTAAGCAACATGCATGATATTACAAATTTACCATTTATATTAATTAATTTCTAAGTATTTACTCACTCAAAGTGTATAGGTAAGTAAACTTTTTTGTTATTGATGACATACTGGCTGGTTGTAAAAAAAAAAATTCGATTATGTTTTGTTTTTTTTCATAAAATTCAAATGACTGCGAATTTGTTTGAATTTGAGTGCATGTTAATTGCTACGTTTTAGTCTTGATTTTATAATTTTACCAACCATTTAAATACAGTTGGCGACAAAATTGAATTGTTAGATATTCTTTACGTCATGGAGCGACGTCATTTGACGGCAGATGAAATGCAAAGAGCTGTAGGGATGTTGCAAGCGGGAAGTAATCAATCTCAGGTATCTCGACATTTTGGTATTCATAGAAGTGTTATTTGTCGTCTTTGGCAGCGCTACAATAATACAGGGGAACCCGCTGAACAGCATCCAGGCCGTAAAAGGAGTACAACCACTCGGCAAGACCGGTACATACAACTGACTGCAAGACGCCAGCCGATGTTAACCGCTCGAGAGATAAGTTTGAGGCTACAAAATTCAAGTGGTGTTGATGTAAGTCCCCAAACTGTGCGAAATCGACTGCATGAGTACGGCCTACGAGCTCGACGCCCTATCAGGTGCCCACCGATACGTCACGGGAATCGCGCTCGTCGAAATGAATGGTGTAGAGAACGCATAACATGGACCCAGGAACAATGGGATAAAATTATGTTTTCCGATGAGTCGCGATTCGGGTTTAGGCCTGATACAAGAAGGGTGCGAGTGTACCGTCGACCCGGAAATACTGAAAGACTCAGGTGCGTTCAGGAAGTTCATCCATACAGCGGCTCAACAGTTATGGTATGGGCGGGTATTATGAAGAACAGGCGAACTGAGCTCGTTTTTGTAAATGGAAACATGAACGCTGAAAATTACGTTGAGGATATTCTCAGACCTTATGTCCATCCATTTGCACAAACCTTTGGCTCCGATTTTACGTTAATGCATGACAATGCGCGTTCACATACAGCTCGGCGAACCAGTGAATACTTGGCAACGGAGAACATCCAGGTATTGCCCTGGCCTGCACAATCGCCAGACCTCAACCCCATCGAGCACGCATGGGACATGCTCCAGAGACGTGTTTTGAAGGACTTGGACGGAGTGACAACAACCCAACAGCTGAAGGATTTGCTACAATTCCATTGGGAGCGAATACCGCAAGATGACATAAACAGTCTCATTAATTGAATGAATAATCGTTGCCGACAAGTTCTGAATAGCAGAGGAGGCCATACTTTGTATTAAATTGTCCTATTCTTTCACAATAAATTCATTTTCTTAAGAAATTTCAATTTGTAAAAAAAAAGTTTAGTTTCTTATGTACCTGTATATTCTAATATTGTTAATTTCTGTTATTAAAAGAACTTATAAAGAAAACAGCTGTTATTTTTACATCATAGAACCCTAAAAATATTATTTTAAAAATAAAATACAACGTTATAATTAAAATAAATGGTAAAATAAAAATAGGTAAAAAAACTTTTTAAGTTAAACGGTTTTATGTTAAACATACATTGCAATGTTTAAGATAAATGTACTAAAAACCAAAAAATAATAAAAGAGATACAGTCGTGGGATTTATAAACATATGCATAGACTAGACTAACATAAAACCGTGGGGCACGTCAATTGTCTACAATCATTGATTAAAATGTTTCTAATCTAATCCATTTCTAATCTAAATCCAACATTAGTATTTCAATAAATAACTATTGGAATTTCCATGATCAAGAAAATAGTAAGTAATTTCCTCACCATCTGCGGGCCAACTGCCTAAAGACGAATTAAACGATTCTTCTATCGCACATTAAGTCGATAATTTGTAATTAATAATAATTTGACAATTGACGTGCCCCACGGTTTTATGTTAGTCTAGTCTATGCATATGTTTATAAATCCCACGACTGTATCTCTTTTATTATTTTTTGGTTTTTAGTACATTTATCTTAAACATTGCAATGTATGTTTAACATAAAACCGTTTAACTTAAAAAGTTTTTTTACCTATTTTTATTTTCTAGTTTTTAGTTTTTATTTCGCATTCTGTTTAATTCATTTAGTGCTTAATTATTGCAAGATTTCCTGCCCGTTAATTTATTGCAGTCCAACTCCTCTATACGTAGTCCCTGCAAAGATCTTACTATACTAAGAGCCCCGTAGGCTTGACCTTCTTCAAACAGTTTCGCACCTAAGTATACGACTGCGTGATTCACAGTGCTGCCCTGCATTTTATGTATTGTAGAAGCCCATGATAGTATTAAAGGCAACATTCTTCGGTTTGCTTCGATGTAAAACGGCGGAACCCACGATTACGTAGGCTTGACAACTACAACAACGACTGGCGGCACGAAGTCAAGTATCTTGGAGTCACACTGGACGAAAACCTCTCGTTCAGGCCGCACATACGGCGAGTGACCAGGAACGCACGCTTCTATCTCGGCCGGCTACACCACATGGTTGGCAGGCACAGTAGAATGTCACTACGAAACAAGCGAACTATATTCAAGGTTTGCACACGCCCAGTACTCACATACGCATCACCAGTATTCGCACACGCGAGCCCAACCCTTATGAAGAAGCTCCAGACAGTACAAAACATATTCATACGCCGGGCGGCCGATGCACCGTGGTATGTTTGCAACGCGGACCTGCACCGTACCACTATACAGACCAATACCCACTATACAGACAGACAGATAAAACAGGCCTGTGATAGATTCTTCAAATCTGCAGAGGAACACACAAATCACCTCATAAGGGAGGCGGTGGCCTACACCCCCGTTTTCCCTAACCCCACTACTCCACATGTCATACGAAGACTTCGTAAAGTCCTACTGGACTCACCGGACACCCTGTCCTCCGATCTGGAAAGGCTTGTCAAAGCTCAGATCCCTTAGGTCCCCCTAAGCTCTCTGTTAGTTTATAACATGACCTGAACGCAGTGCGCGCTCTAATCATGATCCCCTAAGTAGGTTTCTCTTAGGGAAAATCAAGTGGGCGTTCCTTCAATGGGGCGACGCTTATGTAAGAAACGCTTCCCCGGACCCCAGTCTGGGGAGGGCGTTCCGATTCGCTTAGTAGCTCTTATGGCATCCGAGTAGTAGGCCTGGTGGTTTTTAGCCGGTAAAAGTATAATAACCCGCTAGGGACATAGGGCCTCCATCGGGTACTAAAAAAAAAAATCAGCCGTCCCCTATTAAATTCTTCCTAAAATATTCACATATCATTTTTATCCACCCTAATGCCATACAGTTCTCGGCGCGTTTTAACCTTTTACCTAACTTTAACTTGGGTGGTGTATCGCTAACGACGTATCATTTTTAGCCACCCTAACGCTACACAGTCCTCAACACTATACAAAATCTTGACTTGGGTGGTGGATTCAGGTTGTATTATTCAGATACCTAAATTACAGATTCACTTCTAAATTTAAATCTTATTATTTTACGCCATTTAGTGGCTGCGCCCATCTTAAATATTGAGGTTGTATAGTGCACTGTATTCTTCTTGTCAAGCCCTTTTATTTGATACCCATATTGGTGGGATTGATAAAAAATTGTTATCAGCCATTTGGTAGCGGCGGCCACCTTAAATTTCAATTTTGCATAGTAAATTGTATTCTACTTGTTGAGACCTTTCATTTGATACCCATTTTGATGGGATTGATAAAACCTAAGTTATCCGCCATTTTGTAGATGCCGCCATCTTGGATTTTAATTTTATATAGTACATTGTATTTTACTGGTTAAGCACTTTCATTTGATACCCATATTGATGGGATGGGATTAATAAAACCTACGTTATCCCCCTGTTTGTAGCGGCCGCCATCTTGGATTTTTCTTTTATATAGTACATTGTATTCTGGTGGTTGAGCCCTTTCATTTGATACCCATATTGATGTGATGGGATTGATAAAACCTACGTTATCCCCCTGTTTGTAGCGGCCGCCATCTTGGACGTCAATTTTTTATAATATATTGTATTTTGCTTGTTGAGCCCTTTCATTTGATACCCATATTGATGGGATTGATAAAACCTACGTTATCCGCTATTTTGTAGCGGCCGCCATCTTGGATTTATAATGATAATGAATAAACATAATTGTATTGTCACCAAAACCCAAAGTGTATACAAAATTTCAGATTAATCGGTTGACAGGAAGAGGGTGAAATTTGGATTACTAAATTTGACCCAAGAAAACAAACGGGGTGAGCTAAATAAAACCGTTTAATAAATTAATATAAATGGTAAATTTGTAATATCATGCATGTTGCTTAGACTTTTTTGATGTGTGTAATTCAAAAATTCATGGTGGATACACTCGTATGTTTTTATATACCACACTGCAATAGACTATATTGAACCTGACAGAAAGTGCTAATACAGTCCAAAAATAAAGACAACAGATGGTAATCAGGCTATACTGCGTATCCATCATCTTGCTGGTCTGACCGGGTCCTGGATGTAAACCGGCTAAACTCCAAAAACAATACGGAATAACAAACCGTTTGTGGGGCTTTCTGCTTATGTATAATTTATATTTGAGAATTTGACAGGCAAAAAGGAAATATAAGCTAACAATATGGTATTTTAATGTTATGTTAATAATTTGACACGTTTCCATCCGTTCAGAATCTAGTACGTAGATACTTCTCTACTATTATAGCCAGGCACTACAATTGGAACAAATTCTGCCAACGTAGCTCGTGCACTCTTTGTATGTATTTTTACTTCTGTTACTATTTCTATGTATGTTCTGTCTCTATGCGATGATACTATGTTAGTTATTGATCTAAAAACCATACTGAATATTTATTTAGATATTATTTTAAAACTATAAGTAAACACAAATGGAAGCGATCACATTATAGGAAGTGTTTGTTTGACATAAATATGTAGTCATAAATATATCTCATTGTTTTTATATTACGAATAAGACCAGGGTCATGAAAATAAACACATATTTTAGTTTTTAGTATAACAAGTCTATTTAACTCATTTATTTTTAATTCATGATGTTTTTTATGCATTTGTTTTATAAAATTACTGTTGAATTGTAAGAGATAAAGAATAAAAATTCCACAAAATCAGACAAATACTTGTAAAGCCCGCTAACAATAATTGTCCTTTATAAGCAATACCAAACCGTCGCACCTCTCTCACACATTCACCCCCTTACTCTTAAACGCCTCTTAAATTTAATCACTGTTTAGCGAGATTTTTCTAAGTAAAATTGTATGAATTTAAACTAATCAATTGATTAAAAAAATAAGAGGCGTTTATGAGTAAGGGGGTGAGTCATTAGCGGTCCACTGTTGGGCATAGCCCTCCCCAAGATCGCGCCTCTATTTCCTTTCCTCTGCCCGTCAGATCTAACCATTTCCGTAAACTTAACCTTACTGTACTAAGAACATAAAATTAAATAGTTTATAAATTCACGAAGGAGCCAAGGCATTTATAAATGCCTTGCAATAATTAAATAATACAATAATTCACTTCAATCATACATACATGAGGAAACAATATTTTTTTACTGTGAAACCTTCGCACCTCATTAAAATTAATAACACTATACAATATTTTTATTTATTTATATGTTTTCCTGAATGTACACATACTTTGGTTTTCCCTGTTCGGTTAACTAAAGTAAAACAATTATGTCATTATTTAATTTATTTGGTGTCATTGTAATTGTATTAAGTAATAATAATAACGTTTTCCTGTAAGAAAATATTTAAACAGAAAAAAGGACATACTTTATACTTATTAAGTTAAAGATTTATGTGTTTATTGTGTCTTAAATGGCATCTAAAAAGAGTTTATTTAGCAAAAGCTGAAACTAAAAATTATACAATATTATAATTGAATAAAAAATCTGGACATCCTTGTATAAATTACCTATAACTGAGAGTCATAGTCTGATAATTGTTACTAAGTTTTACACAAATACTTTAAAGAACTACATTATGTTAATACTAATAGGTACACTGCACATTCTAAACCTTCAACAAAATATCGCCAAGTTCACTATTATTACAGCCAAGACCTTATTGAAGGTTTTTCAAAACAACCTATTTGACCCTCAAGTTTCAACACGCCATGCTTACGAATTTATACAGCGTCCAAAAATAAATGTTTCAAGTAAAATTGTCGACGTCCCGCCATTTCTTTTACAACTCCTATTGTGGCAAGTTCATAAAATGTGTATTATTATGTAATACTACGAATGTACTAGTCTATAATTTACTGTCTTTGTTGCCATGTTAAACTTCCGATGTGTATTATTTCCACTAGCTATTTTATTCTCTTTTATTATTTTGACAGTTGTTTGTATAGGCAACGCTTTTTACTGTCATTTAACACCTTGTAATAAGTAGTATTTTACAACAAAAATTGCATCAGGGATGCCAGAATTCTTCACGTTGTGATAGGTAGATTACATCTTATTGTTAAACCGTTTGATTGATTCCATTGTTATGTAAATTTTGTGGCATTTTGTGTATAAAAGTATGTAAGAGATAGTTTTATAATTTGATAGGATACATTGCTACTCCTTCCAGTTTGAGCTCCACGCAAGACGATTATTGCAATCCCCAACATATTGCTATAAGCCTGGATGTACTTTTTGCCCATTAATTTAATTATTGTTAAAGTCTCAGCAAAACGGGGCACTACCTCTAATGAGGGAATTGAGTAGTACATAGTTGATTTATAAGATACATAACTTTATCTCTCGGTCTTTAACAAAAAATATATTATCAATACATAAGGGTATACATACTATACTTTAACTTCCTTATATGTATGATCTTATTGTTATACTTTTATAAAAACATTAAACTCATTATATGTCTTTTTGTTGCAGGTAATTGACCTCTATATTAGTGATGTCTGCTAAATGGATATTATTATCACGACAGGTATGAAGTATACACATTTATTATTGTTATCGATCTGTGTAAATTATACCTAGTATCATTATTTTGAAGGTTTAGCTCATTTAATGATACTTACTACATATTATGAATAATTTCATCTCGTCACAAAAGGCTTATGTCGTTGGTAGGTAAATGCACTACAGCCAAACAAAATCTTTACCAGTACTATGTATAAGCTGTACGCGAAGTTTCACATTGTAATGTCAACAAAAGCGATGGGGTTCTACCCTGGTGATAAAACAAGTACACAGCAATGACCTGATATCGTCAACTGTTAGTTGGAGGGTTAAACACTAACCCCCTTACTCATTAACGCCTCTTAAATTTTAGTCAATTGATTAGCTTAAATTCTTACGGTTTTGTTTGGTATAAGGTTGGTTTTACTAATAAAAATCTCGTTAAACAGTGATTAAATTTAAAAGGCGTTTATGAATAGGGTATTTTTTCAATTTTTAAACGTTTTTCTCCATATTCGTTATTTATTTTTTTTCAATTCAGTTAGTTAGAAATAAGTTTATGTTTTTCATAATAAAACAACGAAATATACAAGATCAATTTAAGATATCATAAATTTTGACTTCAATTCAATTCATTTCAATTCATTTATTTATTAAACATTATAGGCTCACAGTGTTACACCAAATCGCTTATATGCTATGTCATAGTAATACAATGCAATTTCAATATTAATATACACATACCTACATTAATCCAAAAATAATCAATATAATACAATAATTCAAAATAACATAATAATTTTAATATAATACAGTAATTCAATATAATGCAATAATTCAATATAATGCAATAATTCAATATAATACAATTATTTAATATAATACAATTATTTAATATTTATTAGGTTAGATAAAGGGTTACATTTTCCACAATTGTTACATAGTTTGAAAAAAATATGTCAACAGTCGGATAGGCTTTTAAAAAGTCGTTTATTAGTGCTACCGCCCGGGTAGTAGGAGTTCCAGCCTTAGGCAACTTCCACCAAGGTGGGTATGTAAGCAGCCTATGCTGTCGTCGTCCCACACCTCGGGTATATGAATCGGGCACATACAAAAATAGATTCTCTCGTACCGAAGGATTGTCAACCTCGTTGACCAGCAACAAATAGAAGTGTAAGATAAGCGTTTTCTTACGTCTTACCTGAAGAGTTTCTAGACCAACCATACCGGCGACAAATAGAGAGGGGTAAAGAAAAGGATAAAATCCGTAAGTGCGCTTGTAAAGCAATCGAGCAAACTTTCTCTGAACCCTCTCAACCATGATCTCGTAAAGTTTTTCCTGAGGGTCCCATATAATGGCATTATACTCCAATTTGCTACGTACATATGAGTTGTAAAGTAGTTTTAAGGTATGAACTCTATTGAACTGGATTGACATGCGTATTATAAAACCGACATCTATTAGCGCGCTTGCATATTTGCGTAATGTGCTCATGAAAGTAACAGACGACTTGTATCTTTATACTGCATTGGACCTAACTATAAGTTTCCAACGTTTGATTCCTGAACAAAAAACAATTCTTATAGGTCTTAAGACAAATGTAGGAACATGGTCAGGAGACCATGACCTATACTTATGACTAAATTTCATAAGAAATCGGATGCGCGATTGCGTGCGCAAACAGACTCACATTTACAATATCAGTATTATGTCATTACAACAGTGTAATCACAACACATTAAGCCGTACAATATCATTTGAAAATATGCCTTAAAACAAAGGCATAAGTTGTTTGTTTACGTGTTAAATAAATTTAACAATGCAACAACGCAGTATGTTTGTTGATTACAGTAACACTCTGTTATGTTAACAATGCTAGCCACAGTCAAGTACAAAAGTTAATTACTGTTAGCCCATATCATTCCGCTGGTGGGAAAAGACGAGCGATATAAGTAGTGGGAATGGCCAGGCCACATTTGCCAAATGCCTTACGATCGATGGGATATAATAAGCAAAGAATGGTGCCTGAAGTCAACGAATCGGCATCGCGGCTGACCACGTAAGCGGTGGCGTGATAAGCTAGAAAGGGCACAGAAATACTGGTCTTCATTTGACGCCTGTGGAAGTCAAAGCCTTTGTCCAGCAAGCGGATGATATCAATCAATCAACTATCAGTGCAGTCCACTGGACATAGGCCTCTTCCAACACGCGCCACAGAACACGGTCCTGCGCCTTTTGCATCCAGTCCGACCCAGAGACCTTTTTGAGGTCGTTGGTCCACTGAGCTGTAGGACGCCCTACTACTTTTGCCGAGCGTATGATATAGGCTTACAATAACAGCAATAAACTTCAGTATTTGACTGTACAGTACACTTGAGATCCACAGTGACAATGTCTAAACAAATTTGGTGTAATAATATCGGCTCACTGGTGTTCGTTTACCGTGAACGACTTTCTAACGTTACGCAAACTAACTCTGGCTTTTTTTTTGTTAATCCTATAACTGCTTTAACCAGTCGATTAACTTTTAGATTCATGTTTTTTT
Source organism: Schrankia costaestrigalis (assembly GCA_905475405.1). Lineage (NCBI taxonomy): Eukaryota > Metazoa > Arthropoda > Insecta > Lepidoptera > Erebidae > Schrankia > Schrankia costaestrigalis. The sequence goes on from FR997850.1 coordinate 6,778,565, forward strand.
TTCAAGTTTATTCATTTTTCCTAATGAAACGATTATTATCGTTTAATTAGTTAGGGTATATAGATAGATTATATATATTAGAATCTCTACTGGGGAGAAATCAATTAACCTATTTAATTGATTTCTCCCCAGTAGAGATTCTAATATATATAATCTATCTATATACCCTAACTAATTAAACGATAATAATCGCTTCATTAAATGTAAATGTTTTCCTTATACTTAACTACAGGAATTTGTTTTATTTAAAGCCATTTTTGTACTATGGATGCTCAGTGCCGTAGGGTGTTTTAGAGGCACAAAAAATATCAGGTTAGGGAAAATCATTTGTGGTTTACATAAACAATGAACCAATTATCAAAAATACAGGGGATTTCAACTCGCGAATTCGTACACGAACAAAACAGACAATGTCTGAAACAATATTATAAAACATTTATTTCTAATTTTACTTAAGTTTGCACTATGCTCACTAGACAACTTTTTTGTAAATACATACAAATAATTCTCCGTGTGGTGACGGAGTAAGGGTACAATAATGTCACCAACCCATCTCATCTCATGGGTGTAGTACAAACCGACTAAGGGACTATCCGTGAATATTATCTTTACTAAATAAAAAGAAGGAAAACTTGAAATTAAACCCTATAACAATCCGTCTAGCCAGCGTGGTAAAAGTAGGCCAAGTATCCCTCTGTCATAGGAGGAGACCAGTCCCTGCAGTGGGACATTAATGGGCTGTTATGATGATGATGACATACAAATAATACATAGAAAACATCCAGACATATGCCAACTACAACTGGTTACTGCACATAAAATTTATGTAACTTTTAACGACACAGAAAGATGTCCCTCTTGTCATAACTTTCGATAACAAACGTGTAACTTATTGTTAAGAGACAAAAACAACATGTATGTATAATTAAGACGTAATTAATACGTTTATAATTGTTATTAGTATTGTTGTGCGTAATTGTTAATGTTGTTATAAACAAAGGCTTTGTCCTGTTCGGTAGAAATATTTTTGCACTGTTATTGCTCTAGCTTAAGAGGATATCTATACTGATATTATAAAGAGGTAAAGTTTGTGTGTTTGTGACGTTGTAGGGGGTAATCTCTGGATCTACTGAACCGATTTTAAAAATTCTTTCTTTGTTGAATAGTCCATTTATCGGGGAGTGTACATAGGCTATATAGTATCACGCAACGACTAATAGGAGTGGAGCAGTAATGAAATATGTTTATAAAAGGACGCGTTTTTTTCGCCGCCCGACGAAGGGGGCACGGGTCAGCTAGTTTAGTATAATTTTGTTCTATATACTCGTACATATGCGTGTTGTTTGTTTTTCGAATTTGTGTGTTTGTGTGTGTATTCGTGTGTTTATGTTGTTAGGCATACATATTGCTGAGTTGTTAAAATGTGTTTTTTGTTATCTGGTAAATGTAATGTCCTATATTTACCAAATAACAAAAATAATTCAAGCAATCCATGTTTTAAAAGAAAACAAGACTGCGCAGAAATAAAATGCCGATTTCAATTTCATAGGTAAAGACCTAATATTTAGAGGGAAAATATTTCTCTACCACTGGAGGAGGAGACCAGTCCTTGCAGTGGAATAAAAAGTACGGAAGACTTGATGATATTTATATTTTAAAAATGCACTTTCATCATAACAGCCCATTAATGCCTCACTGCAGGGACGGGCCTCCTCCAGTGACGGAGGGATACTTGGCCTACTAATACCTCGCTGGCCAGGCGGTTTGGTAATATTAATATTTAATTTCAAGTTTTCATTCTTTTTATTTCGTAAAGATTATATTCACGGATAGTCCCTTAGTCGGTTTTTACGATACCCATGGGATGAGATGGGGTGGTGATATATTGTATTCTTACTCCGTCACCACACGGAGAGACCATAATATAAATTTATTTAATTACTTTATACAGATTGAATTAGCGACTAGCTTGACTAATCATTAGTACTTTTAATTAAAACTTGCACCCTGTTATATAAAAGCTAGAACTAATTACGTAGTAGATAGGTATGGCATAGGCATACTTTTAATTAACCTTTTTTGATAAAGATTATTTCACGGTTCGTTAACACAATGCTTTGCTCTACTTTTTTTCTTTTAGACAACTACTGCGATATGGATTAAGGCCCTGTGTGTCTGGGATTTCGTGCGTGGGATTAAAACGTGCAGTTAAATTATGTATTTCATTAAACGCTGAATAATATAATTGAAATATCATCGTAGTAAATAAAGTTTCGTGCCACATAAACTGTGACACGAAACTTTATTTACTAGAAAACATTATTCACGTGATTAAAGGATATACATATTATGTATAAGCAAACATTAAAAAAATCCAAAAAAGCCTCTTCTTAATTACTTTAGCGAGATTTTTCTAAGTATATTTGTATGAATTTAAGCTAATCAATTGACTAAAATTGAGAAGACGTTTATGCGTAAGGGGTATTATTGAAAAAGTAAATATGTATTATGTAATTTAGAAACAAAAAACATAATTATGTGCTGGTCTGATAACGTATGCCGCGCCGGTCTGATATGTGACAGATAAACTGATCATTTATGATAGAAGGACGCGTGCCAACATAACCAATCTGGCTACAGTTTCCTTATTACATCGCAACTACTGTATCGAATGATCCTCGGCCTTGAGTACGAAGACTTAAGTAAAAAAAAAGCGATTATTATCGCCCTGGTCAATGACTGCATAAGCTCTAGGAATTGCTTCATGTTATAAACTAACTTGAATATTGATAGAAGGATTTGTTTTTTTTTAACTTAGATGTATTTTTCCTCGTAGCGTATTTATTAGGAGGTAGTGTTCATAAAATTGGTGTGCTAGAAAAATTGTTTCATACACATAGCTTATCTGCGTATATCAATCATACATATTATGCTTTGCCTATTAAAAACTACCACAGGAAGGAGCCCCCTCCTGATGGATCTCTAGGCTTGACTGAAACGTAGAGTCAATGTTCAGACCGGCAAAGAGAGTTATTTTAGAGGGGTATCGAGTAATTTTGTCACCACTCGCAACCCCAACAATTAGATACAAGAGGAACACAGTGGGTTTCATTGCGTAGATCAGTTTATTGTGTTTCGAATACAACCGCTTCGAGGGCGGGCTTCTAAAAAGCCAAAGTAGTGACAATGATTTGACGTATTTCGTTGCAATTTTAACTTTAATTACTAAATTAGTTCACGTAATAAATTATATAACGAAAATATACGTAAGTACATACAATCTTTTTTGTTATTAATTAACGTGTGAACAAGTGAAAACTAAATTATTCTGTTTGCTTTACTTTTGGTATGTATTAACGTGTCATGTTCTCTTTGTAGACAGCTAAAAGTTTTTGAGTTGTATTTTACGTATCGTTGCATGCGGTCTGTTGGTTGAAAATTAATTATCACAGATTGTTATATGAAATAGTTATGCCTTCTAATAGACCATAAATACTCCCTTTTACAGGTCGGAAACGCATCTGTAATTCCTCTGGTGTTGCATGGGCGGCGGTTATCACTTACCATCGGGTGATGTGCTGGCTCGTTTGCCTTCCATTACTTAAAAAGAAAAATGTCCCTCTGCATGTATGGCCTCCATTAATTCACATAAGAGTAATCATTCTGACGCGAAAATTTCTGACGTATTTTTATCTTAACATGACGTAAATCCATAAAAAAATTTGCTTCAAAATATATAATAAAAAAATTATGTTTTATTATGTAAGCAGGTTGTGCAGTTATGTTTAAAACTAGCTCCGCGATGTGCAGTAAATAACTGTAAAGTTGCAACTGCATGATCGAATTTTATGTAGATTAGTTATATTTACATACGCTGCATGTATAGTAACAGTGTCCTGGCCTGGTGTCACCATCTTTTCCACGGCTGAAGAAACCGTTTCCATTTTAGGAAAGCTCGTTGAGAAAGAGAAAAAATTGAGATAATTTAATGTAAAAGTCTATAAATACCAATATTGCCTACGCGGTTTTAAAAGGTCAAATTAACCTAATGTCACTGGAGGAGTCCTGTCCCTGCAGCGGGACTTTCATGGTAAATATATGCTATGGGCCTTTAATTTACCAAACACAATACAGGTTAGTTCGTTCCGAGTTCTCGATGTCGACTGTTAGTTATATTGATATTTATAGTTCATGGTGATGGGATAACATCGATATGCTAATGTCGATAATAACTTTCATAATTTTTTTGTAAATCTTTAATTATTCTGCTTGCGGTGTGTATTGACAAAGTAGTAGTAGTAGTCTTTAAATACTTATGTTTATAACGTAATTAACAATTTAATGATATATAGTTAATTAGTTAATACTCGTAGTTATACGCACAGCTTGATATCTCTTATCATCCACTCTCTAACAAACTGACTCTTCACAATATTTTTTATTAATGACTGGTTTAACTAATTGTCCACGGCTGAGAAGCCACAGGCTCAGCTGGCATAACATAAAGAAGTTAAATTGCATAAAGTTTTGTATAAAAGAGTTTTTAAGTTCCCTGATTTGTTTAGCTACCATCTTTCTGTATACTAACACATAATCATTTTATAAATCATAGAGTAACAATAACCGTAATCAGCGGCACAATAGACCTTGTTGTCGTATACGTCTTAGCAATCTTCCTATTATACTATACTAGTAACAGGGGGACGCTTTCAACGAAACATCGTTACGCCATCTCCATTTCGGCTTACTACGCACTCAGGAATGTTTACCCTATTTTATATATAAGGATTCTTATACATATGTATCTTAATGGACTTTTTTTTATATGATGGGAGGCAAACGAGCCAGCTGGTCACTGGATTTTGACTGCCTCGGTGGCATTGCGTTCTTGCAGGCGTCTGCCGTATGAGGTCGCGGTTTTGAATCAATCAATCAATCAATCAATTAGCCTATTGCACTCTACTGCTGGACATACGTGCGGTTTTGAATACCACGCAAGATTTGATAAAGATTGTTGTTGTCCACAAATTATTATCTTGAGTATAAAAGGTCTGTTTGCCTGCAATTTCGGGTCTAAAACTCCTCGCGACATAGGGATTAATCATCAGTGCGATGTTGTCTTTTTAAAATAAGTAAGAAAATTGCTGCTTAAAATATTTTAATAGGTCATCCAATTAGGTATCTGATGAATAGCATAGACTTAGAACAATATTTCAAGCTTTTTTCTTCCTATTTGTCTTTAGTTCTTAAAATATATTTCATCTGATACCGTCCATTTATGAAGACTTGCTCTTTGCTTATAGCTCTGACAGACTCGGTCTCGAACATTATCTTTACGAAGTAACAAGAAGAAAAACTTGAAATTAAACCCAATATCCGTCTGGCCAGCGTGGTATTAGTAGGCCAAGTATCCCTCCGTCATGGTAGGAGGCCCGTCCCTGCAGTAGGACATTAATGGGCAGTTATGTGATGACTACATTGACTCAACAACCCAAAGTGTGATTATAGTCTATGCCACTATGTGGCCACCTGTCTTTGACCACCTCGAAGCTTACTGACTGTATCTTGGTGGCCCTAGTCGTGGACGTATTGCTACCAAATTGAATCAAATATGCTTACTTAGAAACTCAAACTGTACTGCACTGAGCTTAAATAATGCCCTTCACATTGTTATATCATTAGTCCACATTATATTCTTATCTATCCAACAGTTATTGCTTTCAGGAAGTACTGAATACATTTACGCAGTAACTGCGCTATTTATAAGGAGTACTATAATAAAGTTATTTATCATTTGGTTAACTACGCAACTAAAGCGATTAATCATTTTATTGAATCTTATATTTTAATACATAAATTGTTTACTAGTGCTAACCAAATTAGTTAGTTTGAATCTTGGTAGTTTAACAGTGTAATTACTATTTGTTTATGGAGTAGGTACGGTGTGACATTTTAATTCTTAGCTTATGTGAGTGTCTAGCTTGATTAGTTGCTGTGTGTACCTAACAACAGAATATAAAATAATAATAAGCGAGTATATCCGTGTGGTGACGGAGTAAGAAAACAATATGTCACCACCCCATCTCATCCCATGGGTGTCGTAGAAACCGACTAAGGGACTATCTGTTAATATTACCTTTACATAGAAAGAAGGAAAACTTGAAATTAAACCCTATACCAATCCGTCTGGCCAGCGTGGTATTAGTAGGCCAAGTATCCCTCCGTCACGGGAGGAGGCCCGTCCCTGCAGTGGGACATAATTAGGCTGTTATGATGATGAATAAGCGAGTATAGGATTGTATTTTGAAAAAATATCGATGTCGATAATCTTGCTACATTCGCTGTATCACGTAAGTACATCACTACCGCGAGTTAAAATTATAAATAGCCATCGTAAAAATCACATGCTGAAACACCAACCTAGTCTACTAACGTACGCTGACGGGACGCACGTTAAATTGGTTTTAACAAAATAATATTATTATTTCTCAAACATTTGACGACCTCTGTGGCGTAGTGGTTATATTACATGGCTGCTACGCAGAGGTCTCGGGTTCGATTCCCGCTCAATGCAAATCTTTGAGTGCATGAACATGATTGTATGCATTGGTCTGAGTGTTTCTGTGTATAATATGTATGTATTTACAAAAAACAAAATGTATTTAAGTATGTAATTATCAGTTGTCTAGTACAAACTCTGCTTAGTTTGGGACTAGATGACGTTGTGTGAATGTGTGAGGATTATTTATTTATTTATTTACACAACTCTATCCAGTCCTTAACTAAGCAGAGAGCTTGTACTATGAATAAGTAATAAAACAGAAAACATGAATTTATCGTTTTTATAACTTATTCTCCGTTTCTTTAAGGGAATTTGCTGCGCGCTACTGCACTTTTTTATGCGAGAAATAACCAATTATTAGGTTTTTGACGACTTTAAGTGTTATAGACGAGATATTCGCATATATTTCGAACGAAATCAAAAGATAGAACACTTGATCTGCAACCCTTTACCAACGTATCTGTCTGTCTAGCTATAAACTGGGCTTTCTAATACCAATTAGTAAGCCAAGTTTTCCTTCTTCACTGGAAGAGGCACTCCCTGCAGTGGAACATTAATCTCATAAGTTAAACTATGATAAAGCAAGTAAAACTTCTAAATGTAATTTCCATGCCACTTGTATAACATTACACGCCACTAAATCGATGAACAAACCCTTTGCATTTCGTAATTTATGTCCCCATCGGTTTCCCCTCCCTAAAGGGTAGGCTAACACTATTAGGAATACAGTCAATATACGAGGGCGTGTAGTATGTCCACGTCTACCCTTGTCTTTTATAATTATTTTATATTGATGTGTGTGTCATAAGAAAATACAATATAAATATATCAATGTAGTGACTGACTCAAAATAATTCGTCCTCTGACACCGTAAAATCTAAATGAAGGGAAGCTCGCATAGATATATTATTTTTACATAAACAAAAGAAAACTGTCCATAAAATCATAAAAATTAAAATCTGCATGGTCTAGTAGTATTAGATTAACTCTGTCACAACAGAAACATCGTCCATGTAGTGTAGTACATACAAGTCGTCTTTATTTTTTAAAAAAACCAACTTATTTTACTGACATGAAATTAATGGTCACCAAGTACTTCCATTTATTCCATGCTCCATTATGGATTTTACCATAAATATCGGATTAATATTTCTGAGAATTCTACAAATAGTGACATTAAATACCGCGACATTGTGCTGCAGCTTCTTTGCCAGCGATGTAGTTTTTCGGGTACCAAGTTTAACAAACTAAACTACGTAATCTGTTTAGTCTATATTATATATTGATAATTAACTCCGGTCCAATCAGCTTATCAGTAAGATATACAATGTTATTAAAGATAAAAATGTGCTCTCTCTGATAATAACAAAACGTTCATATTTAATTTGTTATTTAATAATAGAATATGATTTAACATCCGGTGAGAAGATTGTTTTTGGATGCAATATACAAGTATATTTTTCTTTTAGCAATATAAACTTACTATGCATAAGGGTCATAGCACATATAACGTAACGTAAGCGGAACGTCACCGTATCAACTCGAGTCGTTCAGTATTCTTTGTATGAAACTCCTTACTGCACCGCACACTAATCGGATACGTAACGTAACCGGATTTTTAACGATTGACACCGAGCAAAAAGGCGAGGCGATGCCGGCCGATCCGTTTACGTTACGTTATATGTGCTATGACCCTAAAGCTGTACATAATAAATTGCAAATTTCAAAATGCTTTATTTTATAAAATTTATTACAAATTGTTTGAAATCGTCGTTTACTTAACATTGAAGCTACAGTTAAAATTATAGATCGACACAGACAAACGCCACAGCACTAAAAAAAACCGCGTTGGTTGTTTGTCCAATGTAAATTAGAGGAAAAAAATAAAACCTATCTACTACTGAAATCTACTTCTCTGTCTGTGTTGAACCATAAATTCCAGTTTCCAATATAAATAGGTACTTAATTATATTGTATATGCATAGGACGTTAGCAACATGCAATCTAAGTAAACTCTCAACTCGTTTGGTCCACCATGAGACACATTTTTTTAATTGCTGGCAAACGAGCAAGCGGCCCTTTTGAGGGTAAGTGGTAATCATCGTTTAAAGACGTTAATAGCTCCAGAGAACAGCCAAGTAATGTCTATCCTAGACAGAAGTTGTAAAATCTTATACCCAGTCATTTCCTGAGCTGCAACTTTAATTAGTTATTGTCTTCATAATTACCAAACATCTGCAAAACTTCTTATTTACCAAGAACTCCTTATTTTTGACGAATAATCTCTTACAAAAGATCTCAATTTTTTTTTGTTTACATGGCAACGACCTTACTCGCTCCCGGCTGCTTGAAAGCGACTCGCTCGCCACGCTTTTTTCCCTTAGGAACTTGCAATAGCTCCATCTCTGTCACCAATCTTATTTCGTGTTTTAAGAGGGCTCGCTTAAATCGATTTGTCTCGCCTTAACTCGCCAAGATGCCATCAGTGATGATATCACCGTCTCCTTTCCTCTTTTTAAACCTGTCTTTACGCTGCCAGATTTAATTTGCCTTTTTTGCTGCGGTTGAAATGTGGCATCGTTGCTATTAGACGGTCGGTTTTAGAAGTGCTTTGCATTGCATTGAATGCAGCGGAAATATAAGCTGACTTTGTATGGAGAGCTTTAGAGTTTGGTGCATATTTAATTTGGTCGCTTGCATTAGTGTGTCTGACAGTTTGTGGTTGTATTGTGAGAAGTTTGCTTGTATTTGTATGACGGTTTTATGTCGTAGCTATTTAATTTTGTCTTTACGACCAGCCTGTTGTTTAAATGGACTTTTATAATAAACTTTTTGTTGATAATATGTAACAGTTTAGTTGTTCTAACAAAACTTTAGGAACTATTACGATGGGATACTAAAGTTTCACTTTTATTGGTTAATTAGTTTTTTATTTTCTTTTTATTGTTATGATGAATTTTCTTACATTAAATTGTTATTGTTCTGAGAAATTAACCAAAAAGAGTATTACTTTGTCAGACTCATTTTAAACATTATAGCCCTTGAATAACCTACTATCCTTGAACTCCTCCAGTGTTTGGCTTAATAATCCACAAAGCAACAGCATAGGAATTTGTATCAATTTTACTTTGTTTACGGGAGAGATGAATGTATGAGTAGCTTCTTATTTAGTTGTCGTTTCCAATTTCATTATTATCGCACAGAAAGTAATTTTAAAAATTATATTTATTTTTATACACTAAACAGCTTTCTTATATTTAATGTATTATAACATCGTAGCTCGCTATTCTTACCAAATAAAGCTAGACATACAAAAACTTGTTCAATAATCTTTTTTACAATAATTTGTAATTTTTACTTTAGCACGCTTCGACGATTCCTTTATCTAAATAAGAATTCGTCACTCTAAAAAAAAACTGTAAGCTGCTTTGTCACAGCTGATCTGGTAACCGGATCTAGGGCAGTTCTTGTGTTGAGCAACACGCATGCGCGCAGTCGCCATGTTGTTTTATTAACTCGTGCGCAACGTCGCATCGCGTGCAGTTTGCGCTAATATCATTTCCGTGGAACATCCTGTAGTTATTTTTTGTAAGGCAATTCATATTGTGCCCTGTTTCGTTGGGACTTAGAGAAATATGGGTTGTAAGGACTGAAATTACAAAAAATTAGCTTAATATGCTTTCCTTAGTAACAGTAGTAACAACAAAAAAGTCTTAATGTAAAACGAAGCAAAGAAGTAATTCTTTTGAGATTAACAGAAGTTAATGTTATCAAGAGACAGATCAAAATAAAGAATTCATCATAACAGCCCATTAATGTCCCACTGCAGGGACGGGCCTCCTCCCGTGGCGGAGGGATAATTGGCCTACTAATACCATGCTGGCCAAACGGATTGATATAGGGTTTAATTTCAAGTTTATCTTCTTTTTATTACGTAAAGATAATATTCACGGATAGTCCCTTAGTCGGTTTTTACGACACCCATGGGATGAGATGGAGTGGTGACACGCTGTATTCTTACTCCGTCACCACACGGAATAAAGAATTACTTAAAGCAAAAAAAAGCCCCAAGTAGCAGGATTGCTAATTTCAAAATCAACACTTATTACTTTGCCAAGTTATCTTACAGTAATCACTTGCCGTAACTCGTACTTATTTCTCAACATCTTGTTAAATTAATTAAAATTAACAGTATCATTATTTAAAATGATACATTATCAATTGCGTTCCTTATCTATCTCTGCTCAAGTTTCACTAATTATGTAAACAAATATTTTGTATTTTTATTTCTTCAATCCATTTCAAAACTCCTTAACCTAATTGCTTAAAAAAGCCTTTTCTCTAGATAAAACTAGCTGGTGCCTGCGACTTCGTCTGCGCTGGATCACTTTTCCGAGTAGTTTATGCAAAAATACTAATTATAAAGAGGTAAAGTTTGTGTGTTTGTGACGTTGTAGGGGGTAATCTCTGGATCTACTGAACCGATTTTAAAAATTCTTTCTGTGTTGAATAGTCCATTTATCGGGGAGTGTCATTGGCTATATACTATCACGCTATGACTAATAGGAGTGGAGCAGTAATGAAATATGTTTAAAAAACGGACGCGTTTTTTTCGCCGCCCAACGAGGTGGGCACAGGTCAGCTAGTTATGTATACAATGGGTCCGATTGCCTTTCTTTTCGCTCTTAAATAAGGATGCACTAAAATGTATAAAATAAGACCACGTCCTTATATAAAAGCTATTGCGGATGTCACAAAATAAGAACGTGACCTAAAAAACTACCAATTCCTTTTATCTATGAAAACAACCTTAAATAAGAGTGTTGTTATATCAAGCTTGACATCTGTACGTCAAAATTATTTATTTATAGGCTTTGTCGCTTAGCGACCACATCGCCTGTATTACGTGAAAGTTAGTCTTACTTTCGTTCGTACTTATTTTGCGTTTTTACTTGTGATATCTTTTAATTTGTTTTTATAACATGGAAACAGATAAAAAGAGAAGGATGAAGAAAGAGCAACACAGTTTATGAACACTGTAGTTGTCACATCGAACGGATCAGAATTATCTCTGATATGCCGATATGTAAACTGTGTTTTTGTCTGTGAACTAATAAGAAAAGACGCACTTTTTTATAAGGAACATAGGCATTCAGTTAGGTAATTTAACACATTTAAACACTCTTACCGTTGATGTTCTTCATTTAACCTTCTTTGCACAATTATAACACTGATAGGAAACATTTTTGTTACTAAAAATCCAAGAAATATTTTTTTTTAATAGATTAAAATAAGTTCGCACAAAATTTCGAGCGACTTTAATTAAGGCTGCTTTTGACAGCTTCTACTTAAATAAGGTCAGTCAAATGTCAAATAAGACGAAACGCAATCGGAATAAGAAAACTACTATCACTAATTAAGTTTAGGATGACCCTATTTTAGTGTATGTTCTTATTTAAAGGAAAGGTAATACCCATGTGTACTAAAAATTTAAGTTTACATTTAAGTTCATTTTGTTGTTCTTAATTAAAGCCAATAGAGAAACGCAATCGGACCCAATATCTTTATAAATTATTGCCTATGTGTTACTCTGATGCATAAGCTATTTTATTGTAAAGTTTCAATAAAATTCATGTAGTAGTTTTCACGTGAAAGAATAACCAACATCTATTTATAATTACAAACTTTCACTCTTATAATGTTTATTTCTCCCATTCCTTACAAAACAGAATTTCAAAACTCCTTAACCTAATTCTTTACAAAACCCGTCTCCTCTCTATAAAAAACGAAAGACCCTCGATACAGAATCATTAAAAGAGTTTTCATTCATTATTTTTATACTATATTTGCTCATGGCAACATTGTCATTGTAATTCACATTATGTAAACACGAAAACCGTCTTTATTTCTGTGAATGTAAAGTTGATTTTCCCGTAGCAATGAAAGATGTAAGTGGGTGTGTTTGTACTATAGTTAGTTAGTAGCTGCCATTGCGTTTAATTATCAGACTTGTCAACTCCATCATTATAGAGGTATATCACGCGATCGCGATGAAACGATGTACTGTAATCACGATATTAAGGCTTACCGTACACTTGTCTGGTTACACAAGATTAATGTCTCAAGTAAAGTTAATGTTTTGTTCCAACATTGTGACTAAGGTTATTTAATTTAATTGTACGGTTACAATTGTTATAAATTATTCGCTATCGAAGGGTTTTATCACAATTATTGCGTATAAAACAGTTGTCGGTACTCTAGGTTTCATTTCAAGATTAAAATATAACATAGATAATTTTTTTCTAGCTTATTAAATTTTGAATCTAACATGTAGTGACTTTACATAGACTTCAGTCAATGGTTAATTGAACCTTCCTTTCCCTAAACTATTATAAGTTATAACGAAATGAAAACATCCAGATCATTGCAAACCTACTTACATGTTTATGCACAAAAAGATTTTCATTGAGCACAAATACAGAGTCCAAGACCTTGGCTGCATACCTGGCATGGACATTAACTATTACCCCACAGATTTTAATATAAATGTATAAAGTAACATTTCCCAAATCTCATTTCGTTATCGTTTAAAACGATTAGTTATGTCCTAAAAATTTTATCGGTCACCGGTTTGTTCCACATACGGAACAGTGTAGCCACACCTTAACCTAGTAATTGTATGTAACCGTATACAATGTACACACGGCTTCATATTAACCCAAAACCTTATCGCCTACCATGTCATGATAAAATTAAACTTAATCAATATTTTGAAAAAACAAGCAAGCAATGTGGTTCTAAGACAGATGTTAAAAACCATAAAAATTATAGTCATCATAGCCAACTTAACGGTCCACTCCAGGGATGGACTTCCTCCAGTGACAGATGGAAACTTGAGGCGCTTTTCTGACAAGCAAAGGTTAAAGCTCCAGTGTTCAGTCCTGTCTCTAGCGAGTTAAAATACTACTGCTTTACTGTTTATACCATGCTGGCTAAACGACATCCATGAGATAAGTACTGGTGGATCCACATAACAGCCCTTTAATGTCCCACTGCAGGGACGGGCCTGCTCCCGTGACGGAGAGATACTTGGCCTACTAATACCACGCTGGCCAGACGGATTGGTGTAGGGTTTTATTTCAAGTTTCTTTTAATTTCGTAAATATAATATTCACGGATAGTCCCTTTGTCGATTTTTACGACACCTATGCAATGAGATGGGGTGGTGACATAAATATTGTATTCTTACTCTGGTACTGATGGATAAAATATCTATTTTTATTCCGTCGCCACACAAAGAATTACTATGTCATGTGTAAAGTACAGGCCTGCGTCCATGACTGAACGTTCCTGGCCTAAATTTCATGCATTAACATTGTCCATACGAGCATAGTTATTAGTTAAAACACAGTAGCCGATTAATTTTGTTTTGATGCTGTTCGCTGCACTTTGAGATATGCCTATTAATAACAAAGACATCGCAACATCAAAAACGGAACATAATAATTTATTTCAAAATATAGGTCGGATGATGTAAAAAGGATATTGAAAAAAGAGGTCACTCGATGACCTGTTTTTGGAAATCGATTTTGGGCGCTGCTTTTGGCTGATTATTATTATAGATAGAATTGTGGCATCGTTTTCCTAACTACTTTTACAATATTATTATAAATCCAAATCATATCATAACAGCCCATTAATGTCCCACTGCAGGGACGGGCCTCCTCCCGTGACGGAGGAATACTACTAATACCACGCTGGCCAGACGGATTGGTATAGGGTTTAATTTGAAGTTTTCCTTCTTTTTATGTAAAGGTAATATTCACAGATAGTCCCTTAGTCGGTTTTTACGACACCCATGAGATGAGATGGGGTGGTGACATATTGTATTCTTACTCCGTCACCACACGGATATAAATCCAAATGTCCTCCGTAAATCTCATTCCATGGCTGTTATAAAACGGACTAAGCAGGAAGGTACTCAGATATCACATCTCCTATTATATCTAAGCGAAAGAAGGAGGTAAGTCATAACGTCCTATCTTTTGGAGTCTTTAGTCGTTGGATTCTTAAGTCTTAGTTCTTTAGGGCTTCTTAAACTTGCTAATTGTTGAATCCTTCGGTTTAGTTACTTAGTCATAAAAATCAGATAAATCTTAAACCGCATTTTAGTCTGACTTGCTTTCTTTAATAGTGTACAAAACGCGGGAACATTTATTTTATTTTACGCAAGGATCTGACAAAGGTTATTGCACCATTTCACCAAAAATGGCACAAAACTAAATTTGGATTCTTAATTACTCCAACCAATTTGAATGGCTGGGCTGACGTCAAAACCACATTATTTAACGAAAAACCGTTATATATTCTAACGTTTTATCAATCAATAAAGTATATTAAACTATCAATCAAAAATTTCATAAAAGCTAAAAGAAATTAATACAATCTATTTTAGTCCACTAATTAACTTAATATATTTGGACGTCTACATAAATCAGAGACAAACTGGTATGAGAAATTAAAATTTATGATTGTTTATGGTGATGTTGTAGGTGTAAAATAACTGCAACGTGTTACTTGAGGTTTATGGCCTGGATAGTTCTGTATAGTTCTTTGAACTTGACATTGTCAGCCATCAGATATGAGCTCCAAAAATGTCTTCGAAAAGAATAAATTGTTGATTGCGTTACATCTTCTAATGATAAGTTCTCACTATTTAAAATAAATAAATAAATAAAATATTCCTCACACTTTCACACAACGCCATCTAGTCCCAAACTAAGCAGAGTTTGTACTATGGGTACTAGACAACGGATACTTAAATACTTTTTTGTTTTGTTTTGGGTAAATACATACATATTATACATAGGAAAGTGTTATTAGTTTAGTGTTTATAGTTTATTTGTAAGTGTTCTGGTTACATTTACGTTATGGTAGCCATACACGATCCTTCCTATCGTCCAATCGGCATGACGCTACCGATTGGATCAGTTAGAATTGACCGTGTGTGGGAGTGGATCGGCATGACAGTTAGAATGGATGGCAGGATCGAATTTCGTTTCTTTTGATTGAGATTGGATCAAATCTGCAGTATCATGCCGATTGGACGATAGGAAGGATCGTGTATGGCCACCAAGATAGATGTCTATAGCTAGCAGATTGGATCAAGCCTGCAGTATCATGCCGATTGGACGATAGGAAGGATCGTGTATGCCCAATGTGGACGAACTGCAGATTGGATCAAGCCTGCAGTGTCATGCCGATTGGACGATAGGAAGGATCGTGTATGCCCAATGTGGACGAACTGCAGATTGGATCAAGCCTGCAGTGTCATGCCGATTGGACGATAGGAAGGATCGTGTATGCCCAATGTGGACGAACTGCAGATTGGATCAAGCCTGCAGTGTCATGCCGATTGGACGATAGGAAGGATCGTGTATGCCCAATGTGGACGAACTGCAGATTGGATCAAGCCTGCAATGTCATGCCGATTGGACGATAGGAAGGATCGTGTATGCCCAATGTGGACGAACTGCAGATTGGATCAAGCCTGCAGTGTCATGCCGATTGGACGATAGGAAGGATCGTGTATGCCCAATGTGGACGAACTGCAGATTGGATCAAGCCTGCAGTGTCATGCCGATTGGACGATAGGAAGGATCGTGTATGGCTACCATTACTATTTATACTTGAGTTCTAATTGTCTCATTATGATATTCGTTTAATTTAGAAAAAGTCATAAACAAAAAAAAACTGTCATTCAACAACTTGCCAAACAGAATTTATCAGTAATGGAATGGCCACCTTATTAGACCACCTTTGCTTAGCAGTAGTATCATAGAGGCTGTCATTAAAGTAACTATTGATTATTATACTAAAAAAACAAAATTAACTAAAGAATATGTAGGTACTATATATTTTAACTAACAAGCAACTCCCACGCGTGTAAAAACTAACACTTGTATCATGATAATGAGTTATTGATTGATCTTATTATCTATATCTACATGTTAGCCTGTGTATCATCGAACTACTACTTACACTCGCAACATGGGTCATTTTTAAGGCACCTAATTTTACGTCTGTTTCTATATTCCTCCTTACTCATAAACGCCTCTTAAATTTTAGTCAATTGATTAATTAGCTTAAACTCTTACGTTGTTTGGTATAAGGTTGGTTTTCGTAATAAAAATCTCGCTAAACAGTGATTAAATTTAAGAGGCGTTTATGAATAAGGGGGTAGGTATTTAAAAAAAAATCTAGTATAAGTTCTGCTTAGCTTGGTACGGGCCGTTGTGTAAGAAAAACTTAAAAATGTTTTATCGTAAGAAATCTTTTATAGGCCGTTGACCTACATTTGACCAAAACCGGCAGATGTATTGAAGTGTCGAAAAGTTGGAAATACCGGTTACTGATTAAAACTGACGGTACTCCTTACCCCGAATTTATTTCAAGCCGATATCGATAGGTTTGGATCATGCATCCCTTTGTTATTATGTATTTACATAGTTTTCATCAGTCTCCCATTTATGTTAAGGAATTTGAAGAACGTACCATGTACCTAGTCATATAAATTTATGTCGTGGGAGCAGTGATGCATTGGTATAATAATTAACATAATTAAAAGGGAGTGTATTGTTTGTACTTAATTTGTGTAATGCACTTGCCTCTCCCGAAGGCATTCGTTTTATTAGCACTGACTCGACATTAAGACTTAAGCTCAGTACTCACATACGGTTTTACTCGATCGAGCAAACATGTTGAGCAAAATCCGCGACTAGACTTTCGTCCACACATTCAGCATTCACCTATCGAGTACAGCTCGCTAGAGTAGGTGCGAAGGAAATTACTTTTTCTATAGATCCATCGAGCCGGCTCGAGCGAGCCTTCGAGTTGTTGTTTTGTGGTCCACACCTTAAGTTTTACTCGGGTTGGAGTAAAACTATCGAGTAATATCGTATGTGAGTACTGAGCTTTATTGGTTAATAAAATATATAGCATGCCTGATGGTTTGTACCGTGAGTATTCATAATTTTGTGACCCTTCATCATCATTATATCAGCCAATTGACGTTTACTGCTGAACTAGGCCTCCTCCAAATATTGCCACCTTGTGATCATTATTTTTTAACCCTTTCACAGTGCCGCCAGCAGACAGAATAGTAAAACAATGCACGTGTACCATATATGGTACGCTGCACTGGGAACGTGCAGTGTACAATTTGCCAACTTCTGCGCTAGGGATTGACCGCTTTGTCGCTGAGACTTTTACAGATCTGAAAGTAATAGATAGAAAGAACATCCAGTTTTAAGACATTTATTTGTAGATCACTAAAACAAATTATTTTGCGCGAGACCTCACCTTGCAAATGACAGTCGAGAAAAAATTGCATTGAACCGGATCGAACTCTGAGAACTCTGCATCGCCATACTTGTAAACATAATAACCACAACACCTCATAATATAATAATAATAATCCTAAACAAAATTTTTGGCTAAAAAACCTTCAACAAAATGCACTATGAATATTGTTAATATAAACATTATGATCAGCTGATAAGTTGAATGACCGGTGCATGTCGTTGACCCCGCTAATGGTGACTTGGTGAGTCCAAACCTATTTCTTGATGACAGATTCACGATAGTGAAATCACGACAAGTGCTTACATTTAATGTAAACTCTTTTTTTATAATATTTTCTTAGATTTATTTATTTTGCTGTGTGTTATTTTGAGCTCGCAAAAAGGATGTTTTTTTTTTGTTTTTGCTTCCGATATTATTTCTATGTTGCGCAGCTGTTTTAGGTCATAGCGTAATATTTTGTTGTATTTATATAAATAAGATTAAAAACTTTACGAAATAAGCGCATACAAACAACATTTGTAATTATCATGGTGTCACCGGCACGGTATCTCTTACGATAATAAACGAAGGAAAACTGGACGAAAAGCTCTAAGTTCGGCAATTGTCCATTCGAATCTTTAATTAGAAAATGTGTATCACTTCCGATTAGCAAGATTTTTTGAAAAACGTATGTTTATACTATGTCATAACGCGATATTTTACACAGAACTTTAAAATTTTCTTTCCGCCCTTATAACCCCACTTTTTCTTCTTTTACAAACGAAGGGTAGTGCTTTGGGGTAAACATCATAATTGTGAACGAAACTCGTTAGTTACAGATACGACGTCTTTTATAACACAGGAAATGGAGAACGCCCTCGGTTTTCCCCTATTTCCTTTTATCTTGTTCATCTATGATCTCAAAAACGACAGAGGTGGAAAGGGGAAATTACATACAAAATAATAAAATGCACCTATCTGGTGTATCATACATCTACTCCCAGAGGTGCCGTAACGGCGACTAATGGAATGTTTGCAAATACATTCACAAGAACAAATAAAAGGTAAACTTTTTAAAAACAAATACCGATCCGCGTTTTCAGCTTATTATAAAAAAGACAGTTTGCTTTTGTCTCTATAGAAGAAACCTCATATTTATAGGCAGATATTATTAAACTAAAACATACAAATTTTTAAGTGAAGTAACTTATCAACTGTCACGTTGTTTAACGTATTTAATCAAATCACTCGATTTTAGAAGTTGTTAAGAAGTTCGATTCTACACAACGATAAAAAAACTTGCTGTAATTTCCTGTGTCAGCTTAAGTACGTTTCAAACAAGCATGCACTAAGTGCCTTCCCTTATAAGACACACCGTGACTGACTAATACGGAAACGCGAGAAAAAAAAACACCAATTAAAAAGTCATTGAACTTAGCCTTTGCAGTAATATTTGTTTTATCAATGACATGAAAACGGTAGCATTTTGTTATCAAGTGTTTGTATGAAAGTGTGAAAACATGAATAATTTAATATTTGATTACAAACAATGTGGAGTTATAATTGACGTATGTCTGACATTTATGACACTTCTGTTTGCCATGTCATTACGTCACTCAAATGTCATTGTACCACTCAACGTCTGCAAAGTTCACGTATCCTAGGGATGTCCGATAAATCGTTAATTTCGGTAGAAAGTTATATTGATTATTCGACTAATATTTGTTGTTATGTCGATGTTAACAACAAACATTTTATTTAGGTTTGTTTATCTGTGTTGATCCCATAACAGAAAATTTATGCTTAATCGCTATCGAGCCCTGGCTTTGTTGATAGTACTGTGGAGGTCGCGGTGACGTAACAGCACCACGCCTCCAACGAAAAGGGAGGATCCTCCAACCAGGCGAAGGTGATCGCGCCTGGCGGGCCAACTGCCCAACAGTTGTTCGTTGGACGTTGTATATATGCGGAATCGCTGTGCGAATGTTGATATCGCGATTCAGGATGTAGTGTAGGTGTTCGCTTGAGTTGTCGGTAGATGACGCTACACCACTCCCCCCGGAAGACCGGAGGTCGAACTTGCTGATGTGACTTCTTGTGGAGCTGATGCCAGAGTCCCAGTGAGTCGGAACTGAAATGCCGGTCCAGTGAGTCGGACTGCGGTGTCCACCTTCCCCATTTTCCCCAGTGAGTCGGGGTGTGTCCAGTGAGTCGGATGATGGGTGATGAGGTCGCAGGCTTCCCCAGGCTTGTCATGACGGCGAGCTTATGGAGTAGTCCTGTTCAGACCGAAGGTGCTGGTGCGCTCCGAGAAGGTTGGTTTCATCACGTCGGGGTCACCACTGTGGAGGTCGCGGTGACGTAACAGCACCACGCCTCCAACGAAAAGGGAGGATCCTCCAACCAGGCGAAGGTGATCGCGCCTGGCGGGCCAACTGCCCAACAGTTGTTCGTTGGACGTTGTATATATGCGGAATCGCTGTGCGAATGTTGATATCGCGATTCAGGATGTAGTGTAGGTGTTCGCTTGAGTTGTCGGTAGATGACGCTACACCACTCCCCCCGGAAGACCGGAGGTCGAACTTGCTGATGTGACTTCTTGTGGAGCTGATGCCAGAGTCCCAGTGAGTCGGAACTGAAATGAGTTGTCGGTAGATGACGCTACAGTACTATAATTAGACAAAGTGAATCTGCTTACTCACTAATTAAAGTCTGCCTTTCGACTACACATTAGATTAAAATTGTTTGTCTAAGTGTTATGAGTGGTAGACTGCATACGTTGTCGACTGTTCCAAAGGAATCACTAGGGCATTGCGACCCAATCATGTTCTACAAAATCGGTTGCTGAACAAATCGCAAGGGTATTCTAATCCTTGTCCCTCGTCAACTCTAACATTATTCCCTCAGTAGTAAAGCAGTAGTGGAAGCGGCTGCTGTGCACGAGGTCGCAGGTTTATATCCTACGCAAGACAATAATTTGTATGATCCATAAATTATTGTTTTGAACCTTTACCCTGACCCTTCTGTAAAAGTCCCCGCTACACAGTGCTCGATCCATGCGAGAGATGAGCCAACAAATTATTCTAATTACTTCTAAGAACTGGATACTGCATTTCCTGGTCCATCTTTATGACTGACATCAAGCTAATTAGACCAATCAAACATGCTGTCACTTTAATATTTATACAGTTCTTGTGAAATAGCTTTCTGCCTCATTGCTAACTTGAATTAGAAATATTTGATCTTATTTTATGACATTAAGGGCCGATTTTTCAATGCTCAGATAAGCAGTCGGATAGCATTTGTTCAATGGTTAACCCAAAAACGCATTTTTCAATCGTCAGATAGGCTTTAACTGACGGTTAAATGGCATAACTGAGGAATAAATTTATCTGTCAGTAAATCGGTCCGATAGCGTCTTATCTGACGTTTGCGTTGGTAAATACTACTGTTGTAGAGGTTATTTTGTGTGTGTTGTTTTATTATGCAATAAATTGGATATAGATATAGATGTTTTTGATGGTGTAGATGAACCAGCAAACGAAGAGAAAGTCATATTTAACCAGTATGTCAATCACTCCCATGAAGTCACATGAGAGGAAACCAAGAGTTGTAAGATCAAGAACGGATCATTTTTAATAATTGTTACAGCATCAGTTTTTTTTAATTTTAACGCTCTCTTTTCTCGGATTCCATTAATAAGACGGAAATAAGATATTATATTAATTAACCTCTCAACTGGCGGACAGACATATTATGTCTGCGGCAAAAAATCCGTAAACTGGCGGGCAGACATAATATGTCTGCAACCGGAATGTGCCAAACTTTTGTTTATAGAAACATTTTAAATATGTAGTCAACAAAAATGTACGAAGTCAAAGTAAGTATCCTGCAAACCCGAGAAATACAAAAAACAACACGTTAACAGATGTCAAACAATAAAGCGACATGACACATGGCAGCAAACGTATTGTCCTGCTCTAACTTTAGTATGGCCAATATTTTTGTTTCATCTGCCTGAAGTGAGTGACGATTGCGGCGCGTTATTTGCTCAGTTAACTATCTATGGCATAAATGTCTATTGAAAAATTGGTAACAGGTTGTCTGTCTGTTTATCAGCCAGTTAAATTTATTCGTCAAATAGTTATCTGCAGTTTTATCTGAGCATTGAAAAATCGGCCCTAAATGAAAATAAAGTCTTTTGAAATCCATCAATGTTAAATAATTTTAATAACAATACTTACGGGTTCATACAACGCCACGTACGAGCAGTCCCAAAATAAGCAGAGCTTGTACGATAGTTCCCTTTTTTGTAATAGAAAAAAAACCTAGACCAATACAAACTTACATGTTCATGCACACACAGATTTTATCATTGAGCGGAAATCGAATACGAGACCATTTGTACTATGCCTTTGCATAGCAGCCATGGCCTATAACCGAAGGTTGTCAAAATATATTCAATATAAAAACGGCAACTATCTTAATATGTTATGTTTTTTATCAAATTGCTAATCGATTACGTCAATGTAATGCTTTCACAGTCGCTCATTCGGATATAGCGAAAAAGGTTGAATCGATTCTCAATACTTTCTAACCATTGGCTTTTAACGAGTTATTGATTATCAGATTAGGCTCATTTCTTACTTCACTGTGATATCATAACAGCCCATTAATGTCCTACTGCAGGAACGGGCCTCCTCCAGTGACGGAGGGATACTTGGCCTACTAATACCACGCTGGCCAAACGGATTTTTATAGGGTTTAATTTCAAGTTTTCTTTCTTTTTATTACGTAAAGATGTACTCAACAAGCATTTTCCAAGTTCCTTCAAATCGTACTCTAAATCCGTCACCACTAGGAAGTCAAACGTCAGCAACTATACAACATTACAGTGTTGTTCACATTTGTTAGACTTACCAGACATATACGCAACTGTACACATATAGCTTGTTATATACAGGGCGTCCCACGGCTATGCCACATGGAGTAAAGAATCTAGAATATTGTAAATGGAAAAAAAATATGAAAGAAGACATTATTTTAATCTAAAAAACTATTTAAACTCCGTTCATAGATTTTAAATAATTACACGGTATAAACGGGAATCGAACCCACTACACGACAATTAAAAATATCCTGCAACTTTATCATTCCGATCGAAAGGCTTCATCATAAGAATTATTTTTTGCTAAATAACAGAGTGTCAGAAATAAAAATCGCAGAATGAACGTAGTTTAAATTGTTTTTGAGATTAAAATAATGTTCTTTCAGTAAACTGGTCCATCTAAAATATTCAAGATAGTTTCCTCCATGTGGCATTGCCGTGGGACGCCCTGTATATAGCTACGTCTTACGTTGTTAGGTTGCAATATAGCCCAATTACTGTACGAGAGGGCAGTGCCCGAACGCGGTTTGCGGTTGTCTAGAAACTGCGCTCACAATCCTTCGACATGGTTCCATTTTCATCACTAGTATGTATTACATTCTCTATCGAAATATGGGAAGAATTATTAGTTAATATTTATGTGGTTTCCACAATTTTTCGCATGAATAGTTTGTGTGATATCGTATTACAAAAGATGACCGGTTAAGGTCTTTGACCAGTGTGTATTCATCAGAATAGCCCATTAATGTCCCACTGCAAGGACGGGCCTCCTCCCATGACGGAGGGATACTTGGCCTACTAATACCACGCTGGCCAGACAAAGTGGTATAGGGTTTAATTTCAAGTTTTCCTTCTCTTTATTTCCTAAAGATAATATTCACGGATAGTGTGTATTGCCAGTAAGTTAAGTGGTCGCTACTTATCAGATGTTACTATAAACTAAAGTGACCGGAATAAACTTAGAATTGCCTGATTAAAGTGGCATATGTGTAAATATCAGGGGAAGAGGACGACCAAAGAAACGATGGATGGATTATGTGACAGACGATATGGCTGCGAAGAGTGTTACTTGTGAGATGACGTCCGATAGGAAAGTATGGAAGAAGAAGACATGTTGTGCCGAGCCCAAATAAAATTGGGATAAGGGCAGGGGAATGATGTGCATGTCACATATCAAGGCTTGACTGTGTCCATATGAGGGCGATAAACCACTTACCATCAGGCCCCTTCTCTTTAACCACATTAAAGCATTATTTAAACTTTATATTATGAAGTAAAACTAATAGTATTTTATTTGTTATCATAAAACAATATCTTTTTTTAACACAATGATACATTGTACAATAAACTCCACCAACACTAAATATCCACATTGATACAAACGAATTGCGTTTCCAATTCAAAAGGACACAAATATCATTAAATTGCACTCCACTTCAGTTGCGTATAAAATACGTATTTACCATGAAATTTTCGAGTATGGCGTGCAAATACAATATCGATTTCCCATTGTAAACAGTTTTATGTACATATCTGTCTGAACCCGTAGAAACTTCTGGATGGATATACAACCGTAGTCGGGAACAATTTGTGTATACCGTTCGCCCGGAACTTCTTTGACATGTCGAAATATTGTCTCTAAAATTTGTATACTCTAGGAACGAAATATGGTGAATTCTGTCTTGTTTTGTACGAATTTTTGTGACTATGTTGAAATTTTTTGAGTACCACACGCTATCGTTTTAAACTAAGCAGAGCTTTTACTATAGACACTTAATTGTTAATTAATTCTCTGTGTGGTGACGGAGTAAGAATACAATATGTCACCTGTCACCCCATCTCATCCTATGGGTGTCGTAAAAACCGACTAACCGTAAAAAAGGACTATCCGTGAATATTATCTTTACGTAATAAAAAGAAGGAAAACTTGAAATTAAACCCTATACCAATCCGTCTGGCCAGCGTGGTATTAGTAGGCCAAGTATCCCTCCGTCACGGGAGAAGGCCCGTCCCTGCAGTAGAACATTAATGGGCTCTTATAATTACCCCCTACAACGTCACTAACACACCAACTTTACCTCTTTATAATATTAGTATAGAATCCATGTGATACCGTCTCCAATATTTCTCGGAAAATATTTCTTTGTTCTATACATTACACGTTCCTGTCCTAAATTAATTCTTTCCTCTTTGTCAATGATCCCTTTGTGTGTTGCGGATCTTGCAATTTGAACGCGAATTGAAGTGTTTGTCGAGCTTTAACAGTACGCTCGTCAAAATGCTTTACATTGTCACTGTAATGAGGTGGCTCAGAGGCATTGTAATTTACACGTTCATACGTATTACGCATTGGAACGTAAAGTTAAATTAGAAGGATTTATGTACTTGTATATATATTGTACCTATTTTACTACTTGTATAGTGTGTTCTTAGCTATTTAGGTAAAAAGTATATAAGTATGTTTTTATTTATTACCCATAATACAAGCTCTGCTTAGTTTGTGGCTAGATAGCGTTGTGTGTATGTGTGAGAAAAGAGTAGCATATTAGAATTTCCACCAGCTGTGAACAACGCTTAATTACTTCAATTTTATAACATTTTTGAAAGTTTTATTTTATAAAAAGTTTAATAATTTTAACAGTTTTCTTATTGCTATTTAATAATTACATTGTCTTAATATCGTGTTATTTTTGTTACAGGTAAGATAACATAGCCACGACTCAAAAACAAACTAGGTAATCAAGTAGTTACTAATTAGTAAAAATATATAAGGTATGTTCTTTATTTAGTCCCTTTCTTCAGCTGCGCGAAAATATTTAGAAAGTCTTTTATTACTTTACTACCTGATAGCAGTCAAAAGCCACGATTCTCGTTCCTTCAAATCGTTAAAAAATCGGCTAATTTACCTTTAAGTTTTCAAATTGTCACACAATAGGTATTCTTCTATTTATAATTTAAAATGTTTTTAAATGTTTTTTAAAGTAATGTAATCGTACTGTACTACGAGTATAACTAAGCTTAAAACTGCATTCTTGTACAGTATGGGGACATTGATAATGTGATTGGCTTTTAAAGAAAGACAGCAAATCAATGAGTAAGAAAAGTACATCCGATTACCGAAAATAGCTGAATAATTTTAGCAGAAGTTTAGTAAATTATCACATTAAAATGTATCTTATTTCGTTCGGCATAAGGTTGAAATTATAAAAGATTGAATCCCTACTTACTTCTATTTGACATTGTATGTTTCATCATGTCTTACTAAGTGACACTGGTGACGGAAACATTGCACTTCGATAAAATGTCATTGCAGTGCAACAAAATATAGCACTTATTGTTAACGTTATAATATTATACAATTTCAAAATCATCAATAAATTATAATCTCACTTCCTCGCTTCCTCATTGTTGTCTGTCTTTCTTTAAAAACCAATCATATTATCAATGTCCTCATACTGTAATTTTTTAAGTGACAGTTTATGTAATGTATGTCCTATATATTAAGAAACGTCAGACTTGACGTTTATTTTATCATTTAACTTTATTTTTAACGAAATGTTTAAGAACCAGAATACCACTTTTGGATAAATTAAATTAAAAAAAAGTTAAAATTAAGTTAAATTAAATTGTATGTTACGAGAACTGACCTGCGGGTTAAAAACTCGGGACCAGGTTGGCCATCAGCCATATGATAAAAGCGATTGAAAAGAGATGATCGAGATAGAATAATTAGAATTATTTTCTAGTATCCAATAGGATTAGTTTCTAGTATCAATAGAAAAGTATACCTAATCATTTTTACATAGTAAGTACAAGGTTAATTACTTCATTTAATAACCCATAGCAAGGATTTAATTACCTATCATTTAAAAAAATTCGTCTGTACTAAGCGAACCCAAAATGTACAAAATTAAATTTAGCTACTTTTAATCAGCTAACCATGACCACATAATCCATTTTAATCAACACAAGTATTGGAAATTGCAATGTTTATAATCGAGACGTCATACAGTTAATTTATTTTCCAGTTATTTACAGATTAAAATTGTGATAGCAATCATAACGGGAACTGATACATTTCGAATTAACATCTATGTTTATTTTTTTTTATCGTTGAAGCATAATTGTATACCTGTAGATATGATTGGTATATGATACATCCGTGTGGTGACGGAGTAAGAATACAATATGTCACCACCCCATCTCATCCTATGGGTGTCGTAAAAACCGACTAGGGGACTATTCGTGAATACGAAATAAAAAGAAGGAAAACTTGGAATTAAACCCTATACCAATGCGTCGTCTGACCAACGTGGTATTAGTAGGCCAAGTATCCCTCCAGTGGGTCATTAATGGGCTGTTATGATGATGAAATTATTAACACGTATGATGGAAACCAAGATCTCATATACGAAACAACCACATCCTGCAACGACTAGGCCAAGTCATCGACTTGATGTATGTTAATTGGCTTTAACTTAATTACCATGCAGACGTTCTCACTAAGCTATTAGAGGGTTTTTGCTGACCACTAAGCACAGGGTCTTTCACCACGAAGTAGTATTAAGTTAAATAAGCGACAATGCTTAGTTTTGAGTCGCCTTTGTTGT
Source organism: Schrankia costaestrigalis (assembly GCA_905475405.1). Taxonomy (NCBI): domain Eukaryota; kingdom Metazoa; phylum Arthropoda; class Insecta; order Lepidoptera; family Erebidae; genus Schrankia; species Schrankia costaestrigalis. The sequence continues at coordinate 6,805,968 of FR997850.1, forward strand.
CTCGAGTTTATAAAGACAGCTTTCAGACAGGATGAATTAAAGAGTTGGATTAAATATAGTTGGTGCTAAACTAATCGTCTTTGCTGAAAGTTGAATAGTAGATTTAGAGAACAATTGCCAAAATAATTGTGTTTTATTTTATCAGCCTCCTTAAGGGCTCACTCCACAGAGTGGAAGCACCGAACCACATACAGTAGCAGGTTGTCGTTTTGTAAGAAATATAGTAGATACTCGTAGGTGTACATGAAGTTTCGTAGTGAGTTTATGTATAATATTCCAACTCTTGGTTGTATCATTATTTTATCTTCCTTGTATCATTATCCTTCCAACCCCACTTCATATATTCATTCTTCCCTTTTCTATTCTATTTTGCTTTTTTTATATTTGCTGAAAAGAGGTCAGGCACATTTTTATGCCTTTTTATATCTCTAATCTTATTTTTTTTAAACTGAAATGAAATCTTGCTTGATTGATAGACAGCTATCCTAAAGCTTTTTGAACTCATTACTGAGAGACTGAGTCATTTTTTTTCCATGCCAACCAATTTAGAATTCTACACAATTTTGAAACGTGTTTTCTTTACTTGTTTTCGTTATTTGTCTTTATCTTTCCTATAATATGGAAAAGAAATACCACAACCATATTTATTAAGCGACATCCCTAACATTAACAAGCCGTTGAATTGAGAAGTCGTTTATTGAACTCCTCACCGAGCATTACCATTGCGCGTAGGCGGTTAAGTTCCTTAGAACAATAAGATGGGTGGACATTGAACCTTCTACATGAATCCAATTTCCAATAACTTCTGATTCACATCGAGGGTGTATGTAAAGGTATTCTAATTGTCAAATCAAAATAATGTTGTACACGTTATGGTGTCGTCCCTTGTTTTGAATCGGTATTGCATGAAAGATATTGTATGTAAATTTATTGTGTTTTCGTATGTTATTGTGTATGGTATAATGTTTTCACACATTTTTTGTGTCATATTTTGCCGTACTGTATTTTTCTGTATTATGTTATTTTTGTGATTGTAATATGGAGTTTTTGAAGTCCTTTGAAAGACTCGCAATATAGGGCTGGGCCAACCCCTATAAATTGGAAGGTACCATGCTACGCATTCGCCATCTAGTCTTTAATTTATCAAGCTTGTACTTATTATTTATTAAAGAACCTTTTGTATAGGCTTATACAGCGTGGCTCATTCAAATCGGCCAGTATAGGAAAGTCTTAACTAAACTGCATTTATACATTTGAAAAAGATTCTGTACCCAGCCGGGAATCGAACCCGGTTGTTTTGCAAAAATAAACTTATACTTATTCTTTTTAAATATCGATTTTGTAGGTCTTAAGCAGTTTTTGAATAGTTATATATAGTATATGTATATAGTTTTTGTATGTTCATCTGGCATCGCAAGGTTACAAAATTTACACGAATTATTTTCCCTGATTTTGTAAATCTTCTTAGGCTTATTTTTTTCTTCTTAATGTGCCTCTCCAATTTATTAAGGTTGGACATCAGCCTAGAAAACGAAGTGAGGCAGGTGAAGAAAAAGAGTTCCGCAGCGGTTTTGACTCCAGGCCACTCGCGGATGTTTTGAAGCTACTAAAAAAATACAACCGAATTGAGAACCTCCTCCTTTTTTTTGAAGTCGGTTAAAAACAATGGAAATTATAGTTACTCATATAGTCAAAATACATGTCGACTCAACCACATATTTATAGGTAGCATTCGTTCATAAACAAACTTTGTCGAACACAAGTACTAGTACTTCTGTTTCATTTGGGGTACAAACACCGAGTATTGGGGGGTAGTGGCAGTAAATTAAAATCGATTGTACGTTGGAGCGAGAACATTTGTTTGCATTATTTACCCTTATACCTTTTTTAATGGTTATATAGATTGTTTATGAATTATGATGGATATTTTATATTGAAACTTTTTTTTGATTGTTTAAATAATGTGTGAGCTTTCAAAAGAAATATTTTATTCCATTTGTTGCTAGCTACGAGTACTATTTGCCCCAGCATCGTTATAAGTTCCTACTTCGTATAATATTTGCAAAGATTACATTTGAACTATAGCGGTTTGAGCGAGAGGTCTGATAAATATGATTTATGACTACGTTCGAACGTTTGTAATGGCTCCAGTATTGTAGCTAAGTTTTTTAATTTATCCACTGTTTTAGCTAAATTATATAGTATTGTATTAAAAGCTTGTGCAATCCACAAATTATTTGTAGATCTGTTTGGTGCCTCCTTAAGGTGCTCCAAGGTTTTAACTTTGGCCAGTTTGCCGCCTTCAAAGTCTTTATAGGACCAAAGAGTATGAAGTCCACACAGAGCTCTATAGAGGAAAGGCATGCTTTACCGTTTTCTGGGCCTGCTGTCAAGGAAAGGAAAAATAAATAAATATATTCTATATCTTTAATTTTAATACCTACGTAATTTTGTTCAACTCCTCTATTCCACACTACGCAGTGGGATGTCATAAGTGCATAGGATACGTTATTTATATAAACAAAGACGTGTCTATCTCTCTGGTCACGTGTGTGAACATAATATCCGCACTGGCCGTCCTTCTCGGAATCCTGCGCGTTATTCTACACATAAATGTTTATTTTTATTTGTTCCTCACTACTACCTACTTAGACATAAAACTTTATTCCATTTTGTATCCTTTTAAGTCTCTATTTTTCATATTATAACAATTTTATTTAAAGAGGATACATGTATAGAATTTATTATAATACTAAGGTCGTATATTTATATTGTTATATATTTTAGATTTAAATAAATAATTATTGCATACTTCCTTGTGTGAAGTTAAATAATTATAGAATTAATAGCCTATAAATAATGTTATGTAAGCTGTTAACATAAATATAAGGTTAAATAGACATCTTATAAATAATAATTTATAAATAGTATTTACGATCAAATGTAGATTATAGAGATGGGGCATAGTTAAAAGAGTTTGTCATAACAGCTTACTTATATCCCACTGCAGGGACAAAGGGAACTGCCTACTAATATTACACTCACCATTAATTGGTATAGAATATATAATTTTCTTTATTTTCAATTGATTTGTTGAGAATCTGCGGACGTTCTTTAGATCGTGTTTTAACAACAAACAATTTATCACAGTGTAAAACAGTGGATCTCCTTATTCATATGGTACTGACCGCCACTATTAGCTAATATAGAATGTCTAAGGCATTAACTCCGTGTAGTGACGGAGTAAGAATACAATATGTTACCACGCCATCTCATCCCATGGGTGTCGTAAAAACCGACTAAGGGACTATTTGTGGACATTATTTTAACGAAATAAAACACTATACCAATCCATTTGGCCAGCGTGGTATTAGTAGGCCAAGTATCCCTCCGTCACGGGAGGAGGCCCGTCCCTGAAGTGGAACATTAATGGGCTGTTATAATATGGTATGATTGGTATGATCAAGGCATTAACTCTGCCTCTGCAAGTAATTTCTAAATATATTGATAATAAAGTCTACCTAGTACTCATTTGTTCCCATAGTCAATGTACTCAAGATATATCGTACGTAACAAGAGAGCATTAGTCAGCTGTTGTAATAAAACATTCTTTGTTTTGTCACGTGCTGATTAAATCACGTTGTGGCGACTCGCGTGAACCGTTATCATACAAATATTGTTAACATTTCATAATACTCTGATTAACTGTAATGCTTTGTATACATATACTTGGAGTTAACTGGACTATTGACGCATCGTAACAGCCTGTTATATACGGAGAGACACTGATAACACGCTAGAAAGACGTCTGAATGTTTCGTAGAAGTTCTTTCATTTTTACTTTCATAGTTAACTCAAAGATGTAATGCCCTCCTAGGTGGTGACCATCGTACATTTAAAGCGATAAGCCCCTCAATCGTTTTTAACTTGCATATTATTCTGCCTCCTGCCCCCTTTTGATCGAGTTACTTTAAACGCGAGATGCCTATGAAGTTTTATTGCCTGAATAGAATAGATGTCGCTGTTTTTTACATTTTAGTATTTAGCTAACGTAAGAAAGGGACTTTTTGAGAAATGGACATTTCAGGAAGGGCGACTCTCGGGAAAGGGACATTCTGGGAAATAGACATTATGGTAAAAGAGACATTTCGGGAAAGGGACTATTTGAAACCTAGGGACATTTTGGGAAAGCGATATTCTCGCTTCTGAGCTTGAGCCAAATGGGTTTTGCCTAAAAAGCTGTTTGACTTAAGTTAGAAATGCCGATGAAGCTGCATGTCTGAAATGTGAAGTTGACTAATGGCTAACGCAGACCTGGACGGCATGGCAAAGTATTTTAATTTTTACTAATGGAAATTCAACCGTACTGTTACAGAAATACGACATAAATTGCTATGCTTTAAAATGATGCCGCGGCATTGAAAGGGATTTTTCATAAGAAGTACATTGCTTAAAGTCGTTGACTATGAAGCAAAATGTGTTAATGGTTAAATACCTAAGCAGCAAACGTCCTCATCTATCGGTCCCTTGATATATTTATCCGGCCATCGTTCCAACGCGTGAGGTAGTCAGCGCACTCTACTTTAAAATGTTCCGGTACTCAATAATGCTCTTAACTTAAAAATAAAAAGGTCTGTAATGACTTATTAAATACAAAAAGATTTCGAAAACCTCTCGTTATACTTGTAAACATACAATTAAATTATTCAATGTAAAAATAAAAATCCCACGCAATTATTAATTTTAACAATAAAACTGTGGCCCTCATAATATGATTGAGAGTGAGGGTATGTCCAATAAATTTTAATGTCAAAAATATGAGGCAATATACGAAGTGGTTTGGAAAAAAATCACGCAGGAGGCGTGTAATATTCTCACGAGGTTGGGAAGCAACCGGCATTGGTAGAGAATGGTTTAATATGACGAGGGGTGCTAAAAATAATCGTCCCTTATCTTTACATCGACATTTTAACTATTATATTATGTGTTGTTGTTCGACGACCTCATAAAGGTCTCTGGGTCGGACTGGATGCGGAAGGCGCAGGACCGAGTTCTGTGGCGTGTATTGGGAGAGGCCGATGTCCAGCACTGGACTACAATAAGCTAGTTGAATGATTGATGTGTAGGGCTAAAATGAACTTTGGTTTTGTGTTGAAATTCCCCTTATGCCCGATTTACACATCGACAAGTACAGTGGCGAGTTAAGTAGTATTTTAAGATTAAGTTGATTTAAATAGATCTCCATCCTATTTTTTGGCGAGTTAAGTACGAAGTAGCCCCCTCTCTCGCGTCTCGCCAACTTAACTTGCCAAAAAATAGGATGGAGATCTATTTAAATCAACATAATCAACAACTTACTACTTAACTCGCTACTGTACTTGTCGATGTGTAAATCGGGCTTTAGTAGCGCAAGGTATTTTACTGTCTGGCAGTTCCTTTCCTTCTTTCTTTTTACATGGCATTATATCTTGAAAACGGATGACCAATAGCTCGTTAAGGTGACGAATGAAAATACAAGATAAACTATAAATTATGTAAGTATTTCATACTGTTTTTACCGATGGATGAGGGAGACACAAGACCTCATAAAGTAGGAGTATTTAAAGGGGGCCTATGTCCAGCAGTGGGCTTCTATAGCCTGATATGATGATGATATCAGTTTTTAATGTATTTTATTCTATTTCTAACTTTATATCAGGCTTAATGTTATAAATGTTTGTTATAAATAAAACCAATTAAACCAAAAAGGCTTCCGTATAGTAACGTACTGTAACCATCACTGAAGGTGGCCTGTTCCTGCAAAGGGACATTATAAGAACATAAAATTACGTCCAGATGGCGGCGTAGCACTGTATCGGGCTGCCACGTCAAAGGTCACGGGTGCTATAAATAATATGTATATAAAAAAGGCAGTAGTAGTTTGGGAATCGATGCCGTTGTGTGGATGTGAGTGAATTAATCGACAATATCCTAAAGTATATAAATCAATATATTATTTGGATTTAGTACATGGGACTCATTAGTCTCCGCCTACCCCCATGGAAATAAGTCGTGAGTTAATGTATATTAATCAACTAGCTGACCTGTGCCCACTTAGTTGGGCAGCAAAAAAAACGCGTCCCTTTTTTGAACACATTTCATTACTGCCCCACCCCTATTAATCATAGCGTGATACTATATAACCTATGACATTCCGCGATAAATGGACTATACAATACAGAAATAATTTTTTAAATCGGTTCATTAGATCCAGAGATTACCCCCTACAACGTCACAAACACACAAACATTACCTCTATATAATATGATAACAGGTAATGTTATGGCCAGTTTGGTATTAGTATGCCAAGTATCCCTTCGTCATGGAAGGAGGTCCGTCCTGCAGTGGGACATTAATGGGCTGTTATGATGAATGTTATAAAACTATAATGACGCAACTTTACGTTAGCTGATTAAAACATAATTTATAAAACATACGTTTATTTTGAAAGCTTAACCTTTATTTTTTTTAACAATAACTGTTTTAGCACCTATTCACATTTATGTTATTGCTGTTAGCATAATGACGGTATTGCATTATATATAACTAGCTGCTACCCGTGACTTAACACCGTGTGGTGACAGAGTAAGAATACAATATGTCACCACCCCATCTCATCCCTTGGGTGTCGTAACAACCGACTAAGTTACTATTATCTTTACGAAACCGTCTATTATATTTACGAAATGAAAAGAAGGAAAACTTGAAATTAAACCCTATACCAATGCGGCTGGCCAGCTTGGTATTATTAAGCCAAGTATCCCTCCGTCACGGGAGGAGGCCCGTCCTTGCAGTAGGATCTTAATGGGCTGTAATGATGATGACCCGTGACTTCGTTTAAGGTTACTTACTTCTTCTTACTTCTTCAGGTTTACTATTTCCATAGCTTTTATTAATACAAAATCTTTATAAATTATAGCCTGTGTTATTCTGAAGTATACACCATATTATTGTAAAGTTTTTACTGAAACATTATCCATCTATTGAGTAGTTTTTACGTGAAAGAGTAAGAAACAACCATACATACTTACAAGTACAAGCTTTCGCGTTTATGTAGGCTAGAAATTTATCATTACTGACGTAATGTTCAAGCCGAGGTCTTTGTGTTTTGTAACTGCAATGCGTAGGTCGCGTTTAAGAGACTAGACATAGTGTAATATACTATCTTACTGATAAGCATCATGAAATAATTACGTAGACTGGATTATTAGTACGGCGGTCGCGTCATCGACTGTCCTGAGTCTGGATATTATTTATGTCTGTTAGTTTCAAGTCTGTTTAAATCCTCACGACACAGGGATCGAGCGAAAGAGGATTTAAAAAATAGAAGGCAGCGAGGCAAGCTATCGAAGACTCAAGAAAAAGTGAAAACACATAGAGTAAGGAATCTTTTGAATGAAGCTTTTGTACAATAGTAGACGTCTTTTGATCGACATGATAATTAATTTTTCTCGTTACAAAACTCTAAAAAATGACCTAATCAAAACTCATGAATATTCATCCGAGAAATCATTGTTTTTACTTTTTTTTTCACTCCAATGTAGTAGCATACAGTCATCTAATACTATATCGTCAGAAAGCAAGTTAAATCCAATGAACATAAATCAATAAAAGTAAGTAAGCAACATAACAAGGCCTCAATCCGCTAAAACAGTGTAGGCGGTTAAATTATTCCTCACGCAACGATTCTTATGATACAAATGCTCTTGGCACACTTCCAGGAGACCATCGAGCCTTTGTCTGTCTGTCTGGCTCTTTGTTTGGGTATGAATATGAGGACATACCACATAATGGTAGGATATGTTAGTCATAACGTTTGATGAATTTATTAACGCTTGCAGCGTCGGGTTATTGTAGGGTGTTCTGCAGGGCACACTATTTGGCACTGTCTGAAACTTACTTTGTGGTTATTAAAAAAAAAATTCACGGATATCTCTACACAGCGCCACCTGCTCCCAAAGTAAGCTAGGCTTAACCTGCTTGTTAACAGAACAATGGATATTAGTACTTATATACTTTTTTTTTGTAAATACTTACATATTATACATACAAACACTCAGACATGTGAAAGGGTTTAAAACGCCGCAATACAGGGCAATCCCTGCGATACACTTCCGAAAATGCTTAATACTAGTTAGAAAAATAAAACTTAACTGTACCCGCAGGATTACAGAAATGAAAAATAAATTTAAAAAACTCTAAAGGTAATAATTTTGCTAAACATAAAGTCAATAATATAGGATTAAATAAAAGATTAATGTAGTATATTATAAGCGGAAGTTAGTTATGGTATGTTGAAGTGTTTGCTTAATTTAATCCTAATCTAAATTAATGTGTTTATGACATGATCGCGTTAACGCCAAATTAAACAATAAATCTTGTAATAGGATTAATATCTATACATGGAAAGAGAAATATAGAAAAGGATTTAGTTATTTTTGTCGTTTATTTATTTCATCATAACAGCCCATTAATGTCCCACTGCAGGGACGGGCCTCCTCCCGGGACGGAGAGATACTCGGCCTATTCATACCACGCTGGCCAGATGGATTGGTATAGGGTTTAATTTCAAGTTTTCCTTCTTTTTATTTCGTAAAGATAATATTAACGGATAGTCCCTTAGTCGGTTTTTACGACACCCATGGGATGAGATGGGGTGGTGACATATTGTATTCTTACTCCGTCACCACACAGATTAAAGTAAGTATTTATTAACTTGTATACAAAATATTGCCTGCTATTTATCGTCGAGGATGTCTTATAACCGTGCTTCAGAAAATTCAACTAGAATTATTGCCAGAGAAGGAAAACCCGTAATAAATCCTATTCAAAACTATGTAGTCTTTGTGATATTAGTAAGCTAGGTATACTATGAAAGTCCTTCTAGTGAAACTAGCAAGTGCTAGTAAGGATATCCCTTGATTTCAATGTTGACTTCTGGCCAGCACTGTGATAAGAGACTGTCCAGTCAACAAGCTTCTGTCTTTACAGCCCGCTAAGCTCTGCTCCGAATACCCACCCCCCTTGTTATGATATTTGTTTTTATTGACGGTAATATAACTACCAATCCAGCCATAAGTTAAGCTATCACCAAGCACAAAACATATAAAGTGGTCTGAGACACTCGGCCGCCTCTTCATCATAACAGCCCATTAATGTCCCACTGCAGGGACGGGCCTCCTCCCGTGACGGAGGGATACTTGGCCTACTAATACCACGCTGCCCAGACGGATTGGTATAGGGTTTAATTTAAGTTTTCCTTCTTTCTATGTAAAAGGATACACAGATAGTCCCTCAGTCGGTTTCTACGACACCTATGGGATGACATACCCTATATCATCCCATAGGTGACATTTTGTATTCTTACTCCGTCACCACACGGATAGATAATACTAACTATTAAGTAAAAATTCCCTCAGGATTGACTTCCTATACCTTTCTCTAGCACCAGACTGTTACAGTACACTAAACTGAACTTGTATTACAGTGAATGTAGACAAAGCTGAGCTTGCTCTGTCGTGGTTACTTTGTTATGCTAATTTGTAACAGGATCGTAACCACTGAGCTCATCGAATGCCTGTTGATCTTTACCTATAGAAGGCTTTGCTGTTTAACACTGATGTGATCTGTGCGACAAATGGGAAGGAATTGAGAATTGACGTTGTTGTGGCATTGGAGTTGCAAAACTATAAGTATGGTGACTGCAGGGACGGGTCTCCTCCCGTGACGGAGGGATACTTGGCCTACTAATACCACGCTAGCCAGACGGATTGGTATAGGGTTTAATTTCAAGTTTTCCTTCTTTTTATTACGTAAATATAATATACACTGATAGTCCCTTAGTCGGTTTTTACGACACTTATGGGATGAGATGGGGTGAGATATTGTATTTTTACTCCGTCACCACACGGAGAATAAAATACAATTAGAAGCAAGGTATATGGAGCATATGTAAAATCTACAAAGGCATCGAAATGACATTTAATTTCACATCTCTTGTTCTCTGAGCTCTTCACTAAGTAATTACTTTGGTGCTGACACTTATCCCCACTCTAAGTTGACGTTTCGTTTGAATTTGTTAACGATAATCTGCATAAACCTGAACGTTTAAGTAACTCCTCCCACTCAACCGTTATACGAGGTCGAATAAGATGTCATAATGAGGTTTTACTTTATAAATGCTGGACAGATAAATTCTTTAAAGAAACCTGTGCCCTTAGTATGAAAGTGTCAAATAAAAAAATTAAGATAGTTCTGATCAAAATGGGAACAATTGTGACCCCTGAATCCGAGTTCCTCAATTCGAAAAGTTTGTAATCTTGAGTGTAGCGTTGAAAAAAGCGGGAATATTTCCTGTTTTTTTTTAGTTAACTGTATTTGTTAAATTGTCTTACCTATTGTGTGACATTTGACAACTAAAGTTAACTTAACCCAATTTTTAAAAATTTTAAGGTAGGAGAATTGACATGCTGTTATTTTTAACTAATCTTTTACGTATTGATGTATTTTGACTTTTTTTTACCAGAAAGCATAGGAAGGTTTTATATTTTTGCGGAGGCAGATTTGTAAGCGGCTTACTTGACATTATGTGGTAACCGCTGCTCATGTTTTAATCAACGGCAGACCACAGCAAAAGAACATGTCATATAAAGACAAAAACAAGAAATTTATTTCTAAAACCTACTCGAGTTTTCTGTAGGTATGAGTATAGAGTGACGGAATCTTTGCAAATAATATCCGATGTTATTGATCGTACACCTATGAATGGATGTAACTTCTTTGACAGTTACTTGGCTCCAGAACGCCGCTCTTGCTACTCAAAGCATCAAATAGAACTATACAATAACCTTGCAAAATGTACCTTATTGCAAAAGATGTAGAGCCGTTAAAATGCTGGCAAATATATGCTACGAAATAGTCTAGACAATTTTTATTCACTGTACCTTTGTTTGGACATTCGCGACAGTTTATGGCACGGACTTGGTGTCGTCTAGGACTCAATTTTGTCATTGAAATATATATCTATGAAGTTATTTGTGACTATTGCCTTAGGTGTACTTCTAAGGCGCTGGGCCTTTACATACATAAAACATAACAATCGAAATTCACGAATCATCATAACAGCCCATTAATGTCCCAATGCAAGGACGGGCCTCCTCCCGTGACGGAGGGATACTTGGCCTACTAATACCACGCTGGTCAGACGGATTGGTATAGGGTTTCATTTCAAGTTTAAACCCTAGATCGTTTCCCAAAAACCTGGTTTAGTAAGTTAAATAACAATAAACAATAACTTTTTTATAAGTATTTGACCCTCCAACATTTTATTAGCCGTCTGCAAATATTAGAATATGGCAAGATGTCACAAAATTATCTTGAATCGGCTTCATTGTGGCTCTAGACTCGACGGCTCCATCGAAGGTCAGGCAGTCACGCGATGCAGACAAGTATTACTAAACAGAAATAGGGACAGAAATCAAAAAGGGCTACAAAGTATGTATGTATTTTAAAAAAAGTATTTAAGTATGTTTATCCGTTGTCTAATACCCATAGTACAAGCTTTGCTTAGTTTGGAATTAGATGGCGTTGTGTGAATGTGTGAGGAATATTTCTTTATTATTTATTTATTTAAAGTACTCTAAGCGCGAGTACAGTAAAATACTTTACTTTTTTTACGAAAATTAAACAGCAATGTTTTACGTACGCCTATTTTTTTTAGAAAATGGAAATTGCTGGATCTTTTCCAGTCATGACATTAACGGATGGAAGCTCATCACTAGTCATAGAAATAGTGAATCGTGGTCCATCATTTGTAGACATTATAGCACTTTTAATTTTTGCCATAAAGGCAGTTCAATATCAACAAAAAATTAAACAATTAGGGTCGTAGCACATATTAACGTAACGTTAACGGATCGGCATCGCCTCGCCTTTTTCCTCGGTGTCAAACGTCAAAAATCCGATTACGTTACGATTACGATTAGTGTGCGTAGCAGTAAGGAGTTTCATATAAATAATACTGAACGGCTCGAGTTGATACGGTGCCGATTCGTTTACGTTACGTTATATGTGCTACGACCCTTAGTCGTTAACGATCTATTTTGTGCTCGTCAGAGTAGACTAGACACCTTATCGTGACCAATAATAGAAGTTATGAAAAGTATAATACTTCTGAACCTAGCTGTGTAGTGATTCAGACAAGTATTTATTCTAGTGTTATATATTACTAATAGGTCTGCGTATAAAAGTTTTTCAAATAGCTTATTTTTAGTTATTTATGTGGTGGAAATATCTTTAAGTACTAATTTATTTTTACGATGCCAAAATTCTGTGTTGTGGTTACTAAGAAAAATATCACTATAGAAAACCCCCTGGCCAGTGAAATATAAGTATGTTAAGTCAATCTCTGTCCCAAAAGTATCAACGTCCTTTGGTCCATACATTGCTGTTGTAAATATTTTCCTTATTAGAGTGACAGATTCATCGATCATCAATAATGTCCACTGATGATGTCCACTGCTGACATCATCAGTGGACATCACCACTGCTGAACATATGCATCCTCAAAATATTGCCACCTGCGGTCCTGTGTATTAAAATCATTGACAGATAAATCAATTTCAAATTATGTAAGCTTGTATAATACATTTTTTATTGTTCACAGGTAATAAAAAGTAACATTTCGCGGTAAATAAACGTGAAGGTAGTATATCTGGTTTGGCAAGGACAGGTGTTAGCTTCTATGTATTGTATCTACGTAGCGTCTTAAGGCCGGGTACTTTCTAAGTGTTCAAGCAATACTGATGACTCATTTTATATACCTAGTAAATTGTTTAGGAATATGCTTATTGTATAATAACTGCTTCTGTGGCAAAGCAATGGTGTACGCGGCTGCCGTGCGTGAGGTCTTGGGTTCCAATCCCAAGCAAAAAAGAAGTTGTATAAAAATACAAATGACTAGATTTTTTACAGAAACTCTAACCACGTAGATGACTGTTATCACGACAATTTACAACCTATTTGTAACTCTGATGTAAAAGTTATGTTAATGCAAAATTTCAGCCCGTACAGTAGTTTTTGTGTAAAAAAGTACTTAACAAACATCCAATACAAACTTTCAATAGCTACCCACAATGTTATACGAGCTGTTGAAGCCTTTAATCATTATTCGGCCACTACACGGAAACAAGGTTTACCTAGTAAGTAATGGAGGTTACATACATAAACTCATCCCTTGATTGCATGGGGTAGGCAGAGACTAATGAACGCTATGTACCGCAGAAAGTAGCTTTTCTACATCTGGATACATTTATATCTTCATACGTGTCCCGCGGTTACGAGTGCTATGCACTTGCCTATAAAAAGGATGTCATAAAAGAGATTACATTTAAAAAGTCTCGTTATTTAACCTACATCAGGACTATAATAGTGAATTTTAAAGTTAAATATAATATAAAATATAATATAAAACAGCGAAGTAAATGTACTTTAGGGCTACCGTTGATCGATATTTTGAGCTTTAAATTTTAGTATTACAGTGCTTCAGCAACACAGGATCCAAACACAAACATCCAAACCAATTCTAAAGTAGGTACAAAGTGCCCTTCTGCTAAATTATACCTTAATCACTCTGTAACCCTTGTGAAGCCATGGGATTCTATTTTGAGCCGGACAGCTCACCCCAATATTGTACAGTACCTACATACAGAAAATTGTGGTTAGTACCCCCGCTCTGTTTAATCTGTGGTTTTGGCTACTGAACGAATTCCATATTATGAAAGTCTGTGGCTACAATATTTAGGTTAAATAAGTACCTAATGTCATTTCTGTGATATTATACAATAAATTATCTTATTTAATTAAACAAATAATAGTAAATGTAAACCGTTTGTTACCAGTGACAACTCTATAGTCTTTCATTAGCGTTTGGCGTTATATGATTGGTTACTAAAGTGTTGATCTGGCCAGCGTCATATTACTAAAAAAAGATTTTGTTCGTCGCTCTCACAGCAGTAGGTCTTTAATAAACTGTTTTAATCATTACAAAAAAAATATAAAATATGGATATTTATATTTCTACATTAAATAGTTTAACAGCAATAAAAGAAAATTATCATTTCTCTAAAATAATTAAAATCGTATGTCAACTACCCACGTTAGAAAATAATTCAAAAATGTATTACCAATATGGTGCGGCAGATGTCTATACGTGATCATATTTAATATACATTAATTACATCGTTAATTTTATTTGTGGTTTGATCCCACTTATGGCGATACCATCATTATGTCACGTACCCACAGCAACACATTTAAATATATGATTTTTTGAAAAATGTGCTTTATTACAAGGGATTAAAGTATATTGATGTTTAGCTTTAATGTGTTGTAAAGTTTAAAATAAAAATATTAAAAATAATAAATTAGTAACACTTTAATTATCATAAATAACATGTCTGTCTTTATTTCATTGGTATTTCACACTTGCCTTGTCTCCCAAAATGTTATCTTACATTGCGTTACTGTTACAATTAGTAAGAAATGTAAATAGCTTTGTTGGGTGCTTTAAAGGTGGCATCATAAATCATAACAGCCCATTAATGTCCCACTGTAGGGACGGACCTCCTCCCCGGGACGGAGGGATACTTGGCCTACTAATACCACGCTGGCCAAAGGGATTGGGCTAAATATAGAGTTTCATTTCAAGTTTTCCTTCTTTTTATTAGGTAAAGATAAGAGGAGAAAAAGAAGGAAACTTAAAATTAAACCCAATACCAATCCGTTTGGCCAGCGTGGTATTAGTAGGCCAAGTACCCTCCGTCATGGGAGGAGGCCCGTCCCTGCAGTGGGACATTAATGGGCTGTTATGATGATACTTGCTGAATTGAACCACGGAAATAGCATAATTAAAAACAAATTTGATTTTTGAACGCTCTGACGTAATGTCATCATGAAAACAGTTTGCAATAATCGTATATCAAATATGGCGATTGTTGATAGATGTTAATAAAAATAACAACATTTATTTAATTTCACAATATAAGCTAAGGTTAGCTGTTTTAGGTAACTTACTTACTAACTTATTTTACTACCATTTATGGTTGTAGCAATTTTGAACTTAAGATTAGTATTACGGTTCCTTTCCATCATTATCTTTTTGTGTGAATATGCGTGAATAATTTCTTTACGACATAAAAAGAAGGAAAACTTGAAATTAAACCCTATACCAATCCGTTTGGTATTAGTAGGCCAAGTATCCCTCCGTCATGAGAGGAGGCACGTTCCTGCAGTGGGACATTAATGGGCTGTTATGATGATTATCTTCTTAAGTGATCGACATTCAATTCGCGACGTAGACAAATAAATTAGCCTTCTTTGCCAGCTCGCGACTTATAGTCTTCATAATTTCTTTTTTTCTCCTAATTTCTTGTTACACAATTCATCAACATTTTAAATGAATTAGCATGAAGTTGGTCCCTTAGAAATTTAATGAAAATTGATAATTTTGTTTTATTTAAAAAATATATAAATTTTACCAGAATCCATACCCTGAAAATATTAACAGGATTGAAGTCGTTTTTTAATTGGAACGTTTGCGCCAACTGTGTGTCGGTCCGGGTTTTAAATCCATTTTTTGACGAATCGGATGTAGTGGGCAATGCGATACCCGAATCCGGTTCGTCCTATATTCATTTTAACGAGTACGGATCGGTTTCGCATCGGACATAGCGCCAAAGTCAATATTTCAAGGCCAACTACATGAAAATTCGAAGAATTAGTCCACGAAAACAATAGAAGAACTTGACAAATAACCCTATGTCTATCCAGGATGGTATAAGTATGTCAAGTTTCACTTAGGAAGAGGTTTATCCCTGCATTGGGACTGGTTCATCATAACAGCCCATTAATGTCCCACTGCAGGGACGGGCCTCCTCCCGGGACGGAGGGATACTTGGCCTACTAATACCACGCAGGATAGACGGATTGGTATAGAATTTAATTTCAAGTTTTCCTTCTTTTTATTTCGTAAAGATAATAATCACGGATAGTCCTTTAGTCGGTTTTTAGGACAGACATGGGGTGAGAGGAGGTGGTGACATATTGTATTCTTACTCCGCCACCACACGGAGAGATGGTTGGGACTGGTTGATTAATATATAAATAGAGTAAAGCTGTTAGTAAAACGGAAACCGATGGATGAGGGAGGCACCGCTCAAGGTGGCAATACTTGTAGCAGGCCTATGTCCAGCAGTGGACTTCGATTGACTGACATGATGATGAAAGCTGCTACTTAGTAAACCCATAGAAACTCATTTAATATTAATAAATAACTTTTGTCTATAAATTTCTTTACAAACAGCTAACCTTACCAATGACATTGACTTCAATCGAATATAATACGCCACCGTGAAAACATTTAGCCTTCAAAGTTATTATTGTGTCACAATCAAAAGATTAGGCAATTGAACTCTTGCCTTGTGATATTAAATACGTCGTGGGCGATATTTGGGTTTTCTAATAGGCTATTTAATTTATTTATAACTGAAGAAGAAGAAGAGCGAGCAATAGGAAAAACAAAGTCTAGTATATTTATTTAGTTAATTAACAATGCATGTCGTTTGAAAGTGTAACATCCACCTAACTAGTACTATAATAATATTATGTGCATACGGACCTTTATCATAACAGCCCGTTAATGTCCCACTGCAGGGACGGGTCTCCTTCCGTGACGGAGAGATACTTGGCCTACTAACACCATGCTGGCCAATGATTATGGACGAGCTCTAAGATGAATATGGCCAAGAAAATAAGGCCACTCTTATTCAAACACTAAGTATTTCTTACTCCTCAATCCTCAAAAGGTTCTCAATTGCAAACCTATTCATCTTTTTAGAGTCGTTAAAGCTACGAGTACATTGGTGTGTCAAAAATCCTAAATAAGGATTCACTGATGACGAAAAATAATTCTGATAATATTTAATATTAATATTAATCCTCACACATTCACACAACGCCATCTAGTCCCAAACTAAGCAAAGCTTGTACTATGAGTACTACACAACGGATAAACATACTTAAATACTTTTTTTGTGTAAATACATACATATTATACATAGAAAACACTCAGACCAATGCAAACAATCATGTTCATGCACACAAACATTTGCATTGAGCGGGAATCGAACCCGAGACCTCTGCGTAGCAGCCATGTTATATACCGACTGCGCCACAGAGGTCGTCAGATAATTTTTTACATATGAAGGTTCTCTGCTTTAAATACTTCTATAATCTATACATATTTTAGTAGCTGTTTACAATTCATAGCTTCAGTAAAATATTGATGATGATGGCGTGCCTCCAAAACTCAATTAACGAATGAAATAGGTATTCAAACTAGCTCAAACCAATATACTGTAGAACAGTTAAATCTATATTTGTTTTAATGTCTAAGTACACGAGCAACAATACCTTAAAGTGTTACCGACTTGGAAGTTGAGGAAAGGTGACCGATAAGTAATAGGCATGGGGGAAAATTAATTGTATACATTTACTATTTTCAAATATTATCATAGTACCAAAATTAGAAGAGCTTGTGTTATAGGAACTTAAATAGAAACTGATAAATCAACTTATATAAAGTACTTTACTTAACTTATGTACTTTCTGTTTCAAAACACCCAAACCAATCCAAACGTGTTCATGCACACAAAGGTTTGTATGAGGAATCGAACCCAAAACTTCTTTATTCTTCTTATTGTTCTTTATATAATTTATATGACAGCTCAAACCTTTCGTCATGGCGTCCAGTAAAATCCTAAAGGTCATGTATTACGTAGTTATCGAAAAAACTAAACCATTACAATAGACTAATGATAGTTGTTGATATTTTTGGATCATTGTTAGACTACAATAGACTATAATTATCGTAGCAGACGAAAAGTTAAATATACAGGTTATGGACACAAATGGGGTGGTTGGTGTTTACCTGTCTGGTTTTTTTAGCTTCGTCTAAAATGGTATATAAGTGCACGGCCAGTGCAACCTGTGCCGAAACGTCAAGTAAAATAAAGGTAAATTAAATTCGCGTTAATATCCCGTTTAAATAATATTTATAATAATGAAACGCGATAGTTTAAATGTTAAAATGGTATGTTCCTTAGTTGAGTAGAAGTTTGAATAAAATATGTCAAATAGTTTAGTTTATATCGAAATAGTATATCTCCGTGTGGTGACAGAGTTAGAATACAGTATGTCACCACCCCATCTCATCCCATGGGTGTCGTAAAACCCGACTAAGGGACTATCCGTGAATATTATCATTACGAAATAAAAAGAAGGAAAACTTGAAATTAAACCCTATACCAATCCCTCTGGCCAGCGTGGTATTAGTAGGCCCAGTATCCCTCCATCACGGGAGGAGGCCCGTCCCTGCAGTGGGACATTAAAGGGCTGTTATGATGATATCAAAATAGGTATGACCTTACTGCGTGAAATTCATCCTAGTATACAAATTGGCGTTTTATACTAGCTTTTATAGGAGAATTAATCACCGTGGATGATTCCATGTGTGCGTTAAATAGTAGTTGTATCTACTTATATGGAAGTAAAAGTTTCCGTGACACAGGGCTCGTCTGTGTTTGTTTTCTAAGGAAAACGGAGAAACCAGACAACTCTGAGAAACAACCTATTAATAGTAGCTATCAATGTCGTATAAGGGTTATCATTGCAGTAGGACTTTTAAATTAGTGTTTCTCAAAAAAAAATAGATTCGTAAAATCTTATTTTACACTAGCTGACCCGTGCCCACTTAGTTTGGCGTCGAAAAAACCGCATCCGTTTTTTAAACATATTTCATTACTGCTCCACTCCTATTAGTCATAGCGTGATACTATATAGCCTATGACACTAATCAACACAGAAATAATTTTTAAAATCGGTTCAGTAGATCCAGAGATTACCCCTTAAACGTCACAAACACACAAACTTTACCTCTTTATAATATTAGTATAGATAAAGACAGCACCAAAAAGCTCGGAAAATCTTTCGTATTCTAAACCATTCAGCTGTGGCACAAATTTACGTCAGGTTCTTGAAGTTGATTTTCGACTACAATCCGTTAACTTTATTTGAGGACTGGTATTCACGCTTTCCATCAGTTTCAATATTGTCATATCATTATCATATCATTATCATCTCCGTGTGGTGACGGAGTAAGAATACAATATGTCACCACCCCATCTCATCCCATGGGTGTCTTAAAAACCGACTAAGGGACAAACCGTAAATATTATCTTTACGAAGTAAAAGGAAGGAAAACTTGAAATTAAACCCTATACCAATCCGTCTGGCCAGCGTGGTATTAGTAGGACAAGTATCCCTCCGTCACAGGAGGAGGCCTGTCCCTGCAGTGGGGCATTAATGGGCTGTTATGATTATCATTACCGAGTCTTTATAATTTTTTTTTTAAATCTCATTTACAGAAACATTGCACTAATGTTTTGACTTGAATTTCGTAACACAAACTGATTTATTGATGAGTGTAAGCCAAACAGTTGGTTGTAAGACGGAGTCACATCTTATGTCTGACATTTATGTTACATAAACATAATAATATATCTACTTTATTTATTTTATTTACTAAAGATAATCACTTGTATTGCAGCACTGGTTAGGAATATTAAAAATGTAATCCTTTATGGCGTTTATGATGATTATGTATGTTGATGAAGCAAAGATGGTTTGTAAGTATCACTCATAATATCTTCTTAGTACATTGCATTCTGTAGTTTCTACTTAGGTACTTCTACGGGGAATAGGCTTAAGTTTATGTATTTGTGTACTAATCTTTTACACAAGTACGAGCTCTGGGCTTAGTTTGAAAATGTATAACGTTCTATGAATGTGTGAGAAATATTTTTACTTTACTATACTCGTAATGTATTTGGTTAAAACAAGTTAGTAGCAAAAATAAACTTTTTTGCTCTTTATAATATCTAATGTAACGGCGGTAAAATCAAAACCGATGAAAAACGACAGGAATAGAGGGATTACTAGTATATTTTTTTATCATGTATACCACAGCCAGCCCTTTCGGTTGTTACCACCAAAAACCTAGACGAGGACTTGCAAAAGATTTAAACTTAACTTGTTTCTGGTAGTCGTTCTGCTACCAGAAAACATTTACAAAGACCATTGCTTTCCCAAGAGGCATTTATTCTCGTAATTTTCTCAGCAGTCGTCTTGTGTCTTTACGAAAATAAAGGAAGCAAAATATGATATAATATGATTTTATACAACGTGACATAGCAACGTTGTATTTGAACAAGGCTCTCTCTGCAGAGGGACATTTAGAAGCCGTATAATAGTAGAAAGTTCATAACTTCAGCGTATAATTGAAACTGCAATAACCACCAATCGACCTTATTGCAACGAAGTCACTGTTTCAATACCACAATGAATACCAATGTCAGTTGTAATATAACGAAAGTAATTAATAAAAACTGTTATATTATTCTATCAGCTAAGGTCTCGGTATAACAGGCTGTAATACTCAAGGTTCCTACTGTAATGTAACTTTATTGTCATGACACGACTGCGGTACTTCCGTAGGAAATGGCACTTGACTTTATGATTCTTTCTGATTTATATATCGTACTTAACCTAGTTTTCCGTGTAGTGACGGATTAAAATTATATTGTTACTATAAAACCAAAGTGGTAAGTAAAACACGAGCACAGAAGATATTTCAGATAATATTTTTTTGGTCAACCACATCGACGCGGATGACTAGTGTCAAAACGCCTGAGGCGAATACTCAGAAAAGTCGAGTTTGAGTTCAGTCTCAAGCCTAAAAGCATCATCATCATCATCATAACAGCCCATTAATGTCCCACTGCAGGGATGGGCTTCCTCCCATGACGGAAGGATACTTGGCCTACTAATATCACGCTGGCCAAACGGATTGGTATAGGGTTTAATATCAAGTTTTCCTTCTTTTTATTTCGTAAAGATAATATTCACGGATAGTCCCTTAGTCGGTTTTTACGGCACCCATGGGATGAGATGGGGTGGTGACATATTGTATTCTTACTCCGTCACTATTAACTAATATTAATATTCTTGTAACAATGAACAACTGATTTCGTTAAAGGAAGGTCGATCCTTGGCATTTATTGTAATTTTAATTACACGCCGAAACACAATTAATACAATTACATTATTACCTCGGTAGTATGGTAGTCACGGTTTATGCCTGCCGTGCACGATGTTGTAGGTTCGTTTCCCACGCAAGACTATTAATTGAGAGATTCACAATACTTGTATTCTTAAGTCCTGTGACGACGGATTTAGAATACATCCTCCCTACATAATATATAAATAATCCTCACACATCGCCATCTAGTCCCAAACTAAGCAAAGCTTGTACAATGGGTACTAGACAACGGATAAACATACTTAAATACTTTTTTTTTGTATATACATACATATTATACATAGAAAGCACTCAGACCAACGCAAACAATCATGTTCATGCACACAAAAATTTGCATTTAGCGGGAATCGAATCCGAGACCTCTGCGTAGCAGCCATGTAATATACTGACTGCGCCACAGAGGTCGTCAAACAGGATCTTACGATTCCTATCGTAAACGGGGACCTAGGTTCTAGAGACTATATTTCATCCTAGACTGTACAGCCGAGCCTCTTTTGTTTTTTCTACTTTTCAAATGTTTACAGTTTCAATCTTTACGAAAATTGTCAAATGTTGCCTAATATAAAAATATTTATATTTCATAATGATAATAAAAAGAGATAGTTTAAACTGCCTCAACTAATTTATTGCTAATTTGTAATAGATTTATTTAATTTTATTGCATGTATGTTTTCATTTTAGTATATTAAAGTAGTGATTTAGTCAGTTTAATTTTTATTTTTATGTGTTTATACTAGCGTTAGTCGATTTTGCAATCTGACAGTTTTCATAGAGACTCATTCGTTCGTTTTATTTACGAGCGTTAATCTTTGGAACTACGAGTAATTCTATTTTTAAATTCAGTTTCAGCGTTGAGCATGTAATTCGGCCTGATTTTACTAGATGGCGTTGCTTATAGATTCAGATTAACTCTTTCACTGCAATCTGATTATAGGATAGACTGCAAACATTTTTGGAGGAGATCTGTGTCCAACAGTGGGCTGGCTATGGCTAGACACGCCGTGACCTAAACACGCTTGGCTGATTTGTTGATGTACTAGTGACAAAACATAACTCAATCTAATTTATTAAAATTTAAAAGAATACCTACAAGTTAACAAGTAAACAACTACGCAGAGTTCGCGCGTTCGAACCCCATTCAATTCATACATTCAACACAGTTAACACAACCATTAACTATAGAAATTGTCTAACTTAATTATCACAATCATAAATCAATATAAACTTAATCAAAACAAAGTATAATCAATCAATCATTAAATAATCAATTACAAGAAGTCATTTATCTTATACTTAACTTAAGTGACTTATATGTGTGGGAAGTGACTTAGGTTCAGCGAGTTATAAATCAGTTAGCACACCTAGACAGTTAGGGTTCAAGGCCCCGTTAGTCGGCCGTGTCGTGACCTACTGCTATAGCTTTCGGCTATGCATTACCTCATACGCGTTGTTAAGAAAACTAGACATATATTGGAACTTAGATAGACTATACCTATCTACATGTTTTATATATCTATACAGTTATCTATGGCTAGCAAATGAGTGAATGTTGAGATGACGGGAAACAGAGATAAATGAAAAAGGAATACAATATGTTGCGCCGACCCCAAGTGAATATGGGATAAGGGCAGGAGGATGATGATGATGACAGTAATCTATGAATGTATTTCATGAGACCTCTTTAATGTCCCAATCTAGGTATTGATATTTTCTAAGTTTGTTAAAGTGGTAAATAAATCCGGATCCTGGTGGCAAGTGCTAGGGCAGATCGCTATTAGTTTGATATTTCCTTTCTTTGCCAAACTATTGAACTGTGAAATAATCTTCCTACACATGTGTTTACTCCTTCCAATGACATCGGATCTTTCAAACATAGTGTAAAGAGAAGAAGCATTTATCTCGTACGACAATGTGATAGCGACGGACTTCATCAAGTATTTTATTCACTGATAGCATTAGCGTTTTCCCTCAGGTGCTATTCAAACTATTTATTTTAATTAAAATTCCCTATCAAAGCAACTGTTTACATTAATTTATCTTATAGTCATGATAGAAACTAGTCATATTTATTTAAAAGACACTCATACGTATAATTATAATCGTCTGTCCACCTCTTGATTACATTTACAAACTTTCTACACAAAAATAAACCAACTTTCTAGCTTTTGACGACCTCTGTGGCGTAGTGGTTATGCAACATGATTGTTACGCAGAGGTCTCAGGTTCGATTCTCGCTCAATGCAAATCTTTGTGTGCATGAAAATTATTGTTTGCAATTTGGATGTTTTCTATGTATAATATGTATGTATTTTAAAAAAAAACAACGTATGTAAGTATGTTTATCCGTTGTCTAGTACCCATAGTACAAGCTCAGCTTAGGGTGAGCGCAGACTTGGAACACGACAGTCTTAAGACAGACTATTGCTTTACAATATGTATGAATATGCGCACACTTGGAACAAAACGTCGTATAGACAATATTGTCTCAGATAGACAGTTTTGTTTTATGTGTGCTACGTATCGTAGTCAAAACTGTTTCGTTTTAGTTTTAAGACAGACTTGTCTATATGAGGCAAGTCAGTCTTGAAACAGTCTAGTCTCCAATGTGCGCTCAGCCTTAGTTTGGGACTAGATGGGCGTTGTGTGAATGTGTTAGGAATATATTTATATAACTTTCTAGTTTTTGATTCCCAACAGATAGCGAAACGAATTTACTATAGAGTAACATTTTGTAGCGTGATGTCCCGATAGTACAGAGGGTACGTGTCTCATTGTTTATTCAAATTGGAGCGAATGGGCCACAGTTCCCACGGGTTCGAGCCTGGTACCACTTTACACCTGAACGAGTACGAGATATAGGGTACTTTTTGAGTACCTACGTAATACTTTAATAGGTGAAATATTGCACATGTAGTTTGAAGTCTGGATTGTTTACGAGCTCTGGAATAATGATATTGCTTAACGAGTAAATGGGTTAAAGTTTCAAAAGAGTTTTATTTTTTTCTTTTAAATACAATCCTGCGATAATGATCGAGTCATGTAATAAGATATTACGAATAAAAACAATAAGTCTCACACAGACCAATAATACTATTCATCATCATCATAACAGCCCATTAATGTCCCACTGTAGGGACGGGCCTCCTCCCGTGACTGAGGGATACTTGGCCTACTAATACCACGCTGGCCAGACGGATTGGTATAGGGTTTAATTTTAAGTTTTCCTGCTTTTTATTTCGTAAAGATAATATTCACGGATAGTCCCTTAGTCGGTTTTTACAACACCCATGAGATGAGATGAGATGGGGTGGTGACATATTGAATTCTTACTCCTTCACCACACGGAGAACTATGTCATTGTTTACTTAAAGTTTTAGTCTTACGTTACAGGACATATTTTGTGCACACACACCTATATATTTTCCTATATTATAGATTAATTTATTTGTATGAGATACACATAAATATTGAGGGCAGGAGGGGGATGCTTTTACCAGCATGTCAATTCTCGTTTCTTAAAATCGTTAAAAAATCGGTTAACTTTTAGTTGTCAAATTGTCACACTTTAAATAAAACTTTAACACGACCACAAAAGATTACAATTGCAATAGCAAAAACAAGACAATTTGACAAAATTTTTAACTATTTTAAGGTACGAGATTTGACATGCAGGATCAAACATTCTACTTAACACAAGTTAAAACTAATATTTTCTAAAACCATTAAATAATTAACAAACAATGTTGCATGCACGTCAGCTATGTACCCTAGGTTTAATTCTGCATAATATTACCCCACATTTTGAACCCTCAACCCTTGTCGACCTCATTGCAAATATAAATATAACATAAACCCTACTTCCAACTCTCTGTTTTAATTTTTATGAATACGGATTGTTTTGCTATGTTGTTTTGTAAATTTTTGATGGATGACCCTAATTTATGCTTCTAGTAAGTATTTTATTTTATCTAATGAACATATACATATTTTAATAGGCATAGTGGTATGATTTTGATTCATGCTTAATACAAATACTGTTAGCAGTACGATTTAAGAGCCTCTTAGGCCTGAGGGAAATTAAGTCTATTTATCCACGCTATCAGACAGATTGGGATATGATTTAATATTGTGTCAAACCTTTTGTTTTCAAAAAGAATAATCAACGAATTCCCTACGCCTCTTTTTACAATGCCCTTGGGACGAGATGCATTGGTGACCCCATGTGTTCTTACTCAGTCACCCATAGAGTCTTAATAATGATAGTACTAAGATTGAAAGTTATCTTCGCTTAAGCACCGAACAATGAACGATGACCTCTCATCGAGCCCTTATGGTCATCTAAGGTTTATTGTGTATCAATAAAGAATATTAGAACTAATAGCCCACATATACAAAGGACTTAAGGGACTTCAACAATAAATGGACACAGGAATTAAGAGTATCTTTGTGACGATATTTAAGAATATTATGTGTACTTTTTATTGATCGTAGCAAATCTATACTAAAAAAAATGGCAGAAGATGTTAGCTAAAAAATTGTAAATACCATATTTCAGCCTCAGACCAAATAAAAAATATTATTACAGAATGATAATTAAAATGATTGTGCGATCCAAAGACATACATTTTCCATGACTCTCTTACATATTTGTGATTATGATAACAATGGTAGTGTATGACTGTTTTAAATCACTATGCATTAATATTATTATTTTTATTTTATGTAAGTGTTATGACATTTTATGCTCTAGCTATTTTAAGTATAAAAAACATATTATTTTACTGTAATAAAAAGT
Organism: Schrankia costaestrigalis; assembly: GCA_905475405.1. Lineage (NCBI taxonomy): Eukaryota > Metazoa > Arthropoda > Insecta > Lepidoptera > Erebidae > Schrankia > Schrankia costaestrigalis. Next base: position 6,832,016 of record FR997850.1, read on the forward strand.
GTAAGAAATTTAAAGAAAAAAAAAAAAAAAAAAAAAAAGTGTAAGAAATAAAACACAGTAGATAATCTGTAATACAAATTGTTTATTATTCTTAAATATTATTATTCCAATGAATAATTAATACTTTTAATAATTATTGCTTATATCTATTCATAAAATATATGTTTATTCAATTGATATGTTTTAATTACAATACAATTAGTGTAATTTACTTAAGATTAATAATAATTTAATCTTATCTAAGTAAAGCTTCATGCATAATAGGAATGAAATATACTTATTATTATATATTAAATTTAGTAATTAATTTTGATTAACTTAAATAATATTAATCTTTCACTCATTGTACATACAATTTCTGTCATATTTAGTAATAAATACGATGAACTGTCATACATTATTAAAACAATACAGTTTTTTTGTAATTTGATACATAAGCAAAAATCTAAGAGTATATAAAATTATTTAATTCATAATTTATAAATGATGTAATTAGACAAGTATTTAAAAAATACAAACAATCACGTAAAAACCTTTGATATACGCAATCATTATCTTTAACAAAAGATAAATAACTGCTTAGTATATAGAGTCATGATTTATCTTTTTAAATAAACAATGACATAGTTATATTACTTTTACTTATTAATATAATCCATTCAAAAGTTATCATTTGCTATAATTAATTACAACAAAGAAACTAAACATATTATTCTCAATTACATTAATCATCAATATCACAACACACTATATATCACGAATCATCTACTATCCTTTTACACAAATATTCCAATACAAAATAACACAGTTAACCTTTAATAAAATATACGAATAATGTGCCGATAAATAGCAAGTCGTATGCATCTCATGAGATGTTAACTATCTTATTTTATGCTTTTGGCATTAAAGATATTCATATAATCTTCATTCAAAACTATCCTATGTGATCATTCCGAACGGCCTAGAGTCTAGGCCATTCTAGGCCCTAGACAAACATCTGACTAGATACATGACGATCACAATATTAAATGACGCCAATTGTAAAATGCATTAAATTGAGCAATGGAACCAAGATAAACTTTCTCGGTATTGTTTAACTTTTCGACGTGAATATATTCATAAATTTCGTCTTGATGTTGAGAAGCGTGGTGAAAGACCTCTTGACCTTCTTTTTCGGTGCCTCTGCAGGTCTTAGGAAAGGTTCCGAATAAGATTTTTTCATTACCGGATGATTTGGTAAGCCATCCTCTTTAGGCATCTGATATTTATACTCCTTTACAACTTTCTCTTCTGCTCTGTCATATCTGTATAGTACAGAATAAGTACGCTTCACTTTTTTCGGGACTCTCTGAGGTGCGATAGGTGCTCTCTCGCTTTTGCATCGCTTTACTTTGTTTCTTCCGTAGTAGTCCTGATAACTATCGGCATCAACGTAAATGAAACGCTTTCCCAACGCGTGTTCCCTTTCTTTCTTCAAGCTTTTCCATGAAGCGATGACTGATTCACGTCTGAATGTTTTGTTCGGGTTGTGACGACTGATGTAGTACTGGTCATCTTGTATGTTGGACGTGTCCTTCAGAGGAGAACCTCGCGGACTCGGCGTGTATTCATCGTAGTCGTCTCTCGACACCTGGAAAAGACATAAATCTTATATCAGTTTCTATGAACTTACATAAACCACTATCACTCTTAATCTCTACCTGCCACATAAACAACTCTCAATACTATTAGATCGTTTTGATTATTAATATCTTTTATAAAAGGTAAATTTATATCGCTATCTTATATACAACTAAGCTATACAGATATCTCATTCTATTATTAAAAGGGTCGAGTTACTTCGTGTTCAGTAAGTTCGTCATTCGAGCCCTTCGAATAATATCCACATGTCTTCCCTCATCTGTCGTGGACGCCATATGTCTCAATCTACGGGAACTTGGCAAACTAAGCGACTAATTGTGACGTAAAATTTAAAACTGCAGCCGTGAACTGTCTAGGAAACATCTTCATTTAATCTCTCAATAAAAACGTTGTAATTATAATCGTTTGTCAAGAAAAGGTCGTTCATCATGGCTGCTTTAAATAACGCAGGGCGCTTTGAATTTGATCTGATTAGAAATAAACAAAATTCCAGAGAAAGGTCGAATGTTGTAAAAATATGTTTATTAAATTGCCCTTCGCAATACACTCCGCTTTACTATAAGTGCCCTCCGAAGTGCGTGTATTAAAAGCTTTCACGTAAACGAGTCTCTTACCCAATACTTTTAAACCGTCACACATTAGTTACGTCAAGTTAATTTGATCTTATTGTTATGTAATCTCTTTATGGTTTTCCTTGGAAGTCGAGAATATGACGTTACAGGCCGGTGGTCAAATAATGGGTCACGTAGAAATAGACGGTTTAATTTTAGCATTCGTTATAACATGGTAAACTAAACAGTAAAATAACATACGTACTAAACTAGCTTACGTTTATATAAACTCAATCTCGTAGTTAATAAAAACTATATGTTAATAAAAAAGAATAATTAATCACTGATTACAGCTTCTTTCTACTGAAATGATATAACGTTTTAAAACTGTTTTTGCTGCAGAAACTAGGTCGATACATTTGTAACTGTCAAACTTGCATCTGGTATTCACGGAGTATGCTTATCTCGTTAAAAGAGGTATCTGTTATTATTAGTATTTTTCATTAATTTTATTTATTTTTTCTTTTGCATTATAATGAAAAATAATATTTCAATGTCTATGAGAGGTGACACGGTAATTATGCACGACACTTTGTATTTTGTCGGCTGATATTTTGTAACATATTTTTAATAGTTTAAAAAGAATTGCACTTGCGAATATAGGTCGGTGGGTGAAAATAGGTCGTTTTTAAACAGGTCTGTGTTAGTTAACATGGTCTAATTATTAGATAAATTAAGCTTAACTAATTGACGTTTGTTTTTATTTTTTTCTAACCTTCACTTTTTATGTTTTCAGGTAATTTTTGACTGTCCATCATTGCAGACAGTTGTCACCGTCCAGTAAGTGTTTATGACGCAGATTATGGAAGGTCGTATTTAATTTTATAATACAACTTTAGAATAAGTAATTGTTTATCTGTCATGACTCGGGTTCTATCCCCGCTTAATGCTAAAACTAAGTGCATGAAACATTAATGTTTGCATTGGTTTGCATATATTTTTGGAAATATAAAAAAAAAGTATATTGCTATGTTTATCCGTTATCTAGAATTCGATAGTAAAAACTGTCTACTTAGACTATGTGGCATTGTTTTAATGTTTGTAAAATATTATATCATCATGCCCATTAATGTCCCACTGCAGGAACGGGCCTCCTCCCGTGACGGAGGGATACTTGGCCTACTAAAACCACGCTGGCCAGACGGATTGGTATAGGGTTTAATTTCAAGTTTTCCTTATTTTTTATTTCGTAAAGATAATATTCACGGATAGTCCCTTAGTCGGTTTTTACGACACCCATGGGATGAGATGGGATGGCTTTAAACTGTGAAAATTGTATTCTTACTCCGTCACCACACGGAGATATTGTTTCAATGTGTGTAATATATTATCTATATCATGTACATTCTGCGTTATTTCTGCACGCTTATTTCAGTTATGAAGGTAATAACGTAACTAAAACGTAAACTTAATTTTGTCACGAAGTTTATTTTAGATAACGCATCGTTTTATTCAATGCAATGTCTATTATTGTACAGTTGCAACGTGGTCGCTTGCGTACGTTGTGATCTTTTTATATAACGAGGGTCTACGGAAATGATAACCTTAAAGAAGGATGATATGATTATTGTGAGTGGTTATTTTTAGGAGTTTTCCTTGTGTAGAGATTTTTGCATTAAGTAATAGGCATATTGCAGGAACGGATATTCAAATTGATAGAGGACAATTTGCGTTAATAAGACTTTGGAATTACAAACTTTCAATTTTTATTATATGTAGTTTTATGTTTTTTTTTCATGTGTGTTTTTAAGATATCTACGAAAGTGTTTTGTTTTTTTTTAAATCGGATCTAAGTAGCATATTATATTTAACAGAATATCTAGACTCAGGAAAATTATTAATGGATAGCACATAATTATATCACATGTCACGCTTTTGTAATAAACATTGTCGTATAAATTTAATGTTACATTACATCAAGTTATATAGAAAGTAACATAATTAAAGACTTATGTATATACTTGTTTATGTTACTTATGTAAGAAACTGCCTAAAACATTATTCAGCAATCAAGTAATTAAGTTAAGTTCGTCTTTTGATTTACTGACATGTTTAGAAATCAGCACAATATATTCTTATAAATCAGTCTTTGCAAAACATCCACAGAAAATTTAACCCTGTGACTGTGTTTTTAATGTTTATTTTCACACGTCAATTGCAACAGAATCCAGTTTTAAAATGTACAGTTAAACTCTTATGCGCAAAAGCTGTGCAAAAAATATAGCATACTTTTTTTTTCTTTCGAATTTACAGTTACGTACTTACAAATACATATCCTCTTCAATTTGGCGTTTCAAAATTTTAGTTTAAATTGAACATAAACTAGAAATTACTTTTTTTCGTCTTTAATATACTTTGATAATAATGTTAGCACTTTTGGGAAAATTAGAATGTATTTTTATCTACCGTGGCAGCTTTTCGCATGAAAAGTTTACTTTGTAGTAATAAATAATGAAAGTAAACTTTTTCATGCAAAAAATTACTTTAATGTTGTTCAAATTCAGAGATAATAACTAGACTTTGCTAAAGTAAAGACAAAGTGCGGTCTCTGAATCTGGCCCTAGGACTTTTAGTGCCACTAATAAGCAGGTTATTTTCTTACGCTCTTGATTTAGAATGGACCTGTTGATTTTTACTTATAACGATAGTTGTTAATTAGTGACAACCCTAAGACATTCGACATTAGGCAAACGTGTTCTATTTCTAGTACAGTTCAAGTATAGGGCGCTATTATTAGTTGCTAGTTACGTGCTCCTTCACACGTCATTATATGCACTGTTATGTGGACTAGGGAACTTTAATAATTAATATTAATTGTAGCTATTACTATCCCATGAATTTTCCATTTACAGAGGAAAACATGGCATAGACTTGACAGATTTAGCGATAATATTAGGGAACTCTCCTATAATATACTATAAAAAAATATAGAGAACAAAACATAGAAGCACAAAGAGTAATTCGAAATATGATTTACTATTTTAATTTTCATAAATCGAACAACTCTTTAAGTTTTGAGCCCGTCTTTTAAGCCAGATTTTTTTATGATTATCGTACAAATCAGATTTAGACAACGACTACATTACTGTCAATTAGGATTAATCATTGATCAATATGTAAGGGTGAACAGCCGATTAAGATCTGACGAGATTTAAATATTACAATATGACGTATAAGATTGTACATCACTGACTAACTGTTCCTAACCCACGCGCGTTTTTTCAATACACTATGATTTTTCATGATGAGTAACATATTTTTTTTTATAATATTGCACCATATCGCTTCGTCACTTAGTTTTATGGTAATGAGTACAAGTTTAATGACTCTATAACTGTTAATGATTTTTTATTTACTAGACTAAAGAAAATTTAGCAAGGTCTAAGTTTACATTGAAATATCCTACGATGCCTTTAAACTGTATTAGTGGGCTATTATTAACTAAAATTAAAAGTGTTGAAAGCCTTTAAAGTTTGACTTAAGCAAAGCCTCTTGCTTTTTAGGCTAATCTTGTTTTAGGCCATTTTTAAACAAACATATCTTAATTTAAATTTCAAATACGAAATCGGTTCACATTTATTTAAAATTCTATTCAAAGACTTGTAAACCATATCCATAATTTTAAACCGAACTTATTATTTTTTACGACAGCAGAGATATAAGAGCTCATAACTCAATGGTTTTCTATTTTTTTTTTACTAAACTGTCATTTGTCATTTATTTAAGATAGCAACTCTCCACTTTCGAAATCATAAACCGGAATGGCCGACGAATGACAGCTATTAGAGATTGTTACACAAAATGTTTAGGTACTCGTCCATCATGTTCATAAACCATAGACACTGGTGAAAGTTGACGAATAGAATTTTTGCTAAGACCGGTCGCGGAATTATGACGACTTGAATCAAACAATTGACAGTTCTGACATATGATATGACAATACAATCATTTTAATAAATCACGCTTTCTAATGCTTGTGTATTTTTAAAGAGGTAGAGCTTCTGTTTGTAAGGACCTAGTTTTACTCCTTGAGTTTATTTTTTGAAAGATTCAGACGCTTAACTTTACGCCCCTTAATTTCTGTCAGCTATGTTTTACAACACTTACAACTTTGTAACCTCTTTACTATCAACTATCACAGAAAAAAAACTTTCTACGTAATAAGTACTACTATTGACATAAACGCGCGTTATCTGTATCCAAATAATAATTGATATCAAATGACAGTTCCATTTTCAAACAATGGGCGCCGTGAGAGTTTTCCATAAACAAAGCGTAATTGTTTTTTCCTCCGAGCTTCGTTTCCGTCCAAACGTACAAAGCGCAGGAACTGGCCGTTAGCAACACTGAGGACTCGCTTTTACTGTAATTGTATGCTAGAAACTAACTTTAATGTGACTTTATAATTATAACCTTCACAATATTAAGTTAAGAGAAAGTTATACAAACTAGTTTTATTCCCAAACACTTTTAAAACTAACCTTTACTGAATTGTAAAATATAAAAAATAAAACATTTGATTGAAGCAATCTTATCGATTAATCTGTTAAGTTCTGATTATATCGATTTGGAACATCGATTAATTTAATACAAATTGCGTCAAACGAGTAGCCGTGAGACTGGCTGTATGGGGCAATGTCAAGAGCTTTAACACAAAAAGAACGTGATTCCATATTCAAACAGCGGGCACGCACGCGCCGCAGTTCAATGACAGCAAGCATAGATAAGTCAGTTGCCTTTTAAGCGCATTAAAGTGGCCATGCACTTTGCGTAATAGTTACTACTGACCAGTCTTTGTGTGCTCTGTTCTTTATTCTAACTAGCTTGGCATTTTTATTACACGAACTGAATAATAACTTAATTGTTTTGATGTAAATATTATATTCTACTTACCACGCTTTCCCAACTGCCACCAAGAATAGTTTTGTCCAACATATTGTCACAATTTCACTGAACAATCCAATATTCACTTATAATTTCTTTAGTAATTAAAACTAATATTTTAATTGTACGTATTATTTGCATACGATCACGTTGTGTTTAGGGAATGCTGTGATTTGGCACAGTGTACACATCGAGCTTTCCTGAACGACTGAAGCGGTTTCGTTTCAGCGTCATATTTATAGTACGGGAGTTAAAGAGGGCGGGTTTCAGGAAGAAGCTTCGTTAGTATCTTCCACTTAACACGTAGTCACGCCTTCGTATTTTAAGGTACATGTAATATACTTCGGGGAAGCCCGTCTATATCCGTCTGACTGTAGGGGCGATGCATTGCTTCTCTTTAAAACGAGGAGGAAGTTCATGTTTGAATACTTATAAGTTTTAATTTTTTTGTTACATTAGAACATAGGCATTTTAGGACTAATTTCAATTTTTTTTTGGTCGAAAGCTTATATACCTACTTCAAAGCTTTTTAAGTTTATATTTCTACTTTTATTAAGTATATAGTATGTATACTTCTTACATAAACCTTACACAGTCTAATATAACAGTTAATACATAAGAATTTAAAACTTTTTTATCTTTGATAAAGATATATTATTTATTGTTAAATTAATATTTATCATTATTGCTCTTTAGGCAACATACAAGTTAACAAATTTTGTAGTTTTTTTTTATATATAAAATCTTATTCTAAGCCAGTATACATAACTGATCCACACTTACGTATTTCTCAGAACTCGCTTTGTCCTCATTAATTTTACTTTCAAGGTACTAATTGATCCCTAAGTAATAAATGTCGTTAAGATTTTACGAGCTACTGTAATTTTACTGCGATTTTAATTAATACACGGTTTTAGCTGATAAATGTATGACTACGTAAAATTTAATAATCGAAACAGTTATTTTAATCATTATCTTAAATAAGGTATCAGTTTCTTAAACAAAGCATAAAGAGATTTATTCTTAATTGTTTAATTTGGGGTAACAGGCCTTTCATGTCCCACTACAGGGACAGGCCACTGAGGGAAGAAAACTTAACCTCGCAGTTCTACGCCGCTCAAAGGATTACATGTTTTCCATTTTCGTTTTGGTAATATAATATAAATATTCCCCACACATTCACACAACGCCATCTAGTCCCAAACTAAGCAGAGCTTGTACTATGGGTACTAGACAACGGATAAACATACTTAAATACTTTTTTTTGTTGATACACACATATTATATATAGAAAACAATCAGACCAAATGCAAACAACCATGTTTATGCACACAAAGATTTGCATTGCACGGGAATCGAACCCGAGATCTCTGCGTAGCAGTTATGTTAAATAACCACTACGCCACAGACGTTCACATTCCACTAGCGTGATTTAACAAACCCTTTGGGATGAGGTGGTTAAACGATGACACCCCAAAGATATATATTAAATCTTTCTTAGCATTTATTGTTTTTAAAACAAAGGAGGACTTGTTAAACATTCAAAGCTTTTGAACTTTTTGATCTAAATGTAAAGTGAACACAAAATAAAATTGTTAAGTTTTTTTCTCTTCGCTCTTTTCTGAATGATTTAGAGTGGATAGTATTTCACTGTAAAGGGTTATTAAAGATCTTTTGGTGTATGTAAATAAAGTGGAACGGATATGTGTTTCATCTTCTCTTTCGCGAATCTTTCTTTGAAAGGAACTATCAATTAAGTCGTCAAGTTGTCACGGAGTCAAGAGATGAGCGACGTTGCATGAAAGTTTCTTATATAGCTGCGTGTTAGGTTTTATATTATATTTTTTTATTTACTTTAAGTTGTTTCTAGCCTTCATGACAACTCATTGATGTCCCACTGCAGGGACGGGCCTCCTTCAGTGACGGAGGGATACTTGGCCTACTAAAACCACGCTGGCCAGACGCATTGGTATAGGGTTTAATTTCAAGTTTTCCTTCTTTTCATTACGTAAAGATAATATTCACGGATAGTCCCTTAGTCAGATTTTACTACACTTATGGGATGATATAAGGTGGTGACAGACTATTCTTACCCCCGGTTTCTGAATGACTGATCAAGTCAAAATCAACTAATTAAGTGTCAAAACGATAATTTTCAGGAACTAAAATGACAGTTTTGACACTTGATTAGTTGATTTTGACTTGATTAGGCATTCAGAAACCGGGGGTTAGTCCGTCACCACACAGAGACTTTTTAGCCTTAGAACTCAGTAAGTTTTTAACCAAATTTTTTTTTCTTGGTTATAGGTTTTTAAAATGAAGTGTTCATTTTTTATTTGGTTTCATAGAATTGTAATTGTATAGTGGGTAACTTTTATATATTGATTCGATTCCTGCTCATTGCAAATCTTCTTGTGCTCATGAATGCTCGCATTAACCATTTTGTGTTATGTGTACAATATATATATATATGTATTTATAAAATCCTATAAGTTACATGAATAGGGTTGAAATTCTCGAAAACTTACCTAAAATTGAAATATAATAATATTAATTCATGTACAGTACTAAAGCTACATGGTTAATTATGTAACGTTGTTCCACTAATTTGGGCCTGTATTCATTTGAGCCGCGCTAAGCTGGGTGACCTAGAAACATTAAATTTTCAATAGACTTATTTCTGACTGTACTGTAAAATAATATAATTTTCAGTTAACATAGTGTTTTTATTTATTTAACTATTGAATGTTTATTCAAATATTACGCACAATTATTAGATTGAACCCAATGTGTCCCACGTTGGGTTCCACTTAAAAATCGTTTTATTCAATTTTAATGTGTAATTTTAAAAAAGTTTTATTATGGAATTTATCTTAGTGAATAAAATGTACAGTATTTAACAGCGCGTAAGAATTATAACAGCGCGCTAAAGGGGTTAGATTTCTTTGCAGCTGACCATTCGAGTATATGTATAATATTATAAGAATATAATATAATATGTACTTGTGGCATTACAGACCTATGAGACTTAATAGCTGGTATTTTAGTGTGGAATTTTGAGTTGTAAAGTTTAGCACAGATCTTTTTGCGTATTGTATCAACAATCAAAAAAATTGTCATCAGGCGTGTAATTTGTTTCTCTCGTCACCATGCCCTACATAAAAAAATAAAGTTTTAAGAAACAAACATAATAATAAATATAAATTAATATCCATCTTAACACACCCTTTTAACATTTAAGTTTCGACCTTTTAACATAATAAGTTTTACAGCCTCCTTTATGAGTGTATCGGCCGGATTTTCGTATGCCGTCTGTGTACATTGACGTCACGGCTCGATTTATAACCAAACCTTAACATAAGCTGTAAAATGGTGCCGTAAATAGTATGTAAAGTGCACTCGAAGACTGTTGTGTGGACTGGACAATATACACATGTATACCTACGTAAATTTACGCTTTATTGCTATGGGGGTAAGGCAGAAATATTGCCGCAAATAATAGGATCCTTACAAACTATCTTTGCTTCGTCTAACATAGCAGTCGGTTCGGAAAGTAGATTTAGGCCATAAGCAGTTCTGCTTCTTGTTTCTTTTATTGTCATCATCATCATATCAGCCAATCGACGTCCACTGCTGGACAAAGGCCTCCACCAAGTATTGCCACCTTGTGCGGTCCTGTGCCTCCCTCATCCATCGGCATCCCGCCGTCCACTTCCGTTTTGTTGTGTTTCTAAGTAAAAGTTTGCAGATATTATTCGCGGTTTTCGGCTTTCACGACACCCCCGGGATGGTTCAGAAGTTAACTAAAAGATAACAAGGTGTGTTGCTGGCATTTTGTATTTTGACTACGATCACCACGCGGAAAATTTCTTCAAAAGTATTATGTTCGTTTCATTTCTAACTTGTCAAAATTTCTCTGTATTAAACATAGTCTTCTCCGTGTGGTGACGGATTAAGAATACAGTGTGTCGCCACCCCATCTCATCCCATGGGTGTCGTAAAAACCAACTAAGGAAGTATTCGTCAATATTACTTTTACGTAATAAAAAGAAGTAAAACTTAATCCCTATACCAATCCGTTTGGCCAGCAGCGTGGTATTAGTAGGCCAAGTATCCCTCTGTCACTGGAGGAAGCCCATCCCTGCAGTGGGACATTAATAGGCTGTTTTGATGAAACATAGTCTACAGATAGCGCGCGAGTTGAATGCAGAGCTTAGGAATGCGGTAGTGCTGTGACCTAATTATAATTATTGATTGACATTCATGTCGATAAATTTAAACAATGTTATAAGTTTAATTTTATTTAGTACACTATGTTAACATGGTGAAAAGAAAACAATATCATAATTATCACATGTTTTAATAATCATTTCACAAAAAGGATTAAAAAAATAACACGGGAACTTCAGTATTACTATTAACACAATAACACGGCAAACGTACGACAGTTGACAAGGATGGCACAGCACTACACTGCAGGCGCGTAAGGTGGGGCGTGCGGATAGCGGGGGGAGATGCTCCCGCCCTTTACCTCAGACCCCGACTGCATTCAACTCGCGCGCTATCTGTAGATATAATATTATGTTTTAGATAATATACATTTCGTTTGAACCGTACGTCATGTTTCGCATAACTAATCGTAAAATAATCCAGCCTCGGCCTTAATTCATTACTTTATTCATCGGAATTGGGTGCATTACGTTATTTTATATTCAACCTCATTATTTCTTCATGAAAGTTCTTTTTAAAGCTGTTTTCTAAATCTTATGTACCTACATGAAAATATTTGAAGGAAGTGAAGGTATTCTAGCTTTATGTAATTGATATTTATTTTTTCTTTAAAGATCGCATCTCGCCATCAAATGTAAAACGTTGGCAAGTTTAGAATTTGTATTATAATTTTCTAAGAAAATAAATAACTGAAATGTGCACCAGCACATTTTAGTTATTTATTTTCTAGTTGTGATACCAATCACAACTATTCTTACTCCTTTGAAATAAGTAAAGCGCCGATTACACTACCCTACTTTGTAGGGCCCTACGTTTTGTAGGGCACTATATGATGTAGGGCGGTCGGGACTCGCCAATCTCCGATATGTAGTGTCCTAACAGCCTACATGTGATTACACTAGACAACATGTAGTGCCCTATAAGATGTAGGGCCCTATAATATTTAGGGCCCTACATGTAGGGTAGTGTAATCGGCGCTTAAGTCTAGGGCTTTATATTAAATGCGTTTATAGCATCAGTTATACTACCTGCAGAATTTATACTCCAATAGTGCAATGACGTTATGTTTTGTTAGCCTGTCTGTACTCAGTCTATAATTCACCACAGACAAAAAGATTAGAACTAATCAATGTCTGAAATAGACACAAAATATATCTTTTATTGCCTTTGCTTCTATTTCAAGCTGAACATAAACCTTTTGTGTACAATAACAAACGTTTACATGTTATAAACTCGAGATTTACTTTAATAGAAACATTATAATTTACCATTGCGTTTGAACTCTTCAAAGAAACTAAACGTTTTTGTATACAATTTTTCTGCCATACATCATTCTAGACCAAAGAACAGTCGTGGTTATCAAAACATGTAACCGGCCATTGATTTAAATAAGTCTGCGGTCTTACATATCGGTAAATAAAGCCAATAGACTCATCAAACATTAAAAAAGAGCAGAGTGTTACGTAAGAAGCCGCCATATTGGATGTATTCCAAATGCAACGGTAACAAAACTGAGTTTATTAACCATAAATCACTGTTTAGTGAAGAGATTAATTGTATGTTACTTAATTCAATTGTATTTTTTTCTGGAAAATTATTAAACGTTGTATAGGATTTGAAAAACAGTTACCTTATCATAATTTCAAGCATGACACCTCATTAATGCCTTATGAAAAGACCAGGCCTCCTCCAGTGGTGAAGGAAAACTTGAGCGCGTGAAGTGTTTTATGATAATCTGCATGGACTAAAACTCCTTAAATAAAAAAAAATGGTTTATGTCACCTATATCTTCTTTTGTTTGTGTAGAGAATATCTGCGAACTTTCCTTGACATGCGTACCAACATAGGCGTATAAATATCTGATGTCTCCAGCTCATGGAGACACCAGATATTAATTATACTCCGTCATTACGCGGAAAGAGAATGTATTAATTTACTTAAACGAAAAATTAAAAGATTTACACTTTTGCCCTAAAATTAAAACTAGCATTAGTAAACAAAGGAACAAAATTAGTCAATATAAATTTTACATTTTCTTTGTTACTATAACACTATAGTATTCAGTGACTAAAACAATTCTATTACAAGGTTACACAGAACCAAGAAATGAGAGCTGGTCATTTAAGAACAATTTGTGTGTTGACCACTATTTAGTAACACCGTTCACTTGATTACCTGTATTTGAGGGCACATTTTGTGGTTTTTATGTGTTTAGTAATTATCATTACACTGCCATTTGTATTACTCTTTTGTTTTTATATCAACCTCCTTTTGTTTTTGACAAAAGACTAGCGTTTGTTTTGTCAATGATGTTTTATTTTGGGTCGTAAAAGTAGTTCTATTTTAAATAGAAGTAGGGTAATGTTTTCGAGCGTAGATTATGTATGTATCTCCGTTCCATTATGTCCTGTAGCTTCAATAGACTCTGAAGTTAAAGTTACGATTACATTTTTCTTCCTAAGATTTTCATAGGCTACGTGACTTCTGCGTAAAAGTTTATATTTATACTGTCTTATTCTCTCTTTCAAAAAAGACAACTCCCGCACTATAATTTAATAAGACAATAATTTGTGGATCAAAAAAACAAATTATTGTTCAGAATGGGGATTGAACCCACAACCTCTTGCACGGCAGCCGCTTGCGCTACCGTCGCGCCACCGTGGTCGTCAAATTCGTCTTAGAGGACAGTTTCTCTAACTCCTAATTAGAGAAATTGTCCTCTTAATAATGCCTAAATTTCTTTTGATTAATTTTTATGTGAGACCCGTAAGGATTACCCTTTTTTCGGGACTCAATCTTGATTGCTGCTGAAATGCTGATTTATAGTAGTCGTAGTTGTTAAGAAACAATAGCACTACTCCAAATACTGTTAAAAAACAGGTGTAATAGAAGATACGTGTTGTTAGTCAGGTTAAGCATTGTTTACTTCACTAAACAATTGCACATTACTCGTGAACAGCGATGACGCCCGCCTATAAATAATGTATTGACCTACTTACAATCTTATGTTCTGTACTAAACTGAGCCAAATGTATTGAATAAAACTGTTCTTTTTTTACGAAATCTGTGAAGAGTTTTGACATGTCATGTCATGTCATTCAACTGACAATTGGGGCCTCTTGGAAGAGGTAACGAAAATAAATAGTTGTGTGTAATAGGTTACACTAAATGATATTATTATAGTATTGTCCATTTGTAATTCTTGTTTTAGCAACTATTGAATGGGCCAATTGCAGGGACGAGCCTCCTCCATGGATAGTCGGAAAATTGATCATTCGGATTGTTATAGGGTTTTGCGTTTAGTTGTCAGTTTATTGTTTTCGTACAGGTAATATCAGAGTATTTTTTCGCCATTTAGATTACAAGGTTTTGTCCTTTTTTTAACGAGTAAATATTCCGAACGGACTTTACTACACGGGGGGTTGTCTTCATGTGCACATCGGACTCAAAACGACTAAAAAAACTAAATTTATACCCCAATAGTAAGTTACATTTGAAACAAAAGCAAGTGTATTGTGGCAACAGGTGAGGAGAGGTTCTCGATGATGAATTAAAGAGACATGTTATCTGTCTTAAGTTCGTATATTGAAAGTAATCATATATTCTTAATACTAAAGTACAATATTATTATATTAGGCTTACTAGCATATTTGACAGAGCGCGTGTAACCTAATTTATAATGTTACTGAGTAATCATTGCGAAATGTGTTTAAGGGTCTATACACACTACAGCTCCCCTGAAAAGAGGTGGCTACACACCCTCCTTTTTTTTTCATAGTTTTAGTTTTGTTACACGGCTGTGAGAAGTATGCTCTTAAGTGCAAATGTTGCTTAATCTAAGAATTTTAAAAATTACAGTTAGTACAGGGTAAATTATGAAAAATAAAGGAAAATAAAAAAATATTTTTATTACTTATAAAATAATTTAGTATTATTCTTATGCACTAAACATTCATTATTTTTTTTTTTAATTAAAACATTGGGAGCTAAATCTTGTATTACTTCATATGGACCGTTATACAGTTTGTCAAATTTATTTCCGATTTCATTTTTTAATAATAATAAATCTCCTTTCTTATAAACTATTGGGTTACTATTACGATCATACTTTAATTTTCTTATCATTTTATTTTCTAACAAGTTATTCTTAGCATCTAAATGTGCTTTTTGCATTCTATATTTTAATTCTTTATAATAATCATCAAAGTTATACAAAGGTTCTACTTCTAAAGTTAAGTTACTGGGTAATTTACACACTTTACCAAAAACTAATTCAAATGGAGTGTACTGTGTCTCAGAGTGAATGCTTGTATTAAATGAAAAACACCAAAATGGTAACCAATCGCTCCAATCGACTTTGTTATTTTCGCATTGAATTCTAAGATATGCGGCTAAATGTTTATGTGTATTTTCAAGAGCTCCTAAAGTCTCATGATGATATGGCGTAGAACAATGTTTTTCTATGCTTAATAGTTTGCATGTTTCTGTCATGATAGATGACATGAACTCTGTACCTTTGTCGGTTAAAATCTTTCTGGGTACACCGTATCTTAATATAAAATTATTGACGAAACTTCTAGTTACAGATTCCGTATCTTTACGTGGTAAGGGGTATGCTTCAACGTATTTCGTTAAGTTACATTGAATGGTTAAAATATACTTATTACTATAGTTGTCTATGTCTAATGGTCCCATTAAATCTAAACTAATTATTTCGAATGCCGAGTTGGCTGTTGAAGTTATAGTCATTGGTTCTTTAATATTCCTACTTGTATACTTTTGTATTTGACAAGGTTTACAATGTTTGACATAATTTGATACGTCATTGCTCATACTAGTCCAAAAATAATATTTTTTAATATTATTTAACATTCGATTTATACCTGCATGTCCGCTAGTTGGCAAAATGTGAAAGTCATTAAGTATTACTCTTATTTCTTCCTTATCAGTTACTTTTATTATATCTCTAGTAACAAGAAAACGTAAATGGTTTTCAAAATGTTTCCTATTGCTCAATAAACATTTAATATAACTTGCATTGTGCTTATTTTTTATGATTAACAATTCGTTAATATCTACCTTTTGGCATAATTGTACTAAATCCCTCGCTAACACCTCATTGGTTGATAACGATCGGGTATCTAGACATATCGCGCATTGCGATGGCACAAAAATACATGAGCTGTCGTTTGACATAATATTCATTAAATTATTTTTATATTTTCGTATACTATTTTCCTCACAAAATATTAATTCTACTACGTCTTTTGGTTTTTTGAGAATTTCTACTACCGTAGGTTGATCAAGCCTATGGGTCGTAGAGCTCTCAGAAGTCTGTCTATCAGGGTAATCTTCAGTTACTCGTAACTTCTTTGATTGAGCACGGGTTAAGACTGAAACTTTCTTGTCTTGTAATTCTTTTAAATCTTTACACGTCCACAAGATTCGGCTTAATGCGTCTGCAGCTGCATTATTCCGACCTGCAACGTATTCTACTTCAAAGTCGTACTCTTCTAAATATAAACGAAATTTCATCAAACGGCTAGATGGATCTTTAAGGCCAAATAAATAAACTAATGGTCGGTGATCCGTAAAAATCTTAAATTTTCTACCGTAAATGTAAGGTCTAAAATGTTGTACCGCCCAAACTATAGCTAAAAGTTCTAGTTCTATAACTGGGTATCTAGTTTCAGCTGGTTTTAAACTGCGGCTAGCATAAGCAACAGTTTTGCCATTACTATTTGATAAAATAGCGCCTAAACCTATCTTAGATGCGTCTGTGTGCAATTGAAAAATGTTATCTTCGCTAAAATTTGGATAATCTAAAACTGGTGGATTCATTAGGGCTGATTTCAAATTAATAAAAGCAGTTTCGCATTTTTCTGACCATTTAAAAGTGACATTTTTCTTACATAATGCGTTTAAAGGATAAACAATACTCGCAAATGAATGTATAAACTTACGATAATAATTTGCAAACGCGACGAATCGTTTGACTTCGTCGACACATGTTGGTCGGGGAAATGAACTCATTACGGCAATTTTTGCTGGATCAGGAAATATACCATCTGATGTAATTTTATGCCCTAGGTATACAATATCTTTACGTAAGAACTCACATTTTATTGGATTTAGTTTTAAATTAACTTCTCTTAAACGATTTAATACGCTAATAAGATTGGAATTATGCGTTCTAATACTGTTTCCTATGATAATACAATCATCTAAATAAAGAAAACATTTTTCGTAGTTAAGGCCTGACATGGCTACGGTCATCAGTCTTGAGAAGACGCTGGCACTGGTCTTTAAGCCCATAGGACAGCGCTTCATTTGGTACTGTTTACCGGCTGTGAATGCAGTACATTTACGCGAATCTTCATCTAAAGAAAGTTGATACATCTTGTTTAAACAAAATGACGTGTATTTACGCGAATCAGGACTAAGTGACAGTTGATAATAAGATTGAGAAAGATCTAATTTCGAAAAATAAATGCTACCAGATAAAGAATCTAAAATATCTGTTATATTGGGTAACGGAAACTTGTCGTCTTTTATTTTGTTATTTAATTGCCTGTAATCAATTACAAGTCTCCATTTTTTCTCATTTGATCTATCAGCTTTCTTTGGAACCAATAATACAGGACTGGACCATTCTGAGACGGTCTCTTCAATAATATCGTTGTCTAACATTTCTTGAACTTGTTTTGCTATCTCACTTTTTAATGACTGAGGGATCCTATAAGGTTTGACATACACTGGAGTCGAGTTGTCTTTCAAAGTTATGCTATGTTGCATTAAATTTGTAACAGATAGTTTATCTCCTGGTAAATGGAATACATCTGAGTATTTAGCACAGATTTCTTCGATACTAAGTTTTTCCTCTTTGTTCAAATAATTCAAATTAAGTAAATTAAATAAAGTTTTGACTCGTTCAACGTTTTTGTTGTTTTGTTGATTAAAGTGGCAAATATCAAAGCTAGATATTGAGTGAACTTCAACGTTCGATAAGTTAATTGTTATATCTATGTTCTTTGTATTTAAAATTCTGACAGGAATGTAACCTTTTTGCGGTTTTGCAATCATTCCGGCTACAAAAACTCCTTCTTCAATCTCTTTCGCTAAAATGACACTATCTTCTTGTGAAGTACATGGTATATACTTAATTATTTCGCAACGCGGCGGAATAGAGTATAAGTATTTATCTTCTAATGGTGAAAAATGAATGTATACTGTATCACTCAGAGTTGATAATCGTAGTGAATTACTCTCATAGTCAATTAAAGCTTTATAACGCTTAAAAAAATTATCACCTAATATACCATTGCTAGAACATGACATGTTCTTGAAAACATAAAACTTTTGTCGAAAAGTAATACCTTCGTATTTTAAATTCAAGAATAAATATCCTTCGGAAGTTAATTTTCCACTAACACCTTTAATAACAGTGTTATAAACATTTAAATGTTTCATATATTCGCGATTATCGCATAACCACTCGTATTTCAAAACACAAAGGCTAGCGCCGCTATCTACTAATAAAGATATCTTATTATTACTTCCATCTAAATTTAAACTAATTATACTTCTACTATTACAACTAAGTATAAAGTGTTCGTTATTACTCAGTGTGGGCACGAAAAAACTCACTATCCGGTGCATTTTCAGTACGTTCGTTTGTATTATGAACTGTGTTCACTTGGTTGTGCGACGTTTGTGAACGGTTTGTGTACGTACGTGGCGAATGAAATTGCGAATTATGATTAAATGAGGGCCGACGATAGCCGTGGACACCGTGACCACGACCTCGTGAAGGTGGAGGTCCTCCTCTAGCATTGTTAGAATACGGTCTAGGATTATTAAAATTGTTTTTATAACTAAAATTATTTTTAGAGTAATTATAATTATTGTTTGACATACCTCTATTATTACGAAAACGGTGATATTGCGAATGAGAAATTCTCATAACCTGGCGGTCATTGCTTGGTGATAAGCTGTGTTCGTCTAAAGCTGTACGGATAGCTTCTGGAAGGGAAAGAAATTGACGAGATGCTATAATTGTACTGAGGCGAGAGTCGTTCAGTCCGTCGGCAAAACGTTTTATAGCTACCTTTTCGTTGATTGGACGAAGTACTTCATATTTACTGCTATCTCCGTCAGTTTGAGCTATGGTTAGTTTGGCAAATAAATTTTCTAAATCAGAGCCAAAATTTTCAATAGACCTATGTCCTTGACGTGCTGATTGTAACTGAGATAAAAGAGCTACAGCTGATTTTTTGGGGGTTAAATAATTACGTATATCTTCTGACAAACTAGACACAGTTATGTAGGTAGGTTTTAATCGGAGCTTTGCACTGGGAGAAAGTCTTGTTTTTAATACGAATTCTATTAATTGTTCTTTGCCTGAGTCGTTTAACATCTTACTGTATAATTCTATACTATCTAATAATTGCATTGTAACCTCTTCTTTACCTGTCATAATAGGAAGCAACGCAATAGCGGATTTTATATCAAAATTCGACATTTTTGTAATATTTTCTGAACTACAACTAGAATCAACGCTAATCAATACCTTAATTTGCTTATATGTTTTATTAATTTCGTCTATCAGATCTTGGATTATGGTTACTTGTTGACTACTTAACTTAGAACTTTCAAATTTACTATTAATCTGTGACACAATACCCTCTAATTTGCTATATTCAGATTTAGCTTCGTTATATTTAGTAAATGCTAAATCGGTTTGACGTTTTTCTGGTCCAAGTTTGACTAAATACTGTTTGAAATACTTTAATTTATCTAATAAGTCTAATAAATCTTGGTGCATGGCTATACAAAAAATTCAAAATTAAAATATTAATACATGACCTACTTGTTACAATTAGCATCGCGGCTATGTTGGCTTGTGTGGAGTGCTGATGTGACGTAATCTGACGCGGTCTGACATGGTGCGTCGCGTGGAGCGCTGGGCAGCAAAGGGTACGATGTGGATAACAGCCTGCTGGTGATGGATGACACGATGTCTTGATTGGGCCGGGCGTTTCCCTGGACACCTCGAACATGGGCCGGGATTTCCCTGGACACCTCCTAGTATGTGGACCGGGCTATACCCTGGATACCATCCTTGTCCCGTACGCTTCTTTCTTGCAATTATTTCTGGTTTATAAAATCGTATGGAAAATTGTCTTCATTTTTCTGTATTTTTTTTGGTAAAAGGATGAATGTAGTCTTCGTTGTATCGGTAAATCTTAAGTCTTCATAATGGTATTTTCTTAGTTTTTCTTCATTTGTGCGGCATTGTGTCTTCATAGATTGTTGAAGGCAGGGTCGCCATGTGGCAACAGGTGAGGAGAGGTTCTCGATGATGAATTAAAGAGACATGTTATCTGTCTTAAGTTCGTATATTGAAAGTAATCATATATTCTTAATACTAAAGTACAATATTATTATATTAGGCTTACTAGCATATTTGACAGAGCGCGTGTAACCTAATTTATAATGTTACTGAGTAATCATTGCGAAATGTGTTTAAGGGTCTATACACACTACAGTATTCTTAGACCAAGTTTATTTTAGTCTCTATATGAACCCTGTCCCTAGGGACATTGCAGACGCTATATAATCAATCCACCTAACCAAACACATCTACAGAATCAGAAACTAGAAGCAATTTCATTGTTTAAATGTTATTCTTTAATTTCTCGAGGTTTCAAGAAACTTGTTCAAGCAACTCGTTAGTAGGTAACTTCCCAAGTGATTTACTTATGTACTGTGAAAATAGAATCTTGTGTTCACAGAAAGTTAAAACGAGTAATTATGAAGCGTGAGAATATTTGTATAAACAATGTATGTCTCTAATAAACTTGACATTTGTCTGGCTAGCATGGTATTAAAAGGCAAAGTGTCTCTCCATCCCTGCAGTGGGACCACCGGAAGATTAGACTAAAGGAACGTTTGCGAATATGAAAGAATGATTACTTGACACAAAACTGTTAAATCATCGGAGCTAATTTTTATTAGTAGACCAGGTGGGTTAGACGCAGTTGGTGCACTTCGCAACTTGTACACCATGCTCAAATGGTGCACTTCGTCTAACCCGACCAGGTTTCTCTATGTCACATGCGTCTGTTTTCCATAGAGTAGGTAGTAGTATAGATGGAGACTACTAAGCGCCAAGTAGTACAATACTTACAAACCGGGATATCGCAACCCGGTTTTCCCCTGTGGGAACCTTTGGCGAAGTGTGCGGCGAACATAATATATTTAGCTGTAGCACGTAAAATATAAGTACAAAGCCGTGTGTTATGGTGTTCATTTGTTGTCCTATATAGTACTAGGTCAACGCATACTCGTATAATGACCTATATGTCGTGACAACCATCATTAATATTAATTGTTTCCCAGAATATTGTTTATGTTCCATTTATTATCCATCTAAAGATTTCATTGGAAACACTCATTTGTTGTAGAAAGAAATGGTTGACATTTTTTTTTCTTCGTAGTATTTTTTTCTTAGATTATGTGTGTTAAATTACGTTTTATGTATTCTTTTTTATAATTAACTATCTGTGTTTTGTCTTGTCTGTCATACGACATTCGTGGGCTTTGTTTCGTAATTAAGAGTATGTTAAGTACTCCGTTTTTATGATTACTTTTTGTACTCTTTTTGTTCAAATGTGGCAAAATGCGTCAACGTTGCTACCACCGTGAACGACATTGCTACTACATAAACCACTCAAATATGCCAAGACAGTACTATTTATCATTGTACCAGTGATTCATTGTACCTGGTACACAACCATATCATATCTTCTCATAATATGCACTATCAAGAGTCAAATCAACGCCGCGACACAGACAAAGTAGTGCCATTATAATATTCAAATACCTTCACTATAAAAATCTACAAATATCTAACAAAAACGCTAAGTTATCAAGCGATCTAGTAACAGTTAAACTTAGCTCCAAAGTCAAGGCTAAGTTACCTATAAAAGTGACATTGAACATTATTACGTATATTCGTGCAAGTGAAAGTTCAAGGGAATCTCATTTACTAGGAAATAAAGAACTTTTTTATACAATAACAATCAATCGTTTTATCTATCATTCGTGTATTAAAAATATAAAATGAACGAATCATGTAAAATGGCAGTGCTAAGAGAGATTGAGTAAACTAAGTATCATGTAAACGGGACACAGCGACGGCATGGTGTTTAAGCGTAGAAGTTCACTAGTCCAATATAATCTATTTCAGAGCAATAACTTGTTCAAAAGAGGTTTGTATGACAGGTTACTTCAAACCCAGGAGTCCTATTGTGTGATGAATGTGAGAAAACTTGGCCTACAGATACCACGATGACCAAACCGTGTGCTAGAAAGTAAAAGTTAAGTAGTTAAATTGTGTAAACTGTTCTCTACTATTATTGCACCGAATTTCATAACACGCTTCTAAAGAAAAACAAAACGAATTTAGTTCAATTTTATACGGAAACGATGTAATTGTAAACATATTCTTAATATAGAACAATAACATAGATTATGTAAATACAGATGTTGTTTATTAATAATAGGGACCTTGAAACAGAGTTTAATAGACCATAGTATTAACTGGCCTCCTTTGGTAAGAAAAGGAATATGGCCGCTAACGTTACTGACGGATGGTTAGTAAATCTTTGTGTGGGTCGTAAGTCCTGGACGCTGTTCTGACTTGAAATGTTACTGCTCTACGGAGAATTTATGGAATCTGGTCTCTCTGGTTTGAGAATTACCCTCTTGCGATTCAAAATGGACAATAGATAAATAACTACATCAATTGTACTATACCTACTGTCGATTTGCAAGCTGCCGAGTTGTAACTATTGTTGATACGTCTGCTCAGTTGTAGTTCTTGAATTTATTTTCCATGCTGCATGCGTGGTGAGTGGTATACGGCTTCCGTGACGTAGGTCCCTACTATTCACTACTTATTATCCTAGAACCTCCTATGCAGTCAGTGATGACGATTATCCCTACCCTGTGTTTGAAATGTAAATATTATAGGTATGTTTGTCTGTCTATCATCATAACAGCCCATTTATGTCCCACTGCACTCCTCCCGTGACGGAGGGATACTTGGCCTACTATTACCACGCTGGCGAAACGGTATACTCGTAGAGTTTAATTTCAAATTTTCATTCTTTTTATTACGTAAAGATAATATTCTCGGATAGTCCCTTAGTCGGTTTTTACGACACCCATGGGATGAGATGGGATGGTTACACGCTGTATTCTTACTCCGTCAACACACGGAGTGTCTGTCTATATATCTTCTAAAATACATTATTCTATAAATAGACAAACAACAAAGCTAAATAATTACATATAACATGTAATTGTTAACGCTATAGCTGGCGATTACTCCACATTAGTTTGTGCAAGACTTTCGTCGCCATGTCACGCTCTCTTCCCGCCGCTTCCAATTAGTTGGCTAATAGCGACCACCACATCGTTGCGTTCTTTCTTTCATATACTAGTGAAACTATATTGCTGGGAAAATTTATTGTTTTTTTTTATAGTAATTTGATTACTTGATTGCCCAGCTGTGGACTTCAATCGGCTGATGAAATGATGTGATTAAAAAGATTTTTTTTATCAAGGCAACTTCCGCGCTACATATTAAGCCCCGTGTCGTGGGGACCATCACAAGCTTGACACAAATAACGTCCTGGTTTAAAACAGTCATTTGTTGATCTTACAAATAAATCTACTGCATTACTTAAAATCTGAATTAAACAAAATATTGAATTAAAATCGAGACCTTACGCACCGGAGACGCACACGCAACCATCAGTCTAATCAAAGCCTGTAACTAACGTGGTATATGTGTCCTCCAGATCTTGAAGTAACCCCATCCTTGCAGTGGGTCATTCACTGGCTGTTATAAAAGAGAATATAAACAAGTAGCTTGTTAAGACTAGGCAAAGAGATATGATGACTAAATCCTGCTATTAGATTAGT
The DNA here is from genome assembly GCA_905475405.1 of Schrankia costaestrigalis. Classification (NCBI taxonomy): domain Eukaryota; kingdom Metazoa; phylum Arthropoda; class Insecta; order Lepidoptera; family Erebidae; genus Schrankia; species Schrankia costaestrigalis. The sequence goes on from FR997850.1 coordinate 6,856,375, forward strand.
TCGTGTAATACGTATTTTCCTCCTCGGTTCACTAGAACGGGGCAACGTGTGAAAACTAAATGTATTGCCAACTTTTTGATTGATCGTTTATACAAAGTTCTCAGAAAAAAAAACGTCTGCGGATTTACTACAGGTGAAATTAGTGATTATTATTATGTGCCAACTTGTGTACGTGATTTCCTTAACGTTTAAGTTTTTCTAAATGTTAATTACTAACATTATTAATTAATGTTGTACTGTTCGTTATTTAAATCTAATGTGTCGAATAAACAATTTTCCGAATACAACATGTCAAAATGACTACTAAAAGTATTTTGATTTTTACATAAAAACTCAAATATTGAAAAACAAAAATGCTATTTAATCACCGGCTGTTCATTTGGTGTCTTTGAAAGTTCTCGCAATACACACGATAAAATAATTTGTGTGTATGAAGTAACGTGTTCTACCATAATACGAGTATAACCAACTAGCTGACCCGTGCCCACTTCGTTGGGCTGCGAAAAAAACGCGTTCCCTTTTCAACATATTTCATTACTGCTCCACTCCTATTAGCCATACCGTGATACTTTATAGCCTATGCCACTCCCCGATAAATGGACTATTCAACACAGAAGGTTTTTAAAAATCGGTTCAGTAGATCCAGAGATTACCCCCTACAACGTCACAAACACAAACTTTACCTCTTTATATAATAATATTAGTATAGCTGATGTTCCCTTTCAACTATACGTTAAAAAAACACTTGTTAAATTTAAACCAAGCTTAATCCCAATTCTTGTAACAAAAACAGAAACAGGATTGCTTAACAAAATGTGATTTATTGTATTGCATTACTATTTAACGATTACTTAAAAACAAGATCGTAAACTGTAACTTATTAGAAAGAAAACAACACTCTTAAACCGTGTTGTTTTTATTTAGTTTTTAGTTTATTATAGCATTTCACGACGATTTTTTACATCAGAGTGGAACCGACATAATGTTGCCCCGGGGTACCCCGAGCGGGTCAAGGTAAACTCTCTTAAAAAATTCAGATCTATTTCATGAAATGTTGCAATAAAAATGTTCCTCGGAGATAAATAAATGTTGAGGTGAAAATTTAACTGTTTCGGTGGGCATGTTAGCGGCTAGCATGTACGAGTTTAGTTCAAATTCTACTCAGCATGACAATTCTCGTACCTTAAAATCGTTAAAAATTTGGTTCAGTTAACTTTTAGTTGAGTGTGTTAAATGCCTATGTCCAAGAGTGGACTGCAATAGGCTAGTTGATCGATTAATGAATGATCTCTAGTGCAGGATTTGTCTTAAAAAAGATGTATCATGAAATGTTGCAATAAAAATGTTCCTCAAAGATAAATAGTTAAAATTCAACTTTCATTTCTAGCCTCTGTATTTTCTTTACCTTCACGGAAGATTTCCTGTACTGATTACATGTTTGCTCTAGTTTTGTAATAAACTTTCATTAATATTTGTCTGACTCTTGTGATTGGTTCTACATTACATTTCACGGTTTCCTTATTGAATTTGCATTCAAAAAATTGCAACCAGCGTTTGATTCCAGCATTTAATTATTACAAGTTAATACAGATTTAAAGAAAATGTTATTTATTTAAAGGTTTCCGCGCATTGCGGTCCATTAATTTTGTTGGCAAACCCAAGAAAAAGTGATTCAGTGTGCATCAGCTGTGAGACCGAAGTTTGTGAACACCACTCGACCGTAATTGTCCTCATTCGATCACTATTAACTCTTAAAAACACATCATTAAAAAACCGTTTCGCCATACTTTTTATAAGTAGACAATTTCTGGAATCAATTTTGCTTTTATGTGTAAAAACCTAAAAAAGATTGGCGTTATACATTTGATATCTTTGAGCACAGTTACAAATGTTCGACAACTTATTACCCCATTTCAATTCCAAATGGTTGAACCTTTAAATGACAACTTTACTTTTTATTAAAATTATTAAGCATTCGAGACCTAAAAGGAGAGGTGGACATATTATATTAGTCGTACAATGTTCACGAAACCATGTTCGCTATGTCGAAATTGACGACGATTAAAGTCTTACATTTTAGGTGATTCATGTTGTAATAAAAAAGCGTGAAACATTTTTTGTCTCGAATTATTTGTGAAATTTGAGATTATCCCTTATGCAGCTAAGTGCACAATGTTTATTTACGTGTGCCCGTTTTAATATGGACTACATCTCAGGAATTTCCAGTACATAAATAAAAACCGTATAACTTTCAAAGTTATACATTTCAGGTTTATTTGTATTAGCCTTAATGTTTTTACATAATGTTGATATGTGTCACGATATATGTGTCGAATGGTTGTAAATTTAATTAAATTAGGTAATATGACCGTTTCACTTTATGGTTAGATCAATAAACCTAAATGTTTTAAATAATAAAGCGTAATATTTTATAGTTTTAACGTGAAATCGGATAAGATTGTGGACTCGGTTTTTCTCAGAAAGATTGTATATAATGTTTATTGATGATATTGGGGTCGTTGTGGTCTTAAGCGCCGATTACACTACTCTACATGTAGGGCCCTACATTATGTAGGGCACTACATAATTTAGGGCGGTCGGGACTCGCCAATCTCCGATATGTAGTGTCCTAACAGCCTACATGTGATTACACTAGACAACATGTAGTGCTCTACAAGATGTAGGGCCCTACATGTAGGGTACTGTAATCGGCGCTTTACATCTGCTAACCGAATATAATGTTTGTGTACATGTCGTTAAGCACCTGCGGTATAATTAATTCCTCATTAATTGCCTTGCTGATAAACGTTTCCGTTGAAGATGAAGTTTCTTCAAATAAAATGACGAGAAAGTATTTTTTTGGATATAATTAAGATCAGTTTCATATCCGTTTGTGAGAGACATCTCCATTGAGAGCTTATCTTATCTGTTGATTCATCATATAATCTCTGATTGATTAGAGATAAGACAGCTAATATTAGAATTGTTAAATAAGATTTTTTAGGCGTGTTTATGTGTGTTTTTTTGTTTGAATTTTAGCATTTGCTTAAAAAAAATAGTTTGTTATACAATATTTCTAACAATACCAATAACTTACCAACGGGTGACCTTAAAACAACACTTAGTATAGTAAAAAACAACAATTTTACATTACTGCCTTCACTAGCAGGAACTGGCGTGATACAAACACACTCAAACAAATGTTTTTGTTTCATCAATACTTCTTTATTACTTTGTTTGAATTTTCTTATAAATTCGTTGTAAATTTAGTTTTTTTAAATAAATATTTACTTTACAATATTATAGTCGTTCGATTTTTAGTTACAGTTCGGGGAAATGAAACTTTAGGTGTTTGAGTGGTTTCATTTGCACTATGCTGACCCCCGACTTCCGAATGACTGATCAAGTAAAAATCAACTAATCAAGTGTCAAAACTATCACTTTCAGGAACTAAATTCACAGTTTTGACACTTGATTAGTTGATTTTTACTTGATCAGTCATTCGGAAACCGGGGGTAAGTCTCTCAAACTTGTCGCAGATGCAGGCAAAGGTGTCTTGTACTGGCACGCAAGAAGTCTCTGGTACAAATCCCACTTAAGATAATTATTTGTGTTATCCACAAATTAATCTTTTAGTTGGTCTTTATATAAATTTAAGAAAAACGGGAGATTCGCGATAGATTAAAAGTTATTCAGCGAAAGAAATTTAATGTTGATTGATATTATGCGACCTTATAAATGTCTCTGGGTCGGACTGGATGCGGAAGGCGCAGGACCGAGTTCTGTGGCGCGTGTTGGGAGAGGTCTATGTCCAGAACTGGACTGCAATAGGCTAGTTGATTGATTGATTGATATTATGCAGAAAGGAACCAAACCTTCTAACAATATTCGCCGACAAGAAACAAGCTTACATTTATGTTACAAATAAACATTAAAAACAAAGTAACAATATAGTATCGATCAAAGCGACACGATCAATGAATCAACCCCGCGCCAGTGCAAAGACAACCATTGCGTCATTTGCGCACGTGTGCTTGCTATCGGGCGGTGAATGTAAACAGACCGATATCATACTGCGCTCATTCGTGTATTATTTATTTTATTGACTAAGATATATGACTGTAACAGTAATGTTACGATAGCTATACTACAAGTCGTCTATTGGAAGTTCTTTTTAAAATCTCATTTTTTTAAAAGCCATACTTCGTATAGATTAAGTCGGCTAAACGTCTATTGGAAGTTCTTTTTAGGACAATTGTAAGGTGTACTTCAAAAACACAATTCTCTTTTTTTATGTAAGTTACTTCAGAACTCGGTCATTGAACTTTTATCACAAATGGTTGATTAATTTGATTTTTATCCCAAAATTAACCAATTTATCATTAAAAAAAAATCTGTGTGATAAGTCATCATCTGAGTAAACAAAATTAGCGTATAATAATATTTATCAATACAATAGTTTTAGAGTCAGTATTTTTTTAGAAAAAAAAATGTGACTCACAGTCTGTCTGACAAAAGTCACGTTCTCACAAATAAATAAATCAGTAGTTTGTATTCACTCGTGTATTTGTTTGTAATAGTGTCTGCTGTGCGGAATGAGTTGGTATTTGTATAGACCAGCTTTACAACCGATTCATCATTTGGTTTCAGTTTCAAAATAAATATTTTTTAAAAATATAATATATAATAATGTTAAAATAATCCACACTCATTCATACAACGCCATCTAGTCCCAAACTAAGCAGAGCTTGTACTATGCGTTAAGAGACATTAGAATGTTGCACTGGTATTTTGTGTCCAATGTATTAAAATAAATATTATAAGCTTATCTATAGTAAAAGCTTCCTTAATTAAGATCTAGATGGCGCTGTGCATATATTAACATGTAACCAATTAATTATTAATTAGCATACGCATTTACATTATCTTGTATACTGTAAACACACAATGTTAAAAGCGAAAGTTCCTTAAGTTTAATGTCATGAATATATTACAGAATTATTCTATCAACAGCTTTCTTATGTTATGTAAGTAAATAAATATCTTATTTACTTTCGACTGTCGAATACGTTGCTTGTTTATAAATTATTACTATTTAACCGGTTGTCAAAGAAATAATACAAAAAAACTCGTTATCATCATCGTATGGGTTAATAGATTTCAACTGCTGGAAATATCCAATTACGTACATATACATATTAATGTCCTTTCAGTGGCCTTTTCCAATTCGTCTTTCCGTCATGAAAGTGCTTAAATTCCAGATATAATTGCATGATTGATAACATTTCTATGTCGTCCTATCTTTTCTTATATCTGTTCTTCTCATTTGCTCACTGTCAGTATCATTGTGAAAGTCTATAGTTAGCGAAGATTGCTTACCTAATTTAATTAGTACATTTATAACCTCATTTAAAAAAACACACCTCTTTTCATGCACTTTAACCATCATATTATTAAGAAGCATGTAGACGATTCAAACTAGGTTTGTAAGAATCGTAGTACATGGCGCTCAATATTCTGTGCCTACCCCCGTGGGAACAAGACTTGAATATATGTATATGTAAGATGACAAAGATTTCTTATGTCCTCATTTACTTTATCTTATTTATTAGAATTCCCTTAAGGGCATTGCATTGCTCAAACCCCAAAAACACGCTCGGTTTGGAGAAGTTTGTTGACGAATCCTTACATACGTTTACTTCACAAAAAAACATGAATAAACTAGATACTACCGAAAAAACTTTGTATTGATTAAAAACGCTAATTATTTCTTAAAAACTTCCAAAAAAAAATCACGAAATCTGGTATTATAATAACTAAATATCAAATTGTCTATTAAACGGATGATTGATTTTATTCGAAATTTATACAAAAAATGTGCTATATTCTAACTAATAATCTGTATTGATTACTTTATCTTAATTATTCGTTATATTTAAAATAATTGATAAAAACTAGATTTTCATAAAATCCCCGCGCCTGCACCCCCGCTACCGCCGTGACGATTGCTCGGGAGTCGCACATTCAGTGTCGTTACGACTCTTGTGACGGGTGGACTGTACGACCGTATTTTCTTACCGAATAAAACTTTAAACCGACCAACTTTGAATGAAAAATTATTGTAAATAAAAAGTACACAATTGTTTTTAATAATACTACTTGTAATTAAGTTCATAAGTGTAATATATCCTAGTTTTTAATTAAATTTTGTTTTTTAATCACTCATAGACTATGCCTAAATATAAAAATAAACGTAATGTGAAGCGTGGCCGAGCTCTTCAAAATTATTGGTAAGTACCTACAAGCTAAATATTATACATTTATATTATTTTATACCTTTGTATGCTTTAGTTAGACACGTTTTTATTTGTACGATGTTTAGATTCATTTTTAGAACATCGGCATTGCTTCGATTAAACTTATATTTTGAGTACCTTGATAGTACCTAGGCTTTCGGTGGACTCCGAAGGTAGGTAGACTTCAGCCATGATGGCAGTACCTACGTAAACCAGCAAGTTGGTACTCGTTTAAAAGAGCTCAGGGAGACCTAGGTGACTGTGAGGGACTGACTTATGGTGGACTACGAAGGTAGGTAGACTTCAGTCATGATGGCAGTACCTACATAAACCAGCAAGTTGGTACTCGTTTAAAAGAGCTCAGGGAGACCTAGGTGACTGTGAGGGACTGACTTATGGTGGACTCCGAAGGTAGGTAGACTTCAGTCATGATGGCAATACCTACGTAAACCAGCAAGTTGGTACTCGTTTAAAAGAGCTCAGGGAGACCTAGGTGACTGTGAGGGACTGACTTATGGTGGACTACGAAGGTAGGTAGACTTTAGTCATGATGGCAGTACCTACGTAAACCAGCAAGTTGGTACTCGTTTAAAAGAGCTCAGGGAGACCAAGGTGACTGTGAGGGACTGACTTATGGTGGACTACGAAGGTAGGTAGACTTCAGTCATGATGGCAGTACCTACGTAAACCAGCAAGTTGGTACTCGTTTAAAAGAGCTCAGGGAGACCAAGGTGACTGTGAGGGACTGACTTATGGTGGACTACGAAGGTAGGTAGACTTCAGTCATGATGGCAGTACCTACGTAAACCAGCAAGTTGGTACTCGTTTAAAAGAGCTCAGGGAGACCTAGGTGACTGTGAGGGACTGACTTATGGTGGACTACGAAGGTACGTAGACTTCAGTCATGATGGCAGTACCTACGTAAACCAGCAAGTTGGTACTCGTTTAAAAGAGCTCAGGGAGACCTAGGTGACTGAGAGGGACTGACTTATGGTGGACTACGAAGGTAGGTAGACTTCAGTCATGATGGCAGTACCTACGTAAACCAGCAAGTTGGTACTCGTTTAAAAGAGCTCAGGGAGACCAAGGTGACTGCGAGGGACTGACTTATGGTGAACTACGAAGGTAGGTAGACTTTAGTCATGATGGCAGTACCTACGTAAACCAGCAAGTTGGTACTCGTTTAAAAGAGCTCAGGGAGACCAAGGTGACTGTGAAGGACTGACTTATGGTGAACTACGAAGGTAGGTAGACTTCAGTCATGATGGCAGTACCTACGTAAACCAGCAAGTTGGTACTCGTTTAAAAGAGCTCAGGGAGACCAAGGTGACTGTAAGGGGTTGACTTATGGTGGACTACGAAGGTAGGTAGACTTCAGTCATGATGGCAGTACCTACGTAAACCAGCAAGTTGGTACTCGTTTAAAAGAGCTCAGGGAGACCTAGGTGACTGTGAGGGACTGACTTATGGTGGACTACGAAGGTAGGTAGACTTTAGTCATGATAGCAGTACCTACGTAAACCAGCAAGTTGGTACTCGTTTAAAAGAGCTCAGGGAGACCTAGGTGACTGTGAGGGACTGACTTATGGTAGACTCCGAAGGTAGGTAGACTTCAGTCATGATGGCAGTACCTACGTAAACCAGCAAGTTGGTACTCGTTTAAAAGAGCTCAGGGAGACCTAGGTGACTGTGAGGGACTGACTTATGGTGGACTACGAAGGTAGGTAGACTTCAGTCATGATGGCAGTACCTACGTAAACCAGCAAGTTGGTACTCGTTTAAAAGAGCTCAGGGAGACCTAGGTGACTGTGAGGGACTGACTTATGGTGGACTACGAAGGTAGGTAGACTTTAGTCATGATAGCAGTACCTACGTAAACCAGCAAGTTGGTACTCGTTTAAAAGAGCTCAGGGAGACCTAGGTGACTGTGAGGGACTGACTTATGGTAGACTCCGAAGGTAGGTAGACTTCAGTCATGATGGCAGTACCTACGTAAACCAGCAAGTTGGTACTCGTTTAAAAGAGCTCAGGGAGACCTAGGTGACTGTGAGGGACTGACTTATGGTGGACTACGAAGGTAGGTAGACTTCAGTCATGATGGCAGTACCTACGTAAACCAGCAAGTTGGTACTCGTTTAAAAGAGCTCAGGGAGACCTAGGTGACTGTGAGGGACTGACTTATGGTGGACTACGAAGGTAGGTAGACTTTAGTCATGATGGCAGTACCTACGTAAACCAGCAAGTTGGTACTCGTTTAAAAGAGCTCAGGGAGACCAAGGTGACTGTGAGGGACTGACTTATGGTGAACTACGAAGGTAGGTAGACTTCAGTCATGATGGCAGTACCTACGTAAACCAGCAAGTTGGTACTCGTTTAAAAGTGCTCAGGGAGACCAAGGTGACTGTGAGGGACTGACTTATGGTGGACTACGAAGGTAGGTAGACTTCAGTCATGATGGCAGTACCTACGTAAACCAGCAAGTTGGTACTCGTTTAAAAGAGCTCAGGGAGACCTAGGTGACTGTGAGGGACTGACTTATGGTGGACTACGAAGGTACGTAGACTTCAGTCATGATGGCAGTACCTACGTAAACCAGCAAGTTGGTACTCGTTTAAAAGAGCTCAGGGAGACCTAGGTGACTGTGAGGGACTGACTTACGGTGGACTACGAAGGTAGGTAGACTTCAGTCATGATGGCAGTACCTACGTAAACCAGCAAGTTGGTACTCGTTTAAAAGAGCTCAGGGAGACCTAGGTGACTGTGAGGGACTGACTTATGGTGGACTCCGAAGGTAGGTAGACTTCAGTCATGATGGCAGTACCTACGTAAACCAGCAAGTTGGTACTCGTTTAAAAGAGCTCAGGGAGACCTAGGTGACTGTGAGGGACTGACTTATGGTGGACTACGAAGGTAGGTAGACTTCAGTCATGATGGCAGTACCTACGTAAACCAGCAAGTTGGTACTCGTTTAAAAGAGCTCAGGGAAACCTAGGTGACTGTGAGAGACTGACTTATCGTGGACTCCGAAGGTAGGTAGACTTCAGTCATGATGGCAGTACCTACGTAAACCAGCAAGTTGGTACTCGTTTAAAAGAGCTCAGGGAGACCTAGGTGACTGTGAGGGACTGACTTATGGTGGACTACGAAGGTAGGTAGACTTCAGTCATGATGGCAGTACCTACGTAAACCAGCAAGTTGGTACTCGTTTAAAAGAGCTCAGGGAGACCAAGGTGACTGTGAGGGACTGACTTATGGTGGACTACGAAGGTAGGTAGACTTCAGTCATGATGGCAGTACCTACGTAAACCAGCAAGTTGGTACTCGTTTAAAAGAGCTCAGGGAGACCTAGGTGACTGTGAGGGACTGACTTATGGTGGACTACGAAGGTAGGTAGACTTTAGTCATGATAGCAGTACCTACGTAAACCAGCAAGTTGGTACTCGTTTAAAAGAGCTCAGGGAGACCTAGGTGACTGTGAGGGACTGACTTATGGTGGACTACGAAGGTAGGTAGACTTCAGTCATGATGGCAGTACCTACGTAAACCAGCAAGTTGGTACTCGTTTAAAAGAGCTCAGGGAGACCTAGGTGACTGTGAGGGACTGACTTATGGTGGACTCCGAAGGTAGGTAGACTTCAGTCATGATGGCAGTACCTACGTAAACCAGCAAGTTGGTACTCGTTTAAAAGAGCTCAGGGAGACCTAGGTGACTGAGAGGGACTGACTTATGGTGGACTACGAAGGTAGGTAGACTTCAGTCATGATGGCAGTACCTACGTAAACCAGCAAGTTGGTACTCGTTTAAAAGAGCTCAGGGAGACCAAGGTGACTGCGAGGGACTGACTTATGGTGAACTACGAAGGTAGGTAGACTTTAGTCATGATGGCAGTACCTACGTAAACCAGCAAGTTGTTACTCATTAGGTCTTGACCTAGTTGACTTTGAGACATTTACTTAGGTATCTTTTTTTTACTCCAATGTTTTGATATCGACAAAATTACAAGTACCAATTAAAACAGGAATTATTTTTTTTAAGGAAAATAAGAAAGCAGCAAGGCTCTGAATTACAAAATCAAGAAGATCAACCGCTGTCAAAATCTTACGACACATGCGAACCGTCAGATATGCCAACTGATATGGAAGTTGAGCAAAATGTGGTAAATATAAGTTTATTTTGTTGTTTTTATATGTAAGCTTAAATAAGTGTTTATTTACGGCATCACATTGTAAACGTCTAAAATTATGAGAGCTTTTCATCTATATTATGCATAGTTATTATGTATTCTGTCTGCTGCCTAGTTTTTAAGATTAATGCATACATAAACAGACAAACAGCTGAAAGCTAATTTGTTTTTCATATTATAGAGTAATGATTGCTACTAGTAAAGCAAACTCGTAACTTTTTCCATATATTTGATAATCCTCCTGCTACTTGTTTTAGAGTACATTACCGCCACAAATGTGTTATGTACTGTGATTAATACTTGTATTAATTTGCTACATCGACTATTTTATTAAATAAAAATTTTTGTTCTAGCTTGAAGAAGAAATACTACCAAATTTGACTGTAGAAGTGGGGCATTCCCAGGAAAAAACAAAAAATATATCGGGAAGAAGAGTAATAGGGGCCTCCTTAAACCTACATCTGGGTCGTAAGTCCCAGACGCTGTTATGCAAGTGTTCCTTCCTCTATCACGCGATGGACCCGGCACCCGCACGGAGAATCTATGGAATGCTAAGATTAGGTCTTATCTTCTTTGATTAAAATAAAATATAAAACTTACTAAAGCTGTTTTCTTAATAACCATTTTTCCTATTTTACAAAATAACATTTTACAGTTAGTTTCAATTTTTTTCTGTTTCCATCGCTGAAAATTATTGAGTTCAATTCAACCTTCAGAAGAATGTCTGATGAGGATCAGGTAAGTACAAAGTGTAGTAGCATGAGTAATTAAATAGGGAAATGATGAGAACTGGGTTCTTCTAGCTGTTCCCATCGCTGAGAACCGTTGTGTTCTTACCTGGCCATCATTAGACCTTCAGAAGACATAGTGTAGTAGCATCATTAATCAAATACCTAAATTAAGAAAACAGAGTACTTCTAGCTGTTACCATCGCTGAGAACCGTTGTGTACTTACTTGGCCATCATCAGACCTTCAGAAGACACAGTGTAGTAGCATCATTAATCAAATAGGCAAATTATGAAAACAGAGTACTTCTAGCTGTTACCATTGCTGAGAACCGTTGTGTACTTACCTGGTCATCATCAGACCTTCAGAAGACACAGTGTAGTAGCATCATTAATCAAATAGGCAAATTATGAAAACTGAGTACTTCTAGCTGTTACCATCGCTGAGAACCGTTGTGTACTTACCTGGTCATCATCAGACCTTCAGAAGACATAGTGTAGTAGCATCATTAATCAAATAGGCAAATTATGAAAACTGAGTACTTCTAGCTGTTACCATCGCTGAGAACCGTTGTGTACTTACCTGGTCATCATCAGACCTTCAGAAGACATAGTGTAGTAGCATCATTAATCAAATAGGCAAATTATGAAAACAGAGTACTTGTAGCTGTTACTATCGCTGAGAACTGTTGTGTACTTACCTGATCATCATCAGACCTTCAGAAGACATAGTGTAGTAGCATCAATAATCAAATAGGCAAATTATGAAAACTGAGTACTTGTAGCTGTTACCATCGCTGAGAACCGTTGTGTACTTACCTGGTCATCATCAGACCTTCAGAAGACATAGTGTAGTAGCATCATTAATCAAATAGGCAAATTATGAAAACAGAGTACTTGTAGCTGTTACCATCGCTGAAAACCGTTGTGTACTTACCTGGTCATCATCAGACCTTCAGAAGACATAGTGTAGTAGCATCATTAATCAAATAGGCAAATTATGAAAACAGAGTACTTCTAGCTGTTACCATCGCTGAGAACCGTTGTGTACTTACCTGGTCATCATCAGACCTTCAGAAGACATAGTGTAGTAGCATCATTAATCAAATAGGCAAATTATGAAAACTGAGTACTTGTAGCTGTTACCATCGCTGAGAACCGTTGTGTACTTACCTGGTCATCATCAGACCTTCAGAAGACATAGTGTAGTAGCATCATTAATCAAATAGGCAAATTATGAAAACAGAGTACTTGTAGCTGTTACCATCGCTGAGAACCGTTGTGTACTTACCTGGTCATCATCAGACCTTCAGAAGACATAGTGTAGTAGCATCATTAATCAAATAGGCAAATTATGAAAACAGAGTACTTCTAGCTGTTACCATCGCTGAGAACCGTTGTGTACTTACCTGGTCATCATCAGACCTTCAGAAGACATAGTGTAGTAGCATCATTAATCAAATAGGCAAATTATGAAAACAGAGTACTTCTAGCTGTTACCATCGCTGAGAACCATTGTGTACTTACCTGGCCATCATCAGACCTTCAGAAGACATAGTCTAGTAGCAACAGTAATAATAATAAATTCGTTATTGCTCTGAGCGCGGTGAACGTTATTTCCAGTAAAATACGTATGTATAAAATTGGCGTCTCCGAGAGAATAAATAAGTTAGGTCAAAACAATGATAAATTTGTGTCGCGTCTGTGATTTGAATAATCATTAGTTGATTATATCCTAGTATTAATCTCTGTTAGTAGATGGCGCTTTCTCTATGAAAACTGTAACAAACCTCAGATCTTCAAGGTCATTGAGCAATGCAATGCCCTTAAGAAATAAAGGAACCATACCCTTTTGATGTTTCCCCGAACGTACGGTTCATTATAAATTGACCTAATATACATTTAGAACTTGCTATTGAGTCATATTTCAAAGGAAATATTCACTTAATTGAAAAATCGTACAAAAAAGAATTTTCTCGAAATCGATTTAGCAGAATCGTTCGTACATGGAAGAATGATTAGTGTTGAAACTAGTGCACACCCTCGGCACACATCCAACCTGTCTCTGTCACACCTACTACACTTTGTCGTATTGTTAAGATGCTTTCTCATTGTAAATTACACTTTCATTTGATGAACAAATCATATGTTGATAGTCATCTTTAGAGGTATTATGCTCAGAGGGTCTTACAGAAGACCGTTAGAAAAGATGTCGCCGATTTCAGTAGTGGACATTTAGTGTCTTTGCATAATGTCTTTTCTCTGAATACGTCTGAGGAGAAAGTGGTTTTAGAGAGATCTCGGGTTCGATTCCCGCGCGGGATCAAATCTTTGTGTGCATGAAAAAGATGTTTGCATTGATACAAGCTCTGCTTTAGTTTAGGTCTAGAAGGCGTTGTGTATGTGTGACGTGTATTATTAATCATTTAAATTATTTAAATCGATGACAATGACATCCAATAAAATGCAATATAGTGATATGTTTGTAAGAAGGTAATGTATTGAAGAAACCTGTTAAAGCAAGGTTTGTAGACTAGTAAATAGTCCCCCTAACTTCGCTAAAAAAATATTCGTCATCGTCACATTACGAAGAATTCAAATGATAGAATTAATTATTCAAGAGATCCGTGGCGCTTCCACTAATATTGTTTTTTTTTCTTTAATTGTTTTTTTCTTTTCGTTGCAACTACGTCACGGCTCCCTTATGTCCCGTCACTCGGGAGCCGAGTTAATTACTAGGCGTCGCGACGCTTCATTCGCTTCTTGGCCCACATCTGTCCACAGATAACTGACGTAATCTTAGGACGTAGTCACATTTGGGAGTCATTATTGCGGGGGTTAGTTATTCAGTAGTAATTGTTTACTCATCGTTTTGTATTTGTTTGGTGATGAACCTAAAAATGCAAAGTGTCACCACTATGTTATGTTATGTAGGGTTAAAAATGTCTGCGGAGATCACGCATATAATATTAACGTAGCTCATAAACTTCTTCTAGTTTCTGACTCGTAGCACTTTGTACCAATCCGTCTCAGCTAATTAATATTAGTACACCAAATTTGATGTCCGTGTGGTGACGGAGTAAGAATACAAATGTCACCACCTCATATTCCAAGGGTGTCGTAAAAACCGACTAAGGGACTGTCCTTCAATATTATCTTTACAAAATAAAAAGAAGGAAAACTTGAAATTAAACCCTGTACCAATCCGTCTGGCCAGCGTGGTATTAGTAGGCCAAGTACCCCTTCGTCACGGGAGGAGGCCCGTCAGTTGGACATTACCGGACTGTTATGATGCTGATGATGAGATCAAGTTTTCCTCTACCACATATAGAGGCCCGGTTCTCTGGAGCTATTTGGGAACTGTTAAGAAGTGATTACTAAAAGCTTAAGTTATTATAATTACATGTTATTTATTGATTACTGATATAAACCTTTAGTAGATGAAAGAGGAAAACATGAGGTTTTAGCTGGTATAAAGCTATTATATGGCCAAGGCCTCTACATACTAGCAACATTAAAACAAGAAAAACTTGAAAAATCCATTACGATTTTTGTGAATTTCTCATGTTTCATTCTTCATGTGAAAATACATGCATTGTGTCACTGAGTTTTTAAACACCCTCAGGACAATGTTATGTGAATGACACAGATAATATCCTGCATGGTATTCCAATCCTCGACGGTAACTTCATCAAAGTAGTTTAAAAACGCAATAAAAACACAAATTAAATCATCACTAAAATACAAGAACAGTCTTTATAGTATAGTAACATTGAACAATTTTCATAACTAGCGGTCTTAGATGATGAAAAAGTAACATAATATCTTGTATCTTAGTAAATTAGTTACATATTATATAGTTTTTTATGACAATTGCGAAGGTTACCGGCAGTCACATAACGTTTTCTGCTGTGGTTTTCACTTGACCTGGTTTTCATTTAAAATTAACTGTGCAAGAGATTAATTAGGCTCGAGACGTTATTTTTTTTGTAAATATAGTTTTTGAATTTTTATAAATAGTTTTGAGACTTTGTGTTTTCTTAATAAGCAACTGTGTTTAATAATGTAATTAATACTTGTACTATAAACGCATAGCAGCCTTTTGTTTTCTAATAAAAGCCTATGTCATGGGATAACCATACATACAAAATGACTGACGCAAAGGGTATAATTAGTGAAATTACCGATAACGAACTATCCCCAAATACATGACTGATAGTCCTATCTGTCATGGTATTTTCTTAATTACAGATAGTCAACTTCTTATTTTTCTAATCACTTAGTCAACTTTTTATGACGCACTCGGGAGGATACAATGTTTTATTGGTTCTTTATTACACAGTCATCTGTAGCTTGGCTTAGAGGTGTTAGGATTGTTTTGTCATAAAAAAACTGATTCAAATTAATGTCTATTTTTATTTCTATTTTAAAAAAAAGACATTTCCCGCACTAGGGATCATGCCCTGTGTCGCGGGGACTTTTACAAACATCAATTAACGGACACATAGAACACCCAGACTCAGGACAATAATTTGTGGATCTCACAAATTATTGTCCTGCGGGGGGATCGAACCCACAACCTCATGCGCGGCAGCCGCTGGCTCTACCGGCGCGCCACCGAGATCTTCTATGTGCTAAAAGGCATTACAATAAGGAGGATACCGCAAGGCCGATGTATGAGAGCTACACGGGATACACGTTGAAAACCTGTCAGAAACGGGACAAACATTTACGGATCACCCAAATTACTCCATCAAGAATCTGGCTCACTGTCAGTCTTAAAAAACAAACTCAAAATAATAAAATAAACGTAACAGATATTACAGTTGCAATACTTATTTATACAGAACGAGTATTTTATTACGTGTATCGTGTAAATTTTACATGTCATTTATCTCTACTTTATTCTCTTTGAAGAGATCAGTAGAAGTAATCTCACAAATTTCTTTATAATACGTTCTTGGAAGCTTTCAATACGTCATTGAGTACAGGTATATTACTATCTACTTAGTCTTGTGTATCTATGCTTATGTAAAAAGGTTATATAGCCAAGTAGGACGCTGATGGGATACGGATCGGTTAAAGTATCAAGATTAGTTTTGGTCTAACACAGATCTAATTGTTTTGATTGTTATTGAATTGGCTTGACTGACCACTTGACAGGCTCGTTGGCGCAGCGGTAGTGCTTGTGATTGCCGTGCACAGGGTCGCAGATTCTAATACCACGCAAGACAATTACTTGTGTGATCCATAAAGAATTGTATTTAAGCTAGATTTTCTTTGTACCAGCTATGTGGATGTTTGTGGACATCTGTTCCCAAACTAAGCTAGGCTTAACCTGCTTGTGTTATGGGTAACAGAACAACGGATATTAATATTTATATACTTTTTTACTAGTAGTTCGTACTATTGAACGATGTAAAATGTAAGTGTTCATGGGCTCATTTCCAGAGACTTAACTCGATATAAATTCTCCAATGAGTCTATCCGCACATTATCTTAGAGGAGGCCTGTCCTGTCCCTGCATTACAACATAAAAGAACCGATATGAAAATAAAGAATAATAGAGAACGTACAGAACCGATAACCTATCAAAATTTACGACGCACATAATATTACTGCAATATTCAAGAGTTAATAAACGATATTAATATTATAATAAGTAGATATAAATGCAGATATAATTCTAGTGATAGCTCGCGTGCGACCTGCATTGTGTTGCCATGCCCTAATTTGTAATGTTTAGTAACAGTGCAGTTATATTATATCTTATATTATTAAATAAATTAAATGGCTGATTTAGTTCTATACATTCAGCCTCGGGGCCGAGTGATCGAGTAGTGGCTGCCGTACAGTGAGGCTTGGAGCTCGAATGCATAAATTATTGTCCTGAGTCTGGATATTGGCATGACACATGGCATGAGCCGTAGTGCAGAAGTTGTCTTTTAGAAAATAAAAAAAGAAATCTCCTGATTAACCTTTATGATTGTAATCCTAAGGTTATTAGTTTATCAGCAGTACCACCTATCCAAGTTTACTCTATTCGCTAAAATTGACGTACGATTATAACTCATAATATATACAGCGTGAGATTTTCCGAATTTCTATTTCTGTGTATAACATTATAAGTAACAATTGGTTTAGAGAGTTGATTTACCAGATACCTACACACGTGCTCGTTTGCGGTTTGATGTGGAATGTAAATTTTAACGGAAACTACAAGTTTTATTTAATACAAAATACAAATATTAAAATGATTCTGAAATTAAGTAATTCAGAAAGACTGTCAGTGTAGTAATTAAAGAAGAACACAGGGTGTCACTATTCCATGTTTTTCTATGGGTATCGTAAATGCGAATCCTTCTGCCCAGCGTGGTATCTGTAATCCCAGTTAAAGTCTTGCTCCGCGTACGAAGTTTCTAACTAAGCAAATTATAACAGCTTAATCTGTAGGGACACGCCTCTTCCAGTGATCGAACTTCTTTGCCACGCAACGCAACTCCAGACAGATTAGTAATCCATGATGTTTTTTTATTATTTTGTTTTCGTAGAAATGTTTTTTGCGAACTTTCTCGGCTTTGACCCATGCTGACTTTGTGTATTCTTACAAATTCAACACCACTGGCTTCATACTATAGCATGTTCAAACCTTAATGATTAAAAAAAAGCATTGTATAAACTGTAGTTCAGGCGTCCATCTTTTGGCATCATAAACAAAAACATAGCCAACAATTTAGTACATTCATGACGTTAATGAATACTTATGATTTAATAATCTTGGAAATTTTACATCGTCTAAGTATTCTCCTAAAACAAAATATTAAGGAAAGTGTGAAGAAAACTCAATATCTTAGAATTGGTAGTGAATCTGTTTAGCAAGGGTCCGTCTTGTTTGGTACCAGCTTTGTGTCCACTAGATCCACTGCCAATTAGAGTGCAAAGGTGTAGGTGAAAGGGTTACAGTAGCTAGTAAAATTACAGGACTATGGGGTCTAAAATATTGTGTCTCTTTCCTGTAAAATAACATAAGACATAACAGGTTGTATGCTGTTTCATGGGACATAACAATTTGTGTTTTATTATCCACAATGATTTTCAAAGTATAAGCACAATATTATGAATAAGAAAGTTGAAATAACATACGAATGAGAACAACCACCTTGAACTTGGCCGGCTGTTTTAATATAATATTTATGAAAACGTTATCATTCATAATACGTATGATTTCCAATTCCACGCAGCTAACGCCTACGTATTACGCAGAAAGTATTATTGAAAGTATATACGATAATGGAATCAGTCGTCGTCACATTGAGGAAGACTGTATGTTTGCAAACGCAATAGCAATTGGTGTGGCCATCTTGGTTTTAATAGATTCAGTTTTTCTCGAGTTGGGTGTTCTTGTGGTGACGGAGGAAGAATATAGTGTGTCACCACCCCATCTCATCCCATGGGTGTCGTAAAAACCGACTAAGGGACTATCCTTGAATATTATCTTTACGTAATAAAAAGAAGGAAAACTTGAAATTAAACACTATACCAATCCGTTTGGCCAGCATGATATTAGTAGGCCAAGTATCCCTTCGTCCCGGGAGGAGGCCCGTCGCTGCAGTGGGACATTAATGGGCTGTTATGCTGTGACGGGGTACTGCCTCATTATCTCATGTGATTTGAGTACCTAGTACAGTTTGACATTTCGTATTGTATTCTTTTTATTTTGTACAGAAACTGATTACAAACCAAAAATATACATTTAAAATGGTAGAGTAATAAAACTCTATACCAATTTGAACGGAAAGCACTAAAGGTGGCTCATCCCTGCAGTGGGATATTAACAGACTGCTACCTGCCAGGCTTCATCTACACTTCATACTTTTATCATAAGAAACAAACGTCGATTGCGAGTGATTTGCACTTTCCTATTTATTAATTATTAAATAGATAATTATGACTATGTTGTACAAGTTTTGTACTAATTAAAGAAATTATAAAAAAAATCCCTTTTTAATTTTCATATAAATAGCGTTTATTTTAGTTCGCTAAATAATTTGCTTCGCTTGCACTGCAAGACCGGCTTAATGTGAATGACTGAACAAGGAAAGTGGCTAGCAATTTATTATTCCAATGCGTTTAATAGTTTGTTTTTATTCTTAGAATATTTAATTAAATTATTTCAAAACCATAGCATAGGTTTTTTTTTTCTTAAAATCGTAGAAAACAAACTTGCTTTTTTATTATTCTGGCAATACTATATTCAGTTTATATTTATCAAAAAATTTAAGTTTTTAGATAACTACTGCCTTCTCTAGATAGAAGGTACTAAGTTTCATAGCCTTGTAATTTCTAGCTTCTGTACACTTCCATCTAGCACAATAAAATTTCACACTACTGTTCGGAGGTGGTGGATGTCTTGCCAACGCATCTGTGATTCCTCTGGTGTTGCGGGTGTCCATGGGAGGCGGTGATCACTTACCCTCAGGTGACCTGCCGGCTCGTTTGCCTCCCATTTTATAAAAAATAAAAAAAGAATTAACTACCACTTTGTAAATATCACCATCCCCTAATAGGCACTACGTTAACAGTGGTCACTGAAATGCCCTTATTTAATTTGATCATATACATATCAATATAGTATCTAAAGACAATCATCGATACCCATATAAAGACATACATTAAGACCAATTCATTTCC
Organism: Schrankia costaestrigalis; assembly: GCA_905475405.1. Classification (NCBI taxonomy): domain Eukaryota; kingdom Metazoa; phylum Arthropoda; class Insecta; order Lepidoptera; family Erebidae; genus Schrankia; species Schrankia costaestrigalis. The sequence goes on from FR997850.1 coordinate 6,876,272, forward strand.
TCCACGACTAACAGGAATACTTCCATGACACCCAGTCCACTGTCAACTAGATTTACACCTCGCGTTTTCAATCACGTGGCAATAACGAGACCAACGGGATCTATGACGTCAATACTACATAAATCTCACCAAACCGTGACATACCTATTTCGAAACTCACCATGCAATTAATGAAACAATCAAAGAAATTTCAGCTTAATTGATTAAGCTATAAGCTTGATTTTAGATTGCATATAAAATCGATTCGCATTTCATGTCACCATGCAATTACTGAAACTAGCAAAGGATTTTCAGCATAATTGGTTGACTCATAAGTTTCATTTTAGATTGCAAATTTTGTCATTTTTGTCACATAGACAAATAACGCATGAAACATGAGCCGGTTGACAGGAGCATCAACATTTTGTCGTTTCTAATAGTTGCGTTTTCACTATTGTTAACCAATGCTTGCATACGTCACTCGGTCAGGAAATTATGGTTATATTTTTGGGTTGAAGTCTTTACCTTGAATATTTCTGTTTTATTAACATGTTGACTGATTATCACTATCGATGTGAATTCCACTGTACTAATACAGCATCGTTACGCTGTGTTAATACAATGGAATTCGTTTCCAGAAACAGTATTTCATTGGAACTTTTAATAATAGAATACGTTTTTTTTTTCACATTTTACTATTTGTGATTCCTATGGTGCCGGTGGAGCGAACTTAGAGAGGCCTGTGCCCAGCCAGTGGTTTAGATGATAGATCGAACATACAGCCATATTTTAAACTAGCTGACCCGTGCCCACTTCATTAGGCCGCGAAAAAAACGCGTCACTTTTGTAAACATATTTCATTACTGCTCCACTCCTATTAGTCATAGCGTGATACTATATAGCCTATGACACTCCCCGATAAATGTTCATTCAAACAATTCAGCACAGAAATAATTTTTAAAATCGGTTTAGTAGATCCAGAGATTACCCCCTACAACGTCACAAACACACAAACTTTACCTCTTTATAATATTAGTATAGTATAGACGACATATTTACTGTACAATATGATGTCTTAAGCGTAGTCGTTAGAGGTCGTCCTAGGTCCGATGGGCAAGGTCCAAGACGCTTTCTACACGGAAACGGAGCAGCTTGACTTTATGCTTTATGTCAGTATGTATGTAAGGATTTGGTTGACCTAAAATTCCTAAACATATATTTTACTTTTAAAGTGAATCGTTTTAGATGATTAAAGAAAAAAATGGTTAAATGAAACCGGAACAATGAGCCAATTTACACCAAAACACAAGCGTAACGTATGTTTTTCATCTTTGAAGTATTACAGACATTCACCTACATAATTGTTACTTACAATTATGAAAGTTATGTAACAACGTTAACAAATATGTTTACAAATATAATTCATTTGTTTTACGCAGTAAAAGTATACAATTCGGTATGTAAATTTTTTTTTTGGTATTTTTTTATATTTTTATTTTAAAGGTTTATTAATTATAAACAACTAATTTGAGTATTTTTGCTTTCCTACTTATAGTTTATTTGTAGTAAACAGTTAAAGTAAGTAATTCGACCGCATCTATGACGTCATAGATTTAATTATTGAGTAATGAAAGCAGAAACAAACTTCTGTTTTTTTTAGACAAAAATCATCATTTAGACAAAAAAAATGAAAGACAAAGTAATTTATGTATAATTGTAAAAATAAACACAATTTTGCGGTTTTTTGCGCTAAAAATATGATTTTATTACTTATTGATCTAAAATCTCTGGTTTTGGATTCGACATAGGTTAACTTTTACTTTACATACCGAATTACAGTTATATAGTTAATAAATAAATAATCCTCACTCATTCACACAACGTCATCTAGTCCCAAAGCAAAGCTTGTACTATGGGTACTAAACAACGGATAAACATACTAAAATACTTTTTTAAAATTAATTGTGTGTTCTCTTTCTCTTAACTGTGGCAGAGGGAAAATAGGTATATGTCATTTATCACAATCCCATTTCACTCAATCGGTCTCTAGACCGTGACTAGAGGAGAGACAAAGAAAGGAAAACTTGATATAACTATGCCAATGCATCTGGCAAGCGTTACGTTATTAAGGTGCCTATCTGCAGTGAGAGGTTAATTGGGTTTAATATGAAGTTTTCCTTCTTATTTAGAGGTAATATCTGCGAACTTCACCGTGTGGTGACGGAGTAAAATCTCCGAGTGGTGACGGAGTAAGAATACAATTTGTCACCACTCCATCTTATTTGGCCAGCGTGGTATTAGTAGGCTAAGTATCCCTCCGTCACAGAAGGAGGCCCGTCCCAGCAGTGGGACATTAATGGGCTGTTATGATGATGATGATCTGCGAACTTCCCTTAGTAGACTTTTACGAGACCGTTGAAGTAAATTGGTGTGGTGGCACTATGTAAAAAGTTACATAGTCTCACTTCGTAAGTTAAGTCTTCTATTACTACACCCATAGCATGAGTTGGGGTAATGACACCATATATTCTGACTCCGTCACCACACAGAAACTAAACATAAACTAAAAATATACATTTTTACAAGAATTACGCTCCGTTCTACGAACTGTAGAGATCTTTCAGTTAGGTATTTAGTCGTCGGTAATTACATGTTAATATTGTTGAAAGATTAACATAATATTTTTGGCAAAAGTTGTGTTTATGTTTGAATAGTAGGTAAAGATACGAAATCTATAATGTTATATCAGTATTTCTTTTATTGACGTTTGATTGAACTATTATTTGAATTGATTTTCTTGTGATTTACGTCTTAATTACATGTAAATTGCATTTTATGATTAGGGTTTTTTGCTATAATATTAGCCAATAACTATGTATTTGAACCTGTGTCCTTTGAGTAAAACCATATGACGCCTTTGACGGGAACAGTGGTCGTCGCCAAATAAATGAAAACAAAAAACTATCACAAGCAGATAACTGCTTCACCTTGACATAAAAACAAAAATAATTAAATTATCGTAAAAATCAAACAATAAATTGTAAATAACAAAACAAATAATTACAATTATGAAATACTATTTAAATACACTTACACTTCACACAAACAAAGTGTTTTATGTGACATGTAATATTTATTTTAGATTCGTACAATCATTTTTATATGAGTAACTATTACGTCTTGACCTGTCACCTAAAAATGACACACGGGGTGATGACAATTGTTGGAGACTAGCCAGTGACGCCAGACACTTCGTAGAATACCCTGTGATAACAGGTTCACTTCCCATTTAGTAATGTCTGGCTTCTAGGTATCAGTCGCAACAAAAAAAAAGAATTATGCTGGTCATTGACGTCGAAGAAGATGCGTTAAAACGCTCAAAACTTTTGACTTAGGACAAATTTTGAAAGGATCCCATAGATAAATGTTTTTTTAGTAATTTTAAATTTTATGTACCTACACTATACAGTGCACAAAGGCATTCTTAATACCAAAGGCTTTTTCTAGCTGTCTACCTTATGATGATGCTGAGACAGAGTTATGCAATAAAGGTTGATGACAAGTTTTTAAATGGCGTAGAGTCGTGTCGAATCCCACGCAGGTTAATTGTTTTTGCGATCCACGAATTATTATCGCGAGTCCCAAAAACTCCCTACAACACAGGGCATGATGATCTCTAGTGCGCAATTCGTCTTTTTTGATTTGTTATAATAAAAACAATATACATTGGCACAAGTACCTAATTATTGCAAGGAAGTGCCAGTCACCAAAACCTTCTACAACATTATTAGATAATTCTCAACTGTTTATTTACTTTTGTTTCTGTGAAAACTTGTAAATATACACACAGTGACCGACGCACATAACGTATGAACTATATTCTTAGATCGTTTGAGAACTATTTTACAACAGTTTAATTGCTGTTGCCTCATATTACAGATGTTTAAGAACAACTCTAGTGAGATGTAAACCTAGAAAATCTTTTTATGTGTTAATTGCTTTGTATTTTTGACTTAGACAAAGTAGTGTTTAAGTATTGGTATCTAACAACATTGGATTAGATTATGTTTTTAAGTATTGTATGAATGAATGGATCATTTATTACATAAAAAGTTCAAAAACATATTAAATACACCTCAAAAAACTGCTTGCGCAGTTTAACTGTGAGATCGTTGATTCTCTTAATATTAATACAATTTACATTAGTTATACATTATAAAGTATGTTTTCCGTTGTCTAGTAGGTACTCATAGTTGTTTAGTTAGTGACTAGATGGCGTTGTGTGAATTGTGAGAGATATTTATTTATATTATTATTATTTACTTGAATAAAGAACTATTAGTCCAGTCAAAATAGATATCCAGTTTGCATTAATTCCCAACAAGCTGGATTTTTGTGTAGGCCTTGAATACGTCATTACAAATGATATGTCAAAAGTCCCCATCGATCCCGCTTGTGCGTTGTTTTTTATTCGAGGTCAAAGGTCACAAATTTTAGTTTTTTGCGTATATCTCTGAAACAACGAGAGTTATCAAAAAATTGTTCAGGCAAAGTTTGTAGACCATAAAATTAGGTACAAAAAATATCTCAACACTTTTCTCCAACAAAGCATCGCTTTCGAGATATCGTGACTTTAGAGCGCAGGAAAGTCGTATTTTCGACTATATGCACACACTTGCTTTTTCCCGCGGTTTTGCTCGCGTTTATAAGTATTATTAAAAATAAGGCTTATTTCAATATATAGTAGCAATATGCATGCTTGGTATCAGCCTAATCGGTTTGAAATTGACAAGGTTACATACAAACTTTCATCCCCTATCTTATCCCCTTAGGGGTAAAATTTATCAAAATCCTTTCTTAGTGGATGCCTACGTTATATCATCTACCTGCATGCCAAAATTCAGCCAGATCTGTCCAGTGGTTTGGGCTGTGCGTTCATAGGTCACTATGTGGTAGGAGTATTCCTACTGGAGAAAACACGTTAAAAAAAAGCGCCGTGTACTTGATTCAATGTACTGTTGTATTTGATTCAATGTTGGTGCAAGATTGGCCTTACCTACCTCAGAGATGGTGCGGAAATCTTCTATATTTATAAAGCTCAAAGGTGACTGACATAGTTATCTATCAACGCACAGCCGAAACCACTGGACAGATCTGGCTGAATTTTGGCATGCAAATAGATGATATAACGTAGGCATCCGCTAAGAAAGGATTTTGATAAATTTTACCCCTAAAGGGATTAGATAGGGGATGAAAGTTTGTATGTAACTTTGTCAATTTCAAACCGATTAGGCTGAGACCAAGCATGCATACTGCTACTATATATTGAAATAAGCCTTATTTTTAATAATACTTATAAACGCGAGCGAAATCGCGGGAAAAAGCAAGTGTGTGCATATAGTCGAAAATACGACTTTCCTGCGCTCTAAAGTCACGATATCTCGAAAGCGATGCTTTGTTGGAGAAAAGTGTTGAGATATTTTTTGTACCTAATTTTATGGTTTACAAACTTTGCCTGAACAATTTTTCGATAACTCTCGTTGTTTCAGAGATATACGCAAAAAACTAAAATTTGTGACCTTTGACCTCGAATAAAAAACAACGCACAAGCGGGATCGATGGGGACTTTTGACATATCATTTGTAATGACGTATTCAAGGCCTACACAAAAATCCAGCTTGTTGGGAATTAATGCAAACTTTCATCATTATTTAGTCTATTTTGACTGGGCTATATATAAGAGATAGGTAACGGTATTACATGAAATTATACTCGTAATATTGATGTTAAATATTTAAGCGGACAGGGTAGCGCAGCGGAAGTGTACTATACTGAGCTAAAAGGTTTATGCGCCATTTAGATAAAACAAAATATAAATGCAAACAGAATTGTATAATCATACATAATGCATAATTTCACGAAATTTAACTGTTGTGACTTTGTGATAGGCTCAATATATGATTCAACAGCACTGGATTATATTTTAGGCCTATTAATTTAATTATTTTTAAACTCCAAATCAGTGACGTATCTAATTTTAGCACCATACTCTCGAAAAAGCAATAAAAATTGGTCGTGGCTTCGCCCGGTATCTAGTGGTATACATTTAAAAGAAACCTATAGCCAGGTAGAAAACGGCTTTTTTTTTAAATTGGGCTACCAGCATGACTCTTTGGTGCCTGATGTTAAGCATCCAATAGAGTCCAAGAATGGCGAGCACCATGCGCTACAGTATTTGTAGAGGCATGAATTTCTCCACTATGGTGGCTTAAGAAGATGCTTTTTCACGCCTCGCTTGAAAGAACCAGGATCGTAATTTGAAGGAAACTCGAGATTTGTCTAATATCATGATATCTGTATTACAGGGTTAGAGACGTGTTAAGATTTGATTTTGATTGTTTCTTTGGCAATAATCCTAAACTTATTTAAGTAAACTCTTATCCACAACAAAGATAGTGACATTACCATACTACTACTACTCTAATGGATGCTTAACACCAGGCAACATAGGGTCATTCTGGTAGGCCACATGGCGACACTGTATACAATTAACCCGCCGTAAAGTATCTAAACTCATTAATTTACTGAGTACTAACTTAATTCATCGAAAACTGCGCACATCGTATCATAACATCGAACAATGATTGCCTATACAACGGATGATAAACATACAAACAACATACAAAACGATTTTAACATACGATAAGCAATACATATCATACTTCGCCTTGAATTCGATACCAATAGCATTATGAAGTTGTAATGTACAGTCTGATACAAAAGTGTTTTTATTTATTTTTTACTAAGACGCACAAGTGCTGTTCATACTAAATAGAGAATAACTCTGTACTTTACTTATACAGTGCTCAAATTATCCTTGAGTCAATAAAGAATAGAACTAACACTAGTAATAAAATTATGACACCACACTAACCCGTGTACCCTTGATCGAAAGGAAAATTTAACCTTAAAGAGAAGCGAGTTCAAACATTTCACCCATATCGTATAGTAGGCAAAACACCCCTCTATCATTGGTAGAGGAGACTAAACATAATACAACATCAACTTAAACCTATTGTGATAAAAATAATTACTTATATTGCAACTTTTGTTCTTGCCTGTACATACGTAAGTAATAAGCAGACAATGGTCCATTGAGTACAGTCGATCGGAACAGCGCGTGCGTCAATACGAAGCAAATGGTTTTCCGAACGACTCACGCGCATTCAATTCACCTGTCATCCGATATAGTGCGTTTTTATCTATCTATTGATTAAATAGAAAATTTATTACATATCAATCTATAAGTTGAAGGTGTAAGGAAAAATTATGTTTTCACTTAATTGAATGAGTGTAGACTAAAAGAAAAATGTCAATCCTTAGACAATGGATTAGACAGATTTTTTTACTTCATGTCTTCTGGGGTGACAGGGTGATGCTGGTTTTAATACCACTACCCAAAGAGTAAAACTCTCACACTTAAGATTGGCTCGACTTAGTTTCAAGGTACTATTCGTACTGATTTAAATAACCTAAGGCTGTAGTCATATCTATAATATAATAGCGGTTGTTTTTGTTAAACGAAAGGTCCCTACTGAAGGTACTCTCAAGGCATTTTTGTGAAGAGGTAGTGATATTTTGTATTCATAATCTGTCAACGCACATATATTACTACCAACTGTTGTATATAAAACTACAAGGACAGGTACATTTAAAAATAAAGGCAAAAACTTAAATCTTTTTCTCTTTTAAATTGCTATTGCACTAGAGGTCGATTTCAGTGTGTAACACAGAAATCGACCTCTAGTGGTTTAGGGACGTGTTAAGTTTTTATTTTGATTGTTTCTTGGGCAATAATCTTAAACTTATTTAAACTCTTATCCACAACAAAGATGATGAGAAGTGATATTACCATGCGAATACCTCAAAAATATATTAGGCATTATAGTTTATACTAAACAGTCTTAATCTTGAACTTCTGCTTATCGTCTCAATAAAACATTGGCTAATGATTGAAATTTCCATTATTCCTGGTTTAGTGAACAGTAAACCGGGAAGCTATTACTCTGTGTAGCGTTTATTGTTTATATTTCACGTGTAAACGGGAATTTACCCAATTGTTATGGAAAATACGTTTACGAAATTAGTAATTTTAAGATGTAATTAGAATTAGAATTTGTGTTTATTTGATAAAACAATTATTAATTATGTTGAGATGACGGGAAACAGAGATGAATGGAAAAAGCATAAGTAATGTTGCGCCGACCCCAAGTGAATATGTGAGATTATGATGAAGTAATACCACGTTGGCTAGAAATATTGGTACTTTATATCAAGTTGTCCCTTTTTTAGCTTGTCTAATCTAGACAAAATTTAACCTTGGAAAAATTTTAACCCTGGGGATATATTTCTACAAATTGTATTATAGATACATAATGGATGGATGAGGGAGGCACAGGACCGCACAAGGTGGCAATGCTTGGAGGAGGTCTATCTCCAGCAGTGGACGTCATTTGGCTGATATGATGAGCCTTCTTCCCATATGGATAGGCAGACTTCTAAGCGCAATGTACTACTACTATCCCTGCTCTCCAAGCGAAGTTTTGCTTCATCTACTTTTATACGAAATTTCGAACATTCCCTGTCGCGTCGCTTCCAAATATTTTATATTATTAAAATCCAAATACCTAGCATATGGGACTCGAATTCCACAGCTCATTAATAGTTGTTATGTTTACAAAATTTTATAATAAAATGTTAAGATGTTTTCTTTTATAAATTCCTTTGTATTTTTTTATATTTTGTTTACTTATATGAATAGAAAATATTTGTTTATTGTGGCATTTCAACAAATTAACATGATTAAGGTATTTCTAGGTTCAAATAGGTCAATGGCTGTGGCGTAATAGTTATATTCCATGGCTACTATGCATAGGTCTTAGGTTCTTTGTACGCCAAAAACCTAGAAAAAAGCCATGTTTCATTGCGCTGTCACAAAGCAAGTTTTTAGTATGCTACAAAAGTGGGGAAAAATATAACTAATATTTTGTAAATTGACCACGATTATAGAAGAAAAAACAGCCAAACCAATGCCAACATTCATGTTTATGCACACAAAGATCTTGAAACGATACCTTTATCATTATTTTGTATTTTACCAATTCATCATCATCATAGCAGCCCACTAATGTCCCACTGCAAGGACGGACCTCCTCTTGTGACGGAGGGGTACATGGCCTACTAATACCACGCTGGCCAGACGGATTAGTAAAGGCGTAAATTTCAAGTTTTCCTCCTTTTTACTTCGTAAAGATAATATTTACGGTTAGTCCCTTAGTCGGTTTTTACGACACCCATGGGATGAGATGGGGTGGTGACATATTGTATTCTTACTTCGTCGCCACACGGACAATATATTATTATTTAGCATTTTATCAAATACCTAACTCTTCCTTTTCTTGTTCACAGGTTATAGACTTCGGCAGTTCGTGTTACGAGCACCAGCGCGTATACACGTACATACAGTCGAGGTTCTACCGCGCGCCCGAGGTGATGATGGGCGCCAGGTACGGCATGCCCATCGACATGTGGTCCTTGGGCTGTATACTCGCCGAACTGCTTACAGGTAATACTTACTACCACACCTTTAGCTATACTTAAATACTAAACTCTATTTTCAGAGTCTTCACCTTATCGCTTTTAAGCAGCCCTTCCTTGTAGGTTCTTCTTTCTGTGCAGGTGTATGTAAGTGCCGTGCTAAGCTCATATTTGTTTGTACGATCCGCATATGATTGTCTCCCTAAATATCCTCGAGGTTCCTTACGTTGATGCTGGTCAAGTCCCTTCGAAAAGCCAATGCACTCTGGTTTTATTTGAATCGAGATCGAGAAATTAAGGATAAAACTAATCAATTAGATTAATACGACACAGGGAACCCTAGTGTGGAGTCCAGGGATACTGTTGAAGATTTGGAGTTATATTTTAATTACCTATGTAATGTGTAAATTGCTAACAGTAACATAGAATTGTACCTTGTTTTATAGAACACAATAAAATCATTTCATTTCATTTCAATAAAAAAATAAAGCTGTTTTAGGTAACACCTGATTGATATCTTGCACCATTCTGTCTCGCCAGCGTGTAGCAGCGGTCCACTAAAAGGCAGACAAGATAACATCCATACAAGATTTTCCATACAATTATTTAGAAAACGACGTTAAAATTTTCAATTATTTAAATTTTAATTATGTTCAACGAATATAAACCTTACTCTGCTAGCAATTACAACTACTCTCGTCTGCAGATAACAACTAGTTATTAGTGATAAGATTTACACCCAGTTATCACCTAAACAAGACTGATAAGTAATGACTATCGATTAGAACAAATTTAATTAATGTGCAAACTAGTAGTCGTATATTACACTCGCTGTACTTAGACGCCTCTCTATAATTAACATAGACAGTCAATATAAGGTTCAATTCCCACTGAAAGAGCAGCGTTGAAGCGTCTTTTTTTAAGGCAAAATATTATATTAATAAACATTTCTCACACATGCACACAACGCCATCTAGTCCCAAACTAAGCAGAGCTTATACTATGAGTACTAGACAACGGATAAACATACATGAATACTTTTTTTTTTTGCAAATACATATATTTTTTAAACAGGAAACACCCAAACCATAGCAAATAATCATGTTCAAACGAGACGAGACCTCTGTGTAGCAGCCATGTAACATAACGACTAAGCCACAGAGGTCGTCAATAATTTTTAATCACTTGCTCTAACGAACGCTGAGCGCCGCTGCTCTTTCAGTGTGGGTAGACCCTTAGACTGTGATAAATAACTAGTAAATACCGGTTACCTCTCCGTGTGGTGTGATAAGAATTTGTGATAACATCTCTTCATCTCATATTATGGTTGTAAAAGCTAAGGAAAAGCTTGCAGATGTTTATCTTTCTAACTAAAGAAGAAAAACTTTATGTTAAACCCTAAACTAATGCGGTCGGCCTATGTGGTACAGGTAGATTAAGTTTAGCTCCGTCATTGGAGAAGGCCTGCTCCTGCAGTGGGACTTCAATGAACTGTTACAGTCACGACTTCCTTCATTGGTACTTTAAACTTTAAACTTTGCCTCTATTCTTACAAGTTTTTCAATTATCGCAACAACGCTATTGTTTTAATTATATGGACTGGATCTAGTGGAAAGCATTGCATCTTACAGGTCTATGAATAAAAAGAATACCTAGTAATAATAAGTAAATTACTGTTGTGAAAATTATTTAAATCAAAATGCATGCTACCAAACAAACAAAAAAAATTAACATCAGTTAACATTCAGATTCTTCTAACCAGTATAAGCCAGGAAGAATCCCATCCATTGCTGGAAAAGGCCGAACATCATCATCATCATCATATCAGCCAATCGACGTCCACTGCTAGACATAGGCCTCCTCCAAATATTGCCACCTTGTGCGGTCCTGTGCCTCCCTTATCCATCGGCAAAAGGCCAAGCATGCATCAGTATATTTACATAAATGCATTTACAGATTCAGTATTTTTAATAAAAATTTAAATGAATCAGTAAAAGAGTATTTAAATGAAACTTATGACGCCGCTGGCTGGTTGTCTAGACAGACTGAATGATATAAATGCATATTCATTTATTCTATACTCCGTCAACTATACGTACTTAGTTTTAAAACTTTTGTGCATTTTCTTACTAAGCTATTTTAATCTCGGAGATTTTAAAGTTGTTTGAGTTTTATTTTTTAAATTATGTTTTCTAAGAATACAATCTGTATTCTGTACTTATGTAATTGAAGAGTTTCTTTGGTTGTACGCTTTAATTTCAGGAATTATTGTCTAGCTTTATTTATTTATCGAGTGAAGGCTAAAATGCAATTAGAGCCAAGTCTTTAAGATATATGTAGCAAAAGTGGAAAGATTTAAATTATTACCTTTTATAAATACCCTGTATTGGAAGAGTCTGTAACGTAATATACAAAGACGTATCGGCGAATACTTTATTCGTAGAATCTCGGATCATAGAAAACACCTAAAACAAAAATCTCTTTTCATAAATAGGAAACAAGAACAGCTATTACTAGATACCAGAGTTACACACTACACACTTATGACACACCTTAATAAGGTTTTTTTTCTTGTTACCCAGACATACACCTTTATTTACCACCTTTGTAATAAGAAATTAAGCTCAGAAACAATAAGACTAATGATAAATCATCTACTCTACATTAAGCAAAAATAGCGTTTTAATTCTAGTTTATATATCTATGGGAAAACTCATTCAAACAAAATGAGATGTCACAATAGCTGGGTATAGTGACAGTGATAAATTATCGCGTCGAGAGTTAACCTTCTGTGAATACAAGTAATCTATCACGTTACTAGCGAAACGGTATCGTCTGCCAGGCGATTATGGATTCTTTATAGCCTACCATACTGGCTAGGTGGTAAAGTGGTAGTGTATGCGACTGCTGTCCAAGACGTTAAGGGTTGCATCTATGCAAGAGAATATTTTTGTGCAGAAATTTTTAGAGCCTGTATGTTCTTTGTTTACATACGAGTATCTGTATAATGTAAGACCTCATCATCATCAGTTGACGTCCACTGGATATAAGCCTCCTCCAAAAAACGCCACTTTTCGCGATGCTGTGCCTCCCTGATCCATCGATGATCCCGCCATCTTAACTAAGTCGTTGCTCCACAGTGTAAGCGGTCTCCCCACTAATTTAAATGAGTCAATTTGTTTAATGTTCAGATATTAATTGTCACTTGTACCGCATAGATCTTATTGACATTTTAAATTGTTCAGAAGTATTTGATCACCTAGCCTGCTACGATTTATCTAACGCTGACTGTACGCGGTCGCCATTACAGAACTTTTCTGCCCCAACGTGCCATCAAACGTGGCGTCACGTTATTGAACTTATCTATTTCACATACAAGGCAACTGTTCCTCATGTACATAGCTTTCATACATAATGTGTGTATGACCACGTGAGTATAACACGTGATGTCTGCACAAAGAAACTTGATAGACCTCGTAGAATATTATAATGTGAGACATAGTATACTTATACTATATTTACTATACAGCGGCATCTAGGATACGACATGTTAAACAGAGCTTATAGTTTGTGTTACCGGAAAATGCAGGTAAACCCTTTGGCTAAACAGCCTGCTTGTTATTAGTAGGCAAAGCTTTACTTCATCAGAGGCCACTAAACAAATGGGCATTTAACGGGTATAGAACGTACAATCTAAGTTGGCCGGCTTACTTGTCGCGAATGTTAAGATGTCATTTTTGAATACACTACCAATACGGTAATTTTTTTTTTACCTCTTGCACTTACACTTGACAGTCACATTTGAACTCAAACTCAAATTCTTTATTGCATTCCATAGGTACTCGTAGGTACCTTACAAAGTTTGGCTAATAGAGAATGTCGTAAGACATTAACTCCCCCTTTGCAAGAAATTTGTACAACTTCTATAAATGTGTAAAAAAATATTCTAATATCCATCTTGTACATTTTCCAGGGTTTCCCTTACTCCCGGGGGAGGACGAAGCGGACCAGATGGCGTGCATCATCGAGCTGCTCGGCATGCCGCCACAGAAGCTCATCGAGCAGGGCAAGCGCTCCAAGAACTTCATCAGCAGTAAAGGTCTACCGCGGTACTGCACGGCGACTAGCTTAGCTGATGGGACCACGGTTCTTAGTGGAGGTGAGACTACCAAGTATTTATTTTGATAGATTTTTTAGTCGATTTCGCTCGCAGGGACAACATCGACTTCGGGTATAGATCCTTTGCACGTTACTTTAGTCCTTCTGGATATTTCACATTTATAATGCCGTCGTATAGGCAAATACTTAAATCTTTCATTTTCCTTTCTGTAGTGTTATTAGACTTCTCCAAAGGCCCATAATAATCAACCTTTTAAAGACATTTAATAGTCACAAATTATATATTCAGAAAGTACCTAGTTACTCGCATTTTACTGATAAAGTAAAGAATTATTTCATATGCATAGACTTGGTGAAATGCGTGTCAAACTGATAAGTATCGGAGACATACGTGATAACCTTAATTGTGGTACACTGACCCGACAAATATAGGTATAACTATAATAAATAAATAATACGTTATTCGCTTAACAACAATTTTAGGGCCGTCATTATCTATACAATTATGCCTAGTAAATACTATATCAAACTATTATTGATATCATAAAAACCAGACATGTAATGAATAAATAAACAAATAAATAATATTCCTCACACATTCACACAACGCCATCTAGTCCCAAACTAAGCAAAGCTTGTACTATGGGTACTAGACACATATCGAAGTAAAGGTCTTTTTTTAATCGGTAACCTTTTCACACTCTTCGAAATGGCGTGCCACTGAGTTGTGTTTATGTCACAGGGAAATAAGGAAACCAGGGATTTCACGGAATCACTGGGGATATCATGAAATCCCGGTAAACGTCGAAATGCCTTGCATTAGGATCACAGTTCTAACCTCACATATCCTACAGAAGTGGAATCCTTGTTTTTAACCTACAAACAAAAGTCGAAACGGCATTTTCGACATTTGCCTGGATTTCGTGAAATCCCTGGTTTTCTCAATTCCCTGCGACATATAAGTATAAAAAAAAGTTTATTTACAGAGCGTGTTTCTTAGCGAGTTAGGTTAAATATCCATCCATGCATCAGCGAATGTACTTCCACTGCTGGACTTAGGCCTCCTCCAAATACCTCTATATCTTGCGCGATCCTGTGCCTCCTCTTATTTACAAGCAGACACTATAGTCTATTCCAACAAAGCTTAGACACTCTCCACCATAACTCTTCATCAATAGATGACCTGTGATTACTCACTTCACACCTTAGTCACACTCATTATCATTATAACAGCACATTAATGTCCCACTGCAGGGACGGGCCTCCTCCCGTGACGACGGGATACTTGGCCTACTAATACCACGCTGGCCAGACGGATTGGTGTAGGGTTTAATTTCAAGTTTTCCTTCTTTTTACTTCCTAAAGAATTACGGATATTCCCTTAGTCGGTTTTTACGACACCCATGAGATGAGATGAGGTGGTGTCATATGTCATGTATTCTTACTCCGTCACCACAAGGACATTTACTTACTTAGTCACACTCCTAAAAATAATTACATAGTCACATCAATACATCTTATTACACATACAATTTAACTGAAACTTTCGGTGACAAAGTATCTAAAGCCCGATTTACACATCGACAAGTACAGTAGCGAGTTAAGTAGTAAGTTGTTGATTAAGTTGATTTAAATAGATCTCCATCCTATTTTTTGACGAGTTAAGTTGGCGAGACGCAAGTGACTTCTACTACTTAACTCGCCAAAAAATAGGATGGAGATCTATTTAAATCAACTTAATCTTAAAATACTACTTAACTCGCTACTGTACTTGTCGATCTGTAAATCGGGCATAATACTATACGTAACAAGATGGCATCACACTTATAAATAAACTATCATCATCATAGTTGACATTTAAATTCCTGAACGCTACGTATCACTTTCATTAATACGTCACGCGATTCAAACTCTTAAATAGTTGAATCATTCGATTTAGTTATCTTGAGATTTTGTGATACCAATATTTAAGGCGGTGTTTATTGCGGCGATGATTTGAATTGTGAATCGTAGCAATGCTATTCAATAGAATATGGCTGTTGACTGATCTTTAAATCATCATAGCAGAATAATTATTAATAGCATAGTATTGTTGTCAATCAGTATTTTTACTATGGATACTAGAAAACGAATACACTGTAAGTTGTAAACAAATACATATTACACACAGAAAACAGCCAGACCACTTCAAACGTTTATGTTAATGCACCCAAACATTTAAATTGAGCGGAAATCGAAACTGAGACTTTTTCGTAGCAGTCTTGTACTACAACCACTAGATATGGGTCGTCAATATGACATAATTCCATGTGCTGACATGACATAATTTATACTCGTAGTATAATTAAGTGGGCAATACTATTATGAAATGCGAGTTGGCAACGTTTCTGTGATATAACCGTTCCAGAGAATAGATTACTTGTATGCTATGAGTTTTGCCATGAACTCGTTTCGTATTACAAACGCAATTGTGGCGATATATAAACGTATATAAAATACTATTTTTGTTAGTTGAATTTAATGTTAATATATTTTTAAAAAGGTTTTATGGTGGATTTGGGATTATTCGCTTACGGAGATAGCCACATACTTTTGTTTGTATCATCAGCCACATAATTTTTTTGGATCATCATTGTCATATTAGCCAATGATATCCGCTGCTGCACATAGGCTTGCTCCTTGTGGGCTTCTGTGTTGTGTACCTCTGAATCACGTTACACGGAAATGGCATTTAACATGATCGCTGTCCTCTTGAAGGAAAAGGTAGCATCATGTCCTCCTGACGTCGCCACTGTCATCCCTGTCTTAACATTATGCTTCTTCACACTATGCTTAGAAGTCCCAATGACGACCTCGGCGGCGCGACGGTAGCGCAAGCGGCTGCCGTGCAAGAGGTTGTGGGTTCGATCCCC
Source organism: Schrankia costaestrigalis (assembly GCA_905475405.1). Classification (NCBI taxonomy): domain Eukaryota; kingdom Metazoa; phylum Arthropoda; class Insecta; order Lepidoptera; family Erebidae; genus Schrankia; species Schrankia costaestrigalis. The sequence continues at coordinate 6,892,879 of FR997850.1, forward strand.
ACGCAGGACAATAATTTGTGAGATCCACAAATTATTTTCCTGGTCTGAGTGTTCTTTGTGTCCGTTAATTGATGTTTGTAAAAGGTCCCCGCGACACAGGGCATGATCCCTAGTGCGGGAGTTGTCTTTTTAAAAAAGAAAGAAAGAAAGAAATGCGGCCCTTATAAAAGGATTCTTTTTTTTTTGATCGGATAACAAAGTAAACCCGTGTTTTGTTTTGTTTGTATTTGCTCATGAAGTTCAAAACCCTAAAAAAAGTTATAATTTATAAGAAACTGATCTTTATTTTTATGACCATCTTTTCTTATTGTTTATCATTTTAAAGTATGTTACCCTAAAACAACATATAGTGATGCCCTTCATTTGTTACAACAGTAGGTTATTAAATTGTCTTGCCTTGGTACAGCGACACAGGCCCGTCGCCTTCAATTACAGTAAATTGCATCTAGTAGGGACATAGCGTTTCCTCACATTATTCATTCTAAGGAGGTCAATTCTTGTTATGATATTTTTTAGTTATGTCGTTATAGTGGTAAATAAATAAGGTCTTCAGATAAGCAGGAAGTTCTGTAGAAGAAGAAGAAGATTAGAAGTTTTACTTTACTGGTTCCTTTTTGTTATATCGCTTATAGGTCAATTTATTATCAACTAGCTTTTGCCCGCGGCTTCGCTCGTGTTAAATTCGGGGTAGCATTGTTCCCCTTTCTTGGACAGAGAAGAAAAAAAAAACTATCTCCACTTAAAAAATCACGTCAATTAGTGTCTGTTTGTCTTTCTTTCACTAATAGACACACTTTCCCATTTATAATATTAGTATGGATTTACCTAGAAGTTACATTTGGAAGCATCACAACAGACATGTTTTTTTATTTTGACGAGTTTGGTGTCGCGTCACAGGGCATATTCGTCGTCCACGTAGCTCGTAGTATAGGTTCGATTATAAATACGATACAGGGCAAAATTTGCACTAGGGATATAGAAATATTCAAACCAAAATCCTAGACACATTCAAGTGCACATTTTTTCATCTAACCTCCACTCGCTACCAAGCTAAGATTTATCATAACAGCCCATTAATGTCCTACTGCAGGGACGGGCCTCCTCCCGTGACGGAGGGATACTTGGCCTACTAATACCACGCTGGCCAGACGGATTGGTATAGGGTTTAGTTTCAAGTTTTCCTTCTTTTATTTCGTAAAGATAATATTCACGGATAGTCCCTTAGTTGGTTCCTACGACACTCATGGGATGAGATGGGGTGGTGACATATTGTATTCTTACTCCGTCACCACGCGGAGCTAAGGTTTAAATTCAATAACATCTCCAAAGTCTGTCGATCTTTTATATACAAAACTCCTTGGTCATAGATTGTTTGTACCATCAATTTGTATTATAGGGCACAAGAATAGAATGAAAAATGTAACATAGAGTGTTCTCGTTATGTGCCGTTATCTAGCAGCAGGAAGAGAGAGGTCAAACAACAAATTGCCTCGAGCAAATAATGGTTATCAATAACATCGTATTACACAAGTCAGACCTGTCTGAAGAACACATCATTCAACTAACCTAATCATAGTTACAATACGGCTTTTTGCTAACGTCAACTTTGTTTTCGTGTTATGTTTAAGTATTACTGCGATATGTTTTGAAGTATCGATTAGTGTGGTTGAATTTTATGTAGAGAAAACCATCGAGTTTTAGGAAGTACATTAATCATAATTATTGCACTCCTGGTGCAAAATGAGTGAACTTCAGAAATAAAGAATATAATATATCGCATAGTTATAGAATAATAAGAATGTCCCAAATGGGTGGCAGATGGAAAGGCGATTTAGGACTACAATATAATGGTCTCTAGCAAAGAAAACCTGTTACCAGCTCATCTAGCTAGCGTGGTATCTATAGGTCATGGTCATACCATGTGGAAAAGCCTCATGAATGGAGTATTTTCTCCATAAAACCTTTTTTGTATTTGGGAGGATAGTTGGTTAAGATTAAGAGGTATTTGAAATCTTCATCATCATCATAACAGCCCAATAATATCCCACTGCAGGGACGGGCCTCCTCCCGTGACGGAGGGATACTTGACTTACTAATACCACGCTGGCCAGACGGATTGGTAGGGAATTTCAAGTTTTCCTACTTTTTATTTCGTGAAGATAATATTTACGGATAGTCCCTTAGTCGGTTTTTACGACACCCATTGAATGAGATTAGAAATCTTAAGTACGTATAATTAAAGTTGTGTTTATTGTATTTTTCCAGGAATGTCAAGAAGAGGCAAGCCTAGAGGCCCTCCAGGATCAAAGAGTTTCGTCACAGCCTTAAAGGGCTGTCAGGACAAATTCTTTATTGATTTTATTAGACGGTAAGTTTATGTTTCTCTTGTCCATAATATTCGGGTCTATTGGAGACCCGGTTCTTTGGAAGGCATACATCGGGCCGAAGCCAAGACGTAGAGACCCTTTAAGAGATATTTGATCTGGTAATGGATACACAGGGCAGATACCATCTCTGAACGCACAATATGATACGCCCAGAGATGGTCCCTGTCGAGTGCAAAAACTATTGTAGTGCATCTCTAAGGATGCAATGGAAATTTAAATAATAGTCTATGAATGAGTATGTTAAGTTTATTATTATTATATTTTAATTATGGGGCTCTTTCTTGAAGGGATATACGGTGCCTAAATTGCACCGTCTACCCAGTCTTTGACTCAGACGGGCATGTGTGTGTCAGACTTTCTAAGAAAGGTAAGGGTAAGCAAATGATAACAAATAAAATCATGGCATGGCACTTTATGTAGTGCTAAGTCGCGTGAGAAGTAAAGCGAAATTGCCAGGTTTGCCACTCACTTTGCCAGGGCAAGCGAGGTCTTAAGATAGTGGGGCAGGTTCGTGCCCTTTTTACACAGGCACGTCGTCTTATCTGACCTGCTAATACTTTTAAGAAATTGTTAAGAGTTTGCAGTTCGCAAGTTTTTGCTTTTTAGTTTTAGGGAACACCAACAAAAATGGCTTTTTTGAAAATGTTTTTTTTTGGTTCTTCTCTATATAAAATTGTTTAAAATATTATTGCATAACATTCCAGATGCCTAGAATGGGACCCAGAGAAGCGGTTAACCCCCGCGGCGGCTCTCCGCCACGTGTGGCTGCGGCGTCGCCTGCCTCGGCCGCCACACGACGACGAGCCCTCCCCCGCGCCGCTCCCCCTCCCGCACTCTCTGCCGACCAACCACGTTAGTATAGCGCATCACGCCAAGCGCATCGCGCATACCAAGTGCACTGATAAATAGGTTTGTTTTGGCTTTTTTTTGGTTTATTTTTTTGCCTTTTCTAGTTTTATTTTGACACTAAATAAATAAGTAATTTATAAAAATTAAGTAAAATAAAAATCCGGCTTGTACTACAACGCCATTTCGTAGGTACCAAACTAAGTTTAGTCTACACAATGATGGTTCTCTAATCTTAAATTGAAAATCATATCATCAGACTTGAATACTATCCCACTTTTTCCCCCTTACTCATAAACGCCTCTTAAATTTAATCATTGTTTAGCGAGCTTTTTATTACTAAAACCAACCTTATACCAAACAAAACCGTAAGAATTTAAGCTAATCTAATGACTTTAAGAGGCGTTTATGAGTAAGGGGGCTTACCTCCCAGAGACCACTGAGAGCCATATACTTAGAAACATGCTTTTCACAAATTATTCTTTCCTGCCACGATGGATGTCCTTGTATGATCGTTATTTGGAAAAGGCGATACGCCGAAAATCCTAATGCGAGTATTGACTTTTAAATCTATTCAAACAAGTTAGGATGTAATTAATAATAATTATCTGGTCTAGACAGTATTGATAATTGATAGATATTATTGTTTACGTTATTAAGTAAATAACTATCAAGTTATCATTAATTCTTGATAACAAACAACTTAATTGTTGATAGTGCGCTGCCCAGATTTAGAAAGTTTAAACAGGAGACATTTAGAAAGAAGAAAACATTAATCCCCTTACTCATAAACGCCTCTTAAATATTAGTCAATTGATTAGCTTAAATTCTTACGATTTTGTTTGGTATAAGGTTGGTTTTTCGTTGGTGTTTCGTTCATGAGTAAGCGGGTTAATGTTTTCTTCTTTCTATATGTAAGAGTGATGTCCCTAAATAAGTAGATAGCAGTAACAATCTGACTCTTTATTTAACTCTCTTTACCTTCAATCGCCGTAAAACCTTTTCAGTTTAGGCTCCGTCTAGGCCATTAACTTCTTAAATCTGAGGTCGTACCTCTACCATACCTCTAAATAGCATTGCAATTTATAAAAAAAATATAATACCCGGCAAATCTAAACATTGCATTGGTACAATAAATAAACTTTGACTTATAAGAATGTATTTGATCATTCGATTTTATAAATAATACGATCTTTATTTTTTATAATAATTTAAATAAAATATTTTTATTTTAGACTTATTTTTTCGATGACACAAAGTAAATGTATTTACTCGTAGTAGGTATATTAATAACAATTGGTATTCTTATTCTCTACGTTAGTTAGTTATGATACATTTTTCCTTATTTTACTAAACCTATAAAATATAAATAATAACGAAATATAAATTGTAAAGTGTCGAATATTCAAAGCTAGAAAAGGTATTTTATAATTGTGGTAATAAGACAGACAAATCGTTGTTAAAAATATACGAGTAGGTATATATGTTCTAGTGTATCCAATATGCACTAGTTAAAAAAGCAATATTTATATAGTATTTGATACACCTTATTACCACAATTAATTATTTATAATTTTCTTTAAGTTATTTTTTACAATGATTTGCACACTTTTCTTTGTTGTGATTCTAGTTTTTTTTTTTGTTTTTTTTTTTATTATTACTTTGTTGCCGTTAAAGATTCTTAGTTAATTTAAATAGTTTCCCTTTTGGTTGTATTGTTTTCACTGCTGTTGAAGTGGATGTAAAATGTGTATAAGAAATTTGTTAATACTCTACTGTCATTAACTGATATAAAAGGAGAAGCTACGTATATATTTATATTATATTATTATACCTACTCCTATATTATTATGTCCGTGTGGTGAAGGAGTAAGAATACAATATGTCACCACCCCATCTAATCCCATGGGTGTCGTAAAAACCGACTAAGGAGCTAACCGTAAATATTATCTTTACGAAGTAAAAAGAAGGAAAACTTGAAATTAAACTCTATCACAAAACTCTATACAAAAATCCTTGTTTCTTTTCTTACCAACTTGAAAAAGACGAGATTTCGAATGAATACTTTGTTTCGATCATTGTTACCTCTGGTAGACTATATTACGTAGCAGTATAGTGTATCCGAGGTAGCATAGTATAATCATAACAGCCCATTAATGCCCCACTGCAGGGATGGGCCTCCTCCCGTGACGGAGGGATACTTGGCCTACTAATACCACGCTGGCTAGACGGATCGGTGTAGGGTTTAATTTCAAGTTTTCCTTCTTTTCATTTCGAAAAGATAATATTCACGGATAGTCTCTGAGTCGGTTTTACGACACCCATGGGAAGAGATGTGTCTAGATAGCGATATAGTTAAATGCATGTCTGTATGTAATGCTGTCTGTGTGTATAGACTGGTAGCGGGTGCGTGGGCGGTAGCGGCGGCACGGCGGCGGGCGGCAGCGGCGGCGCTCGGGGCGGTTCCTTGCGCACGCCGCTCGCCCGCACGCCTGTCACCTTCAATGCCTCACAAGTCGCCAGTAAGTATTATATGCTACTTCTTTAGTTACACTTTTCTAGTCGCGATTACAGTCCAGGTATATTTTGTCAAATGGTTCTACTTACTTGGCTTGATAAACCATTAAATGTGTTATTTCCTTATGACATCTGGTATCATAGGGAAAAATTCCGAGCATTTTATTAAGGGGCGAAGTGGTCTTAAAGTCTCTAAGATGTAATTTTTTTAAATACCTTTAATGACATCTGACGTATCCAAGAAAGGCTTACAGGAACATAATTGGTGCGTTCTTCAGGGAGGTCGTAGCACTCAGAACCGACGGATATGTATCAAGATAATGTTGTACACGAAGCAAAGCAGGTTTGTAAGGGTCATCGAACATGGCAGTAAGTAGGCTCTGCTTACTCCCATAGTATTAAAGCGTGAGTATATTGTATGTATGTATGAACATTATGTGAACAAAAATATGTAAATACAATTATTTAATTGCAGAAGCGAAATTACAAGCGGCCCTGTCGGAGGAGAGCGGCGGGTCGTCGGGCGGCGTGGGCGTGGGCGTGGGCTCGGGCGCGCGCTACTGGCCCAGCGCCAAGCTGCCGCACCTGCCCGCGCCCTCCTAGCGCCCGCCCGAGCCGCGCCGCCTCGCCAAGGTACACGCACTACACTTACTTTCATAATACCCCTCATACGACTAGAAGAAAGTTTCGATTTTCAAATAACCTTAAATTATAATTATGAAAACAACAAGTTTTATTTTTGATATGTGTTTAAAACCATTGAAGAATCTCAATCGATCTTTAAAATAATATAGTCACTTCTCCCAGCAGTTTTTTTCGGAAGGGAATAACTTACGTTGTGGCAAGTTGTTCCCTGGGTAGGGCAAATTGTTCTGAGAATAAAAAAAAACAATATCTCTTAAAGTTACTATTATTGTGTGCTAATGCTATAAACTATGAATAAAACAACAACAAAACATAACATTGTGCGTGCACTGGTGACCCAAAATTAAATTTAATAAATCCATGTAAATGTCTCTGGCGACCGTTTCTATCATCTTCTATGACAGCGTTGGCAGTTTGGCGTAATAAGGATTCGCAAACATTACCTACCTCCGTTTTTCGTATGTAGTTGCGTAATACCTTAACAAGTATGATAAATTTCAAGAGGCTGCAACTTGTTCTTCTTGTCTTTGAAAAGTTATAAAATTCGGAACAGCTTGCCCCGGGAACTTCCAGCCCCGGACTCCTCTACGACAACTGTGTACAACGTATTCTTTAGATAAACATGATTGATTTAGTTTGTTTGTGAAGGTTATCGAGCTTGGACTAAATGTGTGTGTGTGTCTGTGCAGGTATCGTCGCTGGAGGCGGGGCGGCGCGGCGGCACGCGGCTGGAGCTGGAGCGGCGCAGTCTGGACCTGGAGCGCGAGCTGCGCCCCGACCGCGACTCCGACCAGTCGCTGGACGAGCGCGACCGCGTCTGACCCCGTCTGACCCCGTCCTGACCCCGGCCCACTGTTGATCTCACTAACTAAACTAAACACTAAGTGACGTGGAACTGTGTCGGTTGTGAACTCTCTGCGAGCGCCGCCGGGCCGACACGTCCCGACCCACACCTACTCTAAGCGAACTCGTGTGACTAAAATAATTACACAACGTTTTTCTACAAATGTCTTTTTTTTATGTTAAAAATCGATTATAGTTTTTGTGTAATTAGTTAATTTTTTTGTTCTCAAGTGATATACTGAAGCTGTATTCGTAACGAAATGGTGACCTTATAATCGGAATTCTTAAAGGATATAAGGGTAGTTAGTTACATGGCCTTTGAATTAGAATAAGGAGCTAAGCTACGCGAGTTTATTTGTCGAATTAGCGTAGTAGATGTTGTGATTCATTGATATGATTTTAGTATATTTTGTGAAGCGCTTAAGATGTATTCGTACCGGTAGTCTAATAAATATATCTTGGGCCATACTCGCGTGGAGAGTTACATCTATTTAATAGCGCATTGCTAAGTACATTTTACAGCATTTTATTTACTTTGTATTAATTAATTGTGTACGTTATTTGTTTGTCAAACATATCAAAGCATTTTCAAATATGGCGGGTTAGTTTGAGGTGACTGCGCGTTATGACAGACCTAGTCGATACTTGTATAGTTTAGGTTAACGTTTAACGCGTAAGAATTGATTCAATGATGTATACTGATGTGTGTTTGAGCGATTCTTTCGAGTGTAACGAGCACTTACCTCCGACTTGACGCCACGTCACTATATGGTTCGCGTTTTTATGTACCATTTCCACTAAGCGGAACGCGTCTGAGAGCATTGCACGTTGACCAAATGAAATTGAGCCTTGCACACTGTCTATAAATTTCATTTTTGCATGGCAACCTAGCGCAGCCGACCTGCTGCCGCGAAATACGCGCTTCTGTTTTCCTCCATGCAAAAATTAAACTTAAGAACTGTACACAAAGGTAATTTTTCTTTGGTCAACGTGAAATGGTTTTCGACGCGCTCCGCTTTGTAGAAATCGTACATTTCGTGACATTTGTTTGTTTGTGACGTATTATTTAACGTCTTGACGTATCTAATATTTAATTTTTGTGCAATCTGATTGTGATATTATGTAAAATGTTACTTCGACATATTTTTAAATGTAAGTTGTAACATTCATAATCAAATTGTAACATTTACAAAATTATTGTTACTGTACTATTGTTAATTTTTTTGTAACAGGGTTACATTTACAATAAAATATTTTGTAACCGGTAGCATTGTGACTAATTAAACTATACTGTAAAATGTTAAATTTTTAAACACAATGTTACATTTACAAAAATATTTTGTAACTTGTAACCTTGTGACTTTACAGACAATTGTAACATCTCGACGTTATGTAATATAGTGTGGTATGTGTGAAGGTGACGTATGTAATACTATGACGTATCTAGAAGGGTGACATTTTGTAACATAGCCCCGTGTAACCTCTCAATATGCATGTAATGAATACAAAAAATCTTTTGGAAACTCCGTGTAATAATTAGTGCAATATGTTTGACATAAAAATCCTTTTAATTTTGTCTTCCTGATATTAATATTATATTTATAACAATTTACAAAGGGCCTATGAAGTTTATATTCAATTAACATGCATTTCTGGGTTTTAGTTTTTAGATAATTTGGATACATAAACATTATGTAATAGAAACATTATTATGGCTTACATAAAAAAACAAAGTGTATTATTTTAATGTAATAGTATCCGGGCAAGCACTTATGCAACTTTAATTTTTAAACCACAATTGTATGAACATTGCGAATATTTGTACCGCCTTTTGTATGAAACATTAGTTTTTGATACCAGCCCCTTTAATTGGAATCAAAAGTTCCTGTATTTTATACCATTTTTAAGGAACGCTTTTTAATATTACTACGGAACCCCGACCAGTAAAGTTCCGTATGTGCTTGCTTAACTCGAGTATATTTTATTATTTGACAGTATAACACTATACTCATTATAGCATTTTTTTTATAATTTCGATTAAGTTGACTGCCGTGTTTCTTATAATTATGCTCAATAATAGTTTAATGTCTTAGTAGTCTGGATTGTCTTATTTAGACATTAATAAAATTATACGACGACCTTAGTTTATTATTTGTGTATGGCGTGAGGGATACATTTATTGTTATAGGTACAGCGCATACTTGCAACTTTTACTATTACGCTCAATTTTGCAATTCGTAACCTCGTTACTGAACAATCTTATAGATAAAATGAGCAGCGCCTCTATCGGACACAAAAAGAACTAAAATAGGTTACATTTTCAAAAATTCATTTTTTAAATGTTGATTTTTTTTGGCTCGTTTTGTGTAAAAAGGTTAGCTATGCTTGAGTAATGGAAGTTTAAAGTATGCGTTGTACAAGAGTGATATCGATACATCATATTGAATGTTGTAGCTTGTACAGTCAATTTATTAGTCTCTGTCGTAGCTCGTGAGCTATTTGCATATCGTATATCTCACATTATTACACAATCTATGTATCGCCACGACTATCCCGTAGCGTTTTAAGGTATTTAGTCAATTATTGTATAGCTTTTTTTTTTAATTTAGATTGTTGGGAGCTGAGACGAGTCAATACATTCAGCCTCTTATCCTACTCGTGATATGTTCGTGTTTTTTTTTTAATTTCTCTTACAATTGGCTTTGGCTCCCTCACTCTACTTGGCATCGAACAGTATTAAATATTCGTTATTTTTCACCTATCGACTCTCGCAAAATAACTGCCAAGTACATTATAGTTAAATTAAGTCTTCATTTGCTATAACGTGAATATAGCAGAATGTCTAGTTACTACAATTGTAGCCTTCGTTGGAAAGCATTTTCTCTTATACCTAATTTTTTTTTGTGAAATATTTTTGTTCTCATTTTATATGTAAAAGTTGGTGTTTCACCTCTTGGAACTCGTAACTACAATGTGAATATAAAATAAATGAGTTATATAAATAAATTTATATTTTTTATTTTTTTTCGTAAAACCTTCACCGCTCCTTTTTAACTTTATGATCTGCATAGATCACACTTTTAGAGAAGCAAAACTCAATTAAAATCTCTACACCACCCTTGAATGATTCCCATACCGAACTCAGTAAAGCCCGATTTACACATCGACAAGTACAGTAGCGAGTTAAGTAGTAAGTCCTTGATTAAGTTGATTTAAATAGATTTCCATCCTATTTTTTGGCGAGTTAAGTACGAAGTAGCCCCCTCTCTCGCGTCTCGCCACCTTAACTCGCCAAAAAATAGGATGGAGATCTATTTAAATCAACTTAATCAACAACTTACTACTTAACTCGCTACTGTACTTGTCGATGTGTAAATCGGGCTTAAGACTTATTCATGATTTGAATTAACTAATTAGGTCACAAATTATCAGGATGGATGGAAGGTTTTGGGTTTGATAATCATACAATGTACAATTAGCAAGCTGAAATGGCAATGGACTGGTCATATCTGTGGAAGGACCGATGGCCGATAAACGAACGAGTTCTGGAGTGGAGACCACGACTCAGCAAACGTAGTGTAGGACGTCCCTCAGCTAGGTGGACCGACGACTTGAAAACGGTCTTTGGGTCGGACTGGATACGGCAGACGCAGGACCTTATTTGATTGAAAATTTGCGACAAAAACGGCTATATCTCTTGATTGCATTGGATAAGCAGTTTGAATTTAACAGCACTAAGAGGCAACAAGCCTTATATTTGGTGAAAATTTCAGCTTGATACCTTCTCGCGTTCCTGAGATAAATGGTCTTCTGGACAGACAGACGAAGAACAAAGTGATCCTATATGGGTTCCGTTTTTTTAAAATCGGTACGGAACCCTAAAAAGGGAAATATTTTAATCTCACGATGCCAACTATAAATAAGAAAAACCAAACGTCATTAATCATAATTTTCACAAGTTGTTAAGAAAGTAATAAAGTTCTTATCTCTAACAAGTTAAGATTCAGTTTATATTGTGCAAACATATAAGATAAACAGTACTACGACATCTTGATAATATAGAAGCTATGGCTAAGTATGTCTCTTGCGTTGATACCTTCAGATTATCATTGATATGCGTTGTAGGCTTTCCCAAACTAGTTTTATTTTTGTATTTATCTCCATAATGTAGGTATCAGTCTGATGCCCATAGTGCAAAGTCTGCTTAGGTATGGGACTAGATGGCGCTGTGTGAATTTGTAATGAATATTATTATGAATTTCAATACATATAATTGTCGATGTCTGTAGCTTACCACTGGTGTCCTACGTGGGCGACGAACGCGACGTACGCGATCAGATCAACGGCATACCCTACTTGTGTTTTATGTGACCGTCTGCGACGAGACGCGATGTAATCATTTAGGACAGTTGTCGCGTGTAGCATCGCAATGCGTCGCGTCGCTTTTGTCGCCTACGTAGGACACCACGTTAGTGATTATACTACGTGACCATGTTAGTCTCAGGCTCGATTCACACTCAAGGCATATCAAAGGTGTGCGTGACATAAATATGTATTTCCTTTGGTCTAGGTGTTTTTTACGTATTTATTTCCATAAAAATTACATTGTGTTGATCAGTTGTTGTTGCTGACTATGGCCTTAACAGAACAGTTCACACAAAGGGCAATGATAAAGTTTCGCTAGTTGTTTCCCTGCGAATCAGAAACGAGGAGATCCGCAGAAGAACCAAGGTGATCGAAATAGCGTTGGGAGCTTGCCCGATCGAAGTGGCTATAGGTAAGGTACATACATCGCTGAAACGTCAGCCTACAGCGCAGAAAGTTTCCGGAAAGACGACAGCGGACCGGGAGATGCGAGGTGGGCAGATCCCTTACTCGATACAGTTAGAAACTATGTTCAGCATTGCAAGTATTTTAGCTGATATGATGAATTACATAGCGGTCAGAGGTTAATACAGTTGCCTTTTGTAGTACTCTTGGGATCACTCCTTTATATTCGCTGTCCCCACTGGTCAAACTTTACAACTTCACAAACATTTGAATAGGTAGAAGTTCGGCTTAGGTTGAACTACTAGTTGTTACGTAGACTGCAATGCCAAAGACGAGCTGTCTAAAACATTAATTATAGGGTGCCTAATTCTGAGTCTATGTAGATATGATGGTCTAGTACATCAATGCTAGTTTCAGTCGCATTTCTAGTGATATCTTCATGACATCTACGTCCGGATGATAAGCCAACATCCTCGTGTGGTAAGAATAAATATTTAAACTCGTTATCTTTTTCAGCCTTCAAGATAACTTTCAAATTAGAAAAACCAATTCCAGTCGTGTACTGTATACGGTAATTTTGTAATTTATTTTAAGTTAAAAACAATTTTTATTTACTATGTTTATAATTTACTTGAACAATTTTAATAAAATTTCAGAACTAATTGAAAGAATTGTGTAGAACTCAGTCTTTTCTTTACTAATTTAAATAAAATAAATTAAGCAGATAACAAAAGAAATACAATATTAAAAATATTCCTCCTCTTTCTTCTTTTAAGAGGTAGGATTACTTATTTTGTATTCCTAATCAATTACACGCTCAATAATATCAGTGAGTAATAGCTTATTTAAGTCCCAGTGAAAGTAGGCAAACTAGGCCTACTTTACGTGATCTTAGAATGAAAAACGAAAGACAAGGAAAAAATTTGAAGGAAGACAGGATTCGAAACTTTCAATCAAATTTTTCTAGTTATTCTAAGTTTTATAAGTCTAATTTATACATATATCTATCTATATCTATCTATATCTATACTGTTAATCTTAGTATGAAATCGAGTGGTAACATAATTTATTCTTACTCCAGCGAACTCGTGTGAATATATTGAGATAAATACTAATAAGATTCAATCTTTCTCAACTTTATCATTTTATTTGACATCTTGTCAATATAATAAGAACAAGTTATTTCCATTGTACTGGTGTACAAATATTACGTTATCTTGTACGTGGCACAATAGTTTAGATGTAGATAAGAATAATAAGAGATAAACGTAAAATCTTGATATTTGAATCTTTCAAATGAATCAAGGTAAACGCCGCATAGTTAGCTTGAGGGCCTGGATAGCGTAAAGCCTCAAAAATGGTTTGCAGTTACTTGGCAAATTTTTTCTCTTCTCGAACCCCTGTCTTGAAAATACGGGTCGTTTGTGTCTAATAGCCTCAACTCTCAACCCACCATCAAGGCGGTTTTAGTCAGTTTTTACTGTCATGACATTAACCGCTACGAACATAGGCCTTCCGTTGGTTACTCATGGAGAGTTTCTGCCTTCCTCTCCTAGAGACCGAGGGGTTATCCAGGTGTAAAAAAAAGTGATGGCAACGGAGTCATGGTATTTCATGAGTGTCATCCGTTGTCTGTCGTATCATAAAGAAAAACAGATTTCTATGAGTTTGATAAAGTTATTTTTTTGCAGAGAGATGCAGTGTGTATTATTATCACAGATAATAATGAAGTTTAGAGTGTCATTTTTGGAGATTCATACCGCTCTTTGAAATAAGTAAGTACATGTAATTAAGAATGCAGAAAGTCAAGCCTACCCCATCTTATCCCAACGGTATCGTAATAGCTGATTTAGGGTCGTAGTACATAATATAACGTAACGTAAACGGATAGGCACCGCCTCGCCTTTTTCCTGGGTGTCAAACGTCAAAAATCCGATTGCGTTACGATTCCTAAATAATACTGAACGGCTCGAGTTGATACGGTGCCGATCCGTTTACGTTCCGTTATATGTGCTACAACCCTAAAGGACTACATCACTCATAATATCTAACCAGGAAATCTTGACATACAACCTGATACCAACCCGTTTGGTTATACAAAAATACAACACACATCTGTTTGTCAATTCGAAAGGGTTATGGGTACTGAGACTGACTGACTGACTACTGATACGAGATTGCTTTTGCGTTTTCTGCCGATTGGAAACTGATTCTTATCGGTATAAGGTCTGAAATTGCGATGCGCCCGCAACGATCCGGAGCGCTTAGAAATTGCTAAAATCTTATTTGATTCATTAAAAATTATTGGTTGTAGTTATGTAATGATATTCTACAGTAATACTAATATTGATGTTACGAATGTATTTGAGTAATTCCTAAGCATAATGATAGTGTACTTTCCGTGTAATATGTAAAAAACTGTTTTTGTAGAGGTGTTTTCAAAAATAAATATGATCGAGCCAAAATCAAGCTATCGCGTTTTGGTAATTACAAAAACCTAGTTAAAGGTATCAATTTACCTATATTAAAATTCTAGATCAATAGGTCTTTTCATAGTCCTGTAGTAGTTGATGAAAGATAGTGCATTTTATCAATGTATCATCTTAAACGGCTGCATAATGTATACTACTAATATTTTATGACTATCTAGATATCAAAAATCAATCTAAGTTGACAAAATTCAAATCCAACGTTCTCAATAAACCATTCCGCTCCCAAATCACAAATTAGCAACTAAATTCAGGTGGGCTGGCATGGGTGCAAATTATTTCCTGCTCATCGCCGCTCGTGATGCAAGCAAATGCTACAAACTGTTTATTATAATATACTACCTACTTAGTAAAGTATTGCAACTCGATCTCTGTCTGAGTTGACTCACGGCCGGCTCATTCCAACCTCGCGTCTCTGACGGCGTCGACTGTCACTTCGCGCGCTAATTTGGTTCACGAACGTCGCTCGTTGGCGGGAAAATACACGTAATTAAAAAACGAAATGTTACTGTCTCTGTGGTTTTGTGATAAGTGATTGAAGTTTTGTGTTTTAGTTTGTAAAAGGAACTTTTTTTAGGTGAGTTTATTTAAAAAAATTAAATTACAGGTTTATTAGAATGAACAATAAGAAATGAAATAATTATCAACGAAATAGATATTGCGGGTAGAAGATAGGTGATATTAAAAAAAAACGTGACGGTTTTAAAAATAACGTTTTTTTTTTTAAAGTAATAAATAGATGATAACAATAACTAATTATTTTTAACTATGTGACAATAACAAAAACAGAAACAAAAATAATTAAAACATACTATTTGACAGCAGTAACAATGCCAATGTAATTTATGTAAAACAATCTACTTATTAATATATTGTTTGTAAATAAAACACAGCTGTGTTCTTTCATTTATAAACTAATTTAGAAAAAGTTAATACTTAATTGGCACCTACTTTTAACTATTTTAAATAATATTTTGCGATAATAATTAGGAGACAAGTGTTAATTTTGTAACTTAATTTTAATTTGTCTAAATATTGTAGTTATTGCAAAACTCGATCACGCAACCGCAATCTTTTGATCGCGTTTTTATTAATTCCTATTTATTGTCCAAGGTTTTTTCTCATTAATATGAAAACTGTCTTATTGATTAATGGTAGACTTTCAGTATCAATAATTAACTATCGGGTTTACGGGGTTTTACAGGATCGGATACACAACTTTATCTATCGGCAGTTAAACTTTACTTTCTTACTTTTACTTCGAATCGGAAGTTATAAACGCTTAATCAAGACATGACAAAAACTAATATGAAGATACTTTTTACCATTGCTGCCTGTGGCCAAGGTAAACCTATGTAAGGGTCAAATCATACTACAGCAGAGTCGAAGCGCATCGAAGCGTCATTCCAAAAACTAAACATATCAAATTCAACCTTAACTCCACGGTATACCGCACACATTACTTCTAAGATTGTGCGCGAAACCAATCAGCGTTTGTCAAGCGCAGACGCGCGCATTCGGGCGCATTCGGAAGAATGCGCGCATATTTTTAAAATCTCCGAAGTAATGTGTACGTTACACTGTGGAGTTAAGGTTGAATTTAATATGTTCAGTTTTGGATCGACGCTTCGATGCGCTTCGACTCTGCTGTAGTATGATTTGACCCTAAGAAGAATCTTTATAGGTGTATTTATGAAAAAGAAAACAAAAGAAAACCTGCTTTGGGTAAATAATTAACGTTCGAGTACCTACAGTAGGTCAGTGAGTGTCAATGCCCATTATTATATACCTACCTACCCAACATGGATACCTACATGGACTGTAGGTCAGTGTCAGTACCGTCAATACCTACCCTAAAAGGGATAAATGGTCTGTAGGTCAGTGTCAGTCAGTACCGTCAATACCCTAAAAGGGAACCAAAGTTGGATGAATTTTATATTACTTATAAAGAATATAAAACTCATCAAAATTCTAATAGCATTAGTACTATAGTTATGAAAGATATCTTGTGTTTACTGTAAGGTCTAAAATAGGCTTCGTATTTGTACGATTATAAAATTTCAATTGAATAAAAAACATAGTTAAATTAATTTCACTAACGATGATTTTTAGTAAACAAATTGTATCGATGTCAATGTTTCCTAATGAAGCCTTTCTATATGTAAATTAACATTAGTTAAAATTTCTACTAAAATGATATAAACAACTTTGACAAATAAAACATTCAAACAAGTAAAAATGTAGGTCCTTGTCCTTTGCTCATTAATATTCAATTCTAATTGAATGTTTTCTTTTGGCAGTAGACCTCGATTTTGAATTGTGTAGGTTATACCAGTCACGCCTTTGCTCAAGTAATGCAATAGATAATGCCGGCCATAGACGACCAGGTCCATCTGCGCAGGCGACCGTATATAGTACACGCACATGTACACTGTACGGTGTCACTCGAAAGAATCAATTTTCGATCTTTCGCCGGTCACCAGTGCAGGTGGACCTCTCCGGTAGACCGTAGTTGTGTATGGCCGGCATAAGCTAAATGGATAAGTGCAAAACGTTGGTGGCTACAGAGAGTTAATAAATTAGTCGTCTTTTTAATTGCGGAATGTTGCGTGGTCTCTGGACTGCAAAGTCTTTGCCGCAGCAAACAGACCATCGATCAAAGCCCCTTGGGCCTTCACGGCGGGGCGCGCGCCTGGAGGTTGTTCCTCAACACTCTCTTACGATACCTAGCTCTGGGAGAACAGTTCATACCCTTTCTGTCTCCCTTTCCACCCCTTCTTTTACGGGCAGAACCACCGCAAAAAGTCGTCTACTAAGTATAAACAAAAGACTAACAACGTTGCACAGTCCGTAAATGTTACAAATTGATAATTACGTTAATCGTATGTAATTACAAAACATATGAAAAAGCAATTTAAATAATTATCGGTTTTAATTTGTTAGGTTTAATATTGTACAGTTACAAACTAGCTCACATAATACCTTGCTAAGTGGTTATGTTTCATAGAATTAGTTTTTGAGTCTTAAAATTGTTCATAAAATGCATTTGATGCAGAAATATCAAGAAGTATAAGTAGGTATGTACCTACGCGATTTTTTTTTTTTTTCAGTTAAACTGAAAAAATAAAATTATTTACCTGCTCACAGTAGATAACTTAATTCTAGTTCTGATAATACCTATATCTAATTGTCTAAGTTATAAAGACATATTTAGTTTAAAATATGAGGAGATGGTGGTGTATCCTACTACTTGGTAAGTAAGTATACCTACCTATTCTCTTATTTACTTATCTTTTAGCATCCCTGAATATTACTTTGTAACTTAAATTAATAAAGATGTTTTTGTAATCAATTTGTTCAGGTGCTTATTCCTATAAGTACATTATACCTATCCTATACCTACACGATTTGAGTGCGGGAGTAGTCTTTTTATAAAACAATAAAATAAGTAAGCAAACCTAAAAGATAATTGTAAATACAATAAAATGAATGATAGTAGACTTTGCTTAACTGTCGTCATGACGAGACGATAAAGAATTGCAACATTATTAAACCAAGTCAAGTACGATTTCTTTTAGCTTTCCAAGGATTCCGTACGGTTTTGTTTTTGGCATGCGCGTCTAGAGAAAAAACCTAATGCTTTAAAATGATGCCGTCATCATTTTAAAGCATATCAATTTATGTCGTATTTCTGTAACAGTACGGTTAAATTTCCATTAGTAAAAATTAAAATCCCTTGCCATGCCGTCCCGGTCTGCGTAGGCCTTTAAGGTTTTTTTGCCCTTGTAAGTTCCCTCCTTAAGTTGACATATATGCAAAAAAATAATATAGGCACTTCATATGTGTTAATTTGACCTGAATGCAGTTCTTCTCAATAAATATGATCGTCTTCTCAACATCTCTGCATTTGATTAGTTTTCATCATAACAGCCCATTAATGTCCCACTGCAGGGACGGGCCTCCTCCAGTGACGGACGGATATTTGGCCTACTAATACCACGCTGGCCAGACGGATTGGTATAGGGTTTAATTTCAAGTTTTCCTTCTTTTTATTTCGTAAAGATAATATTGGCGGATAGTCCCTTAGTCGGTTTTTACGACACCCATGGGATGAGATGGGGTGGTGATTAGTTTTTAATCTTAGCAAAATAGTCACATATCAAATTTTCTGGTTAACTATTCGATAACATCTTACTCGTGTCATCTTATGTGAAACTGTATTTTCTCCTTCTTTTTACTGAGCCCCTTACATTCAAAACGAATTAAAAACTGTCAAAGCCCTTTTCTACGGAACCCTAAAAGTGAAAAGTTGATAACTCTTTACAATACTAATTGCTTATTATACTGAAATATAAAGTACATAATAATGTAGCCACTTTTGTTCTGTTGAGCAAGAATAAGTAGCAGTACCTTTACTTTACTTTCATCATAACAGCCTAATAATGTCCCACTGCAGGGACGGGCCTTCAGGATATTTGGCCTACTCTTCTAATCTTTCCTTCTTTTTATATCGTTAAGATTATAGTCCCTTACTTAGTCGTTTTTTACGACACCCATGGGATGAGATGGGGTGGTGACATATTGTATTCTTACTCCGTTACCACACGGAGATTTTGGGTTAATATAGGCGGGTATATCCGCGACACAAGCTCAATTCCTAGCGTGGAGTATAAAAAAATAAAAAATGTTTAACGACATTCTTAACATAAAACAAGATGGAGCAATTATATAACTCATTACTGAAACTACAATATCTCGGAAAAAGCCACAAATTTCCATGAACAGATATAACCTTGACACTGTAAGTATTTTACACTTTTCATTAACACTATAGTACGTAAACATAACATTGCCTGCATCTCAAAGTAGAGATAAATACAGAAGTTAATGTCCATACAAAGTAAACTGCTTTAATGACATGAGATCGGCTTCTCTATATATATTTGTTTTGTGCCCGGAGTTTCGCTAACGTGTTAAATAGTAATTATACTTTGACGCAAAAAGTAACAAAATATGTCAATTTGTGCTCAATATCAACGTGTAACAGTTCCTATGTCGATATGCATGTTGTTTCACATATTATGTTAATCAAACCATAAATCGACTGGGCTGAAGTTAGCCTTTAATGACGAGAACGCTTGTACAGGAAGTAAGAAAAACCCCTGCTCCCTGCTATTTACTTTGACGACCTGTGTGGCGTAGTGGTTATTTAACATGACTACTACGCAGAGGTCTCGGGTTCGATTCCCGCGCAATGCAAATCTTTGTGTGCAAGAAGTGTTCATAATACGAAAGACGATTATGGTTCTATAAACGATAGGTAATTACGTAACTATAAATATACATATAAGTATTATAATTTAATAATTATCACAGGATCTATAAAAACTAATAGATAACAAAAACTTAATAATTCAAACAGAATATGAATTCAAGTTTATTTTTAACTGAAATTTTGGGTTTTTAGCAGAAATCTTTAGGTACCTACTAGATATACTTCTACAGTACTAGGTACACTAATGTGTAAAGATGGCACTTTGTCTGGAGAAGGTCAATCACTGAAAGTGGTCTGTCATAGCATTTTTTTGGAGAGAGTAACGCGGTGTCCTACGTAGACGACGAAAGCGATGCGACGCGATGCTACACGCGACAAGTGTCCTATATGAATACGTCGCGTCACAGGTCGCGTCTCGTCGCAGACGGTCACATAGGATACAAGTATTTGCGATCGTTTGTCATTTTGCGCTTTTGACCTTATGCTCCTAAGCGAAGTATTGTACGCCAGTAATTTAATCGCGTATATCGCGTTCGTCGCGTCACGTTCGTCGCCCACGTAGGACACCGCGTAAGAATTTATTTATTTTCAAATAACCGCTATTAAAGTGTGTTGATTTCACTTACAATTAGACTTTATAAATACCCTGGAAAAATCTAAGTTGTAAAAAAGTTTTTGAATTATATTACAAGTATATTAATAAGATACAAATTCAAAAACTTTAGAAAATCATTAGATTTTCTACTGTTTTAGATTATGTGGAGATACTTCCTTGTTTAGTTATGTTTCATTTTCCCACGCCATATTATCGTTATGTGATTCGTTAAGATCTCAAGAAAATCTTTGTTATTGTAAATTTTACCAATTTTTAACTAGGTATGTCAAGGAAGGATATAAAAAATAATATATTTGGTACTTAAATTCATTTTTCGTTGGCGGTATTGAAGAATGATACACAGAAACCTTAATGTTTTTTTTGATACCGCTCCCTGGTCTTTCCAATCCACAAAGTGAAATTCCAATAGGACTAACTTAAACAAAACTCGAAAAAAGTTGTTTTTAAATCAGTTATAATTTGACACAGATCTACGGTAACAACCATTTAAAAAAATACAATCAAATGAACAGCCTCTTCCGCTTATACTCGAAGTACTTAGTCAGTTGATATCATAATGTCGAAGTAGACATGGTTTTTCCTGATTTCTTTATCAGATAAAAACGTTAACAACCAGGCCTATCTAGAGATGAGAACTAAAAATAAGACTAGTAACCTCGTCTAAGAATATAACACTACCTTATTAACATACATACATTAAAATGCTATTTTAAACTAAGTATGCATGCCTAACTATGTATTATCTAAATTACTAGTGGATAATTTGAACATTTAAATGCACTACGTCAAAGAAACTTGTATTATGAAAGTAATAGAACATTGTGTCTATGCTTCCTAAGTAAGATATTAAAAAAAATAGCAATAGAAATAATTACTTAGTGTATTATTAGATTTTAGCTATTTTAGTCACATAACTAACATTATCGAACTAGTAAAAATAGCGATTGTTTATTTATAACTAGCTGACCCGAGCCCACTTCGTTGGGCGGCGAAAAAAACGCGTCCCTTTTTTAAACATATTTAATTACTGCTCCACTCCTATTAGTTATAGCGTGATACTATATAGCCTATGACACTCCCCGATAAATGGACTATTCAACACAGAAAGAATTTTTAAAATCAATAGATCCAGAGGCTACCCCCTACAACGTCACAAACACACAAACTTTCTATCTGATCTATACTATAAAGAGATGAGCTCTTTATAGTATAGATCAAAGATATTAAATTGCTGTTAATATGAAAATGGCCTGCATTTGCATAGACATGACGCAAGCATTCGAGTCTGTGTATGAGAAAATTGATCAATTACCTAACTTAAACTTTCTTGCTTCTGGATCGAGCATCCTGTATGCAGAAAGTTATGCCGCATGGGCATAAGATGGGCTCAAAATATTACATTAATGTTTAAACACTGCCTCTTAAAATACAGGCCTTGCCTAGTTTAAGAGACGGGGTTTCATAAAAAAATGACATCTAAATAACTAACTGTGCATGATTGTAATTTAACTACCAGTGTAATTAGTTGTGAAATAAATAAATTTATTATTATTATCTACTATATAAAAATAAGTTGGGTTTTCCTTCCTGACGCTATAACTCCAGAACGCACGACCCGATTTCCACGGTTTTGCATTCGTTAGAAAGGTCTCGGGCTCCGTGAGGTTTATAGCAAAGAAAATTCAGGAAAAATTGGACACAAAAGCGGGAAAATAATTCCCGTGCGAAGCCAGGACAGGCCGCTAGTTACATATATTAATGTAATATTTAATTATAAAGGTCTTTATTGTCAGAATAGAAAGACGGATTTTATTATACAGGAAAGAAAGAGAGATTGGTGTCAGAACATCTTGAAAGAATTGAATTAATTAAACTTATAAATTATTATTCTTATTTATTTATTCTCTCTACTCCTTTCTATAAATCACACATAGTGGTGGGGTCAGCCTACCTTATCTTTCTCATTTACCTATTAATCTGCATGCAATATTTTAGTAAGTACAATGATGGATTTAACGCCATTTTTATATTTAATTAAATTTTATGTTTATTTTATTTTGTTACACTTGATGCACTATTTGAAACAATGGAGATATCTTAATATAAATAACTCAGATATAAATAACTCTTACGTTGATTATAAGTTCTGTATCGTAAAAACGGAGGTCAATCTTTTTGTAATTAAAAAATAATAACAAACACAGGTACTTAATTAAAAACAAATTAGTTAAAGTTTTAGTTAAATCACTTAAGATGTAGGTATTAATGTAACATTTAATATGATGGATACTTAATTAGGTATTAATACTTAAAGACTTTTTTTATGAAACTATTTAAATCGTTTAATAAAATGTTTTGTTAAAGTTTAAAAACAAAAGGATAACAATCTCCGAAAGTATTTAAGACGTGAATTCCATCAAAAGTGAATATATGCGTTTTGTTAATAATGTTTAAATTAAATAGCTTTTCAGAAATCGATACTTGAACTAACTACGTCATTAAAAATACATAAGTATTTTGTTGCTTTTCAGAAATCTTTGCATCATTGAACTACGTCATTAAAACCTTTATTTTCAAATGTCTTAAAAACAATATTAGGACTTTACCGTAAAACTGTTAATTAAGTTGAATCTGTGTTAATGTAAATCACCTCGATATGAGTCATCAATGATGAATAATCATGAACAAGAACTAGTTAAACATGTCGCATTTCACTTCTGATTTGAACTCAATATTTAATTGTTGCCTAATTACTTTGCGACAAGAAAAAGACTCGCATTAACACTTACTATAAAAGTGTATTCATTCAATCAACTAGCCTATTGCAGTCCAGTGATGGACAAAGGCCTCTCCCAACGCGCGCCGCACGGTCCTGCGGCTTCCGCAGCCAGTCCGACCCAGAGACCTTTTTGAGGTCGTTGGTCCACCTACCTGTGAAAATGTCAAACAAAACTGTATCAATAAGCAAATAAACATATTTTCTTTCAGTATAACTTGTGAACCTCCCACTACAGGGTAAGGTTTTTTGTGAATTTACTTTAAAGTCAATTGAGTGCTCACCTTTTATGAGAAACCTTCAAATAAGAAAGAGGCTATATTCTTCAAAGATTTTTGAATAAAGTAGTAGTATTGAGCTAAATATCACGCCATTTGCCTTAGCCTGGATGTTTAAGTGCTTATTTTTTTGTTTTTACAAATACCCGTGCGATATGTAGGATCCCTAAAGCTGGAGGTTACATTTTATAAAAATCCCCAACGAAATAAGATGAAGGTTACATTAGTTTCAAAGTTGGTTACGCTAAATTTCACGGGTACAAAGCATATAATCCGGTAAACACACGTATCAGCGATATGAAATGTTGTATAAACACAGCGATAATATTGTCCCGTGCTAATGTTGTTGAATACCACTAGCAAAGGTAAACTTTAATGATATTTATGATACCTTTAACTTTAAATATTTATTAATAGAAAGTGTAAACTTTAAAACGTTTGTCGGTATCGAAATAAACAGAAATACAATCACCTATCCGTGTGGTGTCGGGCTCCGTGTGCTGACGCCCCATTTCATCCCATGGGTGTCGTAAAAACCGACTAAGGGACTATTCGTGAATATTATCTTTGCGAAATAAAAAAAAAGGAAAACTTAAAATTAAACCCTATATACCAATCCGTCTGGCCAGCGTGGTATTAGTGGGCCAAGTATCCCTCCGTCACGGGAGGAGGCCCGTCCCTGCGGTGGGACATTAATGGGCTGTTATGATGATTATTTGCTTTGTAAGCATGCTTGTAGTTATTTCAATAAATCTTCGTGTGAGAGGAACAAACGGAATCATGTACATTTACTATAGTAGGTATACCTATCTCTACAGGTCAATAGGTCATTGATCTGTAAAGCCTTCAACTTATCTTGCAAAATATATGTTGTATCATTATATGTATTATGTACAGTTACAGTAAAATTAAACCGGTTTCTATAATCGAGTACTGTTGGTACTTGAAAGTACAGTAATCAGGTCCTTTTATTATATCTGTACAATGGATGTTCCCATGGATTAATGAATCACTTTGTAGTTGTACTGCCCAGAGTAGATACCCCGTTTTGCTATACTTATATGGCTGATAGGACTTAGTCACACTGAATGCCTTCTAAGGTAAAGTAAAAAAAAAGGTACATCGTGGTTCAAAAGCATTGTAGGTTTTTTTAAAAGACACGGCAAATCGAAACTGATCATTAAACGGCTTCAATCAGGGCTCCGTGTGGTGATGGAGTAAGAATACAATATGTCACCACCCCATCTCATCCCATGGGTGTCGTAAAAACCGACTAAGGGACGATCCGTGAATATTTTCTTTACGAAATAAAAAGGAAAACTTGAAATTACACTCTATACAAATCCGTCTGGCCAGCGTGGTATTAGTTTTCGTCACGGGAGGAGGCCCATTCCTGCAGTGGGACATTGATAGGCTGTTATGATGAATCTCATAACACGTTTGGGCTGGATGAAAATCGGATGATCAGCGAACACGATATGCAATTATAATTATCCTCTCAACAGGCAAAACAATATGGCGGAAAATTGTACATCTGACCAGGCTATTTTTTTAGCCGTCTTGAATGCTGACTAAGGTTTGCAAAAAGCAAAGGAGATGTTCCATTTGGGGCCCAGAGCGAACAGAATGTTTTAAATAATTAAAATTAAACAAATAATTTTTAAAATCAATTAGTGTTTTCCATTTCTCCGTAGAACTTGGGGGAAAGATTTTAGTTTTAAATAGTTGTGAACAGTATTTAATTCCCTGGTTCATCATTGTTTGAATTAATGGCGGATATCTTTTATGTTGCCACCCTTGAAAATAAAATAATATTATGTGGGTAAAAAATAATGTTTGGGATAAAATATATTTTATTCATATAAAAGTATAATAATCACAAACAATGTATTTGAACCTTTAATACATTATATTTTAATCGTTAAAAAAATAGAACTTGTACGCAATACCTACTATTGTAAAACAATTATTTTGTCTTTATTTTAATGAAAAATCGGATGTAATTTTTTTTAAATCATTGCAACACATTTAACATCTGTCAGTGTCAACTGTCACCCCATTTGTGTCATGTACTTTGTGATTCGTGTTGCTACTATGTAATGTGAATGTTTTGATGTGATTTGCAGATTATTATTGAATATTAATCCGTAGGTTTTATTTTAGACATTCAAATATTAATAATTAGGTAACTTGTTATGTGAAAATTTCATTTTGAGCTATTTGGACTAGGTATGATATAATTCCACTTTAAATTACACATATCTCACATCCTCGGAGTTAAAATGTAAAAAAAAAATACACAGGCCTATACGGTGGTAATATAACTTTAAAACACACATGGTTTCGTGTAAGTTCTTGCCTGGGGCCAGAATGTATGGGCAAATGGAACATCTCCTTTTCTTATTTTATTGTAGTAAGGGTAACATTGACTAAGTTATCACCAGTTTATCATGCAGACAATTAATATTTTATGCTATTTATTATTCGTCATCATTACATCCCCATACAAATATTGTTGTAACTTTTATCAGTTTAATCAAATGTCGCTAAAGCGTAAAATTCTTCTAAAATTTGTGAAAGTATTGTACTATTATTACAAAAATTGCGTAATTGCTGAATACTTTTGAACAACTATATTATAACGCAAAACTGATACAGTGTCGAGGTGGATACTAAATCAAAAAACAACTTTACTCCGTCGTCATAACCTTGCCGATCTAACCAAATGATTCTTCTCGCTACGATTGAAGGACCCTAAGTATATCATATGATAGAGGAAACAAGAGCCGAAAGTTTGTTCCACAACTTAATGGTTCGGCATATGAATGAATTCCCTAATCTTTTAGTATATTTTTTAAAGACATCTTTTGGACTAGGGTTCATCCCGGCCTTGGAACCCTGCGTCGTGAAGACTATCCAAACATAATTTTAAAGAACACAAAGCACATCTAAACCCAGGGTATAGTTTGTGAATAGCAAAAAGTATTCTCATAACTGGGATTCGAAATCGCGACCGTTGCGCTATGGTAGCAATGCAATTGTATCTACTCCCTTACTCATAAACGCCTCTTAAATTTAATTACTGTTTATTAGGAAAACGAACCTTATGCCAAAAAAAACCGTAAGAATTTAAGCTAGATAATCAATTGATTAAAATTAAAGAGGCGTTTATGAGTAAGGGGGCTAATCTTTAGTCACGGAAAGTCTGTTAGTAACTTTGTTAATGCAGATCTTATCTCTTAATTATAAACGGTCACGAGGCGAACCAATAAACGTTAGAAGAACATATCCTACAATGTTTGAACACTGTAGTTCTAGGTAGAATGCATTTAGTAACAATTTACGATTCTTGTAGGTGTAATAACCGTTCTTCCTTCACGGTTTGTCTAGGCACGTGTATTTATTTGCTTCCTTCAAAGTATTTAGTACCTAGTATACTATACAGTACAGTGTTGAGTTTGAATATAAGCTATAAAGTTTAAGCGTATAATGAGATAGGTACTTAGTTCTGTTGAGACTACAGTTTTTTAAGTTTATGTGTGTTTCTCCGAAATTTGATTCTTTGTCTGATTCATATGGGCTAATTTATTTTTCACATTTTGGCTTATAAAACATGTTTTTGTCAAAGATGATAACCTAGTATTACAATGTCTGAAAAAGGCACACTTTTTTATGAAATGGTTTTCGAGATAATTAACTTTAAATTTTTTGAGGTCATATAAATCAGAATTAGGAACAAAAATCAAATTCTAGTTAGAAAAATCTTTCATTTATTTATTAAAATCACAGTTAATAATCACAATGATTATCACCCCACCTAAATCTAGTTATTAGGAGCATTAACAAATTACAATATCAATCATTATCCGTGCCGCCAATGCATCGTTTTATTAACAATATGTGTGAAATTCTGATTAATATAGTATTTTTACCGTATGAATCAGGCACATATAAATCAAAATTTTGCCTTTTAACATCGATAAATCACGACACGTATACAATTAAGGATTGCTATTTATACATAGGTTTTTAGTCCCCAATTGACTTATATTTCCAGCAGATTCAAGTTTGAAAACCATTTAAGTTAATTATAACAGCCAACATAGTAATCAGAAACACAGGTGAACCAAAGTAATATGAATCAGATATTTACATTTATATCTCCGCAACAACATGAACCAGCCACATGTAACGTCGTGACCACGTCGGCAGAGCCCCTGGATACCGCCAGCACTAGAAGGAATCTCCTGATGTTTCGTACTTAGCTAGGTACGTTCGAGTAAAGCGCGCGAATATGAATCAGACTTTTGTGCCGGACATTTACAATTTTTTTTTGCATTAAAAAACTATCGTAAATATTAGTACCGTTTTTTTTGTGTAAACAAACAACTAATATTCTATCGTAATATTTAAAACGCACATCGATTCGTAAATAAGAAAAAATGTTACTGTTACTAATGTTCAAGAAACTGGGTTACGGACACACCATATTAATCAGAAGAACGCTTTTTAATATTTTTTTTCAAATATTTAAAAAACTATTATTAAAAAAAAATAACGTGTGCAAGATAGGTAACTGTCTAAACTATGTTTTGAAAATAATTGCAGTTTGGTTGATCTGTTAGTTACGAAGAAAAACCTCCAGACATCAAAAATATAGGGCTCGAAGAATCACCCTTATACACAACGCCATCTAGTTACAACGTGAGCAGCTTCAGTGAATGCAGCTATTATTTGTGTGATGTGTTTTGTGCTAAAGAATTTCTTTATGTCCGAAATAACCACAATGTCTGTAAAAGACACAGGCTGGGTCGCAACCCAAGTGCAGCAGTTGTCTTTTTAAAAATAAGAAAGTCAAAAAATCTTTTTAAAAATAACCTAAGTATAGTCGAGAACTAAATGGCTTTATCACCTCTAGAGTTACTGTTAGTTGCATGTCATAAAACTATTAGGTTCAATATCGCACAACAAAACATCAGCTAAATCATGACGCTACTTTGACATATCAGTTCTCTTGTATTAGCAAATAGTCGTTAGGTATTTATAAAAACAAATAGTAAAGTCAACGTTAGTGACTGTTACTAGAGCATATTTTCGGTAAAACGTTATAATCTAATGAATTTCTCTCTTTTTTCCTTCTATGTCCATCCCTATCATTTCTTGTATGACGTCATTGGTGCATATTTCAATTTAAAGCTTTCGTAATTTTATAATATAAAACAAATTAGGGTAAACCACCTAATCGTTAGAAGTCCTACAATTATTGGCACGTAAGCGGTAAAAGTGAGTAAAAAGAAAGAAAACACTATAGATTATGCAAGTTCAGTATGATTATTCAAGTTCAAATATTATTTATTTAATATTTTTATCATATTTTATTTATTTCATGTGTCAACATAGCGACAATAAATTTATCAGAATCCTTTTATTGGCAATAGTGCCAATAATATTTTTTTAATACTATTCAATTACTTAATAATGATTAAGTATAAACAAAGATTAAAGTATTTTATCATTTTATGATATTTTATATTTTAGTCTGACACGAAGTTCACTCTTAAGGTGCCAACAATTGGGTGGCTTACCAGCCAATATTTGAATTCTACATTTTCAGTTTTTCTGAAATGACAAGCTTGTTATGTCACAAGTAACAAGTTGACTTTAGTTTTTAATTATTTAATGGTTTTTCATGGTTTTTCACATACAAACTCTATAGTTTAATTAGTGATATTTGTATTGTGTTAGTAGATTTTATTATTTATTGCGTTGAAGTGAAAGTTTCAAATAGATTGCACTTTTAATCTAAGCAAAGTTTTGAATACGGTCAACCAATGACGTCAAGCTCACGCATAAACATTAAATAACGATCTTAATGAATTTGAATTATGATAGAATTTTTTGTCAAAACTGATAAAGCCATTTCGTTTTTGACTATACAACCAAAGTCAAATTATAGGTACTCCTCGACTAACAGTTATCGAAACATTGATGTTTTGAATTGACCAGGTAATTTTTTATAAGTGATGGAAAACCCAAGAAGTTAATCAACACAAGCGGTCTGATGACTGACAGCTCATGGGCAACGTCATGACATGCGGTTTATTTTGATTGATCAACACCATGTTCTTGTTAATTAATCTTGTACTTACCTAAATAATATAAAGCAAAAAAGGTTTTTTTATCGACAATTGTAAGAATTACTTAATTAGTTTTTATTAAACGACGAACTCCGTGTGGTGACGATTAAGGGACTGTCCGTCAATATTATCTTTACGAAATAAAAAGAAGGAAAACTTGAAATTAAGCCCTATACCAATCCGTCTGGCCAGCGTGGTATTAGTAGGCCAAGTATCTTTTCGACACGGAAGGAGGCCCGTCCCTACAGTGGGACATTAATGGGCTGTTATGATGAAACGACGCGGCGCGGCGCTTGCAACTGGTGGTGGTTCTCAATTGAATTGTATTTTTTTAATGTTTATACTTAATAACAGTCTTGCTTATTTGAAAAATCGTTTGTTTGAAACGGAATACTTGCTCTCATAAATAAATCATCATCATTCAATTGACGCCCACTGTTGGACAATTGCCTTCTCTAAACAAAATAGAAACTAAAGAATGAGGGAGACCCAGGACCGCCCAAAGCGAAATTATTTGGGGAAAGCCTATGTCCAGCATCCCTAATATATTTCTTAAAGATTATTTCTACTTGCATACCGTCGCCATACCGATTCGTCGTGTCCGTCAAAATACCAATCTAGAAAACAAAAATCGAATCAAGACGCGTAAGCTGCCATAGAAATAGTTAAAGATCAATTTGGTATTTTGACATAATCCCATTGGGTTGAGATTGAGATCGATCGTACTAAACAATTACTTTTACAAAGACAACCTACTCGTGTAATACTTAGTAGTAAAAACAACCTTGTAAGTACTGTAAAGCTGAATCACGTAACAAGCGAGTAATTACCTGTAGGTACACAAACAACTCTTTGTGTTTATGTACAAATAATGAGCTAAACATAAACGTATTAACTAACTCGTACTGACAGATAATAAGTAAGATTGAAAGAGGCCATGGGTGGTTAGAAATGTGTGTCTACACTACACTCGAGAGCTAAGTCTTGTTCCTTTTTAGCTTATAAGAACATATTGTAACACTTAGCAGCAAAAATAAACGTTTGAGTTTGAGAGTAAAACTTACGGATCACTCAACTTACTGTACACACAGCAACTAATCAAGCTAGACACTCATGTGCCTTAATACCTTGAAATAAGACACAATTTCAAATGAAAATGTTTAACTTGATGTGTTGCTGTGTGTACATGCAATCTAAGATGGCCGGTTTGAGGTTGTTGCAAATGGCTGCGTAGATCTCAGAGAGAGTGGGGAACCGTTGTATTCTGCAGTCAATCAATCAACTAGCCTATCGCAGTACACTTCTGGACATTAGGCCACTCCCAACACGCGCCACAGAACTCGGTCCTGCGCTTTCCGCATCCAGTCGAACCCAGAAAATTTTTGAGGTCGTAAAAAAATGGCTATGACAAACGGACGGACAGACAGACATGACGAATCTATAAAGGTTCCGATTTTTGCCATTTGGCTACGGAACGACGAACTAAATGCCTAAAGCATTCTCTTCTAGTAAACCTAGATACAAAAGTGTAAATAGTTTGGGGGTTTAATAGCTCTACTACCAAGCTCGAGATATGGAAAATGCCAACAGGGATAACTGCAATTCCAGCTAATTAATAAAGGAGACGGTTTTTTTTGTTCGGCAAATAGGCCACCACCACAAATTGTGGCATTTAGCAATGAAATGCATATCGGTTTATTCCTTATAATCTCTAGTTAAACAGTCTGCATATATCAAAACTTTATCTAGAGGGAATACTCTGAAATACGACAATCAAAACATGACTCTCGTGATAACGTAAAATCTCACAACAGCTATTGTCTAATGAATATACACTAATAAGGCAACCAAGACCTCTCGAAATAACGCAGTTTTTGCTGGCTATTGCTTGTAGATCTAAAATAATAAGGTAGTTAAAGAGAAACAATACACTATATATATGACACAAGAAATATTTATTACTGTTCACAAATTATACTTAACACAGTCATCTCTTAAAGCAGTATTTCATCTTAAATAGACGCAGATGGCTCAAGCTCACCTAAAAGCAGAGCCCAATATAAAAACCACACTTTACACATCACAATGCACAGCAGCTAACAGTGACTGTGCCTGTGCTCAATAAGCAATAACAACAGTATCCAGCAAGAGCAGCTTTAGTGTGTATTATGCACTCTATCTAAAGATCCTATTTTTATAAAATATAAAAGTACAAATAAATCATGCGTTTATTCTGAAACAATAACAACGTTGTCATCACAATGTCAAACTGAGTGAAACTGTACTACAGAATACCTATATGCTATTGGCTATTATTTACGTTTCGTTCTACGATTATTTTTAAAGTACGTTACTTGATAATTTGTATTAACGGTATTAACCATTAAAATAAACCTAAGAACGTTCCAAAACAAGCATTTTTAGGTGTAATCCTTTTTTATTATTATTTCATTATTCCCTCATCGTTTTAGTATAATTTGTGTTCGGTTAACTATATTAAGATAATAACTATTTTTGTGAGTAATATGAATAATAAACATTACTGTTTAGGGTGGTGCGAAAAAAAACCGTCTCCTTTGAGGTAAACTATCGACCTGTGGTCTCGACGATGTCCTCCTTCAAATTAGGTCTATGTAAAAATATGCCACCTATGAAATAATAATTAGTTGTACGAGGCCTCTATGTTTAATTTTGGTTTTTTTTAAACATATAAAGCACCGATTACACTAGACTACAATGTAGTCTTCTACGTGATGTAGTTGACTACATGTAGTCTAGTGTAATCGGCGCTTAAGTTCCTCCATCATGGTCCAAAAATATTTATATTTCTATCCCTCACTGAGATAGTTCCATTTCTGCAGTGGGGCCTACGAAGCGTTGCGTCACAGTAGCTCATTTACTAGACAAATAGCTAAAGTCGTCAAAAGATAAAACTAAAAAGTTTCCGTTCGAAATATACCTGCTTATGTAATAGAACCTTTTTTGTCTTGTTACAAAGTTTATGGTCAATTGGAACAAACTTTCTATTTATGACCTCATCACACATTCTGTTGTAAACATATTAAAATGACAGTTAAGTATTGTAACAGTAGATATTATTTTTATGTAGATACATTAGTGGTAGAATACAAGGTCCTATTACTCTATTCCATCTCATGGGTATCGTAAAAGAGTAAGAGTAACATTTGCACAATACTAAAATGTAGTATTGTCTGTGTAAAATTATCATACTTCATACGTTTTTAAAAGATTAACTGCCGGTCTGGTCTATAAAAATTTAAAAAAAAAAACAACTCACGCACTTGCGATTGAACCCTATGTAGTGCTTAGGGACTTTTACAGACATGAAAAGTCTGAAGTACTTTCAGGCTTAAGAAAATCATTTACGGACCGCACAAATAATAGTTTGTAGTAACCCGGTACCAGACCTAAGAACACCCTACCTACATAGCTAAAAACCATCTCCCCATACTGATACTTACCTATCATATAATCAAAAGTGTTTTCATGTATGTTTATCAGTTACCAATAGTACAAGCTCAGCTTAGTTTGGAACTAGATGGAGTTGAGTGAAAAAGAAAATATCATACTTGCACCTATGACCGTTTAGTCTAGTCCGTGGTAACAATGAAATGTACTGACGTAAATAGGTAGGCATCAGTCATAAGTCATACGACGACACGTGGAGTAGTAATTTCTATTCAATACTTAGTTATCAATATAATATATAAACTTAGGTAGTTATTTCTGATTACAAACACTTGAAACATTAAAGTGAAATACACTCGAACTATCATTTTTATAATGACAGTAATGCCAGGTTATTCTGTCATTTCCAGGTATTTCCGTGTGTGACGGTATACACTGTGTGGACTGGTGACGCCACCCTATCTAAGTGTTAGCTGATAAATTATCAATACATAGAAAAATAAATAAAGATCTTTCTTTATTTCTTTTACTGAGAAATGAGAAACAACTTACAAATGAATTAAAGAACTTTTTCACTAACTTATCCCTAATATTTATTCAAAAATTACATCAATATTATGGTTGCTCTCTGTTAGTTCTCAAAGGCCAAAGTCTCAGCTACTGCTGCAACATTTTACGTTGAAGCGGTGATTTTCAGGCTCAAAAGAAATACCTTTCAATAAAACTTTCCTTTATCTAGCTATTATGAGTGTTAGTAGGTCAAGTTTGTATACTCTAAAGAACTACTGATAAAATGTTTTATTTGCACAGATAACTAACTATGGAAATGTAAAAGTTATAGGTACAAATTAATAAGTATAGTTACTTATTAAGTTTAAAGTAATTACTAGTAAAGTAAGTACTTTGTAGTCGTTGATTAGGTTAACTTATGTCTCCCTCTCGAAATAATGTTGGCCATTGTCGGTATAGGGTTTTGTGCTCAATTTTTCTTTCCTCTCTTCTGTTTAATACTAACCAATCGCTCAACTTTAATCCCACTCTCAAAAATAAAACGGTACGGTAAAATATTATGATTGTCAAGCTAGTTAAATTATGGTTATAACAAAAAATATAATTTTTGTTTTTTTTTAATGGCGATTCTAAGATTACGCCAATGACCAGTTAAAAAAATATAATTAAAAACTTCCAAAACACACAAAATTATTAAACGTCGTTGAGTTTAGACTATGGGTAATAAGTTAATTATCTGTGGGAAAAAAGAGAACAATGAAATAACAAGTATGCTACATTATTAAAATAATATTATGTCTATAATTATAAAATATGTATTACCCTTTTAAATTAAAACTGCTGTCAAAATTATAATTATTATGTTTACACAGGAAATAGGTAAAGATGTAATAAGTAATTTTTAATGTACTCTTTCGTGAAAAACCCCCTTGTGAGTAAAATGTAGGTGCCTATAAAATAGGGCAAGGAATAATAATAATAATAACAAGGTTGACTGGAAGAAAATGCCTTAGGCATTAAGTCCGCCTTTATACAAATGTATTTAAAGTGTTAAATAAAATAAAAAGTAATAATAATAAGGATTTTTTATAAAATCTTTATTGGACAGAAAAGGGCTTATTCACTTTGTGAACATGTCGCCCCTAATAAGGATTTTACAAGGTGGCAATACTTGGAGGAGGCCTATGTCCAGCAATGGACGTCGATTGGCTGATATGATGATGATGATGATGATAAGATAAGGAAAGCCTTTGCAGATTTATGTAAATAAGTTGAGTGTTGTTTTGTAAGTGCGGTATATTTTAAAATTATAAATAAGATACTCATAAAGTATGCCTAAATGTTGATGCTCTTATTATTTAGAAACTTATTATACTTATTGTTTTCTTTCCATCACAGATTAATGCCCGTCTCTTAAACAAGACATTTTAGTGTTATTAGCTTTGTAGAAACACGATAGTTTTTTAAAAGACTACAACTCCCGCATTAGGAATTAGTCCATACTTATGTCGCGAAGATTTTACTAACATCAATCAATCTGACACAAAAAACACCTGTGAACGCTAACACTAGAGCAGCTCCAGCAATCGCCGCTGCACCGAGGCAGTCAATCTTCCTATACCCGCTCATCGGTCTGTGGGACCAACTACATACATTTTTGATTGGCGCGGTTATAGGAAGGTTAAATAATTAAATTAATTGATTAATTAAATGTATCATAGACTATAACTCTTTCCCAATTTATAATAAGTATTAGCATGTACATCATCGTATCCTTTTGAATGTCAAGACCATTGCCCTATTAATATGAATGAGGTTAGTCATATCGTAATTTATATGAGCATCACGTTGTGCTGAACCTGACGTTCGTGAGCCAAAACCGTCAAGGTGGAGGGGGGCCCAAGGTCCCCTTCGGGACGTCCCCCCATTAAACTCTGCACGAATACGACCCTCACACAGTTGCTAACTCCAATATTAGACATTTTCCGTTGCAAAAAAGTCGTGTCTAGTCCGTCTAGTATGACTAGTATTCCTGTTGTAGATGATTGATTAAGAATAGGTTTATGTAATTGTAGAAATCAATATCATCCTTAGATTGTCTTAAAAATTAACTAAGTTATTTTTAAGAAAATCAAGAAGAAAAGTCCTTAAAATCTAGAATATCCGGGATTTCTTCATCATTGAGGGTCCGGGGGGATAATTTATAGACTGCTTATTGCAGAATACTTAATGGTGATTGTCTACACAATCAGTATTTTTAACGTGCATTGCACATTTTTTTTCTGTAAAGACAGCTCTCTGTCTTTAGTGTTACCAACATCAATACTCAGATAACAACAATTAGTTGTCTCGGTTCAGGACAATAAGTTGGTCACACAAATAATAGGCCTACGTGGATTTTTAAGAAGATCTACCATTATGATCTATTGACACCACTGAAGTTGTTTAACCTTGTTAGGTATATTATCTGCCTAATTCTTGTAACACACTGCAAGAAACCTAGTAGATACGGAAGTTTTCTTCTGCTACATCTAGTAAATATAAAGCAATTAGCACTTTACTGTGAAAAGGCTGTTATAGTAAACGTAGTTTCTGAAATTGATAAAATCGTGTATGATGTGACCTTTCAGCAGAAGGAGAGTTGATTGAACGGGTTGGTGTTGCACAGGTGTTGCATCATGGGAATCAGCCAGAGTGAATGTTCAGGACTCGTCAGTTTTCATAACTACCATTTGCAAACATTCCAGAAATGATAAAAATCATTGCTGGAATGTTTTCGTTTTTTTCATCAGGTTTGATAAAACATTCCGTGTCATATTTTTAAAAAAGAATAAAAAAGAGGAAACTGTCACCATACGGTGAAATGACTGTCTTTCCATGAAGCGCGGAGAAAGAATTCATAAGTGATTACACGGTGACATTCCATGGCCGTGGTAGAAGCCGCCTTAGTCGGCTTTTGTTAGTCGAGAGTTCCCAAATTTTATTTATATAGAAGGAAATATTAACAATAATCCTATACCTTGATAACCCAGGCTTAGTAGATATTAATTAGCCAAATTTCCCTGCGTCACTAGAGAAGTCATTGCAATGAGACAATAGGTAACGATGGCTCCTAGAAAAAAGACCTTGCCTAAAAGGGCATAAATAGACAGTAAGTATATTTTTTTTTAATATTTATCGTTTATTCAATTACTTAAACGCTTTTAAAATTACGTGCAAACCTAGTAAACGTTTGTGTTATTTTGCCGCCATATTTAAACGCCATTTTAAATGGTGGTTCCGGTCGTGAATACAGATAATGAAATGTTTTGTTACTCAACCTTCGATCTGTAAGGTGATGTGATGCGTGACAAATAAATAGCTTACAATTGAAATTACATACTTATATAAAGCTTGGGTTTTGTTAAGCGAAATAATTTGTAACTAATCGTCTTACTCAGAAGACGTAGGTAGGTCCAAAACAATTTTTTTTCGCTTTTTTCTAAAAGTACTTCCGAGATCTGTGTTGTGTACTTTGCCATTCATACCTGCATTTGAATTCATAATTAAATAAATAAGATACGTCATTGTATAGTCTGTTGTAGGTAGATTAGGTACTTTATGGAAAATACTTTTTAGTTTTACCTTTTTGACATTATAAACTCAAGGAAAACGGTAGGTATACCCGAAAACGAAATGGCTTTATCAGTTTTGACAAAAAATTCTATCATAATTCAAATTCATTAAGATCGTTATTTAATGTTTATGCGTGAGCTTGACGTCATTGGTTGACCGTAATCAAAACTATGCTTAGATTAAAAGTGCAATCTATTTTAAACTTTCACTTCAACGCAATAAATAATAATATCTACTAAAACAATACAAATGTCACTATATTAAACTGTAGAGTTTGTATGTGAAAAACCATGAAAAACCATTAAATAATTTAAAACTAAAGTCAACTTGTTACTTGTGACATTACAAGCTTGTCATTTCAGAAAAACTGAAAATGTAGAATTTAAATATTGGCTGGTAAGCTACCCAATTGTTGGCACCTTAAAAGTGGACTTCGTGTCAGACTAAAATATAAAATATCATAAAATTATAAAATACTTTAATCTTTGCTTATACTTACTCATTATTATGTGATTGAATAGTATTAAATAAATATTATTGGCACTAATGCCAATAAAAGGATTCTGATAAATTTATTGTTGCTATGTTGTCACATGAAATAAATAAAATATGATAAAAATATTAAATAAATAATATTTGAACTTGAATAATCATACTGAACTAGGATAATCTATAGTGTTTTCTTTCTTTTTACTCACTTTTAACTCTTAAGTGCCAATAATTGTAGGACTTCTAACGATTAGGTGGTTTACCCTAATTTGTTTTATATTATAAAATTACGAAAACTTTAAATTGAAATATGCACCAATGACGT
Organism: Schrankia costaestrigalis; assembly: GCA_905475405.1. Taxonomy (NCBI): domain Eukaryota; kingdom Metazoa; phylum Arthropoda; class Insecta; order Lepidoptera; family Erebidae; genus Schrankia; species Schrankia costaestrigalis. The sequence continues at coordinate 6,930,826 of FR997850.1, forward strand.
CATGCAAGAAATGATAGGGATGGACATAGAAGGAAAAAAGAGAGAAATTCGTTAGAATAAAACATTTTACCGAAAATATACTCTAGTAACAGTCAATAACGTTGACTTTATTATTTGTTTTTATAAATATCTAACGACTATTTGCTAATACAAAAGAACTGATATGTCAAAGTAGCGTCATGATTTAGCTGATGTTTTGTTGTGCGATATTGAACCTAATAGTTTTATGACATGCAACTAACATTAACTCTAGAGGTGATAAGGCCATTTAGTTTTCGACTATACACGCATCTAGGTACTGTGTGTTTCACATACAGATCTTAATTATTATAATTACAATTTAACTACCTATATAGATTTCGTTACTTATTTACAAGAACTAATTAAGTTAATTAGGAGAATTAGGATAATTGTTTTCAATTTTTTATCACCTAACTTTATACATATAAGGAAATAAAAAATTAACAATAAGTAGGTACCTAGTAATGAAATAATTTATTATCCTATGATGTGCGTATGTGCCTTCTATTATAATTTTCATGCACCTTGTAATATTTTTTTTTTTTTTAAATTGCTAGAATATCAAAATAAAAACACAAATAAATTAAATAATTTGCAATAAGAGGTAATAAGTAATAAGGTGACGACGAGATGACTATAATTATGAAAGCGCAAATTTTGTTTTCACGTTTTGAGAATGCAGCTTGTTCACAGTAGGTAAGTATAATAGTTCAGGAAAGAATTCTCAAACCTTTTGGTGCCCGATTCCCGTTTCTTTTTCCTAATGAAATCAAGTACGTAGGTAGGTACTTTTCACAGAATAGTTTCTAGTAAAATTATAACTAAAGCCCGATTTACAAATCGACAAGTACAGTAGCGAGTTAAGTAGTAAGTTGTTGATTAAGTGGATTTAATCCTATTTTATGGCGAGTTAAGTTGGCGAGACGCGAGAGAGGAGCTACTTCGTACTTAACTCGCCAAAAAATAGGATGGAGATCTATTTAAATCAACTTAATCAACAACTTATTACTTAACTCGCTACTGTACTTGTCGATGTGTAAATCGGGCTTTAGATATGCGTTGGCATGGCTATTCGTGTAAATAAAAACGTCTCTAAGCTAATATGGAATAAAAATTTAAAAAAAGCTTAATAAAAAAGTTTGTTTAATTTCCAGTAGGTATCTCATTTATTTATTTATTTATAATATAAATAAATCAAAAATCATAAATCAAATCTCATCCACATAAACATTTTGTTATTTTATAAAACTACATTCTAAACAAAGGTCTTTTTCTGAACTGAAGTTCAAGGATTAATTAATTACTAATTATTAAACAAGTTGCACATTTTGTAATAAAAAAAAACAGTTAAATATTTTTTGTAGGTAAATGCACTCAGAAAGTTAAATTGTAAGACTAGTCTAGGAAAACCTGTGTAGCCAGTTATCATGCACAGTTTGGAAATCGCCAAGATTACTAGGTAGATTAACTATGTAAAACACGGCAGTTTGACTGTATCAAAACTTATGGAAAGTGGTAATACTGTCCAGGAATTCGGTATGTAAAGTAAAAGTTTACCTATGTCGATTTAAAACCATTTCGCACGGCAGTTTGTCTCTGTCTTCATTGTTCATGTAATTCACCCGTACGTATGACGTCATCACAAGTAAAACTTAAATTAATATTTATTAAAAATAAACTATAGGTAGGAAACCAAAAATACTTAAATTAGTTGTTTATAATACAACCTTGGTTGTAATATCTTTATAATAAAAAAATGTAAAAAAAATAGCAAAAGAAATCTTTACATACCGAATTTCTCGTCCTTCATTCTTTTCATGGCTATAAGCCCCGTGTGCGAGTCTGGCAGTAGTGGCTTATAAACTTTTTGCCGTTCATACGGTGTTACTGAGAAACTTAAATAACAAACAGTTTTTTTTTAACTTTACGTTCAAGACAATATCATAAATAGATGCACTTAAATATCTTTAAACTCGTAAAAAACTAATTACTTAGTATGACTCGTCAATATAATTCTAGCAGTTTCTGTAGTAGGTACCTACCTACCTCATAATACAACACAGGTAAATAGCATAGGTAACCTTGTGTAACAATGACGTTTGGTACGACCCACCTATCTTTATTAGTAGCATTATGCTTTTACAATACAACATAAATATAACAATGCTTCTGAACTAGACAGACTCAATGTTTTTCTGAAGGTTACTGCCTCGGTGGCAAAAAAGTCGTGTAAGCAGCTGCCTTACACGACGACCCGGACTCAAATTCGGTATGTAAAGTAAAAGTTTACCTATGTCGATTCCAAAACCATTCAGAGATTTTAGATTGGTAAGGAATAAAATCATATTTTTAGCGCAAAAAAACCACAGAGTGTTAATTTTTACTTTCACGTGACCTCTAAATGGCGTCACGCGTCCGGCTGAACAGAAGTTTGACTCTGCCTTCATTGCTCAAGTAATTCAGCCGTACGCATGACGTCATCACAAGTAAAACTTAAAATATTTATTAAAAATTAACTATAGGTAGGAAACCAAAACTACTCAAATTAGTTGTTTATAATTAATAAACTTTTCAAATAAAAATATAAAAAAATACCAAAAAAATCTTTACATACCGAATTCTTAGTGTGATCCACTATGTAGAGTCTACAAACTAATTTACCTTTGTAGATGTTCTTTGTGTCCGTTAAATTGATGTTTGTAAATTTTAAATTAAATTAAATTAAATTATCTTTTATTTCAGACCACATAAATCCATTTTGTTAGTAACAATGTTCTTACAGACTAGTGTTAGTACTAATAGGGACAATGATGATATATACATAAATATAATACACGCTAATCACTGCTGCGCCATTCCGTATGAAATTGCGCAACAATGACCAACGTAATCACAGTCCAGCCTACCTGCGATCATGCGAAGGATGCCGTTGGTGCTGCCGCGCACTCTGCGCACCAGAGATGTGCATCGTTTGCGCATTGTGGCGTAAAAGCAATCCACACGATGAGTGGCAAACATACCTGACGCGCTGCAGAATCGCGGCAGCCCCATCAACATCCTGAATGCATTATTATATTGGACTCGGAGAGCACTGTAGGATCTTTGGGTGTAGTCAGCCCACAGGCTGCACGTGTAGAATGACGTGCAATAAGATTTAAAAAGAGTAATCTTGACTTCCCGCGTACACCGTGCAAACCTGCGAGCTATCATGTTTGCCCTCACTGCCAGTGCCCTCCGTTCCCTCTCCATGTCATCATTGTCTTTGAGGTCAGAGGTTAGCACATGCCCTAGGTACTTAAACTTTGAAACCCGACGTAATGTAGTACCATTAAGGGTAACATCGGGAAACATGCTACCTGTACTTCTGCCTCCTCGGGCCTCAAAGACCATGATTTCACTTTTCAGTGGATTATATTTTAAACCGTGTTGCTCAGCATATGCTACACAAATAGTAAGTAGCTTCTTTAGGCCACATATTGATGCACTCAGGAGCACCTGATCGTCGGCATAGCTCACGTTGTTTATATTGACACCGTCGATGTGACAGCCAAGATGAGTGCTACTGAGTGCCTCAATTAGATCATTCATGTATAGGTTAAACAAGGTTGGCGAGGACAACCCCCCCTGCCTCACCCCGCACTCTAGCCTGTACGGTTGCGACATGGCCCCCGACCATCGCACGCTGTTGACCTTCATGTAAAGTCATGCATGACCCCTAGTGCGGGAGTTGTCTTTAAAACCAAAAAGGAAAAAGATAAATGACCCAATGACTGGCCTTCACCATGTATGGAGAAATACTTGACCTACAAATATCAGGCTGGTCAAACAAGTTGAAAATGGGTTTTATGTTAAGTTATCCTTCTTTGCTAAAGATTATTAAGTAGATCTTCTTTAATAGCCTTTTACAACAGCCTGTATGAGATAGTGAAGTGAAATGTATATGTGTGAATGTATCATCATAACAGCCCATTAATGTCCCAATGCAGGGACGGGCTTCCTCCTATGACGGAGGGATACTTGGCCTACTAATACCACGCTTGCCAGACGGGTACCTATATGGTTTAATTAAGTTTTCCTTCTTTTTATTTCGTAAAGATAATATTCACGATTAGTCCCTTAGTCGGTTTTTAAGACACCCATGGGATGAGATGGGGTGGTGACATATTGTATTCTTACTCCGTCACCACACGGAGAATGTATATATGTATTATAGAGATTGCAATATTTAAGTTTTGCAGTTTGGCTCATATTAAGTGATCAAAGTAGGTACGTTTTTCCTGAATCAAAGTCACAGCAATAAATAAACTAAGATTGGTTGTTAGAAACACGCGATCATTCGATTGATGTTGCAACGTAATAAACTATTATGCACAAGGACAATCACGGCTGTGTTCCTATAGATCATCATCATTATTTCAAGATAATGAACAGCCAATTTTGGACATCAGCCTTCATCAAATGTTGCCAACGTGCGCGATCTTGTGCAGAGAAATAAATAATTTAGAATTTAAATTCTTTTATGAAATCGACCCCAGTGCGAACGTTAATATCGATTACAATACTTACACAATTTCGTTTATATTAATGACTAGCTGACCCGTGCCCACTTTGTTGGGCGGCGAAAAAAACGCGTCCCTTTTTTAAACATATTTCATTACTGCTCCACTCCTATTAGTCATAGCGTAATACTATAAATATAGCCTATGACACTCCCCGATAAATGGACTATTCAAAACAATAAGAAATTTTAAAATCGGTTCAGAAGATCCAGAGATTACCCCCTACGATGTCACAAACACACAAACTTTCCCTCTTTATAATATTAGTATATATTTGCAGAAATGCTATATTTAAAAAAAAAAAAAATCTTACAATAATTGTATTTAATAAAACTTACAAAGTTTTTTTTCTTATCACAATATTTATAAATCTAGCTTACACCTAAATGTTAGACAATATCCATTTATTTCTCTAGTGGCGCGTAGTTAAGTAGTTTCTCAATAAGGTCCACATGTCCAAGTAGCATTCTTCTGCAGCAGTATCTCTTCAAACCCAGGGCGTCGAGAGCGTCACTGAAAACAAAACAAAAAGTCTTTACTATATTATGTATATCATACTAGCTGACCCGTGCCTACTTCGTTGGGCGGCAAAAAAAACGCGTCCTTTTTTTAAACATATTTCATTACTGGTCCACTCCTATTAGTCATAGCGTGATACTATATAGCCTATGACACTTAAGTGGACCATTCAACACAGAAAGAATTTTTAAAATCGGTTCAGCAGATCCAGAGCTTACCCCCTACAACGTCACAAACACACAAACTTTACCTCTTTATAATATTAGTTTAGATGTAGAGATCCCCAAGAGAACCAAAGTAACCAAAATAGAGATAAAATCGCCCATTTAAAGTGGCAGGGCACATGCAGAACTGATGGTAGCTGGGGTAGAATCTGGAATAGTGACCACGTAGGACGCACGGTGTTAAGACGAAGTGGTGATAGAATTTGCTAGTTTTTAATTATTTTATAGAATAATCAGCGCACAGTTATGACTTCAAGATGATTACAAATAAGTACTTAAATGTTTTGTTGCTCGTGATTTCAAGCAAAAATGTTTTTGTTGCATTTTTGTTCGTTTTTTTCTTTTGATACTTTTTCAAAAATAAATTACATACTTAATTCTTTATCTTCGTGCTGTGTAACTGGTGTAACATTTATAATTATGTTTGTGTTTATTTTTTACATGTTTTAACCTAACCGAAACTACTATTTAATTATTTTAACTCTCTAATGTACACTCAAACTAAGAATATGACACAGAATTGGCAAAACATAATAATCCCATTTACTCAAAGACAATTTCTATGTATAATTATTATACATAGAAGTCTTTGCTTACATGAATTGGTAATGCAATTCGGTGTGTAAAGATTTTTAATGGTATTTTTTTAAATATTTTTATTTTAAAAGTTTATTAATTATAAACAACTAATTTGAGTATTTTTGGTTTCCTACGTATAGTTTATTTCTAATAAATAAACTAATAAGTTTTACTTACTTTACTTAAAATAATAAGTTTTACTTGTGATGACGTCATACGTACGGCTGAATTACTTGAGCAATGAAAAATATAATTGTAAAAATTACCACAATCTTGTGTTTTTTTTTTGCGCAAAAAATATGATTTTATTCCTTACTGATTTAAAACCTCTAAAAGGTTTTGGAATCGACAAAGGTAAACTTTTACTTTACATACCTACCGAATTGGCGGACTTATCGCTCACGGCGATTTCTTTCAAAGAACTATTGGATGAAATGTGTGTAGGAGAATTATTTAAGGTAGTGTGTAATTTACTGAAATATAACAAATTATCTGTAATTATGTACCAAAATGTCTCCATGTGGTGGCGGAGTAAGAATACAATATGTCACCACCCCATCTCATCCCATGGGTGTCGTAAAAACCGACTAAGGGACTATCCGTAAATATTAACTAAGTATACGAAATAAAAAAGAAGGAAAATTTGAAATTAAACCCTATACCAATCCGTCTAGCCAGCGTGGTATTAGTAGGCTAAGTATCCCTCCGTTACGGAAGGAGGCCCGTCCCTGCAGTGGGACATTAATGGGCTGTTATGATGATGATGTACCAACATAATATCCAAATAAAATACAGATTAAATGTTTTGTAAACTATTAAAGTAAATAATAAACGTCCTGAATAAGTATTTCACACTTCACACGACGAATGAGATAACATTGTTATAAAAACAATACAATGTTTATTATGTGTTAAACTTGTTTTCGTCTCTAGGTACAAACAAATTTTATAACCAGCGTGTCAATTCTCGTTCCTTAAAAACGTTAAAAATAAAGTTAATTTAACTTTTAGTTGTCAAATTGTGACACAATAGGTATTCTTGTATTTATAATTTAAAATCTTTTTTAAATCTTGTAATCCTACTGTAACTATGCTTAAAACGGCATTCTGTAATTTTTAAAGTGACAGATGCAATTTTCGCGCTAAAATGAGTATTCTTGTCATTAAGAAACGTCAAAACCTTTGCGTTTTTTTTAGGAGCGGCAGTGCGCGTGCGCGAGGGAAGCGAAACGAGCGGGAAAAACAAGTTAGCGATATCACATTATTACATTCAAAGACCCTGATTTTCATTTTTTTTTTCTTAGAATAGAAGTTTACGGAACTTATAATATTTTATTTTACCGAAGATAATTTCCTGTAGGTGATTTATATATTATTGTTTTATTTCTGTATATGGAGTATTAGAAAATCTATTAAAATTTCCAATCTTTTAAATTGTAAACCGTAAACTGGCAACTCTGTTATTTAACTCTTTTTTGCTATTTAACTTAATTTTAACTTTTTCTTTACCTGACAAAAATAACACTTTGGATTAATTAAAAATTAAATTTTTTTAAATTAAAAATTAAGTTAAATTAAATAGTATGTTTCGAGAATTGACCTGCAGAGCTAATTTAAACCAAAACATCCATAACTCAATTGTAAATTTTCCGAAGACGAGTTATAAAGAATGTTTAATATTTATTAAGTATGGTTTATAACTATTAAAGTTGGAGTTTAATATTTTATAGACTGGTCGTATATGCCGTGAATTCACGGGTTGGAATACCACGCAAGATAATTAAATAAATAAATTTCCACGGACATTTGTACACAGCGCCATCTGTTCCTTAAGTAAGCTAAGCTTAACCTGCTTGTGTTATGGGTAATAGAACAACTGACAAACTTTTATTATACATGGAAAACACTCAGACCAATGCAAACAATCATGTTCATGCACACAAAGATTTGCATTGAGCGAAAATCGAACCCGAGACCTCTGCGTAGCAGTCATGCTATAAACCGACTACGCCACAGAGGTCGTCAATTGTCCTCAAATCACTCTGTCCCTTATGCCCGATTTACACATCGACAAGTACAGTAGCGAGTTAAGTAGTATTTTAAGATTAAGTTGATTTAAATAGATCTCCATCCTATTTTTTGGCAAGTTAAGTTGGCGAGACGCGAGAGAGGCTATTCGTACTTAACTCGCCAAAAAATAGGATGGAACTCTATTTAAATCAACTTAATCTTAAAATACTACTTAACTCGCTACTGTACTTGTCGATGTGTAAATCGGGCATTAGTCGGTTTTTACGACACCCATGGGATGAGATGGTGACATATTGTATTCTTACTCCGTCGTCACCACACGGAGTCGTCAATAACATCTAAAAATAACATTTACTTAGACACATGCAACAAGTTCAAGCCAACTTAGATTGCACATAATACTTTTCCTCTGGCATCCGTTAATTACATCTTTGTCAAAACCAGTGCCGGAGTATATTTATTTTTAAAACAAAAGAGTACAAGCCTTGAATTTAAAAACTTAGGCAAGGAAAATTAATTATCTGTATTTATAATTGTACTGGGATTATTTTCATTGTAAAGCTACAACTACCTAGTTTTTATTTCCCACACAATAAGTATAATATTTCTGTAAAACTTAATATTTATTATTTTAAATATTATGTTAAAAATAGATGCACTATCTATTCTTAGTAATTAATTTAGTAAGAATTAAATATAATTATGTACCACATTAGAGCCAATTTATAGCAGGCAGTTTTGTCAGGATAATTATATGTATTGTTTAAGAAAAAGTTTTAATTGTACACTATGAAATATAAAAAAAAGTAAATGTTATAAAAAATATATAATTTAGTTAGTTAATGTAATAGGATAAATAAATGACAAACTGTGCATTCTTTTTATTGTTCTGTATTATATTTTTATTTTAAAACATTATTAAATAATCATTAAAATTTGTGGTGACATTTTCAGGAAAAACTACATAAAACTTTAAATACCTAACATACAGAGTTCTTTTGTTCCAATGGTTTGTGTGTCATCAACAGGTTTTTCCAAACATATTATATCTAATTGAATCAAGTGTTGATTAATACTGTTTTCAATATTTAACTAAAATGTGTAATTAGAAGAAACTATACCATCTTTGGCAACCTCTGTGGCGTAGTGGTTATTTAAAATGACTGCTATGCAGAGGTCTCGGGTTCAATTCCCGCTCATGGCAAAACTTTGTGTGGATGAACATGATTGTCTGGGTGTTTTCTATGTATAGTATGCATGTATTTAGGTTGGTTTTTCCATTGTCTAGAACCCATAGTACAAGCTCTGCTTAGTTTGGGACTAGATGGCGTTGTGTGAAAGTGTGAGGAATATTTATAAAAAAAAAAGAAATCTATACCTCTAGTCACGGTGATAATAGTAACCCTAGTTGCCGTTCATCACAAACAAGGCTTTTATGTACAACCATCTAACCATTAATCCATAAAACCTTGCATTTTACTCATTAATTCAACTACAACCTTACTTTTCAAACTACATAATATATTTTCTCAAAGTTGTTTCCTCTCAGATAAATATATTTTTCCTTGAATTTGCGTTTTCAAAAGATAAAACTCCCGGGACGGAGGGATACTCGGCCTACTTATACCACGCTGAATTTCACATGTATTCACAATAAAAAGAGTTTATTTATCAAACTTTGCTTCGTTTGGTATATGATAGTGTTAAATTTAAATATTTACAGATTATTAGGTTCTATACTCAGGTCACTTAACTATATAGCTTGCCAGCATGTCTAACCATATTAAAGAAAAATCGCATTTATAGCAAGTATTTACAGAAAACTCCCTAGAAACTTTCTATAATCCTGTCTATAGGAAACATAACAATACATAAACATTTTAAACTTTTACCAAGATTAGTGACCACAATCTTTTCTGCCCTGTATGCTATTGATTCTTCATGCAATGTACCTTGCCCATTGTGTGGTGTGTGAGAGTGGATTCAGGGTCTATGTTGGTAATTTTAGTTCACTTCATTTAAAATTTAACCACAGAGGAAAACAGCATACCATGCTCCTTTACATTTTTGGAGGATATTTTTACACATAAAGCCATACAAATGTACTTATTATAGTATCATCATAACAGCCCATTAATGTCCCACTGCAGGGACGGGCCTACTCCCGTGACGGAGGGATACTTGGCCTTCTAATGCCACACTGGCCAGACGGATTGGTATAGCATTTAATTTCAAGTTTCCCTTCTTTCTATGTAAAGGTAACAGATTCACAGATATTATAGTATGAGCCTATGTGAATTATGGGTTTTATTATAAAGCCAGCAGTTCAGTAGACATGTAATAAATATTTTATGATATCTGAAACAAATAAAATAAATAAACTAATAAACTCAACCCACCCTTCAGTGTACTCTGCTTGTAAGAGACCCAGGTACGCTTCCCACTTGTTACCTATTACTTTTCCACACGTAAAACACCGCACAGGAATAATCATTGTAATAGTCTGAAATAGAAGTAAAAAATAACAATTAGTACAAACTTAATAACTTAATTTTGATTAGCACAGATACCCTAAGCATTTAATAAATATTTTGTATGGTTTTGTTATGCAATTAACTAAATTATATAGTAAACGAGGCAAAACATATCGAATACTATTTTAAGGTTATGTTGCCACAAAACACTATAAAAACATTCATCTGAATTTAGATATAAAATTACATTCGTATATAAAAACCTTATTATAACAATTTATTCAATTAATAATTCCTCTCTCTTTTGAATTAATTAAAAACTGTTCAAAGTAATAATTTTACAACAACACAACACAAGCCACTGACATGACAGATGACAGCAAAACGATTGAGTGAATGGATACGGAGAATGAACAAGTAACACAGATAGCCTATTGCTGTCATACGCTTCGCATGCTAAGGCAACGTACAACGGAGCGTAATCACTATATAAAAGGTTCAATTGAGAATAGATGAAAATATATTTTGGTTAGGTGTACTAATATGTACCATAATCAGGTAACTATGGTCAGTCATAGTAATGTGCCGAGTCGGCTATTTTTGGTATTCGACGACGATTCTTTCTAGTTAATATTGAAAATTTTTATTGATCCTTTAGTATACATCAACATGATCCATGGACAGCGAAGGGAGTTCGTTCGAGAGTTCTGCATCAGTCATTTCCCGGTCGTGTTATTTCGCGTTTTGGAGATCAGAATTGGCCGCCTAGATCGTGCGATTTAACACCATTAGATTTCTTTCTTTGGGGTTTTTTGAAGTCGATGGTGTACGCGAATAAGCCGACGACGACTCAAGCCTTAAAAGAGGAAATTGGGCGCTGCATTAACGAAATACGACATAATTTAAGCAAAAAAGATATTGAAAATTTCATTAAAAGATCGTGTGCATGCCAGCAAAGCCGCGGCGGCCATCTGCACAATATATAGTTCAAAACATAACCTCATCTTGTCTACTTTAAGATACAATAAAGTTTCACGATTTTTTTTTTTAAATATTCGTGTTTTATTTAAAATTTAAAAAGTGCGTTCTTGTTGGGACACCCTTTACAATCCTAAGTTTTTATATCGTATACTATGGTTGCAGCACTTTATTACAAAATTGTTGTTAAGCTATGGATACCTACGTCTAAAAAATGCTGCTATAGATTCTGTTACGCCGCTTCTTCTCTAAAAAAAAAAGTTTTTTAAATTTTTCCACCGCTTTCTTTTTTAACTTTTAATATATTTACTTATAGCTTAGACTAAGTAAATTTAAACTGACGTCAATAAGTTGTTATTTTGTAACATTACGTTGAAAAAAAAAAAAAACGAAACTGAGTCGTTACCAATAAATTCAAATATAAAATGTTTTTTGTTCCAGTGTGTAAGAATTTAACATAAAGTTCATAACAATGACGCTGGGTATGGAGCAATGCATTTCAACTGAAGACAGTAATATGGTAAGTAAAAATAAAACCATCGCTATTAGTTTTATTGTAAAATAATTAAATAGACTTTTAGTTATTCATAAGAGACTTTGTTCGTACAGACTTATAATAATATTCTTTGGCTACGTAATTCACAAAGTGAGAGAACGGTTGGGGTAATAATACTTATTGAGCGTGTATTGAAACGTATTATTGAATAAATGAATGCCGAATGATTTTAAATTCTGTAAATCTGTAATAATGTCATGATTATTTTTTTTTATACTCTATGCTAGGCTCGCAGCTGTTTTGAGTGTGTCGTGAATTTATTGTGATTGTTTCTTCACTTTCTTTTGTGTATCGTTCAAGTCGATGTTTTTGTACTTATTCAACAATGTTAATTGTATCTAATGCTCAAATATAAAATAAGAATAACTTTACACAAAGTGTCGTGAGTGTGTGTTGTGTAAATAATTTCTGTTACGTTTCGTCCTTGCAACAAATAATATCTTTATTTTTAATGATAAGATTTTAGCACATAAAATACTTACATAAATTAAACACGGCGTCCTCAGTAAATGAATTAAAGTTCCACTTATAATTGTTGTTATAAATAAGTGTAAAACAACTTAGCAACAAACTAAAAAAAGTTTTAAAGTTTATGTAAACAAGTGTTCTGAATCGAACAAAAACTGGTTTATACATCGCGAAGCAATATTTTCTGTGTCATCTAAGTACACAACAAAGCAGACATGGTCATTGTCTTATTTTGACCTTATAAATGGTCATAAAAATGGACTCAGAGGAAGATATTCGGCCTTTAATTAACTACGAGGGTAACAGCAGAGAACTTTATTTAGAATTAAATGCACAAATTATACATACAGATCCTGAGTTTGAGCAGGTAAATATTTTTGACCAATTCCCTATACAATAATCTTAATTAAAAAATATTCCATGATCACACAAATTTGTATAGGATTTAATATAAAGTTTTAAACTTTCCTTTACATAAAGATAATTATGAAAACTTTAATTAATTTCGGCAATACACAGTGCAACTAAAACCTTGGTTGAGAGGGAGTGGTGATACCTTATTTAGTTACAACACTGAGCACTGTCAATCAATATATTTTTTTGTATTATTTATTTCTTTTGACTCACCTTATCCATTTACTCATATATCAGCTGATATTCATTATTCAGGTCAAATTGTCACTTATACTGTTTTTTATTATCTTACCCCAGTGACTTCATTACTCAATGTTTATTTAAGTTGCGTATCAATTTTCGTACCTTAAAATCGTTAAAAATCCGGTTAAGTTAACTTTAGTTGTCAAATTGTCTTACCTATTGTGTGACTTAACTAAAGTTAACTTAATCGGATTTTTAACGATTTCTGAGAGGCTGGTAAAAGTTTAATATTTAATTTTTTTGGTGCAACTGTACTATTTTGTAAAAACATGCCATTTTGTACAATTTTTATTATTACTCCATATTAATTCTGCCCACAAAAGCCCTGTGAAAAAAAATAAGTCATAGCATCATACTATATAGCCTATGACACTCCCTGAGAAATGGACTATTCAACACAGAAAGAATTTTTTAAATCAGTTCATTAGATCCAGAGATTTACCCCCTACAATGTCACCAACACACAAACTTTACCTCTTTATAATATTAGTATAGATTACTTTAATCTATAACAGCCAATAATAAAGGTTAATTAATTACAATGAATTACAACATTTAAATTTACATTTATTCTCAGTAAGTTGCTAATAACATTGTCAATTACTCCGTTATCATACTTATGTTAGTTATCATAATGCCAGATACTGTTAATATAATTCATGAATGAGTTAACTATTATGTCCTTATCACAATTTTCTGGTATTATATTTCTGTAATGCATTGTTTATGTTCTAGAACATTTTAATTTTCTATTGATAATATGCAAAATAGTATTCATTGATAATATTTGGTCTTAAGGACATTGAACCCAAACTAAGCCTTCTTATGTAGTGCCAACCAGCTAGTGACTGGCTGTATATACGAACATATTATTCATATATTTCCCGTTTATACAAAATACTTCTTTACTTTGGCTATATACGTTAAGATTACCTTATACCTTAAGTAAGTTGAACTAAAGATATTTTCTAAAAAAATTTCGAAAATATTTTCTATTTCTATGTTCACAGGTAGTATACGGCTATTGCAAGAGTAGATGGCGGTCTATCTTAACCTACATATTCTCAACATTTTTCTGTGGGATACCATTCCTGGTGTTTCACTGGTGCCCGACATGGCTTCTATATGCAACCTCTATAAGATGCGCATTCCAGATAGCTGACAGTGTACTTGTTATAGTAAGTTAATTGTTTATATTTATTTAAAAAAAACTTCTTTAATAAGATAACACCCGCACTAGGAATCGAGCTCTGGGACTTTTTACAGACCTAAAACTAACGCTCACAATAAATAAATAATTCACTAGACAACGGATAAACATACCTTAATCCTTTTTTTTATTTTGTAAATATCATGTTCATGCACACAAAGATTTGCATTGAGCGGGAATCGAAGCCGATATCTCTGCGTAGCAGCCATGTAAAGCCGAATGCGCCACAGAGGTCGTCAAATTAAATAATTTGTGGAACGCAATAATAATTATTTTACGAGGGATTTGAACACGCGACCTCGGACGCAGCATAATTTCGTATTTAGAACCTCTTAGCCACCAAGCCATACCTATGTCTTATACATTAAAATTGTTTCTTTTTAATAAAGTCCAAAATCGTTTACTTTTTCAGGAAACATACCAGAAAAAATGCAAGAGTTACTATATACATAAAATTCTACAAAAAAATATAGCGGATGCAAGGTAATATTTATAATTAATATAAGTACAATTCATTTTTTTATTTGTATTGGGCGGGAAGCGAAGACCAGACCTCTGCGTAGCAGCCATTATACATGTCACAACACAATCTTCAAAATTTTACAAATTATTACCAACAAATGTGTAGGTTTAAATAATCAACCTTGACTCATTGGCGTAGTAAGCTTATTATCAAGGGACTGTCCAGCAGTCCTATTTATAATTTATATATTAACTTGTGCTATAGGTATAAATAATGTTCATACCTACATAAATAAAACATCGAGTACGAAGAGGAAATAAATTTTAGTTTATTTTCAATATTGATTTTTCTATCCGTGTGGTGACGGGGGTAAAAATACAATATGTCACCTCCCCATCTCATCCCATGGGTGTCGTAAAAACCGACTAAGGAACTATCCGTGAATATTATCTTTACGAAATAAAAAAGAAGGAAAACTGAAAATTAAATCCTATACCAATCCGTCTGGTCAGCGTGGTATTAGTAGGCCAAGTATCCCTCCGTCACGGGAAGAGGCCCGTCCTTGCAGCAGGACATTAATGGGCTAGTATTCTTACTTCGGCACCATACGGAGAAAGTATGGTATGGTAACATATTAGAAGCAATAAATGGCCAGGGCGGCAAAGATAGGCATTACTCGAGCCGTCCCAGGTGACCTAACTCAAAGATATCTGCCAAATTCATTCTTACCGTCACACCATCGTCTGGATGAGATGGGGCGTTAGTAGAATTATTACTTCGTCATTATTTATTCTCCGTGTGGTGACGGAGTAAGAATACAATATGTCATCACCCCATCTCAATAATGTGTCGTAAAAACCGACTAAGGGGCTATCCGTGAATGTTATCTTTCGGTAATAAAAAGAAGAACAAATTGAAATTAAACTAAGTATACCAATCCGTCTGGCCAGCGTGGTATTAGTGGGCCAAGTATCCCTCCGTCACGGGAGGAGGCCCGTCCCTGCAGTGGGACATTAATGGGCTGTTATGATGATGGTGATTATTTATTTTATAAAAGAATCATATTTTTATTTACAGCGGATTACTAAATGAAGGTTTCGTTGACGAAGGTGACAATGAGAAGGGTCATGTCGAATGTGTCGATGCCATACACACACCCATACACTTAGAAGATGGATCTACACTACGTAAGTATTTTAGTGGTATCTTGTTTTGCCCAATGTACCACTGTTGGGAGTAGACTCATCTGGAAAGAATCTTGGCCTACAAATACCGCTTGACTCAGATTTATTGGTACAGGATTTGTTGCTTTTTCGTTCTCTAGCAACTATGCTGATTCATTATTTTTCTTGAAAATTTCGGTAAGAAAAAAACATTGGGAGAAGTGGTACCTACTCGAGGCAGGACTCGAAACTTAGTTGTAATGTTTACGGCTGTTGCGCCTAGATGGCGCTGTTACAGTTAGATTTTAAATTGCGAGGGCTAAAATGGCTATCGTGCCAAGTATCATTTTTACCCCTACAACGCTTTAGCGAGGCAGGGGTAACAACTTACGTACGTACAAACGCGCATACAAACAAATGGTACCAGAGTTCAACACAACACTGTTACATTAAGTTAATTTCTGTACCTATATTGTGTTAATGCCTGTACTTTTTTTGGAAAATAAATAAATATCAATATCAATAAGGTAGTTATCGTAATACAATAGTTATGTGAATGCGGTTAAGAGTAAAGGAATTATTTTTTGATATTTTTGATTTGAGATTATAAAAAAGAGAAACATTTGTTTAAAAAATTCCACACTTTTTATATTCCAGGCTGGCCAAAAACGACGTATGATTCAATTACGATTAGTAAGTGAGCTATACTTTGTAAAGGTAGCATGTTCTCTGTGACAGTTGTCATTAAAATTACGCCATCTTGATTTGTTTGACAGTAATGACAGAAATTGTCAATGTCATATTTTATGGGCATGTTGACGAAATTAGTGATGGGAATCTATCATCGTAACTAGACTAACGCTATCGATATTTTAAATAAATTAATAATTAATTATTTTCTTTTATATCTTCTCTACCTTTCTTTCTTTAAGGTTTTTTTTTTCATTTTTTTCTGTCTTATCTATAGGTAGCCTGCAACCTTAAAGATTATGATCTTGTCCTGCCTTGTCTAATTGATAAAGGTTTAAAACTTTTAACGGTTTTTTCATATAGGGTTTTAAGGTTTTTGCTTCTAATTATTATAGGGCTTTTTATAGGCTATTTTACAGGTTTTTAATCTAGTATTTTTCTCCATTAGACGTACAAAACTACAGATATTTCCGACATAAGAAACAGTCGCTCATATGGGATGGCAGTCGCGCGCAGTGGTGGCGGCTGGGCGGGATAGAGTGTGGGGCCACTTGTGGGCAGCTGTATGCGGCGGGGACTGTGCCGCCATCTAGCGAAAGACGAATTAGGATGTGAGTATGAAAATGTTTTTATCAATCTTTGTTTATAATTGATCCTAAAACAAAAACATATTTTCTGAAGTGGTCTTTTAAGATAATCACGTGGTGAGAATACAGGACAGTTATGTGCGAATGGCTGACAAAGGACTGCTTATGCGACCACCGCTCCATCTAGGTTAAAGATCGTGAAAGACTCGACGGCAGCGAACGCACTATTTATTGGGTCGATGAGATCCACAAATTAAATCACCGATTTGACGTTGGTTAGCCACTAGACAGCGATATCGTTTATGTATCACTGAAAACAAAACTGCGAGTGCCTCAAACAAATTCACGTGTAAAATAATATGAAATTCGTACATTAGTTTTAAAACAACTCTACTTTTTGTTCCCAGGCTAAACATCTACGGTTTAAACGAGATCGTAGTACCAGTCCAGTCCATCATGACACTAATACTCTTGGAAGTATTCAATCCATTCTATGTGTTTCAACTTTTCACAATCGCCGTGTGGTTGGCTGAGCCGTATTATTATTACTGCATTGCTGTTGTGTTGATGTCTACGTTCGGTGTTGCCACTTCTGTTATACAGACTAAAAAGGTAATTTATTTTTTGATTTAATTTTCTTTTGATTTTTGTTTGAACGGTTTTTTTTTCTTCTTTAAAAAAAGAAACATAAATATTTTTAGTAACACATAAAAGGGGGACATAGGGGGAAGATAGGGACAAACAAGCAACAGAAAACAGCAGAAAAAAAATAAGTAAAAATACTTACATTATAAATAGTATGTGAGAAGGTGGTTTGAATTTCACTGGCAGTTGTTTGATAAGGCCCTGGATATCTTTGTGGTCGATAAATGGATGTTTTTAGGCCCCGCGACACAGGACATTGCCCCATTTCCCCAAAAGCATTGATATAAAAAAAAGAATCTATAGATTGATTTACTCTTTCTATTTTCAATTTATTTTATTTCATTTTTAACAAACGTTTTATGTAATAAAAACTTCCAAAAATAGTGACAAGTTCAAAAAAGTATTCGTAATCTTTTTTAGAGTTGACTAGCTCTTACTAAAAGTCCTCTACTATGGGAACAGGATTTTACTTAAACTTGACTTTAAAGAATTAAAATAACTAATTTATACACACATACATAAACTCACGCCTTATCCCGTCCGGGTAAGCAGAGACGACAGAACGCCACTTGTCACGATTCTGGCAAACAGATTCGGCCTCGTCCACATTCATTAAGCGAGTCATACATGCGCGTCAGTTACGAGTGCTCTTTATTTGGCCCTTCTCCAATATGCAACCTATCTGGTCAGAATATGTTTTCCGTGGCCTACCCGCACCGACTAATCCTTTCACACTAGCCTTGTATACTTGTTTCGTCAAACGCTCATCGTTCATTCTCTCAATGTAACAAAACCAACGCAACATTCCTTTCAACTTATTATTCTGTTTTCTATTTATATTTTCAGAATCAAAGTAACCTCCGCGCTACAGTAGAAGCCCACGACACAGTCCAGTTGTGGGACGGGCGGCGCGTGGACAGTCGCATGGTGGCCCCCGGTGACGTCATACTGTTGCCAACGCGTTGCACACTACATTTCGACGCGGCTTTACTCAGCGGCTCAGCTGTTCTTAATGAGAGCATGCTTACTGGTATGTGTTATATAAAGTATGAAATCAAAAGTGTTTCATTAAAAAATAGTCAATTTATTATAAAAATATATAAATAAAAAATAGAAATTTTAATATGATGAAACTTTAAATATTATTATGTTTATTTGGTCATGAAAAATCCCACAGGGTGCAATTCTATGTCCTATTTATTAATATTACTTTGTTTTAGTTTTGCATTTAAGTTTACTATTTAACTTCCTTTCAATAATAGTACCATGCCTAAACAGGGTTCCCCTTTTCTTAATACTAAAAAATAAGAATCTTTTGAGTAAAACATTCAGAAGCATAAAAATCTCATTTCCTTTGACATGTCTTACTAAATTTCAACATCACGTAATAATTTTCCATCTTTTTGTCTAGGTGAATCAGTGCCAGTTACAAAGACAGCTTTACTAAGAGCCGACCATCCGTTTTCAATGAAGGAACACGCATCGAGCATATTATTCTGTGGCACCAGAGTTATACAAACTAGATATTATAACAACGAGCCTGTTAGGTTAGTATTATATAATATTTTGTTCTTCATACATTTATATAACGCCATTATGGGTACTAGACAGAGAATAAACATACCTACTTAATTTTTTTTAAAATACATACATGAAAACACCCAGTTCAATAAAACAGTCATTTTCGTTAGGTAGTTAGTAACCCCCGATTTCGAACTATAATTTTCAGGAACAAAAATGACAGTTTTGACACTTGATTAGTTGATTTTTACTTGATCAGTCATTCGGAAACCGGGGGTAAGTATGGTTAAATGTTGTATATCTTTGTACTAACTACTCTAGCTCATGCACTCTTGGCATAAAAGGAGACTCAAGGACTTTAAAGTCTAATATATCTAACTAAGAATGAAAACTTCATAGTATATTAGTAGTATCTTCGAAGTTTCCCCTCCAAATTTGAAGGAATTCCGTACCTTCAGTAGGGGATTCATCTACCATTATTTATAAAAAAATAATATCCGAAAATCATCTCTAAACACTATTTTAATAAGACACATTATCTCTTTACAGGGCTTTAGTACTCCGCACAGGCTACAACACCAGTAAAGGACAATTAGTACGCAGCATACTATACCCCGTACCGGCGGACTTTAAGTTCGACCGAGATTCATACAAGTTTATTATCATATTGGCCTGTATTGCCATGCTGGGACTCGCCTATACTATTGCTTTGAAGGTAAGAAATTCATTTACAGTCCTACCGTACATACATTATTATTACTTATAAATATATGTAACTTTCCTAAATGGGATGTAAATAAATAATTAAAAGATTAGGGATGATAATTAAATTATTTTAATAATATAAAAATGTTCGATCGTGATTTATTTATTCAGATTTTTAATGTGTTTATTTGTTGTTAGGCGTACCGTTCATTGTCCCCGGAGGACATAGCGATCAAGACACTGGACATTATCACCATTGTGATTCATTTATTCAAATTTTTAATATGTGTTTATTTGGTGTTAGGCGTACCGATCATTGTCCCCGGGGGACATAGCGATCAAGACACTGGACATTATTACCATTGTGATTCATTTATTCAAATTTTTAATATGTGTTTATTTGCTGTTAGGCGTACCGATCATTGTCCCCGGGGGACATAGCGATCAAGGCGCTGGACATATTTACGATCGTGATTCTTTTATTCAGATTTTTAATATGTATTTATTTGTTGTTAGGCGTACCGATCATTGTCCCCGGGGGACATAGTGATCAAGGCGCTGGACATAATCACGATCGTGATCCCGCCCGCCCTGCCGGCCGCCATGACGGTGGGACGACTGTACGCAGTGTCGCGACTCAAGCGAGCCAGGATCTCATGCCTCAACACTAGAGCCGTCAACGTTAGTGGCTCCATCGACTGTGTTTGTTTTGATAAGGTAATATACTCACTAAAAGAAGAAAGACAATGGGAAAAATTGGTACTCGATGCGGGACTCGAACCCGCGTCTCTGGACAATACGCGTCCAGCGCCATGATCACTAGGCCAACCGAGTAACCGTCTCGACTACCAAATTTAATCATTGCTTTATACGGCACCGGGCCGCAACTTAGAACTCAACTGTACAACGCCATCCAGAGACGCGGGTTCGAGTCCCGCATCGAGTTCCAAATTTTGTCCATTGTCTTTCTTCTTTTCGGATTTTTCTAGTTATACCTAAGCTTATAGGTGGAAATTATTTGTAATTTAAAATAGTCACTAGTTTGTACAGTTGTACTTCAGCTTTTAGCTTAGTTAAAAACCCGGGCGACATAGCGATCAAGGCGCTGGACATAATGCCGATCATGATCATAAGACACTACTACAAGCCATAAGTGTCAAAAATAGCCACTAGGGAATTTTAAACAAAAACTTAAAATAAAGACGTAGCGATCAATGCGCTGGACATAATTGACGATCGTGACTATATTTTGTGTATAATTTACCAAGAAATGCAAGATTTTTGTTTACCATCCATTGCCTTTATGTTTGGACTGTATTTGCGGTTCCATCAAGTTCGATAAAGTCATATACATAGTAGTGGATTCAAAATGATTTTTAACTTAGTTTAAGCATTAACATCATTCCTTATAACAGACAGGTACCCTAACAGAAGACGGGCTGGACATGTGGGGTGTGGTGCCAGTGTCGCACGCTCACTCGCCCGCTCGCTTAGCTCGCCCGCAGCGTGACCCCCGCCTACTCAACGAGTTGCATCCTCTAAAGCTGGCCATGGCGTCCTGTCATAGTATTACGCTACTTGACTCGGAATTGGCTGGAGACCCGCTTGATCTTAAGGTATTTACAGTTTTTTTTTACTAATGGAGAGTAATTTCGTAAGCAGAGAGTAGTTTTTAAATTGCCTCGGTGGCGCGACGTTAGCGCAAGCAGCTGCCGTGAATGAGGTCGCGGATTCGATTCCCACGCAGGACAGGTTTTTGTGGGATCCACAAATTATTGTCCTGAGTCTGGATGTTCTTAGTGTACGTTAAATTAATCTTTGTAAAAAGGCGACACATTAAAACATCATCGTTAATTCAGTGACAGTTATATTAATAGGATAGGATAGTATGTCTTTGTTTCTTCTTATTATTACTTTTTTCATACTCAGATGTTCGAATCAACCGGCTGGGTACTAGAAGAGCCAGACGTACCGGAATCCTCAAACTATGAAATATTGACACTCACCATCGTGAAGCCTAAAAAGACAGCTAATATTGACGTTGATGACATACACGTAAGTCTATGAACTAATAATGACAAATACTTGTATACTGTTTATTTATTACGACTTGATATAAGATATAAAGGTAAACAATCATGGCGTCGCACAGTGGATCGAAAATCGTTTTTCATAGACATAGAATTTTGAATGATTAAAGCTAAATTTTTTTGCTTGGAAGGAGTTCTGTTAATCATTGTTATACTATAAAATGGGATGTGCGACAATTGTGAGTACAAATAGGCAAGATATAATTTTTTTTTGAAAAATTTGTATGGGACTAACATATAAAATGTCAATATCTCCGTAATCACAAGTTTGGCCGTTATATCCTCGCACACGTATATAGTACTAATTATTTATGATTTTTTGATATACTTTGTTTTGCGGCACCACTTGCGATTTTTTTTTTTTAAATCGTCAAATTTTTTAATATTTTTTTATATTGATGACTGTTTGTAATGCTTAAAATATGCGATTATTAGTTCTAGTTTAGGGTATTTTATAAATCCTAACGCAAAACTTTCTAAGAAATCACAAAAGACTGTTAACCAAAACATTTTCACGTCTCAATACAACTTGCATGGTAATAATAAATTATATCTTTTTGAATAATATTAGTTACCATTACTGGTAACTAGGTAGTAGTTACCACTAATGGTAACTAATAACTAACTGAATGACCTCCGTTACTTCTAATGGTTAAGTACTCATTTGTTAATGACCTTTACTTTTAATTTCCGTTACTTCCGTTAATACTAATTAATACTGTAGCTAATTAGTTGTGTGTAATTTTAAAATTAGTTGTGATAATGATACCCTCATTACCACAGCTAATTATAAATTAGAAAAAAATAGTACCCTCATAATTAGTCAATACCTATAAATAATCAAAAATCAAATTATGTAGTTTCAGTTCATTTTGAGCACTTCTACTGCTAACAACTAATAGTATTCACCTACTCACTTACTTTCGAGGCCCGCAATAAAGACTTCAGAAGATTCAGGGAACATCATTCAAGGAAGAAGAGTAGACAAACATCTAACGAAGACATCCTCAACATGCTTCTTCTCTCATCTGATCCTCTGATTTCTTCAATAAGACCAAAACTGGATGCTCATAAGAAGCAGGTATACTTTAGAGAAGCTTTAGATCTACTCAAACATCAGGAACCTCCGACAGAGTTCTTGGATGTAATGGGAACTGTAGAGTCAGATTCTGAAGTGGATTCTGATGGTGGTGAAGAATTAGATTAATTTAACTTTTATTATTATAAGTAGTTACTTAATTATTATAATTTTATTTTCACTTGTACTTGACTTATATTTGTACTTACCTAAATCATTATTTTGTTAATTGTTTGATTCCAATTTGATATTTATTGTGTAATTATATCAATTTATTTTAAATTTCAGTGGATTTCATCTTTTGTTAGATTTAAGTATTTAATTTAATTTATTTTGAAGAATTTTATGATTTCTGAAATGTATATTTGATATTTATGACTTTATTATAATTTTTACATTAATAAAAAATCAATTGTTTCTAAACTTCTTTTTTAATTTTATAACCCGACTAATCTAAGTATCTAGATAAAAGTTTTTATCTTAATTTAATGATAGTTTTATACTATGGATCTGCGTAGTATAAAACTATTGTTGAGTTGATTAATTACGTATATTTGAAGCATTAAATATAGCCCATAAAAAATAATGATAATTCTGCACTAATTATTTAATTACGGAGCACTTAAACTTAATACATATTCTTTTGAGTGTATCCTTTCGCTAATTGCTTCATTAGGTATAGTATTTAGCACATCTGATCACCTAACGGAGGTCATTAACAAATGAGTACTTAACCATTACTAGATTAGATTGAAAAGATAATTTATTAATACCATGCAAGTTGTATTGAGACGTGAAAATGTTTTGGTTAACAGTCTTTTGTGATTTCTTTGAAAGTTTTGCGTTAGGATTTATAAAATACCTTAAACTAGAACTAATAATCGCATATTTTAAGCATTACAAACAGTCATCAATATAAAAAAATATTAAAAACTTTGACGATTTAAAAAAAAAAAATCGCAAGCTGTGCCGCAAAACAAAGTATATCAAAACATCATAAATAATTAGTACTATATATGTGTGCGAGGATATAACGGCCAAACTTGTGATTACGGAGATATTGACATTTTATATGTTAGTCCCATACAAATTTTTCAAAAAAAAATTATATCTTGCCTATTTGTACTCACAATTGTCGCACATCCCATTGTATAGTTTAACAATGATTAACAGAACTCGTTCCAAGCAAAAAAATTGAGCTTTAATCATTCAAGATTCTATGTCTATGAAAAACGATTTTCGATCCACTGTGCGTCGTGTCAACCACAGACTAAAGACTTTTTATTCTTTGACCTTTGAGAAATGTATAAATACAAATGTCAAATGGTGAAATTAATTTTTATCTGTGAAATTTGACGTTGGAAAAATTACATTTATTTAAAGTTTAAGAAAAATAGTAAATTTAAATAAAAAAGAATAATAGAAATAATAGAAAAAAAAAGAATAATAGTAAATCAAAGTAATTTACGTGTTTTCTATTGCATAAACGTTTAATGTTACTTTCCAGAAATTTTCATCTAAGTATATCAAAGTGTGCGATTGATATAAAAACTAGTGAATTTGCAATATGTGGTGTTTTCTTGGAACCATTCCATTACGACTCTGACTTAACTTGTCCGCTCCACAGCTACCGCTAGAGCTAGGCATAGTACAACAGTACCAGTTCGTGTCGTCACTACAGCGCGCCTCCGTGGTCACCAGAGTGTTAGGAGAAGACGTGCTAAGAGTCTATACTAAGGGTGCCCCGGAGATGTTGAAGACTTTGTGTGTGCCTAATACTGGTAAATATTATTTGTATAAATTGACTACTTAATTTAATACGTGAAATCTAAGATGGCCGACATGGAGTTTTTGCAAATGGCAGCGCAGATTTCATTTTTGGAACTAAATGTCTGCGCGAATTTCTCTAATAGTTAACGTCAGGGCGGTCATGTAAGATTGCGCGACTGTTAATTAGTAAACGTGTTTATTCTAGCGCATTACTGTTGTTCTGCGCAAAACCTCTTCCAGTTTCAAAGAGAAACCTGACTATAAACATGCTGGACAGACACTTAGAAAAAAATGTTTTCTAAATACTAGATTTATTCTTTTTAAAGACACACACTAGGGGTCAGGCCATGTTCGCGGGCCTCGGAACGCCCATACATTGATGGTAGCGGTGATTACAACTGGCTGCTATTACTGTATTTATCAAAAAATGCCTCGTTTTTACTAACAAAAATATTTTGATTTTTAATTTTAGTACCTGAAAATTTATTTGAAGTATTAAATTCGTACGCTGAGAAAGGATATCGAGTGATCGCTTGTGCCACTAAAGTTATGGAGGCGACAAGTAAACAGCTGCAGAAAATGACAAGAGAAGAGGTAATGTTTCATCATAACAGCCCATTAATATTCCACTGCAGGGACGGGCCTCCTCCCGTGACGGAGGGATACTTGGCCTACTAATACCACGCTGGCCAGACGGATTGGTATAGGGTTTAATTTCAAGTTTTCCTCCTTTAATGTAATTTATTTATTTATTTATTTGTATATTACACACGACAAATTACAATTAAAACAATACACAACAAAAGATACAGAGATATGATCTAGATTGTAACTCAATAATGTATGTAACTAGCAAAACAAATGTAATAAACAAGGAAATTATATAAAATCTAGACGAATCATTACCAATAACTTAAAGCTATGAGTAGATGAATTATAATTAACTAACGAATAAATAGAGCTACACAGTTCAAAGACTTATTAATTAGAGACATGAACATAGGTACTTAATTCTAGTGTTAGTATTAAAAGGTTGAAACAGTCTAACTCAACACCGTGGTTGAGCCAGAGTTGCTTGGGTTGGATTTCGGATAGAGGATATCTTTTAGAGTTCTAATGTAAGAAGACAATTTCGGTGTGAAGATGTCAAGTTCCGAATTATTCCTTGCCATTTCGTTATACTGTCGAGCCATTCTTACTAGGGGATTATAAAAGGAAGTATTATTTTTATAAGTTTGTAGAGTGAAAAGGTTTACGGTTTGGGATCTCCGCGCACTATACTTCGTATTAAAAGCCATCTCGGAGAGCAATGCAGGAGCATCAATATAAGAATGTATAATTTTATATAAATAAATGAAATCGAAATACTCCCGCCTTGCTTCCAACCTTTGTACATTGAATTTGGACAATCTAGCATCATAGTCGAGATTAGTACGGCCTATGTGTTGACGGTAGCATAACATTCTTAAACACTTTTTTTGTACCCTCTCTATTTCCTCAATGTGCACTTTATAGTGCGGAGACCAAATAGGGCTACCGTATTCAACGACACTTCTGACAAGAGTATAGAACAAGTAAAGCAACGACTGAGGCTTCTTAAAGTCCTTTGTTGATCTAAACACAAATCCAAGCAGTTGATTGGCTTTGGTTGAGATGTAATCGTAATGATTACGAAATGTAAGCTTATCGTCAAAGAGAATACCTAAATCCTTGACAACGCTTGATCTTGCAAGTAGCTGGCCGTCAATAGCGTAATCGTGTACTATCTTATTACATTTGTTAGTGTACGTTATAACAAAGCATTTACTGATGTTAAGGTTCATAAGATTAGTGCCACACCATTCTGAAACAGTATTCAGGTCATTTTGTAAGAGAGTACAGTCGCTAGCAGAGTATATCGTTTTAAACACTTTTAAATCGTCGGCGTACAGTAGAGACTCACATTTTAATTTGTCTACGAGATCATTTATAAAAATGATAAACAAAAGTGGTCCCAAATGGGACCCTTGTGGGACGCCGGAGGTTACTGGCATTGGGGACGAGAGAAAGCCCTTTAAAGCAACCAGTTGACTTCTATTGGTCAAATAAGAAGTAATCCAACGGAATAAACTACCATGAACTCCGTAGAGGGCAAGTTTGTCACAGAGCAGTTCATGGTTGACTCTATCAAACGCTTTCGAGAAGTCTGTGTAGACAGAATCAACCTGACCACGTGCAGCAAAACTCCTACATAGATAGTTTTTGTACTCTAAAAGATTCGTGACGGTCGACCTACCCCTAACAAAACCGTGCTGCCTATTAGCTAGAAGAGGCCTAACATGGTTGTACAAGTGACTGTAAACCAAAGACTCGAATAACTTAGCGAAGCAGGACAAGATGCTAATTGGTCTATAGTTTTCGCAACGAGACTTATCCCCTTGTTTGTAGATGGGAATTATATGCGCTGTCTTCCATCGGTTCGGAAAGATTCCAGAGTTAATTGATTTATTAAATATTATATTTAAAGGCACACTAAGCTCTTTACCACATTGTTTAATAAATGATGGAGGAAGTTGGTCTGGTCCCCTACATTTATTCTTATCGAGAAGTTTTATTTTAGTGATAATGTCATCTTCAGTAACAGAAATATGTGAAAGCGTATACGCAGCTCTGTCATTTATGACCATATCATTTTTATTTGATTGACGCGAGGATGATGTGGCATTTTGCGCGTTCGAGCTAAAAACCGATCCAAAGTAACTAGAAAACAACTCGCACATGCCATACCCATTTGATGACGAATCGTTACCATAATTCATAACATCTGGCACCGAACTATGACCCTTTCTATTATTGACGAATGTCCAAAAGTGTTTAATATTGTTACTCATAGATTCTTCTGTTGAAGCAACATATTGTCTATAACATTGATTCGCCATCTTTTTAAACCTGTCACGTAGCAAAGAAAATGTGTCGTAATCCCGAGGGTTATTGAATTTTTTAAATAACCTATGATATTTGTTCTTTTCTTTGTTGCATTTAATTAAAGGCTTGCTAAACCAAATCGGATAGTTAGTCGGCTTTGAAGTTGTAAGGGGTGTGTGTATTTTAATTACATCAAACAGCTTCTCATAAAAAATATCCATGCATACATCTACGTCTGGAGACGACAAGATGTCTTGCCAATTTATGATACTTAGTTCAGACCGTACAGCTTCATAATTACACTTGGAAAAGTTCAGTTTACTTTTACTTAGTTTGTTTAAGCGTTTTCCCGTTTTACTAAGGAAAGGAAACTCGAATTCGACCGCAGGGTGGTGCCTGTCCATCAGGCTCAGCGGACACGCCTCACTAACCAATAACGATTTAACTGTCGAGAGAACCAAATCCAGGGCGCGGTTATTTACGTTAGTAATATTGTTACATTGAGACAAATTGCAGATTGAAATAAATTCCTTTAGAAGTGACAGTTTTTTACTATGGGAGGTCTGTGATGGCCCGACAGTACCAGAAACTAAGGCAGAAAAGTCCGGGGTGTTAAAATCTCCGATGACAAGACAATTCTCGTCAAGGCATTTATTTAATATTACATTCTGGCAATTAGAATAAAATTCATCCAACATTCCACTACCTATGTCCGGCGGAAGGTAACAAATACAAATATTAAGATTCGGTATATTGCTATATTCCGGTATAATCGTAATCCAGATATCCTCTAAACCGCTCTCCCAGGATGTCTGACGGATGACCTGAAAACATTTCTTTATTGCAACAAGGACACCGCCGCCCTCTATTTTCTTAGAGTTCGTGTCAATGCGATCTCTTCTAAAAATATTATAACGAGCATCTATAATTTCTCCATCGAAAACACTTTTGTTTAAGTTTGTCTCCGTCAGGCATATCAAATCATAATTTGAATTTAGTAAATTTAGATAAAATTGTGATAATTTAGAGCGAAATCTATTGACATTCTGATAATACACACTAAATACATTACAAAAGATAACTAGAACATAATAGTAAAATATTTTAATAACAAGAAGAACAATTTAAAGTTTACTGAGACAATCTGTATTTTTTATAAGTATGGCTGGGCATTGTTCATTTTTACGAATGTATATTTGTCCAAAACGCACCCAAACAAATTTAAAGTTCCGTTCTTTACAAAACTTCCTTGTAGCACTATGCAACTGTTTCGCTTCCGGAGAAAGATGCTCGGCCACATAGATCCTGCAAGTTTCTCCCGTAAAACCAAGGTGAGCTGAGGCGAGTTTTTCTTTCGGGTGAACTTTATTAAATCTCGTCACAGACGATAAAATAAGATCTCGGAGCCGCTGCGATGACAGAGAAACTAGAATATTTCGTGGTCTTTTAGAAGATGCATCTATCTTAGCGATGCGGCGGCAGGCTCTCACTTCGCCATCAGGGATGACGACTTGTAGACAATTACAAAGTTTATTAAACAGATCCATCAAATTCTCGTTCTTATTCTCAGGAACCTCGTGAATTTCTAGATTTAGATCGCGTGAGATTTTTTCAATAGCTTGTACTCTGGAATTTAGCTTGGCCAACGAACCCTGCGTGCTTGAGAGGTCAGTTTGTAATTTTTTTATCTCAGAATCCTTTTCTTTAATTTCCGATCTCAAGTCTATCTGATCCGCGTGTAAATAATCAGTTGTGGCTGTAAATTCGCTTTTTAGATTTTCAATAGCCCGATTAACATGCACCATCACCGTTTTTTCTATATCCGACCTTAAATTAGTCATAAAAGAGGAGTCTGGTGCCAGCTTTAAGTCAAATAATTTGCCAATGGCGTCCAACGTTACCGGCCCACTTATTGATTTAGCTCCTGCCATTTCACTAGTAGCACCATTCGTAGAGCTATCCTGAGCCTGATTATTGAAGGAAAGATTCATAGAATCATTCAAAATATGCTCGTTAAGGCGTTGCGGGCGGCAAGGAGAATCGTCGTTAAATCTTCGTCGGGTAACATTTTGACAATAGGGACAGCTTAACGATCTTATTTGCTCATTGGTTAGTTCCTTAGATGCTTCCAAAGTTAGGTTCAGGCAATCGAAACAATATTCCGATTTACATGTGTTGCATTTCAAGAATTGTTTTTCCTTTAATTTGGATTTACAGCCGTGACAGTGCATATTATAAGTAATATTCGATGTATGTACAATGCAAATACAATTTTTCTTGCAGTTTGAGTAGTCTTGGTACAGTGGTCAAGTTTGTTAACCAATCAATTAAACCCAATTTGTGAAGTGGCAGTATGAGAGAAATTCTTTGCCTAAAATCTGAACTGTCGGAGGGCAAACTAAACGCTTCCGCACTGACTGACGTTTACAGCGTATGACAAGTGACACTCGTCACGTCACATGCAGTGAGATAAATAATTTGTAAATATTGTGATGTTTCCGGCAAGGTTTCTTATAATCACCCTTCTAGCGTTAGAAAAAAACAATTTTAAATAATAACTGCCGCTGATGGTTATTGAAATTTACTGAATTTTGCCAAAAAACAATGTGTAACTACGAAAATAGTGAGTTGACTTGCCAATCTGAGGTAATGATGTTTCGTCTTCAGTATATTCACTGTCTTTACAACACTTTAGATGACAAAAACTTGTAATTATACCGAGCTCGTGATTTATACGTATACTTGCTATGCGTCCAAACCGGAAGCCGCAAACCGGAAGTAATGTTTAACTTCACTCTATTTTAAGACCGTTATACATATTGAGAGTTGATAACACCCTATCAGAAGAAGCAAATCATAATGTTTTAACAGCTCCTAATAGATACCGGACTGTTTGTATTTCGTGCGACAGAGTATGTTTAAAGTTTGAATGGGTATTCAGTTTCCCTCCATTCTTTTTCAATGTGAAACATTCTCGAATAGTTTAATTCTGTATACAGGATTTATTTAAATAAGATCGGTGCATTAATTTCGACGCAAGGTAGGGGAAATCTTTACTAAACAGAAACAAAAGAAAAACATCGATAAATAACCGTCCGAAGAAATTACCGTTTTGAATGGTTTTCATCTCTTTTTATCATAAAAGAGTGACGTTTTTTAAATTTTATAATTCGTTCATCAGTTACGTTACGTTAAAATAGAGTAAAAAAAAGGATAAAAAAAGAACAGTTTTTTGTTATGAAAGAACTTTCTTTCGCCACGATTGTTGTTGATTTATATTGGACTGCAATTTGTAACTGAATCATTTTTCTAAAAATTATTTAAAGATCGGAAGAAAAATATAATATTATACTTTACAAAAATCTGCAGTAATCTTCAGATATTAATCCAGATTTCTTTGATTTCGATACACCAATGATAACAAAATTAACATTTGTTTTTAGGTGGAATGTGATTTGGAGTTCTTGGGTCTTGTGATAATGGAGAATCGTCTGAAAGGTGCCACTACAGGAATTATCAGAGAACTGAAAGAGGCTAATGTACACGTTGTAATGATTACAGGTAAGTGCAGCATAGCAGACTTAGAATGTCCCATTGCAGGGATATCAGTCAATTCTTACTGCTTTGAAAAACTTATCAATTACCGGTTCCATTGACGTTGTGCTGATTACCTAATACTCAAGTTGAATTTCTCACCCGTAAATCTATTACAGCATAGTCAATCAAGCATTATACATGATGATTGATTGATGATTTAGATCTGTAAGGCAGGGTTACAGTAGCTGATCAGGTGCAGAGTTAAACTGGCATACATGATGTTTTCAAACGTAATTTCCATGCAAAAATGAACTTACTCTATTGTGCAGAAGATTCAATTTCGTTTAGCACAATGTGAATGCTTTCGGATGCGTTTCGCCGCTTTCTGTTTAAAGGTGAATTGTTTATAAGTTCAATGTTTAATTTGCAGACTATTATACAATCGAGCTTTCGAGCCCATTAATGTCCCACTGCAGGGACAGGTCTCCTCCCGTGACGGAGGGACACTAGGCCTACTAATACCACGCTGGCCAGACTGCTTGGTATAGGGTTTAATTTCAACTTTAATTTTCAACAAAGATAATATTTACGGTTAGTCCCTCAGTCGATTTGGTGAGATGAGAGATGTGAGATGGGGTGGTGACATATTGTATTCTTACTCCGACACCAAACGGAGTCAGAGCTAGTCAGAGAATACTATTATATTTTTTTTTAGGAGACAACATATTGACAGCAGTAAGCGTAGCACGGGAGTGTGGTATACTGCGGAATGACGAGCGCCTAGTGTTGCTGCAGAGCGATGTGGGCGGGAGTCATCCACCCATGATCTATTGCGACAGCACCCTGCATGGGGTAAGCACAACTTTCTCTAAGGGTCAATTTCCACTGATAAAGCAGGCGTTTTTTTTGAGACACTGTTTAAATCTTATCTGTCATCGTGATTCATAGTCATATGAAGGCAAAGGAGGTTGACGTTGACGTTGGAGGAGGACGCGAGGTTGGAAAAGAAGAAAAAAAATGGCACTCTAGACGGGACTCGTACCCGCGTCTCTCTGGACTATACCCGTCCAGCGCCAGGACCAACTAGACCACCCGAGTATCTGTCTTGATTATCAAATTTGACCATTGCTATATACGACGCCACTAGCGCGCGCAACTTAAAACTCCATTGTAACAACGCCATGTAGGCACGACAGCAATTACAACATTGAAAGTTTCACTTGTCTTCAAAAGTCACTTGCTCTTATAACCGCTGCTCATTCAGACGTGCGGATCCTTTAAATTCTCTCCACCTTCTCTGTTCTGTGCCTCCATTATCCATCGGTTGCCTGTGTAGCGGCAACTTATTTAACATAAACGTAAATTTAACGCTTATAAAATTTATGCTCTTGACGTAGTTTAGGAATTACACAAAGAATCTAAGACCTGTCCTGGGATTGCAGGGCAGCCGCTGCAGGAGCACAAATGTGAAAAATCATCAACCGAATAGTTAGCATCAACGTTAAGTTAGTCGAAAGTTTAGTTCGCCGAATGTCCAGATGACCAAAACTCCATTTGACCGAATGTTCACTTGGTCGAATATCCAGTTGACCGAAACTGGAGGCCATTTGGCTAATGTTCAATTGGTCGAAAGTTTAGTTAGCCGAATGTTCAGTTGGCCGAATGTTCAGTTGACAGTAAATTTATTTGGCCGAATGTCCAGTTGACAAAAAGTTTAATTGGCCGAAAGTTTGTATGGCCGAATGATCATTTGACAGAAAGTTCATTTGGCCGAAATTTTAATTGACTGAATGTTCAGTTGGCCGAATGTCCAGTTGACCGAAAGTTTATTTGGCCGAATGATCAGTTGGCCAAATGTTCAGTTGACAGAAAATCCATTTGGCCGAAAGTTTAATTGGCCGAATGTCCAGTTGACCGAAAGTTTATTTGGCCGAATGATCATTTGACAGAAAGTTCATTTGGCCGAAATTTTAATTGACTGAATGTTCAGTTGGCCGAATGTCCAGTTGACCGAAAGTTTATTTGGCCGTATGATCATTTGACAGAAAGTTCATTTGGCCGAAATTTTAATTGACTGAATGTTCAGTTGGACGAATGTCCAGTTGACCGAAAGTTCATTTGGCTGAATGTTCAGTTGACAGAAGGTTCATTTGGCCGAAAGTTTAATTGACCGACTGTCCAGTTGACCGAATGTTCACTTTGTAGAATGTCCAGTTGACCGAAAGTTTATTTGGCCGAATGTTCAGTTGACAGAAACTCCATTTGGCCGAAAGTTTATTAGGCTGAATGTTTAGTTGGCCGAAAGTTTATTAGGCTGAATGTCCAGTTGGCCGAAAGTTTATTAGGCTGAATGTCCAGTTGACCGAATGTAAAGTTGCCCGAAAGTTTAACTGGCCGAAAGTTCAGTTAGCCGAATGTTCAGTTGGCCAAATGTCCAGTTGACTGAATGTCCGCTTGACCTAACTTTTTTTTATTTTTTCTAAATTTCCAATTATATCCAAAAGAATAATTTATAGCCCATAACAATTCGGAAAAAAGAAGCTTGCCATTAGTAAATAAAATATCGAAATCTGATAATTTCTTCCGAAGATTTGCAGTAACATACAAACTCTTTACATGTACAGGGTGTCCAGTAAAGAATGGATATATAGAATAGTCTATCCATCACTAAATACAAAATTCAATTCGAAGGAGTACATCCTGAGATTAGCGCGTTCAAACAAACAAACCCTTAAGCTTTATATATTACTATAGGTTTAACTTTTTTCATGTCTTTGCAGGCTACAGTAGGACGTCGTTGTCCACTAGACCACGAGTGGATGAGCGTGGACAGTGGGCACGGCTCATGGCGTGGCTCGGGCTCTGCTTGCGGCTCGGGCTCCAACACTAACTCTTTTGACGTGGAAGCCCACGACAATGAGCCTAGATATAAGATTGTTATGACCGGTGATACTTGGAAGGTCAGTTTTAAATATTACAATGGATTTAATGAATATAAACTGTTTGATTTTTTTACTGTTTTTTTTTGTATTTTTATATCTATTTTTGTCCTCCTTTGATTTTTGTAGTATATATTTCCTTTTCTATAGTTATATGACGTTTAATATAGTCCAGAATCCTGAGCACAATGTTTCACTTGATTTTTTTCAAGCATAGGTATTTTTCGTAAGAAACAAGATAATGGCTATCAAAGGTAGCAAGAATACGATATAATATCAATTTTATAATTTACAAATATCGATTATTGATTTTAAAATATTTTATTAACTATTTTCCTATTTAAAAAAGAACCTTTAGATTTAAATTCATGAACATACCTATACTCGTATTAATTTTTTTTTAGTATTTCGATATTGTTGCTAATTTAATAATATTATTTTTACTTTTTTTTCTTAAGGTTCTCCGTGACTACTACCCCAACATGTTATCTCGAGTAGTATCAAGAGGTGCAGTATTCGCTCGTATGACTTCTGACCAGAAACAACAACTTATTGTTGAATATCAAGCACTCGGTTATTATGTTGGTACGTATACACGCCATAAAAATTGGTCCAAGTGACAACTTTGTTTGACGTTGTCTGATTGGTTGCTAAACTGTCAAATTTCACATTAATGACATTTAAAATGCAATCAATGACATCACGATTTATTACAATGGAGTTCCCCAAGGTAGTATCAAATCTTATGAGGGGGTTCTCCAGGGTAGGGCATCGAGTCCTATGACGGAGTTTCACAGGGTATTGTAATTGTATGCTATAAAGCGAACTCGTTCTGCAGCGATGTGTGGTGACGGCGCCAACGACTGCGGCGCCCTGCGCGCGGCGCACACGGGCGTGTCGCTGTCCGAGCTGGAGAGCAGCGTGGCGGCGCCCTTCACCTCGCACGCGCCTGACATCGTGTGCGTGGCCAGAGTGCTGCGGGAGGGACGCGCCGCGCTCGCCACCAGCTTCGGAGTCTTCAAGTTCATGGTCGCCTACTCCCTCACTGAGTTCTTCTCTGTCGCCTTCCTCTACTACTTCGACGCTAACCTGACGGACTTCCAGTTCTTATTCATAGATGTCGCCTTAATCGTCAATTTTGCCTTCTTCTTCGGTATGACGGAAGCTTACACCGGGAAACTTTGCAAGAATCCTCCCTTGACATCCCTTTTAGGATTAATACCGCTGTTTTCTCTTTTTGGACAATTGTTTCTCATAGGTGTGGGACAGTACCTAAGTTATTACGCGTTGACTTTCTTCCCTTGGTACGTTAGACATACTTACGAAGGGGACGAAGCCAACGAATGCTGGGAGAACTACGCCATTTTTGCTGTATCCATGTTCCAGTATATAATTATGGCTATAATTTTCAGTCATGGTGCCCCTTATAGAAAGTCTGTGGTGACGAATAAACAGCTTATGATTAGCATGATGATTATGACAGCTATTTGCGTTTACATAACAGTAATGCCCGCGCAATGGATAGCTAATTTCCTTCAACTTAGAATGCCTAACGATACATTACTGTCCTACATTGTATTAGCTATAGCATCGTTCCATTTACTAGTAGCCTTATTCTTCGAAAGAATCATAATAGAATACTTAATGGAGTACAAACGTTTTATACCTAACTTCATAAAAGAGAAACATATAAGAAAAACTCCACATTTACGTATAAAAAGGCAATTGACAGATATGGATTATTTAGATTGCGAATCTTCTATTAAATATGACAAGGAGAATAGTGATTCGGCGATAGATTCTTCGGGTAGATGAAAATTAATTATTTATTCCTTGTGTAAATATCGTCGCAGAAAAAAGCGTTTATTATTATGTAATATATGTAAATTTAATTCGCGTAATGTTGCTAGAATATTGTTGTTTAAGTGTTGCCATGTGTTGAATAGAAATAAGATTTTTGGGAAAGCTGTGGCGATTTTCAAATAATGTTTTTAATATACTACGGTGAAAGGAGATACCTATAAGTACTTGTGTCATAAACATTCCGTACATAGTTATAAAAAATTTGGGCAAAATCTACGAATATGGCTGTAGCTTGCAGACAAACCTTTCAACATTCATAAGGGGTGCTGTGTATTATCAAAATAATTTAAGCATTTTATTATACACACATCAAAAAAGTCTAAGCAACATGCATGATAATTACAAATTTACCATTTATATTAATTTATTTTACCATTTATTTTAATTATAACGTTGTATTTTATTTTTAAAATAATATTTTTAGGGTTCTATGATGTAAAAATAACAGCTGTTTTCTTTATAAGTTCTTTTAATAACAGAAATTAACAATATTAGAATATACAGGTACATAAGAAACTAAACTTTTTTTTTACAAATTGAAATTTCTTAAGAAAATGAATTTATTGTGAAAGAATAGGACAATTTAATACAAAGTATGGCCTCCTCTGCTATTCAGAACTTGTCGGCAACGATTATTCATTGAATTAATGAGACTGTTTATGTCATCTTGCGGTATTCGCTCCCAATGGAATTGTAGCAAATCCTTCAGCTGTTGGGTTGTTGTCACTCCGTCCAAGTCCTTCAAAACACGTCTCTGGAGCATGTCCCATGCGTGCTCGATGGGGTTGAGGTCTGGCGATTGTGCAGGCCAGGGCAATACCTGGATGTTCTCCGTTGCCAAGTATTCACTGGTTCGCCGAGCTGTATGTGAACGCGCATTGTCATGCATTAACGTAAAATCGGAGCCAAAGGTTTGTGCAAATGGATGGACATAAGGTATGAGAATATCCTCAACGTAATTTTCAGCGTTCATGTTTCCATTTACAAAAACGAGCTCAGTTCGCCTGTTCTTCATAATACCCGCCCATACCATAACTGTTGAGCCGCTGTATGGATGAACTTCCTGAACGCACCTTAGTCTTTCAGTATTTCCGGGTCGACGGTACACTCGCACCCTTCTTGTATCAGGCCTAAACCCGAATCGCGACTCATCGGAAAACATAATTTTATCCCATTGTTCCTGGGTCCATGTTATGCGTTCTCTACACCATTCATTTCGACGAGCGCGATTCCCGTGACGTATCGGTGGGCACCTGATAGGGCGTCGAGCTCGTAGGCCGTACTCATGCAGTCGATTTCGCACAGTTTGGGGACTTACATCAACACCACTTGAATTTTGTAGCCTCAAACTTATCTCTCGAGCGGTTAACATCGGCTGGCGTCTTGCAGTCAGTTGTATGTACCGGTCTTGCCGAGTGGTTGTACTCCTTTTACGGCCTGGATGCTGTTCAGCGGGTTCCCCTGTATTATTGTAGCGCTGCCAAAGACGACAAATAACACTTCTATGAATACCAAAATGTCGAGATACCTGAGATTGATTACTTCCCGCTTGCAACATCCCTACAGCTCTTTGCATTTCATCTGCCGTCAAATGACGTCGCTCCATGACGTAAAGAATATCTAACAATTCAATTTTGTCGCCAACTGTATTTAAATGGTTGGTAAAATTATAAAATCAAGACTAAAACGTAGCAATTAACATGCACTCAAATTCAAACAAATTCGCAGTCATTTGAATTTTATGAAAAAAAACAAAACATAATCGAAATTTTTTTTTTACAACCAGCCAGTATGTCATCAATAACAAAAAAGTTTACTTACCTATACACTTTGAGTGAGTAAATACTTAGAAATTAATTAATATAAATGGTAAATTTGTAATATCATGCATGTTGCTTAGACTTTTTTGATGTGTGTATTTCGAAAAGAAGAAAGACAATGGAAAAATATTGTTACTACGAACCTGCGTTTTCGGATATTACGCCTCCGACGCCATTTTTATATAAGAGTAGAAAGGTTTGTGTTATTTTTTTAACTAAGTGATTAGATCTTTTACAGCTAATAGGTTCTGATGTAATGTAGCCTAGAAATTAATTGAGGCGTTGCCGTTGGTTTCCTTGCGCTAATGATTGTAGCTAATTAAATTACATAGAGTAAATCACGATCTTATAATATTTTAAATGTGTTATAATGAAATAATAATAAACCACGATCTATTATTATTATAAATGTTTTAGTTCTTGAATGCACTCAATAATATTGTGAGTATTGAGATGAGAACTATTTTATTTAAGTTAAATAAAATAATGTTAACTAATATTCACACACACATTCGTTATTGTTCTTAACAATTGCAAGTGAAAATCTCTACCTTGCCTTATTGTTATCTTAACGCTGGGAAAATCAATAAAACACTAACCCCCGGTTTCCGAAATACTGATCAAGTCAAAATCAACTAATCAAGTGTCAAAACTCGTGTCAACATTTAATCATTACCACACACTTCATTATGAGTATTTTATATTCTTGCCTTTATTTAATTAATTATATTTATTTTAATTAATTTATTTATTGACAAAAAAGACTTTTAAAAACCTCTTCTAATATTTGATTGTAGTATTACTCTCTCAATTAATAAAAGTAATACTGGTATAAAATATACTTTTGAATGTTTTCTAATGGTAATAATGTGGATATTTTAAGTTGTTTTGAAGTCTCTGTCACAATTTGTAAGCATTACATTTATTGTCTTTTTATACAAGCATATCATTTAAAATATCTAATGTATATTATGGTAATTAAATATAATGTCTAGTAAAATTTAGGTACAAGTATCAACTTAAGGAATAAGTTAAAGAAATTAATAAAGCAATAATATCACATGATATTTTGTAGTTAGACAATAAAATGTTTTAATATTTATAAATCATCATTTCAGCCCATTAATGTCCCACTGCAGGGACGGGCCTCCTCCGTGACGGAGAGATAAGTATCTCTCCGTCACGGATATTATAGGCCAAGTGGCCTACTAATACCACGCTGGCCAGACGGATTGGTATAGGGTTTAATTTCAAGTTTTCCTTCTTTTTACTTCGTAAGGATAATATTTACGGTTAGTCCCTTAGTCGCTTTTTACGACACCCATGGGATGAGATGGGGTGGTGACATATTGTATTCTTACTCCGTCACCACACGGAAGTATATTTATAAATAAGTATATAATAATGTCATAATGTTTAAAATGTAAAAGCAATCCTAAATCGTGGTGCATCTACCTAAATAGTTACCAAAATAATGTGGTTACAATTTAACAATAAGTTAGTTATACTAGAAGACTTTTTGTGTAACTGTATTTTAATAGATTTAGAAATCTATTAGTTAATGTCATAATTTAATGATAATTTAATTTACGTGATATAGAACAATTTAATTTATTTATTATAGCACAAAATATAGATATAGAGGATAAGCTATGCCCGAAGTTTACATGACTTTATATCGTAGAACATCGTCTAATTCTATAGGAAACTAGCAAACCCGGCGAAATCCGTTTCGCCACCAGATGGCTTCGTTTTATGTAACATTTAATAAAAATCCCGCTTTAAATCCTGCTTAGCTTTCTTCATACCAAAGATACAAAGGTATAATCAATGTCTGTAACATTGATTATACCGACGACCTCTATGCGGCCCTGTTACGACAAAACACTGCAACCCGGGTTACAGCGTTTTGTCATAACATGATTTAAAATAATCTGCTGCATGTCAACTTGCTACTAGTTCAATCAAAATTTCAATATCACTTTTTCTAACTGAAATATTCTTAATAACATTTTACTGCAACCCAAAATTTTAACTAAAAATCTAGACAAAACGCTGCATACTAGACTGCAGTGTTCTACCGAAATCGTAGCGAGCGGCGAACCTCTTATTATTTCAACAAATCGCTGCAAACTCGGGTTGCCGCGTTTTGTCAAAATAATATACGATAACTTACTAAATAATTGATTTGAAGTTAATTACACAGTTTAATTTACAAATGGTTTTCGGTTTCGGTTTTTCGGTACGTTTGGAAATTGGCTTATTTACTGTAGATATGCAGAAATGTATTACCATGCCAAAATTATATATTATATATGTAATAAAGATTTCTTCTTTAGCAGAAAATTAAATTTGGTTAATGAAACCTTTGGCAGAATAGGTAAAGGAAATAAAGTGGTGACGACTATATTGTGGCACGAAGGCGAATTTGGACGTAAAGCATTTGACTAGGCAACAGTATGTTTTATTCATAAAAAAAACTCTGTAGAGATTATAAAGGGGTAGTTTTTAACGCAGACAATTGCAACACCCAAACATTTGACATGATCTTGGTATTGTCCATGTTTATTTTAAGACCCACTTGTTGAGAGACTCTGAGGTCCCCGAGCATTGTGTTTAGGTCTTCCACGGTCTCGGCCATGACCACAATGACATCGGCATTTGTAGACGTGTCTCATAAGACTGATGTGTCTGTAATTCTGAAGGAGCGTTCTATCGCCGTTTTTCATGATCAGTACCACCACACCTCTCTCTCCTACGCCTTTGGCTTTTTTCCAGGTGGTTGTGTTGGAGTGTATAACTGCCCGAAAAATTTCCAAATCTCTTCTGGAAGTTCAGGCTTTGATGACATTATTCTGCCACACCGAGTGAGCCACCTTGAGCCTAGATAGTTGGCTCTTGCAAACACTTTTGAGTCCTTGTTTCGCTCAATGGTTTCTTTAATACAAACTATATTAAAATTCCGAAAGTCGCTAGTTAGTGACTTTGAGATCTGCCGATAGAGCCGCCTATACTGTTCAGCGTCGTCTGGAGACAGCAGTGCCATCTTAGGCCTTTGTTCTAGGAGCGACAGAGTGTGGTTGAAGATCTTTTTTGATCTTCTCCGGTGCTGGGTTTTTCATGCACCGAAACGAATGTACGGAGAGCTTCCACAAACCGTTCGTGATATTCATCCGAACCCACGCTCTCGCTGAGCCTATTGAAGTGGTTGTGCCTCTCACCATCCAGTGATCACTACCAGTTTTCACCGAATTGATCACTGTTTTGTCGACATGATGAAGTCTATCTCAGTTTTTGTGACACCATCAGGACTAAGCTGGGTCCACTTACGGTAGTTACGCTTCTTGAAGAAGAGGTTCATCATAATAAGTCCCTCCCTCTCCATGAAGTTCGCAAGCATTTGGCCCTGTGGATTTCTTTGCCCATACCCAAAAAACCTACTCTCAACTCATTTTCACTTCTACAGCCCAGCTTCGCGTTAAAGTCCCCCATGACAATGGTGTAATGGGTCTTAAAGGTATGTATGTATGGCTTAGGAAATATCCTTATACATTTCTTCCACCTCATTGTCGGCATGAGCTGATGTGGGATCGTAAACTGGTTTACGATACTACCTCAGCTTTCATACCTTCAACATACCAGCATTACCTTCAACGAATATCGTTTGGTAATTCTGCCGAGAAGGTACGCTACCCTTGAAGACACACTTTCGATCTTCACCACGTTATTTACGATTACGATTTATGGACGAAAAGCCCAACACCACCCTGGAACTGTTGGTCGCCCCCCGGAAATAGCAGGTTACCGGACTTCAGGATTATCGAATCCTCCCCTTGTCTCCGAACTTCCGATAAGCCGACGATATCCCACCGTAACCGGCTCAATTCTTTCTCCAGTTCTACGACCTTCTCATCGGTACGCAGTGTGGTGTGTTGTATATTGCCAGGGCCAAAGGTCGGTTGTTTTGGTAGCCTGACCTCCCCCGGAGATTCTTCGCTCCCCCTACTTTTTGTGTGTTATCATTTTGAGGGGTTTGTTGGCCTACTAAGAAGAACACACCAAAAGGTATTTCTCAAAAAAATAAAGATGATTTAAAAGATTTATTAAAATTTATGGCCACGTCCAGGCACCACTTTTATTATAATTTAACAGTCAATGTTAACATAACTAAAGATTTGGATGAGACTTCAGAAATATTTAGATTTGTAACACCAGTAAGCTCAGTGTTTTTATTTAAATTTTATCCTAACTTATTATATTCTTCCTATACTTATCACTACAAAACGCGGTAAGCTCAGGTTGCATCGTTATATGACAATACTGTCGCTTACTGGCCAATACATGTTATCGTAACAAGTCAATTTTTCTTAAATTGTGAGGTTTCTAATCAAAATTTGATAACGTTATGTTCTAATGAAAGTTAGCAAACACTATTAACAATAATTTAAAAAAAAAATCAAACGCCTATCTATACTTGATGTAATTTGGTAACGAGTTGAATATTAAAACTTAAAACCGCGTTTTCTGAAACTTGGCACTTCAAAGTTTACAGCATTTTGTCGTAACAGGGCCGTATGGCATAGTAGTTATATAACATGACTGCTACGCAAAGGTCTCGGGTTCGATTACCGCTTAATTCAAATCTTTGTGTGCATGAACGTGATTGTTTGCATTGGTCTAGGTGTTTTCTATGTATAATATGTATGTATTTACAAAAAAAGTATTTAAGTATGTTTATCCGTTGTCTAGTATCCATAGTACAAGCTTTGCTTAGGACTAGATGGCGCTGTGTGAATGTGTGAGGTATATTTATATATTTATATTTATTGATTAGTAGTTAGTCTCTTAGTCACCTTGTGTGTCACGTGGTGATATTCAGTATTCTTGTCTATCGCGCATAAAGAAATCAACTGATCTTATTCTGTATTTAAACATTATTAATTAAGCATTTCTTTTTTAAACTTTTACTAATAATATATCATTATGTATTTGATAAATACTTTTTACACATTTAATGAATTTTTCTTCATAAAGGTATATTTCTCAAGCTATTTCTTTTTTTCTATTTAATAGATTTTTTACTTCTTTTTGTGTGCACACATAATTATGTATTTTCTTATAGGTAGTTATGTCTTATGAGCTGTAATGTATTTTTGTATTTATTTATTAAATACAACGGGTTTTATATGGCTTATTTATAGTTGTAAATTATAACGATGTTTACAATAATGTTTAATTTAATTCTTATTAATATCTCTAATATTTTGTAATGTAACTTAACCTGCTAATACCATATTGGGTTTTATTTAATTTCCTTTTTTATCGATTTTAAATAATTATCACTCTTGAACACCCTATTGATCTCCCGCGGCTAGGAGAAGCCTCTTCTAAGAAACTTGGCCTATTAATACCACGAAAGCCAGATGGATTTATAAAGGGTTTATTCATTTTTTACTTTC
The DNA here is from genome assembly GCA_905475405.1 of Schrankia costaestrigalis. Lineage (NCBI taxonomy): Eukaryota > Metazoa > Arthropoda > Insecta > Lepidoptera > Erebidae > Schrankia > Schrankia costaestrigalis. The sequence goes on from FR997850.1 coordinate 6,974,336, forward strand.
GTAAAATCTATGGATTTTTAATTAACCCGAATCTTATGACAGCCACATAATGAGATGAGTAAGACCACGGAACAAAAATCAAGTGGAAATGCAATACAACTAATTCATTATGGGAACCGCTTGGGAACCTTTATATACTATAAATAGAAGTTATTTTGTTGTAGCGCAGAAATAATTATATGACTTTTTGTAGTCTAAAAAGATTCAATTTTCGAGTCTATAGATGGCGGTTTTTGCAAGTCGGACAATTATATTAGTGACACGCGTACCAGGCCTATTTAGCACTTCCACTTGATTTTTGTTCCGTGAGTAAGACCATGTTTTCTTACCCCATTTCCTAAACAGTAAAATTAAAGTATAGTTATATAATACGTAAATAATAATTAAATAGGCATGTTAACATATTATTGTGTGTGTATTATGTACTTTTATATTATAGCACTTTGTGATAATTAACAATTAATTGTGTGCCTTACTATTTATAAGTAAATACATTCCACTATGGTGCTTTGAGTACCAAGAATTATTATTATAAGTTAGAACAACTTATGTAGAAATATTTATAAGATTCTATGTATTCGACTGTACCTATGTGTTGATTTTACTTGTACTCGTAAGAAATAAGTTTTTCGGCAAAGACACATTTGACACAAAAATTGGCAAAAAAGAAAAACTAACGGGCCTTTGCCTTCTGTTTAGTTTGGCAATTGTTTAACAATGTAAATTACAAGTTTATATTTTTGACTAAATTAGGTTTCAATCAGCCAATATAATCTATTGATCGCCTGAATCGGCTGAACTGTACGACCAGGCACATTTTGACGAAGAAGTAAGTATACTAGTAGAGAATTGATCGGAGTTTGTAAACAAGCCATTTCTTAAATTGCAGGCTTTGTTGTGCATAGTCTACTGAAAACTTTGAAATGTGAAGTGCTATACTCGCTGACTATATTGATGAGTCACATGATTTTATTACATTTGAGAATAAGGGTCATAGCACATATAACGTAACGTAAGCGGAACGTCACCGTATCAACTCGAGTCGTTCAGTATTCTTTGTATGAAACTCCTTACTGCAGCGCACTCTAATCGGATACGTAACGTAACCGGATTTTTGACGTTTGACACCGAGCAAAAAGGCGAGGCGATGCCGATCCGTTTACGTTACGTTATATGTGCTATCACCCTAAAGGTGGACTTATGTATCCCTCTAATGACGTCGTCCAAATATGCACAAGGATGGAAATAATAATAAAAACATTTGCCTTGTTGACGATACGTTAAAAATACGTTCCAAAAATATAAAACAGAATCGCCGATTACACTACCCTACGTCCTGTAGTGTCCTACATCTTGTAGGGCACTTCAAGATTTAGGGCGGTCGGGACTCGCCAATCTCCGATATGTAGTGTCCTAACAGCCTACATGTGATTACAATAGACAACATGTAGTGCCCTACAAGATGTAGGGCCCTACATTAGGGTAGTGTAATCGGCGCTAGAGACTCATAACAAAAGCGTTGCCACATTTTATTGGATCAAATCTGTTTGATCAAATTAAATTTCACCAATATGAGCAGTCTCCATTGAATAACCATTTAATTCTACTGATAAAGGCGGTAATGGAAAAATTATTATTTGAAAATTGTTAAGTTAATGAATTATGTGAATTATTAAGATATTTGAAAAATGTATTATTAAATTATGAAAGAATCTACCAAAAACTGAAACATTGTTTTTAATCGTATTAGATTTTTGTTATAGAGTATTTTCTTGAGTAACAAAATACTCTTAATACCTATTAATAAATTATTGTATCTGCTTTTACACGATACATAATTCGATTGGATATACATCCAAATCACCGAATTAATCATCCTTATATATCCGTATGGATATATATTATCCTAGTATAGATTTAGTTGCTGTGAATAAAATGCACAGTTCAATAGAGAATGTGAGAATTTTTGAAAACGCAATCTAACTTGGCTGGGTTGAATTAGTTGCAAATGGTTGCGCAAAATTCATTTTTTAAACTAAATGGCGGGAGCGGGTACTATTCTAGTGAGCGTACATGCGCAAACGTCTGCATAGCTTACTTCAGTTTGGCCGGGTAAGACTGCACGGGCTGTATATGTACAAAATATTGCGCGTTTTATAGAGATCAGATAATGATGTAAAGTATTAGGCATTAATTTTACTAGTTCAATTATGAATTGTTATATTATATGTACTGAGAGTGTACGTGAGAAAATTAATAAATATTTTTTATTTAAGTACATTTATAGTTTTTCTTTATTTCCTTCTTCCATTTTCATGACGTTGCCGCTGTATGCAAGGTGTTGAATCTTCACCGCACTACTAATCAATCACTATTTAGCGAGATTATTCTAAGTAAAATGGTATGAATTTAAGTTATTCAATTGACTAAAATTTAAGAGGCGTTTATGAGTGAGGGGGTTAAAGTTGATGAGCGCTCTGCTACTACAGGTACGCGCTCATCAACCAATAGGAGCGCAGTAGCGGATGGTACAGTCAGCTTTATAAATATGTATAGACGACAGGGCTCATTCAATTGACCCGTTAATTGTGTTAATATCTTGTTGCAAGAATTATTTGATACATTTTAATATCTCGCAAAATAACTAAACAATTGAATGGTTCCAGGTCAGCTCTATGTCTGAGGGTAATTCTTTTTCGAGTCATTGGTATTAGTGCTACGAGTATACATAAATTTATATTGTATTGTATAAATGACCTACCGGTACTTACGTTCGTCAGGCCCGCCCGGCCCTACGGAATTGGGTAACGAGACTAGTACCAATCGAATGTACTCCTTGACCCAAACCTATGTAACTACTTCGTTTTCAATGTAACTCTTTTAGAAAAAAGTTACAGCCACTTTTTAGGGGCCGGGCCAGCCTGACGGTTCTGGCCCGGCCCCCTTATATCTCGAGAACTACGAAACATACAGTAATTCTGTAAATACAGAAGGAATGTAACTCTGAAATAACGCCTATGTAACACTTTATTTCAATACAAAACTCAATATTAACGGAGATAACGGTTCTTAGGGGCCGGGCTGGCGTTATTTCATTACGTCATAATATTAAAACAACAACAGCTAATTTTTTTAAATGTAGTTACATATAATCTTCTGGGCGTACAGATTCAATGTAACTCTTTCGTTTTTACTTAAACTGCCTAAATAAAAAGAAATCTTCATTTTTAACTTATTCCAGCCCGGCCCCCTTTAACTGTTAATATCTTTTTTAGTATTGTGTTATTTTATGCGGAACAAAATGCATTGAAAAAAGCGTAAAGAGTACATGATATGGCTTTTAGTCCTGCCTGAACCTGTAAGCTTTGTGGTTCCTAAGATGTTTTAGGTTATACTTAACCGTAAAAATGTACTAAAAAAGTGACCATCAGTCACAAAGTAATTTCAGGATATAAATTATTTATAGGTAAAATTTAATACATACACGGCCTTACTACAAAATACGGTCTAACTATAAACCACGATTTATTACATCACCAAACCAATGTTTTTGAAATTTGTTATTGCAAAATCAGTCTCAACGCTAGAGTGTTAAAACTGATTTTGTATTAACAAATTTATGATTTTGTATTTGTTAATACAAAATCTACGTTAGCGATAAGTAGCCTTATATATGATTTTATCATTGCTTTTTTCATTTATTTTGTACTAGCCTTTGCTCCTCATGGAGAACAACAAAATATTATTATGTCGGTCACTTACCTAAAACTAAAAAACAAAATTGTTATCACACATATACTTACACATATTCATACAAACCTCTCACACATTTACTACAATAAAACATACACTAACACAAAACGAATTCTTTATTTCAACATAAACATGCATATACTTACATTATCAACATCATACACACAAAACTATGCGATATAAGCCAACTAAACTAGAACTACCAAATAAATTTACACCTTTTGAGTCCATTTCTTCCTTAAAGCTATACTACACTACAAATGGCTAATTTACTGAATATAAACGAGGAACTAGACTCACATAATATTTACAATGCCTTTATCTGCAGACCTGAAAATTCCCATATCTACTTAAGAAACCTAAACCAACCATCACCGTAATCCAATTAAATATACGTAGTGTAAACAAAAACTTTGACCAATTTCAAATCATATTGTCACTCGCAAGTGTAACTTTTGATGTGATTGTGCTCACAGAGTGTTGGCTAAGTAAGGTAAGCAATCTACCGAAAATAGTGGGATATAATGTTCATTCTACTAAAATATTCTCAAACCAAAACGGCGGTATAATTATTTACACGAACACAAAACTAAATTGCAAATTCTACGAACCACAATTTGATAATGCTAACTGTTTGGTATGCCAGTTAAATAACAATATAAGCTTGATTGCCTTATATAGATCTCCATCCTCTAAAAATAGGGATAGTTATGACATCTTCATTGATAATTTAAATGATGTACTCAGGGGTATTCCCCATGGGTCTAGTTTATAATATCGACAGGCACTACATCGATGGTCGCTACATCGCAAACGCTCCATCGATGGGTTACTGTATCGACAGTACCCTAAATCGATGGTACGCTACATCGACAGTACCCAAAATCGACGGTATACTACATCGACAGTACACTAAAACGACGGTACGCTACAATGACAGTACACTACATCGATGGTCGCTACATCGAAAGTGCACCAAATCGATAGCACGCTGCATCGACTAACCAACCCAAGCCAGGTTTCATTATTTTTTATTGTTATAAGGCATTTTATTATTATTATATTTTTTAAATAAAATAATTAAAAAATTAAAAATAATTAAATAAAAAACATAGGGCTAAACTTTTAAAAAGCCTAGGCTTTTTAAACTTTTCTGGCTTGAGTAGTTCAAAAATTTCGTAGAATAATAAAAATAACAATCTATCTATCTATATCAGCCTATGGACGTCCACTGCTGGACATAGGCCTCCTCCAAAAGCTTCCACTCTGCTTTCACTCTTTTCTTTCCTTTCTTTCTCTTCTTTTTCTTCATTTCTTTCTCTCTCTTCCATAAATAACAATATTCCTACCTAATTTTAATAAATCGTAGAATAATAAAAAAATATAATAAATAAAATGCCTTATAACAATAAAAAATAATGAAATCTGGTTTGGGTTGGTTAGTCGATGCAGCGTGCTATCGATTTGGTGCACTTTCGATGTAGCGACCATCGATGTAGTGTACTGTCATTGTAGCGTACCGTCGTTTTAGTGTACTGTCGATGTAGTATACCGTCGATTTTGGGTACTGTCGATGTAGCGTACCATCGATTTAGGGTACTGTCGATACAGTAACCTATCGATGGAGCGTTTGCGATGTAGCGACCATCGATGTAGTGCCTGTCGATATTATAAACTAGACCCATTCCCCATCAACATAACATAGTCATCGCTGGCGATATAAATATAGACATAAGCCCAAATAATAAGGGGGCCGGACTCGTGGTCACACCAGGTTGTCACACCAGTGTGACTATCAGGAATTATTTTCTTGTTAGTCACACCACTACTAATACAACACCTTGTATCGTTACTTGTCATTGTCAACTAGTGCTGTTTTATCGATATGTAAGTTAAAATTCGTTATCATATATCTAGTTACAAACAAAATAATATTTAAATTAAAGTATTAAACTAACTAGGTATTTTAAATTGAAGTAAGTACAAAATTATTTCAGCATTTCAAGGACATGGCCTACTGATATTTCATGGTTTAATAATTTTAATTGACACCCTAAAACAAAATTATCTTTAGCAAATATATAATTTTGCCGTGGAGCATGGCGCCTCTTCACGACCTAAAGAAGAGAAAAAAGAAAAATTAAAAGTTACGTCCGCGAAATAGGGGAACGTGTTAGTTCTTAGTTATGAAGAACACACCAAACCTGATTTGGTGTGTTTATTATAAACTTCATAGATTGCCAGTGGTAGAAAAAAGGAATAAACAGAAGAACTATCACTAACACTAATCTATTTTTGCATAAAATGTCATAATGAAATATCGATGAATAAGAGGTGTTAAATCATCCGCACTAATTCATACCTAATACAACGTGTTGTATTAGTAGCGGTGTGACTAACATGAAAAAAATTCTTGATAGTCACACTGGTGTGACAACCTGGTGTGACCACGAGTCCGGCCCGATAATAAGGACCCTTTTACAGATGATTATCTTACGTTTAATTCTTCACATGGACTCTTCCCTACTCATACGCTTCCTACTAGAATTAACAATTGTTTAGATCATTATCTAACTAATACAACTCTTCCCACAACTACCCTTGTTCTAGAATCTCACATAACTGACCACCTGCCTGTAGTTTTAATAATTGATAAAATTATATATATTCAGAATCACGACTTCACTAGAACCAAAATAGACTACCCCCAGATAAAAAGTGAATTAGATAAATTAGACTACACAAAACTATTAAAAATTGAACATGCAAATATGGCAACAGACGTCTTAACAAACATGTTAAGGGTAGATCTCCAGAGGCATTTTTTATCGTGTCGGAGTGGAGAAACCCATTTTGAAATCGATAAACGTTTTCATTACATTTTTTTATGTATACTTTGGTGTCTAATCTATGTGGTGCAGGGTTGAAATTATGAATTAGTTTATTAGAAATATTTTAAAAAAAATCATAATCCCTAAAATCCTGATTGCTCTGGGTTGACCTAACTCCCGATTGAATGAGAAAACATTGTGTAACTTTTTATTGAGAAGGTTCATATGTCCGATGTTATTTTATATTACATAACAAATAGTTAATCTTCATTGTAATATTTTTTTTTAAATTATATTAACAATATTTTTGGCACAATTTAAATTTATCGTCATGACCTGGCATTTTATCTCATCGCTCTGCGCTGGAGTAAAACATCGCGCTCATCCCTCATTTTACGAAATAGAAACTCTATTCCCCTCCCCCGGGGTAGTGGCTGTAGTGGTGTAACCGCCGAGGAAGATACATTTGTGCCACGGTCCCCCACTACAATATTACGAGGCTAAGTTTATGATTTATCTGGGTTTGGTTCTCGAATTTGATGATTGATATGGCATGTTTTATAAATTAAATAGTAAGGTTGTAAATGTGCTTATTAAGTGAATTAGGTGATAGTAATGATGTTCTTTATGAGGCGTAAACACAACTTTCTACTGGTTTTATTTTGGGCTATATTAATGCTTTTATGACTTTTTTTGATCGCTATGGCTATGATTGCTCTGTCCAAAAGACCAGAGCGATGATATTTTGCAATAATTGTACGTTATAAAACTACTTTAAGTAATAATACCAGATTGTTACAACGACAAATGTCACGACTCAGCTGTCAAAAATTCTGTGACGTCACGACTCATCTGTCAAAAATTCTATAACGTCACGACTCCTCTGCAAAATATTTTCCCGCCAATATTCTATGACGTCACGACTCATCTGTCAAAATTCTATGACGTCACGTGTCACGTGACCAAAATTCTATGGCGTCACTAGTCACGTGACTCAGCTGTCAAAATTATTATGACTATGACGAAATTATCAAAATATAATATGATGAAAGCCAAAATTTTAAGTTTTCGGAAGTTTTCCTTTACATGCACTATTAGACCTTGCTTCATGCCAAATTTCAAGTTTGTATGTAGACTGGAAGTACCCTGTAGCTTTTTGCCCTTTGCTCATCGAAAATTTGCGACATAAACGGCTATATGTCTTGATTTCGTTAGATTAGAAGTTTGATTTTTTTACAGCACTAAAAGGCAACAGACCTAAGTATTTGGTATAAATTTCAGCTTGATACCTCTACGCGTTCCTGAGATAAATAGTCTTGATAGAGAAACGGACAACAAAGGGTTCCGTTTTTCCAAAATCGGTACGGAACCCTTATAAAACCGGTCAAGTGCGAGTCTCACTCGCGCACCGAGGGTTCCGTACAAACCTATTTACTTTCTCGCCAAATTGTGATGACGTCAGGACTCAGCTGTCTAAATATTATTTTTCCCGCCAAAATTCTATGACGTCACGACTCATCTGTCAAAAATTCAGTGATTTCACGACACATCAGATGTGAATGTGAGAGTTTTTGACAGATTCTGTCAAAAATTCAATGACGTCACGACTCATCTGTCAAAGATTCTGTAATGTCACGACACATCTGTCAAAAATTCAATGACGTCACGACTCAGCTGTCAAAAAAAAATTTCCTGCCACAATTATGTGACGTCACGACTTACTTATCTGTCAAAAATTTTATGACGTCACGTCTCATCATTAATAAATAATATTTGTTGAAAATTGATACCTCCACGCGTTCCTGAGATAAATGGTCTTGACAGACAGACAGACAGACGGACAACGAAGTGATCCTATAAGGGTTCCGTTGTTTCAAAATCGGTACGCTGCCCTAAAATGAACAAGTTTCCAACTGATGAGTTATCAAAAAGCTGTAGATATATCCCCTAAACATAAAATCATAAAATCTTGTAACATGCAAGACTAAAAATGACTAAATAAATAATATATTACCAATTTTATTATTTTTGTTTCACCATTTATGATCGCTCTAGCGCCTATCATGATTGCTCTGGACGCGAAAATGTTTGAACTTAAATATTTCCGTAACTGTTTGTCAAAAATGAAGGCCAATAGTAAAAATGTAGTATTTTAATATCATTCTTTTCAATGAGATACATAATTACCAAAAAATATCAAGATCTGAAAAGCACCAGAGCGATCACACGATTACGCCCGATTTGGAGATTGACCCTTAACCACTGTAATCAACAATAATACACAAAAAATAAGAGTTACAAGACGAAACAGGATACTGAAGTCATGGATGACACCTGGACTACTGCGCTGTATAAAAAATCGGGACAGACTGCACGCAAAAGCTAAAAAATCTCCCGATAACATGACACTAAAAATAACCTATTCTCGATATAGAAATTTTGTTAACACATTACTTCGTAAATTAAAGAATGCACACGAAAAGCATCTAATGGAAAAAGCTGGCAATGACACTGGTGCTATGTGGAAGGCAATAAAAACCATCACGAACACAAATAAAACTAGAACAAGTCCTGTAGAACTTTTAAATACTCACTCAGATCCTAATACTTCTGTAAATAGCGTTTGCAATTACTTCACAAAAGTGGGTAAAGAATTGGCTGATAAAATAATCTCAGCCAATACTAAATTAACACCTTATTTGTCTGCTCTTACAAACACTCACAGTCTGCCAGGCTCTTTGGCGCTCCTTGAAGTCACGGAGTCCGAGGTTGATACTATTATCCTTCAGCTTCGACTCGACTGTGCCGTGGGGTGGGATGGCATCCCTGCTCGGGTAATCAGACAATCTAGGCAAGTCCTTGTTCCTGTCATCTATGAATACTGGAGTCTTCCCCTCTGCATTAAAGAAGGCCATTATACACCCTATTCATAAGAATGGGGATAGAGACCATGTAATCAACTATCGGCCTATATCGGTTTTACCTACACTCTCTAAAGTTCTCGAAAAAATTATAAATAATGCTCTTAGAAAATATATGGATAGGTAAAATATCCTGTCTAAAAACCAATTTGGTTTTAGACCGGGTATTTCTACAGCGGATGCTGTTCATGATTTGACAGGTGCAGTTATTGGTAATCTTGATAGGAAAATTAAATCTATATGTATTTTTCTCGATCTCTCTAAAGCCTTCGACACGGTTTCTGTCCCCATTCTTCTAAATAAACTAGACAAACTTGGGATACGAGGAGTGCCATGGAATCTACTGAAAGATTATCTTTCTTGCAGGAAACAAGTAGTTAGGATAGGTAACTATGTTAGTGATGAGGAATACGTCTCCTATGGCGTTCCTCAGGGAAGTATACTAGGACCAACCCTCTTTCTTCTGTACGTAAATGACCTATGTACTATGTTACTTCCTCATACTAACATATATACCTACGCCGACGACACTGCAATCCTTGTTTCGGGTCCTGACTGGCAGACGGTGAGAGAAAGAGCAGAATTTTCACTATCGAAAATTATAAAGTGGTTAAACAATAATCTCTTGACATTAAATCTTGACAAAACTACCTACGTACCATTTGCCATCACAAAATTAAAAAGTCCGCCCCAGGATTTCAGCTTAAAAGCCCACATCTGCAATACCTTAGACGGTTGCACATGCTACCATCATAAGCGCGTAGAATCTGCCAAATATCTCGGGGTGGAGATAGACTGTGGACTTAAGTGGGACAAACAAGTAGATTTAATGACTATGCGTGCTAGACGATTAATACCCATTTTCAAATCTCTTAGAGACGTCGCATCAAAAGATAATTTGAAACTTGTTTATGTAGCCTTATGCCAGTCTGTATTACAATACTGTATCACGGTATGGGGTGGCGCAGCCAAGACACATTTGCTTCGACTGGAAAGAGCACAACGAGCCGTACTAAAGGTAATGTTAAAAAAACCCTACAGATACCCTACCGTTGAGTTATACTCGGATTGTAAGGTACTCACAGTGCGACAGCTCTACGTACTCCATACAATATTAAAAAAACATCCAACAGTGCCCCCCAAAGACCCAGGTAAACGTAAAACTAAACCGGTCTGTCGAACAATCCCCTGTAAAACTTCATTTGCCCGCAGACAGTACAATAGCCAAAGCTGTAAAATATACAACAAAATACACAAAAAATTAAATATCTCCAATCAAAACAAATATTTAACTAAACATAAAGTTACCGCATGGCTTCATCAAATAGACTATCTGGAAACAGAAAACCTAATCACATATATCGCATAAGTGTTTCAACTCACACGCACCCATCCACGCACACACTACTACACGTGCACACTACACGCACACACACTACACACACACACACACTACACACACACACACACTACACACACACACACAATACGCAAACACACTACACGCATACTCCGACCTCACCCAAACGATTTTTTTTTGTATTGTAACTAATAGTACTTACCGAATAATTATTATCTCACCATAATTTAAAATATACCTACTGTGCAGCGACACACCAACTATATGTAATTTGAAAGAAAGGAATATGTCAATAATATACGACTGAACACTGTCTCCCAAGATACAGGCACATAGCCTAGTTTGGGAATCAGTATTCAACAACTTTTGTAATAGATTAAGTATTTCTTACAACAATGTACAAAACTGTAAAATGTATATTTTTTTGGTGTCAATAAATTATTATTATTATTATATTATTATCAATAACGGGACAGATGCAAGTTGCAAACAAATAAAAGCTTGTAATATTTTGTATTTATATTTATTTAACATAATCTTCTTACAGACTACACTATTCACTACAGTAAACTATTTAGTCAAAATTTGTGTCACTATGACTTAGGCAGCTGCCTCGTTTAGCGTGCAGCAGCGGGGCGGCGGCGTCGGCGAGGGAGCGGGGCGTTGTAACGCATACATTTATAAGACCCAGTTCTCGAACACAGCGGCGATACCTCCCCGGTCCCGCGCAGCTGCCCGCTAAATACGAGGCAGCGGCCTTATTGTCAGTGTAATACTGGTGTCGGCGGAGGGGCTGGTGGTGGTGATGAATAATAGCTCGGAGAGCTACAACTCCATACCGTTTCCCAACTGGATCCTTCCTGGGTGAATACTCGTATCGTGTCGTCCGATGAATACCTACTCGTAGTTATGCGGCACCGCACTCCCCGCTGCCGATGGGTTTGGTACGAGACTTCAGTTCCGAACCAATCCATCCACATCCATGTAGACGACCATTTTAATAAAAAATATACTTAATATATATAACCAGGCCACGTTTAACACGGGAATTAATCCCTATTGGCGATTTTTTTTAGTAGTTTCTCCTCTGGATAGCTTTTATTTCTCCTCGGAGTTGTTTAAGCTCTATCTTCATTTCCACTAACTGTTGAACGATGTCGGCCCCATTTGTAGTCCCCCAAGTTTCTGTTGCCGCTGTCACGTCACGATGACGTGACAGCGGCAACAGAAACTTGCTCTTGGATTTTGCGTAGAAATTGACTCTCGGCGCTTTTTTCAAACACAGATAAAAGTCTACATTTCAGGGTGTCATATTTTGCTTCTGCAGGGGGTGACTCTAAAATGTCACTGACCTGCTGTAATGCCTGCTTACTTAATTGCGCCACTACTAAATTAAATTTAGTAGCGTCGTCGTCCTGCTTTTGTTGGGCGACCATGGCTTCGAAATGACTAAACCACAACCGCGGCAAGTCTGTCCAAAATTGCGGGATTATTGATTGCAAGAATAAAGCTGTTATGTCACCTACTGTCGATGTGGTTGTGTCTGGTTCAATCAATATTGTAGTCGGCTCCATTATTGTTCCACCTGCTTGACTTATTCGGTTAGTGCCGTTCACCGTTCTACTTGAATTCCACGAATAGATACGTAACTAGCCAAACTAATCACGTCGGGGTCACCACTGTTGGAGTTGAACTGGCTAGATGTCGTTCTCTGTTAAGTACAGGGCACTTTTTCACGTAGGTATTAACACTATTTATTTAACTCTACATGGAGCGACTGCGTCGAATTCGTATTCCTCACTGCGCGTCCTTATCTTAAATATACTAAAAGTAAAGTCAACCCAAAGCATTCAAAACACGAATGTTCACCAGATGTGGCCCAAAGCATTCATTCACAATGGCTAACGGGAATAAAGGAATGTGGCCAAACAATACCTAGGTTTGGGTGCGACCCAAAACACATAAAACGTAACGGTAAACCAGAAAGGATCCCTACCTAACAAATAAAACCTAACTGTAAACCAAAAGGGATCCAACACCCGATTTGCTGTTATTTTGAGACTTGCTACGAATAGCTTATTATTACTATAGCTACATTTTAATAAAAAAAGACCAAAATATAGACAGCAGTATATAATAAAACATTACTGTAATGCCTTAGGTATGCGTTTCGACTGCTCGGCCACGGCACGCAAACAGAAAAAAAATTAGTCAAGGATTCTGTCGAAATTTGTCGAAAACGAATGGCACAAACTAAAAATTTGTCGAAGTAGAAATAAAGAAGTTATAGGGGTCTAAACGTGGCCGCGCGAACGAAACGCGGAGGATTGCGCGGCCACGGAGATCTCAGCAACTACTTGAGCTAGAGAGCTAATTCTTTTTGTAAATGAATGGCTGAATTTGTCAACAATTGTCGAAAAAAGAATCACAAGCCCTAGATCAATACTTTACTAGATATTCACCTCTGAAGTCATGGCCGCGCAATCCTGCACTTGTGATTTCTTTAATGTTGATTATTTCTTTCAAACTAAGACTTTAGACAGTAAAATTGGTGTTGACAGCAAGGTTTTAATTTGTCGAAACTAATGAAAGCAATAGACTCTACTAAAGTTTAGCCATATAGACGAAATCAGAGGAAAACAAAAAGTTCATGGCCGCGCAATCGAAACGCTACTTTGGACGCTGATATCTCAGTAACTATTATTGCAAGGATATTCGTGTTTACATTTATTTATTCTACATTTTAACCTCATTGTAATGACATATCGTTTGATCCTCAGAATAGTTCTCAAGCCGTGTAATCTCAAAAATAATGATACCCTGTACAATGTTCGAGCAGAGTAACCATAATTTCGATTTCATTAGAATATTCCTCAAATGGGAGACTATCATTTTTATTTAAAAAAACAATAAAATTACTCCTTTAGTGCGTGCATGTAATGAATATAATAGGTTGAATGGTAAAGTCGATATACTTATTCCATGACTCTTTTTCCAGTTTTGGACAAAAAATAAAAAAAAAATTAACTTTTATTTTTTAGTTAATTTGTTTTAATTTTGCTCTGCCTTTTATTTTGTTTGGTTTATTTAGAATAAAAAAAATATAGCTCACCTCTCTTTAATGATATCTCTACTCTTGTTAATGTTGTACATGCCTCTTTTAGGTTTATATAATATGAAGACTATGTAATAATGTGTTTTTTATTTAATTGAATGTCTATACCTATGTATAAATATTATGTTGACATGTCTATTGATAAATAAATAAATAAACAACTAAATACGAATACATACCTATACACAGTATTTATCTCCCGATTCAAATCGACACACAGCTGAGTTTTAAACGAGAATAACGTTCCTCTGCAACTAAACAGTGTTGCAAACTTTATTTTTCCACGGAGTACAAAAGATTGTATTAAGCTTGAATGTATAAAAAAATAATAGTAGATACATGTTGAAATCATAATAATGGGTGTATTATTTTCTTTAATTTTTATTTTATTTCAGTAAGTTTTAGCGAATATCGTTAACAGAAGGCAAAGTGTTGATTCTTTAATAATAATATGTATTATTTCCTATTTAAATTTAGTTTTGATATTATTTCGTTAGATGTGTTAAAATCAATACCCGAATAATGTTCATTAACAGGGTACCAACAGAGACACTGTACATTAAAATGAGCGATACACCATGTCATTGTTTCAAAGGCAAACTGATAGAAAAGCTGATGTTTTAAACTGAAAAATGTATTTTTGATTGTAATATTGTTCATAATTGGTTACGAAAATGATGATTTTGGTAAGAACGTAGCGTACGATTTTGAGTTTAACTTACCAAAAAGTCGTATGAGTACGATTTAAATCGTACGGCTGGCAACACTGGATCAAAGCCACTACTATTCGGCCGTCTCGCCCGGTGCGGTGGCTCGCTCGCCAACAAATGTGCGAGTGAGAAATCATAATCTTAGAGTGAGAGCGCAAAAGGCTAATTTTTGCTTGATCCTCCCGGTTTCGTGGCTAACTCTAGCGCAATCGTTGGCAAAATTGCTTTAAATTAGACCTTGGGCTTTTATAATAATAATAAATAAATAAAATCTTTTATTTCAGACTCACAATGTATAGATACATGCATGTCCATATTTAGTGGAAATTAAAAATAAAAATAAAATAAAATCAGTCATTAAAAATTAAAATATAGGGGTTATCCAATTGTTGTAAAGTAATTATTTTACATTTAAATTTTTATTTTAAAATAATAGGTATAACAATGGGTGTAAATAAAAATGTTTGTGTGGTGTTATAAAACCAGGATGTAAGTAAATCTTGTAATGCTACACGGCACAGAACATCTTTTTAATATCACTACACACACAGTAAGTTCGTAAAGAATCATGCGATCGATGTACGAAAAATAACTAAGGCGATAACAAAAAAGTACAAACACATAGTTATTAAAAATCTTTCGTCTTTAAAAATAATTAAAGTATAATGGAGTCAATAGTTCCTTCATAGTTTAAGATTTACAAATATTTGTATTAAATAAAATTTACTATGATTAATAAAAAGGAATTTCCTAATGAAATCGAAATTATGGTTACTCTGCTCGAACATTGTACAGGGTATCATTATTTTTGAGATTACACGGCTTGAGAACTATTCTGAGGATCAAACGATATGTCATTACAATGAGGTTAAAATGTAGAATAAATAAATGTAAACACGAATATCCTTGCAATAATAGTTACTGAGATATCAGCGTCCAAAGTAGCGTTTCGATTGCGCGGCCATGAACTTTTTGTTTTCCTCTGATTTCGTCTATATGGCTAAACTTTAGTAGAGTCTATTGCTTTCATTAGTTTCGACAAATTAAAACCTTGCTGTCAACACCAATTTTACTGTCTAAAGTCTTAGTTTGAAAGAAATAATCAACATTAAAGAAATCACAAGTGCAGGATTGCGCGGCCATGACTTCAGAGGTGAATATCTAGTAAAGTATTGATCTAGGGCTTGTGATTCTTTTTTCGACAATTGTTGACAAATTCAGCCATTCATATAAAAAAAGAATTAGCTCTCTAGCTCAAGTAGTTGCTGAGATCTCCGTGGCCGCGCAATCCTCCGCGTTTCGTTCGCGCGGCCACGTTTAGACCCCTATAACTTCTTTATTTCTACTTCGACAAATTTTTAGTTTGTGCCATTCGTTTTCGACAAATTTCGACAGAATCCCTGACTATTTTTTTTTCTGTTTGCGTGCCGTGGCCGAGCAGTCGAAACGCATGCATGCCTTAGAACGGCGAACGACGGACACAAATAATATTTACAGGCTTTTTACTAAAATACAGATGATAATTATTTTTCTTTTTTATCTCTTGTTAGTTGTTGGTAATGTCCTATATTTACGATAGCAATCCAGGTTTAAAAAAAACAAATAGAGACTTAAGACTGCACAGTCGGTCCCAAAAGTCGCTTTTGATTCATGAAGTGGTTGTCAGTAACTGTGACTCGCCTTCGATGCCTGGTATAGTCCAAGATATAAAAGTACGCTATTAAGTTATAAAAGAAAAAACTATACTTCTCTCAAATTTTAAATTCCAAAACTGCTGAACACTAAAAATGTCATAAGTTAGTGTCGCAACAAGAGTACAGAATAAGTTTTACAAAACGACAATAACACGCTGAACACGGTTATTCCAAAAGTAGCAGAACTCTAGTATTTTAAAGTAACTGTACACTAGTACCTATTTCAAAAGTAGCTGAACATCATTAAATACATAAGTAGATTAGCCAGCGTGGTATTAGTAGGCCAAGTATCCCTCCGTCACTGGAGCAGGCCCGTCCCTGCAGTGGGACATAAATGAGCTGTTAAGAAATTAATGCACGTGTACCACATATGGTACACTGCAATGGGAACGTGTTAAAAAACTAGGGTTCAGCTACTTTTGGAATAACCGTGTTCAGCGTGTTATGGTCGTTTTGTATGTAAAGCTTTTTTTGTACTCTTATTGCGACACTGACTTATGAAATTTTTTGTGTGCAGTAGTTATAGAATTTAAAATTTGAGAGAAGTATAGTTTTTTCTTTTATAACTTAATAGAGGACTTTTATATCTTGGACTATACCAGTGATCGAAGGCGAGTCACAGTTACTGACAACCACTTCATGATTCAAAAGCACTTGTTAAAAAATACAATAACAACAAACTCTCTATTAAATAACTCTTTCGGTCGCGGGTTCGAATCTCATGCAAGATAATTATTTGTGTGATGCACAAATTGTTGTGTACAGTCTGGATGTACTTTGTACCTGTTAATTTCATTTCTGTTAAAGTCTCTGCGATACAAGGCAGCCTTAGTGCAGCTATAAAAAAAGTACTAATGTGGGTGGGTATAAAATGAATACAAATAATTATAATATTATTTTTTATTTATTTACTAAAAAGCAATAAATATATCGAACATAGACTCTATCTATAAATTAACAAAATTTATGTTACTTTACAATATTCATCATATTTGGCATCACAGTACTTCCCAAAATGTTATGTAGGTATGTATATACATTCACATGAGGTAAACACAGTAAACTTACACTTACAACAAATGATAAAAACCAAATAAAGTTACAAATGACGATCAAAATTAGGTTTTGGGCAACCTTATAAATAGTATCTGATTCTGAAAAGTTATTTATAAAGGTACACTGCTATCCGATAGTAACCGCTAGGCATTTATACTATTTTATATTCCCTTTAGTAAGTGCTATTTGAATACAATTAAGCAAAGAAAGTATTTTTTACCTGCCAATCTGGTATACTATATTTCAACATTAAATTAAATTAAAAGAGTTAACCAAATTAAATTATTAAATATTAACCTCATCGTTGATAATTACATACCTACGTGGTTATAACTTCATTATAACTTTACCTTCTTCTCTCTACATATAGATAAAATTTCAAACGATTAATAACTTAAATAGAGCGCGTTAAATAACTGAAACCTCAGAAATAAGTTTTTATTAAATAGAGTTTTTTACTCTGTGCGCTGACGCCATCTTGGTTTCAGTTATTTCCCGCGCACCATAGATAATGTACCTATTTAAAATGCAAATAACATTTTTATTAAATCCAATTATTAATACAAAACATTATATATAATTTTTGTCAATAATTTCCTAACACAGGAATTACATTAAACTAAACATTTTTAACTTATGTAACTGTATTCATTTACTATGGAAACACTAATACAATCATGTTTTTCTTGACATAATGTATGTACCTATGGTTACTATTTCCAATAATTCGTTATAAGAACATTTTCACAGTCAATTACTATAACCACTTAGACGTGGAAATTCTATTACCTCTATTTTTCTGCATCAGTACAGTGTCAAAATGCCTAAAATTATCAATGTTAATAATTATCAACTATAAATTGGTAAATCTTAAATAGTTAAGTGCAAAAAATATTTAGGTATAGTGACGATAAAGTAGGTAATATTCGATATATCGATAGTTCCATTCAATAATATGATCGAGCACCAAGATAAGGGAACCAAACAATGCTTGAAGGTATCATATTTAGGATTTCAAACCTTTTGTAAAACAAGGTAGAGTTTATTTTACTTCGTAACAAAATGTGTAATGTCGTTTCTTAAATTCATGTTCTTTTCTTTAAAGGTTGTATGTGGTTAGGAGTTTCGATTCATGTGTGTTATAAAAGGTTTAGTTACTTTCAAGATATAACTCTTGGAAAAAGAATGGAGCAATGTTTTTCGGGTCTTGTTTAAAATTAAGTCATTCCATAATTATGACGATTAATAGAAAAGCTCCACTTATTTGTGGTTTTTCTAAATTTCACATAGACCAAAAATAAAGGAAACAATTAGGCAGGATTCGTTGACACTGTCGGTTTAAAGAGCTTTTATAGCGCAAGCTACATAAATATATTTTTATTTAATCTAAAATATGAATTTTTACGAAGTTTTTGAAACTGTCACCTAAATTATTAGTAAAACCTCTTACACCGAAACTATAAAGCAAATTAATATAATATGGAACACATTTCTGTTGGAATTCATTTGCCTAACTATTTTGTGTAAGAGGTTTGGACAGGGCCACGTATTTTATTCCCAGAAACTTGTAAGACATCCTTGTCAAAGTAAACCGCGAGCATTAAATTGTAAGACAAGATTTTAATAAAAAAATCTCGAGTATCTATTACTAATAAAACAGGGAAACTAAGTTTGCTTTACAGCTTTTAGTAGGCACCTAGTTAAATCTCTACTTTAGCTAACAATCTTTCGCTTTCCTTATATGAGCCTTGCCGTCCATAAGTTATTAACTGCGGTACCCAAAACAATGTTATTTTCTTGAATGGGGTTTTGTTCACATATTTATGACTTTCATAATAAGTCAAGATAAACATTCATACATATTTTGATAAAATAAAGGGGCCCTGTCCCTACTTAACAATACCTAATTCAAAATTGCAATAATTTTAAATTGAGTCAACCGTTACATTTGATGCATACTTCAGTACTCATACATGCACATAATTACTTAAAAGCTACATAAATATTTTTTCATAAATATTACTGCTATGAATATATTGCTTTATTGTGACATAGTAATTGGTAAAAGTTGTAATTTATCTATTTTCAAAAAGTTCTAAACACACATACGTAAAACTTACGCCGTTTACCCGAGAGGGGCAGGCAAATACTACCTAGCCCCAAGTGCCGGTTGCGCTTTTCGCCCTATGGGAACTTTAGGCGTAGTGTGTGGTGAACATCACACTTCTAAATTATTTACGTAATAGATATATTTATATCCGAGCAGTAATATTTATTAGCAGTGTATTAAAACTGCCTATAGAGAAGCTTGGAGTAGTCGAGGATATAGCCGTCTTCATTGATTGCGCCGAAGTTTGGAGAAAAAGCTGTAACATGAAATGCTTAATATTAAAATCGTTGTTAACGCATTCTTTTAGGTTACACAAGCTCAATTCTTTTATAATTTAATACGAGTATGAAATGAAATGAAATTATTTTAAAAAGTAAATTTATTATCTATTTTGATATTTTCATAATAAACTGACCACATAATTTCGTGTTTAACTTGTATGAATTTTCATTGAATATAATTTTAAACTTTTGAATATTTTTGTAAGCCAAGAGCTTGTGTTACCAGAGCAATAAAAAGAACAAATAAAACTTACCATAGAGTAGAGAGTGCAATAAAATATAAACACAATGAAGACAGATAATTAATACGATGATCGTGCTGTGCTTGGTGTAAAATGTGAATTGCAAATTATAATTAATAATAAATAATTTAACCAAATTATTTAAAAAATATAATTTTAAACTTTGCTTGAAGCCATTTGTGTTTTCCATTCACCTAAGAATTATACAGATGACATATGATACAGGCTTCTAAGGGACTTTTTACAAGATTAAGTTATGACTGTAAGAGAAAGGTCGTAGAATTCTAGAGGAAGCTCTAACTGCTAAATAATCTATTATTAAAATACTAAAGGATAAAAACTAAGTTGTTTTTTAATCTGTACATAACTATACAAAACTCCAACACCTCAGAAAATGTAAGACTAACAAAAGCAATTTTTACAGGAGATACTGTTTTATTTAAATTAGACAAGACTTTTTGGTAATAAATTATAATAAAAGACATTATTTTGTTCGAGAATGATCTCATATAATTATCTTATTAATGTATAACAACTTAGACGCATACACAAGCAACAAGCTATGCCGTTTGTGTTCAATAACATCTTAAATCCTTTAAACATAAGGAACCTACAGTTTTTAATAAAAATGTATAATTTGACTGATTTATATATTCTAAAAAATATGTTGATTTGTGACGTAGACGGGGCAATAAGCACTAACTTAAAAGTAATATAATAAAAATAGTGCTTAAACCTTGAACAAATAAAAAATAAAACAAATAACTAGCAGATCTATTCAGGTATATAAAACTACAGTGATTACAGTAGTTATAAAATAATAGTACAGATGAGAAGTGAAGTTAGCGGAGTATATGATGATTTTATTTCGTGGTCCCTATTTTTGTATGGAAAGATACTATTTTATCTTCATAAAAGACGTATAACTCTGCTATTTTCACCTCCCATCTAAATGAAGCATGTTGCAATGTGTCACTAGGTGTCCACTGTACAAAGCAAATGTAAAACTACAAATAAAAAAAAACACATTAAAATAAAATAAATTATGCAACACGAAACACTGATCTAACATCTATGTCATAAATAATTAAACATTTATTATTAAAATGCAATAAGGTCACATTTTAAAATAATGATAACAATTAAATGTCGTAATATTATTAAAAACAGATCTGTAGTCGATTAATAAATTAATAAAAGTCTATTAAAATTATTTATTTATAAAAAAAATATACTGATTCTGGCAAGTCATGATTTTATTTAAATTATTATTTATATTACATATTGTTAAACATTTTATAAATCCAATATATTAATCATTCTCAAATATTGATTCTTGCAATAACGTTTAATATAAAAAAAAAGGATTTCTTTGAAATCGTTATTAGTTAGTCAAAGTGTATAATATGAATTTTTTGTCAAAAGTGTACTGTATATAGTACATAATTATTTAACATAGAATACACGTCTTAATATTATAGATTGAATAGAATCTACAGAACAAATTATTCTTACATGTACAGTGTTTGAAGCGACCATCCGACCGTTTCCACGACGCACACCTTATTCAGATCTATACAAGAATTCAAAATAATACTTTCGCTTCACCCTTAAAACACGTGCTAAATACTAAAATGATTAATTAAAGTAATCGCACCAAAATGGACTAAATTAATAAAAATATTATTCATAGGTAAGTACAATAGAAAGCATTGACTACAGCAACTAAAAGTTTTCTTAACTTGTGTTTCAAATTTGTTTATGAAAATAGTTTAGTTTATTTTAACTTGTGACACTATTTGAGTGAGTTTAGTTACAACTCTATTATCGATGAGTGATATCGAGTTTAGGGTTAACTTATTACTTTGTAATAAATAAGAGATCATCAGTTATTTGTGTATAAAACGTCGTACAGTGAAACGGTCGCACGGTCGTTTTGTAATAAATAATAAATTAAACATCTATATCATACATTAGTGTTCGCCGTTCGTTCGCTGCAATTATTTCCTCTTCTTTAGCTTCGGTATTCTGTAATGCGTGCGTGTGGGGTTAAGAGCAGGCAATTGTGTAACAAATTGTGTGAAACGTCAAACATGTTTGTGAGTAAATGACATGTAAAGTAAGACGTATTTTTTAATAAAAAAGGAAATAGTTTTGAATAATAATTTGCCCAATTTAATTCTTAAAATTGCGACATGTTGAATTGTAAAAAAAAATTCTATATAAATTATTTTGTTCGGTTAACTATTTTCAGCAAAATGTTTAAAAAAATCCCCAATTAAATGATATTTTACAATCATGTATTGACGTTTCACTATATTAATTAATAATTGATATAGTACAAAAGTAATGCAGTGAACTTAAATGAGTTATAATTATTTATAATAGTTGATTACAGCCGTATTCCAGAGTGGATTTATTCACGGTAATAGTGTATTAGTCTGTGCGGCTCCGTGCCATTAATTATAATAATTTATGGCATTCAGTCTATTTCATCGTTTCTCAACTGGCTTTCGAAATATTGTGATGAATAAAACTAAATAATTTCTAAGGTATTTACTTTAAATTACCTTTTAGACTATTTATTAATTGTGTCCATAGAATTCCTCTTTTTATTTAATTATTCATACCACCTATTTAACAAAATTTCTGATAATTATACATTAAAAAGATTTATATATTCGGTCAATTATTTCTCAATTTGGTTCAAGATTTAATGAGTTCGAACTCATATCTTAAAAGGTAAAATTTTACGTTAGGCAGTTGTAAATATCAATTTTAACTGGTTGAGAAGCGATGTTCTACCCGTCAATATAAATATAATATTTACACAGTTATGCTTACCCAGAACCTTTCTTGTGCGGCGATGGAGAAGACTGCGCCTTTTCTGACTCCAGTAACTTGGTGCTCGAGTCCTTCATAAAACCTAAAATACAGAAATTTAATAGTCATTCTCCGTGTAGTGACGGAGTAAGAATACAATATGTACACCACCCCATCTCATCCCATGGGTGTCGTAAAAACCGACTAAGGGACTATCCGTGAATATTATCTTTACGAAATAAAAAGAAGGAAAACTTAAAATTAAACCCTATACCAATTCGTTTGGCCAGCGTGGTATTAGTAGGCCAAGTATCCCTCCGTCATGGGAGGAGGCCCGTCTCTGCAGGGGGACATTAATAAGTTGTTATGATGAATAGTCATTAGACACTTACTCACATTTTAAGACAGTATTATTAAAATATAAGTGTTGGTAAGTTACCTTTGCCTGAAGAACCGAAGACAGAATTTCCCAAATTATTTAAACTGCTTGTAAATTTATCAGCTTCGTTACCGACTGCCTCCGCCGCTGCGTGACTCTCACTCCTGACTCCTTGTGCAACCTCTGACAACCTCTCCTCGGCGCTCTCTACTCCCTCTAAAGCGGACCCCTTAATCTCCTCTAATTTATTATCAGCCGACAGTGAGAAACCTTCAAACTGATTTTTAACATCACCAAACAATTGCTTAGAACTTTCTTCAACATTTTGTTGTGCGTCTGAAGCAGACCCAAGCACACCTTTGACTGAATCGTCAAGACTATCGAAAGTATTTCCTGCCGAACTCTGGAAGCTGTGTAGAGTATCTTCAGCAGAACTGCCCAAACTTAAAGCGTCATCTCTCATCAAAGCAAATGTGTCTCGGGTTGAGCTCTGTGCTTCGTCCCATTTGTCCTTACCTTCGCTCACTTTATCCTTTGCCGAACCTTCGAGTTTATCGAAAGCACTCAAGGTTGATTCTTGTGCGTGATCGAAAGCTTGTTTGGACGATCTTTGTATATCATTTACTTTGTCTGTTGCAGATTCTTGGAAATGTTCTAGTCCATCTTTGCCGGCTTGTCTTAAATCATCATATTTATTGCTTAGATCTGATTCAAATTCAACCCTTTTGTTTGCCGTTGCATTAATGACATCCTCTGCAGATTTAGATATTTGGTCAGTCGTGTATTCAGCTTCTTGCCTTATTCTGTCTAAATCAGTTTGTGCTGTATCTTTTGTGTTATAAAATGTGTGAGTTATGTCATCCGTTATGGCTGTACCGATTGCTTGTGTCCTATCTTGAAGTGCTTTTGTTGTTTCACTAGCTGTATTTTCACCATAATGTTTTAAATCACTGACTGTGTCTTGTATTTCGGAGGACTTTTTACTAAGTGCATCTTCTGCTTCTTCACTCTTTTCTTGTACTGAATGACCGAAACCATGGAAGGTGTCGCTAATGGCATGTCCGATTCCACTAAAAGTATCTTTGATAGCTTCTCCAAAACCGTGAGATTGTTCATGTACTTCATGTTCAATTTCACTTGCTTTGTTACTAATAGCATCTTTCGTTTCTGATGTTTTGTCTTGTAATGCCGAGCCAACTCGACTGACTTCGTCGTGAATGGCATGACTAACATCGGACGCTTTCTCCTTGGCTTGGTGATGTTTGTCTTGGAGGCCCTGGCCTATGTCTGCTGCTGTATCGTGGATGCTGTTACCAACATTACTTG
The DNA here is from genome assembly GCA_905475405.1 of Schrankia costaestrigalis. Taxonomy (NCBI): domain Eukaryota; kingdom Metazoa; phylum Arthropoda; class Insecta; order Lepidoptera; family Erebidae; genus Schrankia; species Schrankia costaestrigalis. Next base: position 6,998,937 of record FR997850.1, read on the forward strand.
CGGTGTCATGAAGAGCATCTCCAAATCCAGTTAACTTGTCATTTACAGCATTACTGAAGTCGCCTACTTTCTCTTTTGCTTGACTGGTTTGTTCTTGTATATCTTGGCCTATACTACTAGCTTCGTCTTGTATTGCATGTCCAAATTCACTAGCTTTATTCTTTGCGTCGCTTGTTTTGTCTTGAATATTTTGTTTGATTTCGCTCGCTTCATCTTGTATAGCTTGACCAACTTCACTTGCCTTATTTTTCGCGTCGTTTGCTTTATCATGAACAGCAATACTAAACTGGTCAGCACCATCTTTTATATTTTGCCCTACTTCATTGATTCTTCCTTTTGCTTCACTAGTTTTGTCATGAATGGCATCTCCGATTTGTTTGGCCTCGTCTTTTAAGGCTTGTTGAGTTGCAGCAGTTTTGTCGTGAACTGAGTTGGATATATCACTAGCTTTATCTTGTATGGCACCTTTGACTTCTTGTGATGTTTCATTGACACTATCCTTTATTTCAGAAGTTTTGTCTTGAACTGATTGTTTAACTTCCGCAGCTGTGTTTTGTATGTCATTTCCAATTTCATTTGCCTTATTTTCAATAGATTTCTTTGCCTCATTAGCGTTATCTTTGATATCACTAACCTTTTCATTAATAGACGAATTTACTTCTTCTTGCTTTTTAGCCGCTGCATCTTTGAGTTTATCAGTTTTCGCAGATGCTTTTTCCAATACTTGATCTGCAGATTCTTTTGTTTCGGTGATTTTTCCTTTGATTTCATCTTCAATCTTATCTTTTTCTCCAAATATGTTATGCACTAAGCCAGTAAAGAAATTCTTTCCTTCTTTGGCTTTTTTCTTGGCTTCTTTTGCCTCTTTTTTAAGCTCTTTCTTAGTTTTCTCCTTAGCACCTTCAATAGAGTCACCCATTGCTTGTAATTTCTCATTACCTGCTGTTTTGGCATCTTTAACTTTTTGACTCACATTTTCTTTAGCATCATGAGCTGCATCGGCAACATTGTTAGCACCATCTTGTACTTTGTTTTTAAGATTATTTGCAGCATTTTCTGTGGCTTGTTTAATGTCAGCTACTCCATCTTCTCCCCTTAACCTGAGCTCTTCGGCTCTTTCCCTAGCAGCGAAATCTAAAGCCATTGCTTTAGAATTCAAATCGTCCCTGACAACTCCTGCTGTATGAGTCACATTATCTAACACATCTTTACCGGCAGCTTTGCCTTGTTCTACTTCAGATGAAATGTTATCTTCAACTTCACTTGCTCTTTCTTTTAATTTGTCTTCGGCTTCATCCAACTTATCTCCAAGTTTCAGCGTTAATTTATCATTTTCTTCATCTACTTTATCCAAAGTATGTATATCCTTATCTGAAAGGTCCTGCTGAATTTCATGTACAGCAAAATTGACCTGCTCTATCCTATCAACTATATTGGAAGTTTCATCATGTCGGTGCTTTTGTCCCTTTGCATATTTACCTTCACAGCAACCTACGTAGAATTGGAAGGGATCTGTTTTGGAGGAACATAATGGAGTTTCAACTGGTTGCATATTTTTGTACTGTTCATAAAGATCATCTGTTTCGCTTATAGGACCGTGTTCGTCAACTACTAATTTAGTAGAGTAGACTTGACTGTCGTTGTCTATATCCAAGTGTGGTTTAGTTTTAAGATCTTTGAACATATCGTCAACTTTGCCTAATAGTTCTTCGTTGATGATTCTAGGTGCAGGTTTAGGTGTTTTCTCTTTTCTAGGTGATGTTTCTTTCTGTGGTGATTTATCTTTTCCCTTTGAAGGTGACTTTTCTTTTTCTTTAGACGGTGATTTCTCTTTAGATTCCTTTTGTGGTGATTTTTCTTTAGATTCTCGGGGTTTAGGTTGAGGGGTTGGAGAGGATTCTTTCTCAGATATGTCATCATCTTCTTCCTCGCTATGTCCGAATACGCCTTTGACTTTGTCAGCGAGGCCGCCGAGAAATCCGCCCTCAGACTTCTTCTTGCCCTTTTCTAACGTGTTCATGGGAGTTTTGTCTTCGTCTGAGTCGAAGGTTGCTTTCGTCTTGTTGGAGTCGACTACTAGAGGCTCGCCGTTATGTGATTCTCCATTAACTGTAAGAATAATAGTTTTTGTTGAAACTATGTTATACATTATTGTATTTTTTTCGTATTTTATTTCCTTACAAGATTGTTTCTAACAAGGTTGTTATGGGAGAAGTCTCCTAAGAACATTGATTACTGGACTAGCCTATTGGAATATTACTTCAATATTTTTCTGTTAGTTAGTTGGGCATTTGTTATGGGGTAATTTTACCCTATTCACCTTACGGCACGAGATATTACGACGTTTCATACTAGTCAAATCACAATAACTTCACTTACCTTGAGGTTTAGTATGTTTGTCTGTATCATCACTGGTTGGGTATTTAACATCACCGTTGGTAACGATCTTGTGATGTCCGTTAAGTTGTCGCTCTAGTGTGCCTGGGCCAATGCTGTTGTTGTGATCTCCGCCCCATTGGAAGCTTAACTCGTCTTTCAATGCGTCGAAACCTGAATAAAAATCACGTTTTAAATTACAATCAAACGTTTGGTATGTATAATGTAAAATTAATTGCTCACACATACCAAACGCCATCAAGTCCCGAACTAAGCGGAGCTTGTTACTATAGGATCTAGACCAAAATGTAAACAAAAAACCCCAGACTCATGCAAATATTTATGCAAACACAGATTTACATTGAGCAGGAATTGAGACAGCTATGGCCTCAGGTTATGCGTACCAGCGCGTATTAGTAACACACGTACCACGCCTATTTAGCACTTCCACTTAATTCTTTCTACCGTGATCGAAAATTTAAATTTCACTGTCTATTGTATAGTCTGCTCAGTTTAAAACTAGATGGCGTTGTATTAATCTGAGAAAAACAGTTTAATAAATAAGTCATTTACCTGACTGGTCCAAGTTGAGATAGTCGACTTGACTCTTCCCAGCTCGAGGTGCGATACGTTCTGGTAATTCTACGTCGAGCACACACGCAGGGGTCTGAGATTGTTCGCCTTTGGGTACCTGTAGGGTATAGAAACACACATTTTTTAATTTTATATCTTTTTAATGAACGATTGCAAAGAGGCAAAGCCACGATCCTTTTTCTTTTTACGAATTTCATGTGTAGTCCTCCTTCTTGTGTGTTTTACAACCTTGAAATAACAGCAATTTTTTTTACATGACTTTTTTTTAGCTTTATTTAAGTAACGGGTTTATCCGTTAAATAAAATAAATATCATCATATAATCATCTTTAACTCCACTCTTTCCAAAAGGTTTTATGACGAAAAGAGGTCAGAACAATTTAAATGGTCATAATTTCTAAAGGATGGGTATTTTTCGATGTTTTTTTTTATTTCTGTTTAGTAACGTTATGCCCTAAATTATGTTCAAATATATGCTTATGTATTAGTATTTACCTTAGGCTCGTTCATAAAGTATATCCTGCCTGCCGGACTCTCTTCGTGATGTTTCACTCGCACTGTGAACTCTACGCGGTTGTCTTTGAATGCCTGCAAGTTCAAGTTGGAATAATTAAATCTATACTAATATTATAAAGAGGTAAAGTTTGTGTGTTTGTGAAGTTGTAGGTAATCTCTGGATCTATTGAAACGATTTAAAAAATTATTTCTATGTTGAATAGTCCATTTATCGGGGAGTGTCATAGGTTATATAGTATCACGCTATGACTAATAGGAGTGGAGCAGTAATGATATAATTACAACATATATATGTTGTAATGATATCATTGCAACATATATATGTTTAAAAAAGTGACGCGTTTTTATCGTCGCACAACGAAGTGGGCACGGAACAGCTAGTTTACAATAAAATTAAATAAATTAAATATTTATCTTACTAATATTAAATAATTTAACTGTTGGACACATATAATAATTAGTGTAATTCACAAATTACTATCTTGGGTCTACATGTTGTGTGTGTACTTTAATTACATGTCTGTTCCCTCGACGTGGATCGCAATCCTAAGTGGCACAAGATCCCTGCAGTGGGACAGTACAGGCTTAATACAGACAATAATAATAGTCCAGAGAATAATTTACCTCAAAGGTGAACATGGGCTGACTGCCAGACTTGGTGACCGGCACCAGGTTGCCGGAGAACTCCAGGTACACCTCCTTGGTGTCCAGGAAACGTACTGATGTTGAGTGGGCCACTTCTGTATAGTGTTCCTAAGGAATAACACGGAATTTTTAATATGAAGGTAGGATGAAATTGAGTTATATCTCAATAGCAGGTACAATTATTACTTAAAAGTGTACTACGCACACCATGCCATAATGAAAATTCTGTGATAAAGTTATGTCGTTACAAATTTAAATAAACGAAAACGAGTCTATACCAATCCGTCTGGCCAGCGTGGTATTAGTAGGCCAAGTAAACCTCCGGCACGGGAGGAGGCCCGTCCCTGCAGAGGGACATTAATGGGATGTTATGATTAAATAAATATGTTATAAAATTACCTGTTGCAGTAACGTTTCATACGCATATCTGTCAGTGATGTACATAACGAGTAATCTGCCTTCCAACGCGTCTAGTCGCTTTCCCAGCACCACGATGCGGACCTCGAACGGTACTAATAGCATTTCTCTGTGAAATAACAACAGATACATTTAGTTTCACATACATTGCTTGCTAAGTTAAAATGAAAGAAAACGTTTCTAGCAAGTTGAATAACTTTGCCAGCAGACTATACGAGCCTTTCTTTACTCACGGACATCTCTACACTGCGCCATCTGTTCTCAAAGTAAGCTAGGCTTAACCTGCTTGTGTTATGGGTAACAGGAGCAACTGTTATTAATACTTAATTTTTGTAAATACATAGATATTATACATAGAAACATTTAGACCATTGCAAATAATTATGCTCATGCACACAAATATTTGCATTGATAGGAAATCGAACCCGAGACCTCTGCGTAGCAGTCATGCTATATAACCACTATGGCACAGAGGTCGTCTAATAGTGAATTTAACCATTTTTATACACAGAGAAAATAAAATGAGAAAAGCCCCGCAGGGATATAAATTACGAGTACCTGTAAAGTTCTGTTGCCAACTTAGTTGCGTCGCTTACGTTTTGACAATTCATCATCCAGAATCTGTAACAAATTCATAATAACTTAATTCATTCTTTAGTAATACCTATTATCAGAAATAGGTTTGAAATTAATATCTATTTTATTGCATTTACAATGTTAGAGTCACAAACTCTCTGCCCTTTACGAGTAAATACAGATAGCGCGCGAGTTGAATGCAGTCGGGGTCTGAGGTAAAGGGCGGGAGCATCTCCCCCCGCTATCCGCACGCCCCACCTCACGCGCCTGCAGTGTAGTGCTGTGCCATCCTTGTCAACTATCGTACGTTTGCCGTGTTATTGTGTTAATAGTAATACTGAAGTTCCCGTGTAATTTTTTCATTCTGTTTTGTGAAATGATTATTAAAACATGTGATAATTATGATATTGTTTTTTTTCACCATGATAACCTAGTGTACTAAATAAAATTAAACTTAGAACATTGTTTAAATTTATCGATATGAATGTCAATTAACAATTTATAATTAGGTCACAGCACTACCGCATTCCTAAGCTCTGCATTCAACTCGCGCGCTATCTGTATGGATGCAACCTTTGTAACATATTGCGTTTTCTAGGTTTATTTACTATGAAGATTTTTTTTTAATTATAATTGTTTGTAGGTCAAAAGTACTGAGATGTAAGTGATAAAATATTTTTTGTATCAAATAAGGCTTTATACTCATACTTCTTTACATTTAGTGACACATAAACACATACTTTTTCCACTTATAACAACTGTAGAGTACTTCCAGTGCAGCGGTAAAAGTTTCGGAGATAATATATCACTTTGTTCTATACCTCGCTGCAACTGGATAGTTCTTGATAATCCATCCTCGAAACGGACGAACATAATGGCGTTTGCCCGCTCTTCCCTTGGGGACCTCTTCCCGCTTTCCCACGAGAACCTCTGCCCGGAATTTTCCCTGGAACCCATTTCCGATTTTCTCGAAATTCTCTCGGGAACCTATTCCCCGTCTTCTTGGAATTCCTTCGGGAACCTATATTCAGATTTCCCCCGGGTACCAAATCCAGAAATTCCCTCGGTAATCTCTTCCCGGAATTCCTTGGGGAACCTATTTACTTTAGAAAATTCCTGGAAGAGGTTCCCGAGGGAATTCCCGGAATTCCCTCAGCACCGATTCCCGGTATTCCCTCGGGAACAACTTCCAGGAGTTCCCTCGGGAACCTATTCCCGGAATTCCCGCGGGAACATCTTCCAGGGAAGAGGTTCCCGTGGCATTTCGGGATTTGGTTCCCAAAGGGAATTCGGGGAATATGTTCCTGAGGGACATCCGGGAATAGGATCCCTAAGGAATTCCTGGAAGAGGTTCCTGAGGGAATTCCTGGAAGATGTTCCTGAGGGAATTCCTGGAATAGGGTCCCGAGGGAATTCCGGGGAGAGGTTCCCGAGGGAATTCCGGGAAGAGTGTCCCGAGGGAATTCCGGGAATAGGGTCCCGAGGGAATTTAGTAAATTCCTGGAATAGGGTCCCGAATTCCGGGAAGAGGTTTCCGAGGGAATTCCGGGAACAGGGTCCCGAGGGAATTCCGGGATCAGGGTCCCGAGGGAATTCCGGGAATAAGATCCCTAGGCAGTTTAGGGAATTACGGGATTCCCTCGGGAACCTCTTCCCGCTCTTCCTACGGAACCCTATTCCCGGTTTCCCGAGGGAACCTCTTGCAGGGGGCGTGTCTAGGTGGGCGGGAGGCGTGCCCAGGGGTCGTGTTCAGGAGGGCAGAGGGCGGGTCCGGGAGGGGAGGGGGCGTGTCCAGGAGGGCAGGGGTCGTGTCTAGGTGGGCGAGGCGTGTCCAGGTGCTGTATAGCATTGACTGACATGAAGTGTTAACTGTGTATTCACTTATAATAACTGACTGACATGAAGTGTTAACTGTGTATTCACTTATAATAACTGTAGAGTATTTAAGTCAGTAACCGTTAGTTTAGACAGTAATTAATAAGAACACAGTTAAAAATATATAAGTGAAAATGGTAAAAGTATCGCTGAATAAATCCTTTATACTAGGCGGGTCAATAAGTCCGTGACTTTTAGTATAAAACACAGCTTTTTAGATAAAAACTTATTTTATTTTTCAACGTACTCTCCTTCGAGCTCTATACACTTAGCCCAACGTTTCTCCAATTTTTTTATCCCTTCCGAAAATTGTATTTTGTTGAGGTCGTCAAAATAGGCATTTCTGTGAGGTGACTTCGTCATTGGTAGCAAATCTCTTTCTGCCGAGCCATTTCTTCAAATTTATGAACAAAAAATAATCACACGGAGCTAGATCTGGTGAATGGACCGGATGAGGCAGCAACTCGAATTCATGGAGTTTTACCATGGAAACTCCACATGTGTGCACCCGAGCATTGCCCCGGTGGAAAAGGACTTTTTTCATGGCCAAGTGCGGTCGCTTTTCTTTCAATGCCTCATCGAATCGACCCAATAAGTTGCTGTAATATTCACCATTGATTGTTTTTTCCTTTTTGAAGGTAGTCAATGTGGATAAAACCACGTGCATCCCAAAAAACAGTCGCCATGACTTTATTGGCTGACAAACCCACCTTTACCTTCTTTGGCGCCGATTCACCCCCTGAAACCCACTGTTTTGACTGTTGTTTGGTATCCGGTATGTTGTGGTGAATACACGTTTCATCCACGGTTACAAAACTCGTTCATATTGCGATTGAACAAAGCCAAAAATTCCTGCGAAATTGTTACACGTTTGCGTTTGTCGTCGATTCTGAGCAAATGCGGCACCCATCTTGCTGAAAGCTTTCTCATAGCCAAATTATGATTCAAAATTGAAACCACTGAGCGATATGAGATGCCTGTGGCTTCCGCAATATCTTTCACTTTCAATCGCTGATCGACTAAAATCGTATCGTGATTTTTTTTAATTCTTTCGGATGTGGAGACCTCAATTGGGCGTCCAGAACGTTCGGCATCTTCTGTGCTTGTACGGCCACATCAAAATTCAGTAAACCACTTATTACATTGGAAATGGATGGTACAGAGTCCCCATAATATTTACCAAGCTTAGATTTGGTTCACGTGATAGATTTTTTTCGCAAAAAATGATGCATTATGAGCACACGAAATTCACTTTTTTCCGTTTTCGTCTTAGTCAACGTGGTAGTCTGATATTAACGGCTGTTAAAAACGAACTAAATGTCAAAACTTGTTCAATTTTTGACAAGAGATGACTCTTGACAGGAGCAGTGTTGCTATTTCAATTAAAAGGCGGGAAATCCAAAAAGTCACGGACTTATTGACCCGCCCTGGTATAACGGATTTATTCAGCGATACTTTTACTATTTTCACTTATATATTTTTAACTGTGTTCTTATTAATTACTGTCTAAACTAACGGTTACTGACTGAAATACTCTACAGTTATTATAAGTGAATACACAGTTAACACTTCATGTCAATCAATGCTTTACAGCACCTGGACACGCCTCGCCCACCTAGACACGACCCCTGCCTTCCTGAACACGCCCCCAAACCCTCCCGGACCCGCCCCCTGCCCTCCTGAACACGACCCCTGCCCTCCTGGGCACGCCTCCCGCCCACCTAGACACCCCAGAGGATCCCGAGGGAATTCCGGGAATAGGGTCCCGAGGGAATTCAAGGAATAGGGTCCCGAGGGAATTCCTGGAAGTGGTTCCCGAGGAAATTCCGGGAATAAGATCCCTAGGCAGTTCAGGGAATTAAGTGATTCCCTCGGGAACCTCTTCCCGCTCTTCCTACGGAACCCTATTCCCGGTTTCCCGAGGGAACCTCTTGCAGGGGGCGTGTCTAGGTGGGCGGGAGGCGTGCCCAGGAGGGCAGGGGTCGTGTTCAGGAGGGCAGGGGTCAGGTCCGGGAGGGGAGGGGGCGTGTCCAGGAGGGCAGGGGTCGTGTCTAGGTGGGCGAGGCGTGTCCAGGTGCTGTATAGCATTGATTGACATGAAGTGTTAACTGTGTATTCACTTATAATAACTGTAGAGTACTTCAGTCAGTAACCGTTAGTTTAGACAGTAATTAATAAGAACACAGTTAAAAAAATATATAAGTGAAAATGGTAAAAGTATCGCTGAATACGCGGTCGCGTTTTCGTATACTTAAGCTGCAAACTTTCGAAATGTCGTTGGGCAACTTGGCATCGTTGGAGAGACCTGCAACACTACACCACCAGTAGGTGAATAATGAGATCTACAGTACGCGCAATCTTATTTGACTGACCTGAAGTTGTTGCAACTGGCTGATCATATGTCATTTTTAGAACAAAATGGCGGGGCGCGTAGGGAGCGGATGTTTTTCTACTAGCGCAAACGTTTCTAAAAGCTAACGTCATGCCTGCCTAGTAAGAGTTTGCTTTCTGTAGGAAAACCGCCGGAAATCACTTTTTACATGTCTGCTATATGTTCAGCGCTACGCTTACAATGGTGGCAGAAAGGGTGTTGGGTCAAAGTAGGCACTCCCTTTTAATCTCTTTAGTAGTAGTTATTAAAAGACTAATTAGATTAGACATGTTTAATTTTCTTTTTAAATACGGAGTTGTGCCCATACCAAAAAAACAAAGCAACTCACTGAGATCTTTCAAATTATAGAGGTAGATAAGTGTTACAACACATGGGACGAAACCGCCCATTCTTCATTATTTCAATTATTTTGAATGAAGTTAGATAAAATTTGACTTTCCAATATTTCAGAAGAATAATTTTTGCAAATGTTTTTATCATAAATCATAAATTTGGGTTATCAGTCTGTGACAACTTTCGTGTCTATGATTAAGATTAGGCGTTGTATGATTGGTAATTAAGGTGTCAAATTTGACATTAATGACATATTATATTGACACTCCATTATAGAGAAATATATTTGTCAGAATTACCCCTCTGTTTAGAAAAATCTATGCATTACTTTGGTTACAAAATCTAATTTATAATATTTGTCAATAACTTAGATTGTTTAGTTTACCTGGCAGAAACCGTAGTGGTGAATGAAGCGCAGTCGTCGGTGACTGTGAGGGGAGTCGAACCAGTAACATCTTCCCACACGGCACGCGCTTGTCCGCCCATTATCGAGCACAGCAAGCGGAGGTTTGTTGTCGATGGCTTCTCTGTTCCATTGCCCTGTACAGATTAAATTAAAATAGAATTTAGTAAACAATCTCTCTTCACTTTTAAAGTTCCGTACCTAGGTAGGGTAAAAACGGAACCCTAATACTAAGGCTCCGCTGTCCGTCCGTTCTGTCCGTCTGTTTGTCACCAGGCTGTATCTCAAGAAAGTTGAAATTTTCACAGATGATGTATTTCTGTTGCCGCTATTAAACTTTTGACAGCTGGCTCGTGACGTCATAGAACTTTTGACAGATGAGTCATGACGTCATAAAACGTTTGACAGATGAGTCGTGACTTCACAAAACTTTAGACAGATGAGTAGTGACGTTATCGCATTTTGGCGGGAAAATAAAACGGTTTGTTCGGAAACCTCGGTGCGCGGGTCAGCCACGCAGGTTTATTGAAAAAGATAAGAAAATTTTATATTATATTGTTGTTCGGGTCCACAGCTAATGTTACAGTTACACACGGCGCTTACAGTTAGTGTACTTACGCTAGGAGTAGGCAGCGGCGCCGTGAGCGTGATGGAGCGGTGGAACTTGCGGCGGCGCGGCTCCACGGTGAGCACGGGCGACACGGCGGCGTGGCGCGGCAGCACGCGCCGGCGGAGTGCGTCGCCCGCGCCGTGCGTCTGCAGTCCCACGCGGATGCGTTTCGTCAGCGCAGCTGCCGGGAACTGAGCTTGAACCTGTGACGTCAATTCTACGACTTAGTAGAGGCATTTGACTACTTATGTTAGTTATGTGTTTGCCTATGAGGTTTTTGACCTATGTTAATGTCGAGACATATAAATTAAATAACCTATAGTCTATTTTTTTATCTCGGACACTAAAATGACAACTACTAATGTCAAACGTAAAACTAATATAGCCAGCTTTTAAGAAACAGTGCTGTCCCTGTGTTTCGATTCGTTTTGTAATTATTGTAAAATATTTACGGTTGTTAGTATAGTCGAGAACTAAATGCCTTTATCACCTCTAGAGTTAATGTTAGTTGCATTTCATAAAACTATTAGGGTCAATATCGCACAACAAAACATCAGCTAAATCATGACGACACTTTGACATAATATCAGTTCTCATGTATTAGCAAATAGTTGTTAGATATTTATAAAAACAAATAGTAGAAGTTGCTGATAGAAGAGGTAGGTACTTTATCCTCTTTCCATTGGTATACAACATCCTATAAAATAGTAAATAGTTTTTCTACAAAACATGTGTAATACATAAACATACATACTGTTGGTGTGCTTAACAAATAAATAAATAATTCGAAGTAATTATTGATGCCATAGTAAATGATGACTTTTTTTTTTCTTTTATTATATTAAAATTAACTCTAATGTGATAAGGTAGACCCACTGCAGTGACAAAAAAAGCTAAAGTAACTAGGTAAGTACGCTAGAATGAATCAATTATAGCAAGTAAATTTACCTGTGCTTATTCATCAAACGTGTTTTCTTTACTTTGAATTATGTATTCCACATGTTTTGTAGAAAAACTATTTTATAACATGTTGTATACCAATGGAAAGAGGATAAAGTAAGGCATTTATTCAGAAAATGGAAGAACTTTCTCTCTTTTATTTATTTTTTTATTGTACTGTGAAGTTGATCATATCTTTAAATTTTACCTGTCTCTATAGTTATAATAAGTCAATAAACAAAAAGTTGACGTTTTTGGTGAGCTATTATAAATTTATTTGATGCTCCTAGTATTAAACTTTAAAACAAAACATAATTATGAGGACTCACGGAACAATTTTTTTTTTAATTTAAGTGTTCATGGTAAATATTGGGTTTTTCTTTTAAAAATAGCTTTACATCGATATCTAAAATATGTTGAGGTTAAAACCAGCTAGGGGAGTGAGGAAAGACTGGTAATGACCGCTTCTATCAGCTACTTTAATTTGGCAAACGATGTACCAAACACCCTGTATAATTACGACGACCTAACTACATGATGGCGGGGAGACGACTGCTGGGCAACGCTAGTACACACAGCAACACATCAAGTTAAACATTTTCATTTAAAATTGTTTCTTATTTCAAGGTATTAAGGTACATGAGTGTCTAGCTTGATTAGTTGCTGTGTGTGCAGTCGCGCGCCTGTAAAAGTGATTTCTCAGCAGTCGCTCAAATTACAATGTTGTGTCCCTACAAATCTAATGAATTTCTCTCTTTTTTCCTTCTATGTCCATCCCTATAATTTCTTGCATGACGTCATTGGCGTATATTTCTATTTTAAGTTTTCGTAATTTTATAACATAAAACAAATTAGGGTAAACCACCTAATCGTTAGAAGTCCTACAATTGTTGGCACTTAACCCAGTTGGATCTACCGACCCATGTATGGGTTTCGGGAAATAAAAAATTCTGCCCCCTTTATACGGTTTTATTAAAACAAATTATAAATACTTTTGGAATCGACAGTTAATGACTGTTAGCTGTGAAGACAAAATAGGTAGTAAATTTAATTATTTATAGTTGTTTTTTCCAAGTGAAAATGTCTGTAGTGAATATGGTAAAACATGTCCCTAAAAAAGTTAAATTATATTACATATATTGTTATATTTCTATTAATATAATATCAAAAATATAAAGCTTGAAACATAACAATATTTATATTACAAAGAAAATTCATGCTTTTACTATGAAAATCACTGGTATTTTGCTGAATATCTTAGGAACCCATACATGGGTCCGTCGGAACAACCACGGAATACGAGATTTTCGTAAAACAATATATTTAAAAAAAAATTCTAATTGAATTCATTATTATTCTACAAAATTTTGAATGAGTTGAGAATGGTAATGATCCGATTCTAGAATGCATCACATTTGACCACCAGATAACGCAATTGCGGTTGATACCGACAAAGATTCTAGAGAAGAAAACACTTCGATTCAAGCCTAAAACACTTGCGAAAATGAGACCATGGTTTATTTCACTGAATCCTGTTTTTCAGGAGAATGAGACTATGGAAAAGACGTTTTGCATCGACGATGCTATAATATCTTTATTACAGAGGTCACAGTTGTTAGCAGTTCACAGGGATATCTCGATCAGGCCAGGTTTTTTCAATCAAATTCGATCAAAATCGATAATATTATTTTCAAAACTGTAATAAGTCATAAACTTAATAGTAATACATTACCACCATACATAAATTGCACAAAAAAAGGTAACAGTAATGATATTTTAGTATTCGAGATTAAAAAACAGCCTATAGTCTCTATTTACCGTAATCGGCGGTACTAACCTATATTTTTATCGGTAAGTACCGGCTGTACCGCATCACTATTTATTAGTTGTAAAAAACAGGCAACACATGAAATGTCATTTTAGTATCTGAGATAAAAAAATAGACTTTATATGTTTATAGATAGTGTTTTATTAATGAAATCATCATTAACTCAACGGTGGCCAGCAGAAGTTTTGTCGTCCTAGAATATGGTGTTTCACAAGGAAGTATACTGAATCCAGTACTTTAACATTGACATAAATAACAATATTAATTGACAAAGAAGATTTATCTCATATGCTACACGCATCAACCGCTCTAAAAGAAAACATGATGAATACGGAGTATTCTGAGACCCATCCAAGGCGTTTGATAGCGTTCAGCATGTCACATTATTCAATAAACTACACCACTGTGCTATAAGGGATGTTACTCTCAATTTCATCTCATCCTACCTTAGCAGCCGGGTACTTAGTGTAGATGTTCTAGGAATACGTTCCTCTGGATCAATATTAACCGTAGGAGTACCCCAGGGATCCCCCTGGGGTACGTCATGAATATGTTAGGCCTTTTCTATTCTTGGATTACATTAATGACTTACCACATCTGCAAACATTACTCTACCATGAATATCTCTTATTTATGGTAGAGTAATGTTTGCAGATGACACGTTCTTAATATTAAAATTTTAGAGTTAGCAAATATTGACGATGTGAACCATACACTTACTAGTATAATTAAGTTCAAAAATTTTCTACTTAATAAATCAAGAACCAAGTTAGTAAGATTTAAATTCCCCAATGTAAGGCAATCCAAAACTGTAGTAAAAATAAACAAGATAGAGTTAGTCAATAACATTTCTAAACAAAACTTTTCGCAGTAAAGCATCCTCTTTTTAACCACATCTTGAAAAAAGTGTGTTATTAGACAATTCATCAAATTTAATTTGACCTACCTGTGGTATATGAGCACTGGATATGGTTCCTCCCTCAGGTCCGATGATGTGCACCTCCTGGCGCACCCTGGACACGCACGCCAGGTAGTGAGGGAAGTCGCAGGTGATGATACGTGTCACTCTCTCCCCACTCTCGCCGATGGTCTCGCCAGTGTTGCCGAATTCTTGACGCTCGCGTTGTAGAGCTTCCTAAAAGACAAAGAAAATACGGTTGATGTTAGTTTTGAGTGTTGTTTTGTTAAATTCATTTCGTCACCTCGCGGATTAAGGTCTACTAAGAAATAAAATTCTCACTAGTTCAATAAAAATCAGTTCACCTAAATTATACAATAATTTATTTAGAACATACCTGTATGAGTGGATTGTCATTGTTGTGTAAGTAATGATCCTGCCAGGTGTCGCCAGTGTCGCTGCGCAATATTACTATCTCTCGCTCACGACACGATGATGTGAATATCGGTACTTCTATCACCACTGGCCTGTAGAACAAATAAAGATGGGTTAAGTTTTACTTTGCTATGAAACTTAAACGAAAACTTAGGAAAAGAATTAAAAAAACGTAATACAATGGATAACATATTTATACTTGACATAGAAGTCTAAACTGCGGGTTTGAGAATACACCTCAGACGTATTTAGCAGCCAGGTCATCCAAGTCTTTGCCTCGTTAACCAAATTAGTCCACTACTCTCCACAACAGCTTTTAACTCTCGTAATTTTCACTCAACTATAACAACGCCATCTAGGCTGCATATCAGTAAACTTTCCTTGTACAAACTTCATAGGTACTATAAAAGAAACTTACGCCAAGAATTTAGCACCTTGTGGCTGCAGTTCCAACAATCTTGATGCCAGTGCTTCACCTTCCATTAGTGGTGGAGGAGCGGCGGCGGGGGCACGACGTGTTGCGGCCCTGGAATTTATGACAAACATTATTGTTAATACCAACAACGAGTAATTTTAAAAAGATATTCTATAATGGTAAAGATATTTAAGATATTTTATAATGGATTGTCCAATTAAAAGTTCTCAGTAGGAGCAAAAAATAAGGAATTGAGGCAGAATGGAATAAATATTGAGTTAACAAGTTATCTGGACGCAAACAGTATTTCTAAATTTTCGGGTACACGATACTGGTGCGTTGTATTAATCAAGTATCAAGCAAAGCTTTCTGGCCTGTTTGAAGTAGTTCAAAATAGATGCGCAGATGTCGTTCATGGAACTAAATGACAAGTAGCCGGTGTTATCTTTAATTCTGTACATGCGCAAACTACTCAAAAAGTTAACTTCAGGCCGACGAAATAAGATTGCGCGAACTGTACTTATGTTATCTGTACAAATTGATTTATCATAATTATTATCAGGCTTTCTTTAACCTCTACCTTGTGCGGTTCGGTGGCTTCCTCATCCATCGGTTTCCCGCTGTCGAAATTAGAAATTTCGAAAAGAGTTATATTTATTAGAAATGCTATCCATACCTGCATGTAACCCTGGTAGGTGCAGCGCATGCGGCTGGAGGCACGATGATGCGCACTCCGCCGCGACGCTTCGCCTTCATCGCTCCACCTCGAGCGTCCACCACGAACGACACCAGGAAACTGGAAACACAAATATTTAGTTATTGCTACGTTTATAGATACTGCTAGTTTTAGAGGGTAGATATTTATTATTTTTGATAGTTAGAAGTGGTATTTGTAAGTAGAGGTTTCAGGAACTACTCAGACACTTTAATTAGGACCTCTAGCTCCATTATGAGTCAGGAAAACATTGCTATCATTACCAAATCAGTCCATAAGCACATGCTGGTCACAAAAACTATTTATGATATCTTCAGGGTGTGGTAAAATAACAAGTAATTTAGTTTCCACTACTGATTTAGGTAAAATATAGTAGTAACAGTCCATAATGTCCCTGCCCAGACCGTATAAAGATTCATATCAAGGATTACATCTTATTGTTTGTATAATTTTCTCAATAACAATATTGACGAACTTTTTCTACTTGGTTTTACGACCAACCTGAGGTAATGATTCAACAAGATATAAATACAACATTACTCACCCAATGTCAAGTGGTTGCCGATCAATAGTGGCGACTTTCTTGTCATTGTTGCTGGGCCAGAGGTGTCCATCTGTGACGGTGTCTTCGAGCGGTTTCGCCCGGTGTAAGGTGCCTGCCTCGCTGTTCATGTATCTGTATTGCTGTTGCTGTTGGATTGGACACTCTACTTCTCCTGAAATAAATTAAAATTTGCATATCAAATTACGTATAAAAGTTAGGTTTATGTGCTATTTGTTAATCGAAATTAATCACAGACAAGATTTTAAGCTAATGGCAGGGGTCGTTCTGCATCTTCTGAATATTTGCCTCGTTATGGATTAGAAGAGATCAATTTAAAACTAAAATCACTATCCTAGGTTTACTCTTAATGCCTGCAGGATGGGCTCCTCGAAGTATTCCATCTAGATGTTGACCATGACGTCATTTATGCTGTAATTTATATGGCATTTTTATCCGGCTGGACATATTATAAAAAAATCGACTAAAAGTGCAACCTACCTCCTTCGTCTTCGGAGTCGCTCATGAATGTATCCTGCATGAGCTCAGGCGCAGCGACGCGATATTTGCCTTCCAAGCCACCTAGAACAAACATACAAAAACACATTAATAAAACATAAAACGACATACGATTTGCTGATAGATAAAAAACATTAGGTTCATATTAATATTAGTGGGTTAATTAATGGCTATTAATTTTATTAGCAGTGGACTACGATAGGTTAATTAATTGATATTTACATTATAAATTTATAAACGCCTAGATCTGATTAAACAATTGTTTAGTTGAAGCACGCAAATATTATTTGACATTAATGTGGGGATCGATGGTAAGGTATTGCACTAATTATCGGGAGGTTCTTTAGTGGTTGGCGCACGCGAAGTTGGCGTTCGTAAAACATTGGTAAAAAAAATTTAATCCCGACTCGGCAAAAGTAGTGTAGGACACCTCCCAGCTAGGTGGACCGACGACCTCATAAAGGTCTCTGGGTCGGACTGGATGCGAAAGGCGCAGGACCGAGTTCTTTGGCGCGTGTTCGGAGAGGCCTATGTTTAGCAGTAGACTGCTTTAGGCTAGTTGATTGATATTTAATCCCTGGAAATGTATATATTATTTTATACATTAAATAGGTCAGGCATGTACACACAGCAACACATCAAGTTAAACATTTTCATTTGAAATTGTGTCTTATTTCCAGGTATTAAGGTACATGAGTGTCTAGCTTGATTAGTTGCTGTGTGTACATTCGCATCTGGATTAAACCATATGTTAAGCCAATTGGTTAAAGGTCAAACACACGTTAACTGAAATGGCAGTGACATGGATTTCTGTGCTAGTAATTTGCATGATACCGTGTGGGTAGTTGATAACAACTGGAATGACGTAAGCTTCGAAGACCAGTGTAAGTTGACCTCTACGTTTTCCAGCCATTGTAAGAATTATACATAGTAACGTGGACAATGTAATAGTGGTTGAATTTTTCGTCGACTCACTTCGCTGTCCGGTATAAGTTGACCTTTTACGTTTTCCAGGATTTCGTTTTAAGAATTATAGTTACGTGGACAGTTTGAAAGTCGTTGATTTTTAGTCGACCTTTTTGATACGTTCAAGGTAGTATTTGAATACTTTTTTCGTATTAATGAACTGGGACTAAATATATGTTTAAGCTACAATGACTAACAACAAAATTCCGCATGCTACTAGTTTCCTCAATTCATGAGTTAGTGATACTCACTCACTCACTCTCCGTGTGGTGACGGAGTAAGAATACATATTATATCACCACCCCATATCATCCCACGGGTGTCGTTAAAATCTACTAAGGGACTATCATATTAACGAAATAAAAAGAAAAACTTGAAATGAAACCCGTACCAATCCGTCTGGCCAGCGTGGTATTAGTAGGCCAAATATCCCTCCGTCACGGGAGGACGCCCGTCCCTGCAGTTGGACATTGATGGGCTGTTATAAGTTAGTGATTGACCGTGTGGTAAAGAATTTAAAATATCACCATTTCCTCGAGCACTATGGATATCGTAAAAATTTACTTTGATATATCTGACTTTAATAACATTGCATTAGATCCGAAATTAACAAAGCTGTGGTTAGCGTGATTGAAACTTTGTTTCCCGTGTGGTGACGGAGTAAGAATACAATATGTCATCACCCCATCTCATCCCGTGGGTGTCGTATAAACCGACTATTCGTGATTATTATCTTTACGAAATAAAACGAAGAAAAACTTGAAATAAAACCCTGTTCCAATCCGTCTGGCCAGCGTGGTATTAGTAGGCCAAGTATCCCTCCGTCACGGGAGGAGGCCCGTCTCTGTAGTGGGACATTAATAGGCTGTTATTATGATGCTGACGGGCACTTTGTATACTAATTAATATATGCAAAGTTTTCGTTTATCACTGAAAGGGACGCATTCCAGCATAGAGACGTTCTAGGGCCAATAAAAAGATTTTCAATCAGTCAGCACCGCCTCTATTATTCATACACAATAATAAAACTAAGTAACAATGACTTTCCAAAGAAAGTGTTGGTGTGCAAAGGAAGTACATTAGAATACATGTATGGTTTCGGTAAGCCATTGACGCTTTCATGCATACCAACTCATTTGAAACGAAATCAATCGTGTGCCACTTCGGCTTTCTTCGGTTAACTTCGGCTAAAATGTTTTTAATAACGTGTTTATTTTAGATCATTCTAAACTCTCGTACCTAGTTATATTTGAATAAGTTTAAAATTAGTAAAGTATTAAAAGCCACCTCAAATATCAAAATCGGTCTAGCCGTTTAGGCTCTTAACGATTTGCCATTTTTAAGAGTTTACGTGAATCATGTTGTTGTTTTGCGTTTATTGTTATTTTACCTGTAACCTGAACAGCTAGTGTTCAGCTTACAGGTAAAAATCGAATTGACACAAAAATACATACGCAAAAATCATTACTCTCTCTTTGAATCAGTCGGGTAAATCAAAATCGATTCCATCAGGGACAGTGACATTTCTTATTCTTTGTCCTCGACTAAACCTTGACCCTACACGGGTCATGGAAAATGGCATAATGTTATGTCCAAGTTATTGTGTATTACTGTCGACCTCTGTGGCGTAGTGGTTATATAACATGACTGCTACGCAGAGGTCTCGGGTTCGATTCCCGGTTAATGCAAATCTTTGTGTGCATGAACATGATTGATGGTCTGAGTGTTATTTAAGTATGTTTATCCGTTTTTTAGTTCCCATAGTACAAGCTCTGCTTAGTTTGGGACTAGATGACGTTGTGTGAATGTGTCATCATCATCATCATATTTATTTATTGAGAATCAAACACTTCGTATTTGCGGAATTTTCTTTTTAAACAAATTCCTATTGTAAGATTTGTTTGAGTGATGACGTAGTAATAAAATCTACTGTCTTTGCTATAATTATATATAGTGTATTCTCGGAGACGAGTTAGTAGAGCGCTATCTCACTCACACAATTTTTTAATTGCGATTGGTCAGTGATAAACGCTAAGGCGGTGTACACAGTACGAGTACTTTTTAGTCTACTCATACTTCCCGTTCTGTGCAGACGTGCTCATACTTGTGACTGTATGCTCGACTTGTGAACCGGCTGGTCTATTGGATTTTATAATTTATTAATAGACTAACGACTGGCTTGAAAACACCTTCAGGTGTGTATTTTTTTTAATAAATCGTTCATGGTAATTTTTAAGCATCGCAGGTGTGCTAATGACCTGTTTATTGTTCTTTTGTCATAAATGAGCATTACCATAGTAAAATACTATTTCCAAATTTTTGTATATTAAACTGGTGCGCTATATCCATTGTTATTATTATCATTAAGTTATTGTTATATTCTCATTGTTGAAACACGTGTTATATAACATGTTTTATATTCTCGTAACAGGAAAAGGTAAAAGACTAATTATTACTCACATCGGGAGTGAGGATGGATTTGTCGAAGGTGGTCTAAATATGTTTGAGTCGAAGAAACAAGGCGATTATCACAAGGAGATGAATGCCGAAGAATTTGAAAATTGGTTTAGAGAAGTTTTAAATAAGCTAGGTGATAATTCTGTGATAGTCATGGATAACGCTTCTTATCACTCTAGAAAAATAGAGCAAATCCCAACGGCCCAACGTAAAAAACAGGATACTTGTAATTGATTACGAGAAAAAAATATAACGACGACAGTAGTGATAGTACGGAGAGTGATGGTGATGATCCTGATATGTTATAAACTTGTATAAGTAGGTAGATATTGTTTATTTATTATATTAAGAAACAAACAGTCATATACAAAAAATTATAAATTATAATATAATAAAGAAAATTTAATCATTAACTCCCGATTTTATTTCTTTCCTTCATATCCATCAGATATACAAAAAGTAGGTACTTATAAAAAAATCTATCAAATTAATGTCTCTCAATTTATACGACAGACGAAGCCGCAGTAATAAACTAAGCGAACTTTTAAGAAGCGCAGTGTGAACGCACATTTACATTTCTAAGGTTTTGTTAACGCCCACCGACCCTAAAAAAGTATTTTTTGTCCTTGTCATTTGTATGATAATGTGCGATAAAGAAGGCGCTATACTAACTCGTCTCCGTGAATACACTATAGTAAGAATACTGCATGTTTTTTTGTAAATGCATTGAAAACACACAGATCAATGCAAACTAAAGTTCATGCACACAAACAATTTAATTGAGCAGGATTCGAACCCGGATCTCATCGTAACAGCCATGGATTATAAACACTACATCACAGAGGTCGTCAATATCTCTATGCACATCATAACAGCCCATTAATGTCCCACTGCAGGGACGGGCCTCCTACTGTGACGGAGGGTTACTTAGCCTACAAATACCACGCTGGCCAGACGGATTGGTATAGGGTTTAATTTTAAGTTTTCCTTCTTTTTATTTCGTAGAGGTAAGAGTTACGGTTATTCCCTTAGTCGGTTTTTACAACACCCATGTGATGAGATGGGGTGGTGACATATTGTATTCTTACTCCGTCACCTCACGGATAGATCTGTATGCACAGTTTTGCATAATTTCACAGTTAAGGTCAATGCCACATGTCATTGTACTATCCGTGGTAGTTAGCTGTTCATTGGCAGTTGCAAAGGGCACTAATAACCGACCGACGCTTTTGTTTTACACATTTTCGCATCTCATTGTTTTAGGTGTAGCCTTTTTAAGTTTTGCACGATAAACGGGAAATTATTTTTGATTTTTTTATGTTAGATTGTAGGCGAGCATCCATACTAATATTATAAATAGGAAAGTCTTTCTTTCACGGCCAAACGTAGCGACGAATTGACGTGATTATTTAAGTGGAGATAGTTGAAGGGATGGAGAGTAACATAGGCTACTTTTTTTTCTGTGTCCAGGAAAGGGGAGCAGTACTACCAAATTTTAAGCTAGCGAAGCCGCGGGCAAAAGCTAGTAGAAATTAAATGGTGGTACGAAAGCTAGATGCTAGTGTGGATATAAAACATTATTCATATGGTGACGGAATACAAGATCCCTTTCCCGTCATCCAGATGTCGTAATAATCCTTCCAATACGAAGAAAACCTGTCAGACGACGTATCACGAAGTTTGAAAAAAAAAGGAAAATATTTAAATAAAGCCATTCAAGTTAAATTAAAAGAAAAAAGTAAAGGTTAATAGGTTCTCAATTTGATTGTATTTTTTTCAATGTTTATTACCACAAAACTTAGTTATTTCTAAACGAAAATGCGTAAAAAAGATTAAAAGAAAAGTTATTTGTATTTTTGTCTAGTAACATTTATTTAATAACAATCTTGAAATCTACATTTAACACATACTCGTAGTTTTAATACGTAGAAATAAGAAATTAGATTCATTCATGCAATAAAACGATTTGTCATGTAATACACTACATTTGCGTGTCAACGATCATTAGAACTTTGTTTCTCTAACATTAAAGGCTACGGCTTTGATTACTTGCCAAGGTCAATTTTCACCATTAACTTCGACTTATAGATCCAAGTTACGAAGGGCCTAATTTGAAACCGTGTGAATTGAGAAAAATTGCCCTTGGATTTGCATATTTTGAAGTTTATCAGGACACAGGTCTCTTGTACTTACAAGTAGACTCGAAAAAAGTTTTCGAAAACTATTTTGGCATAAATGTTTAAATACGATTTAAAACTTTTTTTTTACATCGGTGAAATTAGGCAAAAATAAAATAAAATGCAAGAAGTATATTAAAATTTGTGGGTAACAAAATAAGTATATTGTTTAGATAAGAGTACTTAACTCAACTTAAATATCTTTTATTTAAAGTAATACAATGACATTGTATCTTTTTGCGTGCTTAACACAAAGCTGTGACGAACGTAATCGTCATTTAGTCGTAAAAACCTTCGCCTACGTTACTAAAACAAATAATATAATAGTTAATTGAATTATAATTGATAGAGATAATGGATTCCGAGAGTCACCTTATAAAGATGACATCACTGCTAATGAACGTAAAAAAACAAATAAGTACTACAACTAACTCAATTATGTATGATGATTACTACGTGATTCTACAATAATTGTAATCATTGTTAATTACTTATTCAGTATTCATGCATGTGGTGGCGAATTGAGAATACATATTACTGTATATCTTTGTGTGGTGACGAAGTAAGAATACAATATGTCACCACCCCATCTCATCCCATGAGTGTCGTAAAACCGACTAAGGAAGGAATACTTGAAATTAAACCCTATACCAATCCGTCTGGCCAGCGTAGTATTAGTAGGCCAAGTATCCCTCCGCCACGGCAGGAGGCCCGTCCTTGCAGTAAAACATTAATGGGCTATTATGATTACTGCCAACCCTTCTCATATCATGGGTATCGTTAAACTCGATGAAGGAAAAGTTACAACATATCTTAGAAAACCAAAAAAAGTAAAGGTTGTTGACGTGAAATCCTTAGCAATACATTTATCTAGTACCCATAGTACAAGCTTTGCTTAGTTTGGGACTAGATGGCGTTGTGTGAATGTGTGAAGAATATTTATTTTTATTTATAACTAGCATGGAATTTGTTAGTGTGAATCAAGTTTCTCTCCTCAGCTGATGAAGAACTGGCCTTGTGGTTGAAACTTTAAGGGTTGTTACTATAATTTCGAAGAAGTATCTTTCTATAAAAATCGAAATTAAGAAGTATCTTACTATAAAATACTTTTATATTTTCCATCGTATTTTTAAAATGACATAAAATCGATAGACTGGCGCTACAAGGACAATTATTATGCTTCCTACAAGACAAGAACAGTTATATCTACAAAATACACTGCACACATAAAAGTCGTCCAAATATCAAAATCGTAAACCACTTGGCGCTTTATCTGATCCACTAATAACTTTATTACTTTTCGTGGCTAATACATTAATGTACTGAATTCTTGTATGTATAGTCGAGAACTAAATGGCTTTATCACCTCTAGAGTTAATGTTAGTTGCATGTCATAAAACTATTAGGTTCAATATTGCACAACAAAACATCAGCTAAGACATGACGCTACTTTGACATATCAGTTCTCTTGTATTAGCAAATAGTCGTTAAATATTTATAAAAACAAATAGTAAAGTCAACGTTATTGACTGTTACTAGAGCATATTTTCGGTAAAACTTTTTATTCCAATGAGTTTCTCTCTTTTTTCCTTATATGTCCATCCCTATCATTTCTTGCATGACGCCATTGGCGCATATTTCAATTTAAAGTTTTCGTAATTTTATAATATAAAACAAATTATGGTAAACCACCTAGTCGTTAGAAGTCCTACAATTATTGGCACTTATGAGTTAAAAGTGAGTAAAAAGAAAGAAAACACTATAGATTATTCAAGTTCAGTATGATTATTCAAGTTCAAATACTATTTATTTAATATCTTTACCATATTTTATTTATTTCATGTGTCAACATAGCAATAATAAATTTATCAGAATCCTTTTATTGGCCTTAGTGCCAATAATATTTATTTAATACTATTCAATCACGACATCATAATATAATAATGATTAAGTATAAGCAAAGATTAAAGTATTTTATCATTTTATGATATTTTATATTTTTAATTTGACACAGAAGTCCAATCTTAAGGTGCCAACAATTGGGTGGCTTACCAGCCAATATTTAAATTCTACATTTTCGGTTTTTAGAAATGACAAGCTTGTAATGTCACAAGTAACAAGTTGACTATAGTTTTAAATTATTTAATGGTTTTTCACATACAAACTCTACAGTTGAATATAGTGACATTTGTATTGTGTTAGTAGATTTTATTATTTATTGTGTTAAAGTGAAAGTTTAAAATAGATTGCACCTTTAATCAAAGCATAGTTTTGATTACGGTCAACCAATGACGTCAAGCTCACGCATAAACATTAAATAACGATCTTAATGAATTTGAATTATGATAGAATTTTTTGTCAAAACTGATAAAGCCATTTTGTTTTCGACTATACATAACTCAATGGATCGCAGACGTGTGTAAGTCTAATTTATTGATAAACTAGCTGATGCCCGCGGCTTCATTATATCTACATCTTAAACTACCTATATTCCAAATTTCATCAAAATCCATTCAGTAGTTTTTGCGTGAAAGAGTAACAAACATCCATCCATCCACACATCTTCACAAACTTTCGCATTTATAATGCTAGTAGGATATAATCGTCACTTTTTGGTGAAGTAGGACGCATATACAGTGTTACCACCCCATCTCATCGCAGAGGTGTAGTAAAACCAAACTAAGGAAAAATTCGCAGATATTATAAAAAAGGACTTAAAGGAAATACGAGTCAAGTTTCTTTCAAATCAGATTAAAGATTGTAATGTGTGTGTGTATTGATGGTCATTAATGTGCTACAGATATTAACTAAGAATACAGATACTCATCAAAAACAAAAAGAATACTGGACTTAAAGGAAATCCTGTAGGTAGTAGTTACCACGGGAAAGTTTACAGATATTTTTTAGCGAAAACAAAAACAGGAAAACTTTACATAAAACCAATCCGTCTGGTATGCATGGTATAGTAGTCTGGCTTTTCTTCAATAAATAGAGTATAATCGTCCCTGCAGTAGGACATTAATTGGCTGTTATTATGACACAACCATCAATTTATTTCTCGCATGTTTAGTATGAAGTCACTGTGCACCGCACGCGTGGGAGTGACGAGGGCTATCTAATTGACTCCATCTTTGTCACCTGACTTCTGACTTATTGTTATGGTGTATGACCAAATTGCCCTTTAGTAATAATTGGAGTTTATTAGTTGGTAATTTAGTGTTGTAGGTTAATTATTTATTGATATCGTTTCGTAATAACCCATGCTTACCTAGTTCTTGATTGGTTATTAATGATTGATATTCTATCAGTGATATCAGTTATAAAGGCCAAGTAAAGTCTCACTACAGAAATTGGTAATTGGTATCATCCAGTGAAGGAGATAAACTTAGCCAACTAACAACAAACTGGTAGTATTGGAGTTAACGCCTAATTTTTTAGATCATTTGATTCTTTGTTAATTTTCGATTCAAGCACATCCGACTCTTTTAATATTCTCACTAAAAAACCTTATTTACGAAACCAAAACAACGATAGAAAAGATGAATAATAACAATAAATATTAATTACAAATAAATTAGCCACCGAACATCAAAATATAATGGACGACCAATGATGAACTAATAAAAAAGCCACACCTATCCTCAGTTTGCGTACAAAAATAGATAGTTACGTGGTGGCCATAATTTATTTTGTTACTAAAAGCGATTTGTAATCAACATTCAAGCTGACCTTAGTAAAAATACTTCAGAGCACGCCCCGCCCAACGTTTTCTTCAGCCCTACCCAGCTTTGGATCAGTGCAGAGATTACAGAACGTAATAAAATTGTAAATGAAAGAACAGTGGAACATCAAGGTCGTTTATCATTACTGCGTACTGGAAATAGACTGAATAGTACTTTGAAAGTTCTCGTGTAATAATGTTGATTGTAATATAATAACGAGATCTTAATTTTTTTTAAAAAGGGTCTCTACGCCTTGACTTTGGCCCGATAAGAATCCTTCTAAAGAGCTGAATATCAAACAGTCCTGAGATTTAGCGAAAGAGAAATAACGTAATAGTAACAAAATATGATATCCCATAATCAACACCATCTAGCCCCAAACTAAGCATATACCAGATTTGAGCTTATAGTAGCTAAATGAAAGAGACTAGATTTTTAACACTGAATCTTAGCGTATGGGTCTTACTTTATTTGTCGGCGTTACGAGGGGCAGTTGCATTAGGGTCTTAACACATATAAAGAAACGTAAACGGATCGCCTTTTTCCTCGGTGTCAAACGTCAAAAACCCGATTACGTTACGATTCCGATTAGTGTGCGTTGCAGTAAGGAGTTTCATACAAATAATACTGAACGACTCGAGTTGATACGGTGCCGATCCGTTTACGTTACGTTATATGTGCTACGACCCTTACCCGTTGACAGACATGAAAAGACTTAAGGTATTCTGTCCCTATGGTGAAACAATAACGGGCTGTAATAAAGACACACATACAGCACAGTTCGTCATCATGATATATTTACCTTTACATAATATGTGAATCACAAAGAATGGTCATTACCAAAAATACTTTGTAATCTGGCATTGAATAATATTGTATTTTGTAAATGCATTTTAATAGGTATTGTCTGAGCTAAGAAAGTCTTGATGACAAAACTTTTGGCATCAACATCTTCTTTATAACATACAAGACTTACACTAAAATATTTGGGAATATGAAAATAAATGTCGAGACATACTTAACTTTTTTTATCAAAATTTGAGTATAGTTATATACGAGTAGCTATTATGCGCTATTACGCAGTTTATTCTGCATGGGTCACCGTGTATAAATATTTATTTATTAATGTTAGGTGTACAAGCAATCGATTGGCTAATGTGATGATGATTATTAATATGTAATGTCATGACAGGTTATTAACGTCTAATTACAAAGACGGTACTTTTCAAGTAACGGAGGTATAGTTTACCTTTTAATCCAACGCCAGCTAAACGGATTAGTATAGGTTTTGCGTTAAATATTTAAGCTGCAAATTTTGCCTTAATTGGTTTATACAACACCTATGGATTGAGATGGGGCCAGGACACCGTGTATTTTGACACTAGCACCACAGGACCAATTACTGACAAAATATTTATTTCAAAATAAGTACCTACTTAATTTGTGTGGTGACGGAGTAATACAATATGTCACCACCCTATCTCATCCCAGGGGTGTCGTAAAAATCGACTAAGGGACTATCTGTGAATATTATCGTTACGAGATGAAAAGAAGGAAAACTGGAAATTAAACCCTATACCAATCCGTTTGGCCAGCGTGGTATTAGAAGCCTAAGTATCCCTCTGTCACTGGAGGAGGCCCGTCCCTGCAGTGGAACATAAATGGGCTTTTATGATCTGTTTTTACAACACCTACATATTGAGACGGGGTAATGATACCATGTATTTTGACATTAAGTATGAAATTTTCGTTGTGTTGATTCCGTTTTGTCTGTAAGTTCCCTTACTTAATTAGAGATGGTCTCACCGTAATGACAGACACTGTAAAGTAGGGAGGGGTTAGAAAAACACATGGCACTAGCATTGTATACGTTTGTGAGTTTTATTGATTGTTTTATCTTACACACCGTTGATTGAGCAGGTGAAAGCTGCAGTTACATTGTGCTGCTGTTTACTGTGGCTCTAAATTGTGTTTAGATCTTTCAGTTACTTAGCTAGTCTGTGACGAGTGTGTGAGTTTTTATAACAGATCATTTGTGATGTGAAAAGAGTAAAAATACATCATTCAATTAGTATCTTTGTGAAATTTGATATTTTATTAAACCAATCAATTCTAATCAGAATAATGTTAGAATTCCTTCGTCACTGAAGAGACACTCGATTTTTTTAAATATTTTTTTAAACCACCTATGAAAATGAAACACCATGATATGTTTTTAATTTTTACAACTGTCATGGAGATCAGCATTTAATGGACTCTACTGATAGCCTAATATCTATCAGAGTAAAGACTTAATAATACAGTTCACGACTTATTAAAGCAAGTAAAAATATTAAATGGAGGTCCATGTTCCGCAGCGCACGTTCAGTGGCTGATATGATGATAATGAAGGTGTTCGGTGAACAAAAAACAATAGAAAACAAAAACAAAGATAAAAATAAATAGTACCAGTTAAAGCTACATTTAGCGCGTTCAAACTAACAAAAAACTCTTCATTAGCATAGATTTGTAAATTAACATTTTCATTAGCTGAATTAACACGTACAAGATATAATACCTACATTATACACCTATTAGCAGTGAATCAATGGATATTGCAACTATTGTTTACTAGGAATACTATTAAATCTCTTTGATTAATGAATATTTAAAAACTCCGCGAAGAGTAACCAAAATTTTATAAAAGTCATTAAAGTTCAAGACCTTGCAATAAAGTCAATTGAGGAACGCTTAAATGACAAGCAAAAAAAAGACTTTATTAGTAATAATGTTAATAACTAGTGCAATATCAAAGCAGATAACAAAAAAGCAACTTTTACGGTAGGTACTAAGAAATTAAGGTACCTACACAGAAACAACCCATACGGAAATTGTCCAATAACAAAAACACTGATTCCTTAAATTTAAACAACAGTATCTCTAATAAATATATACGTAGGTGTATACTTAAGGCAAGGAATGATGCAGTTGACATCATCGTTGAATAAAAAAGGTCATATGCATAAACGTATACGTTCTGGCGTAATACCGCGATGGGCATTTAAAATGAGACATGTTTTGTTGACCGATGCTAAGTAGTTATAATGGCTGGCTGTTTGCATAACCAATATTGTTTGCTCATTGTAAACGCAAGTCTTAATTAATATTTCTATAGATAACTTCGTTATGTGGCGCAATTACCTGATCCTTATTGAGTGTCTTTTCAAGGTATCTCAAATAAAATATTTTACTAAAAATGTATTTTCATAATTTACACCTTGGTCACTCGGAAATTGCTCAAATTTGATCTTGTTACGAAATATTTACGGTTTAATGTATGTCCTACACACATCCAATGCTGGTAGTTAATTTATCAAAATACAAGTCTTCAGCAAATACCAATCTCTTTAGCGGTAGCACTAAATTATGTAAAACTGTAGTTGTATCGAGAAAAATTGCCGTTATTTCCGAAACGATTTCCAGGGTAAGTACATTTCTTATATCTGAATGCATAAATGTAACCTCGGGTCTTGTAAGATTCTAAAGTGACGATAAAATCCACCTTGATTGACTCGTTATTTTTTAACTCTTTGATTAAAAATAAATTTGGGACATGACAGATCCATGATATTCACTTTTTGGAATCGTAAACTTCACTAAAAAGCTTCAAAACTAAAAGCTATAGAAATAAGCAAACCAGGATAGCAAATTCTCATTACCAACGTAACGGGTGTCTAGCATTAAAGATCTGGGATTACATCCTTTGATTATTTTGATACAAGATTTTTAGGTCAATGAAAAACCCGAACATTACTCTAAAAAATAAACATGCATCAACATTAAGGTCACACACGTCATTCATCGTTCGGTTTAAAATTAGAAGGCTCAACTCTATATTTGCTTTTACAGTTTTCCCACATGTTTTTTATTTACTACACCTTGTAGCTTTTGATTTAGTCTTTTCAAGGTTACTTGCATCCTCTTAATGAGGAAGATATCGACTAAAGAATATAAATTATACAAATAAGAAAATAAATGAATATTTTAGAGTACTGCATGGTCAAGGTCAACAATTCAAACTAATACAAATAGTTTTAGAAAATACTTCTTTTAATGAAAATCAAGTGATCAGTCAAATTAAGTCAATTGAACAGTTACATTGGGATTTCAGAGCTTTTATCTAAAAAAAATCTAGTCATAGTGACCCTAATTCTTTATGTTCTCTTAATCACTGAACTTTAATATCGTTAAAAGACAAGACGGTACCTACAGATCTCGTATCTTTTTCACCGCAATTAAAGAACGGTCGCATAATAAAAATAATACAACATCTAAACATGTCAGTTAAAACTATAACATGAATGTCAGGTAACGCAACAACGAGCAGAACATGAATTAACAACTATTTAGGTTAGGAAACATTAATTAAGCATAGGCAGCGTTAACACAGGGATCAGTCAACTCGGGTCAAAAATTGTCAAGAGCGACTGCCATGCTAATTGTTGATATTGGATAACTTAATGAGATTAAACTAGCAATGGTCAAACTTTAGACCGACAGAATATTTTTGGGAATGAACCAAATTCTTGGCGAAAATTTAAACTAGCTATGGTTAAACTTTTGACAATCAGAATATTTTCAAGGAATAAACCAAATTCTTGGCGAAAAGTTTTGGAGCTATTAGAAGTGTGAAGATCACTAAACTTAAAACTAGAGCAAATATAAAATTTATTCCTTACGAGTTGTAAAAAAAACTGCTAAGAAACATTCACAGTTGACAGACGTCACCCAGACCAGAAACAATGTAGCGCAGAATAGGCAACATCCTCTGTCTACTACTTGTTTAAGTAAAGTCTGTAGTTTTTTTTTAATTCAATATTTTTAACTACCAGGCATGCTTTGTTTATTTTTATAAGATATTTTACACGGTATTACAGTATTTGGTATTACACATAATGACTTTGATAAAAGAAAAATAGAAAGAAAATCTATTTGCAATAACAATTGAATTAAGGTTATTGAAATAACTTTTTTTTGCCCAAAAATGACTTAAATCTTCAAAATGCTAATTAAAATGTACTAGCATTGGACTTTTTATGAGATTACTAGGGTCTTTGTTTCATTTGGTTTGTTATTAATGCACCTATCAATGTTTGATGCAGTTTATATCCGGATTCATATTGCGATGCAAATATACCATCATTGTTCATTGTATGTGCACGCACAGGAGTGGTCCAATAACAAGCATTAATATCGATGGTATATTGAAATGACTGGCCTTCGACTTATGCACTAACCTATGAATGCGATTGTATTTGATGTTACAATATTTGTTAATATGATGCTAATTAAGCTGCTGAACAATCAGAAAAAAAAACAGGTACAGGACCGGGGAAATTGGAAATATTTAAAGGAGCCCTATGTCCGGCAGTGGACTTTCATTGGATGATATGATGATGATGACTTAAAAATAATAATTATAAATTCCAGAATATTTTCTACAAAATCAATTAAAAAAGAATCATTCTAGCTTAGTTAGTACGAATTTTGCAACTACTATCAGAATGTTGTTAATGACATTGAACATGATAATTACAGTAGTGATCACCCTACGTGTAAACAATAAAGAAATAATGTTTACATCATAAACATCCATGTTGAATGTCATTTCAGTTTTATTGTCACAGGTTATTCCATTGTCACATCTGATGTTATCTAACGTTATCAGGAACGCGTGACGTTTCACTAAAACTCACCATAAAAGCTTGATAACTCTTTTTGATAATACCTTTTGTTAATTCTATGCTATGCTGGTAGTCTAATTGAGAAGTTATTTTTGCGAGAACTATTTCGAAACAAATAAAAAGGTAATTCATTTTTTTCGAATCGGAAGTTGATTGTTCTGTTCTTAGAATGAATGTTATTATTTTTGCGTGTAGGCAGGAATTTATTTAAAGTATAATTTATAGCAGTAGTAAGGTTACTTTTTAGTAGCCACATAACAGTGTCTGTGTTTTCACAATTATTGATTACGGGCACTTCGATAAATTTGGTCCTATGAGTTTAAAACTAATTTAAATTACAAAATCTAAAGTACATACTTTTTTTTTATAAGCAAACTTAATACCTATTATAGACATCCATACAGCGTCTATCTTTAATCTGCGGTTTATATAGTAGGAGCGCGTAATCCCAAAAAACGAATAAGGGGAAATTTTGAAGGACACCTTTGTCAAGTGTCATGTATAGTCGAAAACGAAATGGCTTTATCAGCTTTGACAAAAAATTCTATCATAATTCAAATTCATTAAGATCGTTATTTAATGTTTATGCATGAGCTTGACGTCATTGGTTGACCGTAATCAAATCTATGCTTAGATTAAAAGTGCAATCTATTTTAAACTTTCACTTCAACGCAATAAGTAATAAAATCTACTAACACAATACAAATGTCACTATTATATTAAACTGTAGAGTTTGTATATGAAAAACCATGAAAAACCATTAAATAATTTAAAACTAAAGTCAACTTGTTACTTGTGACATTACAAGCTTGTCATTTCAGAAAAACTGAAAATGTAGAATTTAATATTGGCTGGTAAGCCACCCAATTATTGGCACCTTAAGAGTGGACTTCATGTCAGACTTAAATATAAAATATCATAAAATGATAAAATACTTTAATCTTTGCTTAAACTTAATTATTATTATGTGATTGAATAGTATTAAAGCGCCGATTACACTACCCTGCATGTAGGGTAGTGTAATCGGCGCTTTAATAAATATTATTGGCATTAGTGCCAATAATATATTTAAAGGATTCTGATAAAATTGTTGCTATGTTGACACATGAAAAAAATAAAATATGATAAAAATATTAAATAAATAATATTTGAACTTGAATAATCATACTGAACTTGAATAATCTATAGGTAGTGTTTTAATTCTTTTTACTCACTTTTAACTCTTAAGTGCCCATAATTGTAGGACTTCTAACGATTAGGTGGTTTACCCTAATTTGTTTTATATTATAAAATTACGAAAACTTTAAATTGAAATATGCGCCAATGACGTCATACAAGAAATGATAGGGATGGACATAGAAGGAAAAAAGAGATAAATTCATTAGATTATAACGTTTTACCGAAAATATGCTCTAGTAACAGTCAATAACGTTGACTTTATTATTTGTTTTTATAAATACCTAACGACTATTTGCTAATACAAGAGAACTGATATGTCAAAGTAGCTCATGATTTAGCTGATATTTTGTTGTGCGATATTGAACCTAATAGTTTTATGACATGCAACTAACAATAGCTCTAGAGGTGATAAAGCCATTTAGTTTTCGACCATACATTCTTGATGTATTGGTAATATTTAATGCGGCCAGAGACCAATGAAAGTAAAGTATACTCCGTAAAACAAACAATATTAAACGGATTTGTATTTTCAAGACGTTAACCGAATTCTTGGAAACGTCGGACGTATTGATGTATTTAAATGCTTTATCAATAACAAAAAAATATTTTTATTACGATGTTTAAAACACGTTAAAAGAGGAAAGGCTAATTTCTTAAATTCTATAATGCGGAGAACTAGGAAGAATAAAGTAAACTGCTGTAATCTTCACACAACGCAAGGAGTACCGCAAGGTACACTTAGTAGTACCTACATAACTAAGATATCGATCTGCTGAACTAGACTCTCTGTCTGTAAGTAGCTTACATTGATTTGATTAGTTGTTTATATGTTATATACTTAACTACATATACCTACTTATATATGTATTTGTAGAGATCGCGTGTGTTACATTGACACAATACGTATTGTCGTACTATTGATACTAGTCGTCAATGAACCAAGTTAGAGGTAAATATTGTAAATCAATAATAAATAAATCAATCCGTCTGGCCAGCGTGGTATTAGTAGGCCAAGTAACCCTCCGTCACGGGAGGAGGCCCGTCCCTGCAGTGGGACATTAATGGGCTGTTATGATTACATATGAAATTGACGTTTTCTATAATAATTTTATCATGATCATGATTTACAGCCTTAACGATATTTTACATGTAATTGTGTTTTTAAACAGGAAGATAATAATATCTTCTTTATTGGCGTCGCGGCATGCCACGTAAGGCTGAGCGCAGACTTGCAACACGACAGTCTTAAGACAGACTATTGCTTTACAATATGTATGAATATGCGCACACTTGGAACAAAACGTCGTAGAGACAATATTGTCTCAGATAGACGAATACCGCACGGCGACAAGTCTGACTAACGATTGTCGGCTTCCCTTTTGTATCAATGCGGGCGCGCACACTAAAGACAAAACTGTCTACCGTCACACCCCTCACCCCGCACGCACCCCACTCTCGTCCGAGCATTCAGAAAGTAAACACGTGACATCATGTTTACAGACGAAGAACTCGTAGTGTATCAAATGTTTTTTTTTTTAATTATAAACTAAAACTATTTTTATATTATCAGGGTCCTTAAGTATTCAAGTCGAATAAATAGTTTACTGCATTTTTGTATCAAAGTAGTTGGTTTTTTAAATAATTTTTACATGTTTTGTCTCCTTTTGTGAGTTCGTGTATTTGTTATTAGTACCTATGTGTAGGATTAAAAAAACTTTTTTATGAATGTAAAAGTGTTATTAACCAAACTAGCTGCTATCCGCGACTTCGTCCGCGTGGAATAGTTACTTAGGGCTGCCATTAAACAAATGAATGGACTATTTTGAATACTTTTAAAGAACAATTCTTCAATTATTCCGTAGCAAGTACATATTTATGTGTAACTATAAGTAACCATATAAGTACACAGCGCACGCAATGTAAGCTTACAAAAGTAGTAATTTACCCCCGTTTTTGCAACATTTTTCGTATATGCTCCGCTTAAATTTAACGTAATGTTTTATATATCCTATATTACTCGCAAAGAATGTATCTATATATTGGTATTTACGTGTAATAGCAACAAATAAAGCCGCAAACATTTATTAATGTAGTACAACTAATATTTTAAACCATAAAACACCTGCAGATAAACAATAACATGAAAATTTGTTAAAAAAACAATTAAAAAATCCAAAACATTAGATACATGAATGCAGCCGAGTATTTATCCGAACTTTTTGAGTATTTATCCAAGAATTCGGATATTTACGAGTATTTACTTACTTTTGGATATTTACTGAGTTTTTATCATTTGAGTATTTATCCAACTGCCCATCACTGCACGTGTTTACTTTCTGAACGCTCGGACGAGAGTGGGGTGCGTGCGGGGTGTGACGGTAGACAGTTTTGTCTTTAATGTGCGCGCCCGCATTGATACAAAAGGGAAGCCGACAATCGTTAGTCAGACTAGTCGCCGTGCGGTATTAGTCTATCTGATACAATATTGTCTATTAGACGTTTTGTTCCAAGTGTGCGCATATTCATACATATTGTAAAGCAATAGTCTGTCTTAAGACTGTCGTGTTCCAAGTATATTACAATAAAAAACTTATATATTAATATGTTTAAAAAATAAATAAAAGTATAGTAAAATAATATATTTGAATTTAGTTATAAACAAGTATTTATTCGAGAGGGGTAAAATATAGTATTCTACGTAATGAAACCAAGATAAAATGAATTAAAAAAAATAATTTTCTAATTAAAAACGGACTTCAACGACAAACTTGATTATAATAACTACTTACCAATAATATTATATTATAAAAGTAAATAATTATATCATGGTCACAAATCAAAGAAAAGAAACTTCCTTC
Source organism: Schrankia costaestrigalis (assembly GCA_905475405.1). NCBI lineage: Eukaryota > Metazoa > Arthropoda > Insecta > Lepidoptera > Erebidae > Schrankia > Schrankia costaestrigalis. The sequence goes on from FR997850.1 coordinate 7,035,045, forward strand.
TTTGTTTTGAAGTCGGTTAAAAATATAGTAACTTTCGAAGGTAAATTTCCAGGTTGATGCAAAGTATTGCAAAGATAGTCAAAACCAGTTATAATATTAAAAAAAACTAAATATTTTGATAGGAAAATGCATCAGAGTTTTTATCCCAAGATTTGGATAAATACTCGGGTAGGAACGAGTGTTTATGAGTATTTACTCAAAAATGAGTTTTTATCCGATTATAATTCCATCACTGAACACGTGGTCATGTATGCCGAGTATAATCCCATCACTGATTATGAGACAAAACAGTTTTGTTTTATGTGTGCGACGTATCGTAGTCAAAACTGTTTCGTTTTAGTTTTAAGACAGACTTGTCTCTATGAGACAAGTCAGTCTTGAGACAGTCTAGTCTCCAATGTGCGGTCAGCCTAAGAGGTGGTGAGATCAGATGCTGGACTGTGCGTATCACTAACTAAATAGGAAGAGATAACCGCATGTATCGTGGAAAAAAGTTAACTTCAACTTTTTTGATAGTACTCGATAGCTCTAATAAAACGACAATGAATATTTAAAACTAAAATGTCACACACATACAATAAAATGCATTACGTTTAATTTCACAGGATGCAAGTGAGCGGCATAACATTAACCCGATCCTTCCGCTTATCTTTATATGAAGATAAGTAGTTATTTTTATTAGACAAGTTGGTGAGTTCGACCTTCTCACTATTGCTTTGAGGTACTTCTTCAGGGAGGACAACTTAATTTATTAATACTATGCTGATCACATGGGTAGATAGATATAAGGATCATTTTCGCCTTAGCGACTGATTGAGAAGATAATTTCAATTCTTAGTCTGCCCTAATTTGACGAATCGAAAAACAGACTAAAATGTAAAACATGGATAATTTCAGTTCAAACACTTTTAGGGCATTATGAGTAAGTATGCGTTAAAATACATTGTGGCATTTAAACTAGTTTTTTAATTCGTAAAAACATGGCAACTAAATTGGATATTGTATACAGGAAATGGTTAAATACTTAAGTTTGACCGGAAGTAAATAATTTTGAAACAATTTACTTATGGTATAATATTATTATGTATCTAGATGACAAATTATTGCAATAACAAATGACAAAAAACAGAATAATATGAATGTCAATTATCTGTTCGAAAACAAAAGAAGGAAAACTTGTCAAAACCTTATTTCTTTTTCGTGTGCCCAGCGTATATATTTCATCATCATCATAACAACCCAGTAATGTCCCACTGCAGGAACAGGCCTCCTCCCGTGACGGAGGGATACTTGGCCTACTAATACCACGCTGGCCAGACGGATTGGTATAGGGTTTTGTTTAAGTTTTCCTGCTTTTTATTTCGTAAACCTAATATTCACAGATAGGCCCTTAGTCGGTTTTTACGACACCCATGGGATGACATGGGGTGTTGACACATTGGGGTCTTACTCCGTCACCACAAGGAGAGTGTGATCCAAGAATATTGCAGGAAGCGTGATAATTAGACCCAACTTTTTTTGTCACTGGAGGAGGACAGTAGCTGCATTGGGTCATTTAAGAGGTAACATATTATATTAGTTTCTTCAAAATTAATATTTTAATTCGCTAGTGTATATTCTAATAGGTATAAATTTAACTAACGTTTCTTACTCATTAAGTATACCGCCATGAAACAATGAGATCACCACATACATATCTACAGTAAGATAAGAATGAAATTACAACATAAATAGTAAAACATGGGAATCAAACAAAACTGTTCTCATTATATAAATCTTTTCTCATAGTCGTACAAGTAACATACCTACCTACGTAATAATGATAGATAATACTAGAAGTCGCTATATTATTAGTCGAAGTTACGCTAATTATAATATTAATATGCATAAAGAAATATAAGCACTAGCACTAGTATAAGATGCAAGTAATCTTGAAAAGAACGGTGGAGAAAAAGGAAAATTTCTTAATAATTCAAAAATAAAAGAAATAACACTTTAGCCAATACTATACCGGTCTGTCTAGTTTTGGTAAGTCAAGTTGCTTTGGAAAAGGTTTGTCCCTTCTTCTCTCGTGTCAATGGTCGAAACATAAACAGTTTTAGAATAGTGAGCGGCCACTTCAATGGCATTTGGACAGGCCGCGTAAAGATCGGCCATCGTACTCCGCTCAGGGACAAAGGGCACACCAGTAGATGCGACATCGATTGCTCTGGATTGCCGCAGTCACATTAGGGAAGACAAGCGTCTCTGAATCCCCACTTACACATATTTGCTCTACAGCGGCCAACCTGTGTACGAAGTCGGTTTAATGACATCCAGATCGCCCACTGCAATGTGTGGAAGACTTTCGAGCGGGGTAATATATTCAGGAGGTGGAGGACACTTTTCAAGCCAAAAGTTGAATAGTGTTGGTTTGTCCCTAACTTTTATAAGTTTGTATAAAGGCTAGGATCAGAATCGAATAACTATTTTTGTGTGCCCATTTATCAATAAAGATTAAAGGCAATATAACATTGATAGCTACAACCAAACACTATGTTGCGGGAAAACAAAAACTTTTAGACTCTCTCTAAGTACTCTTAAGTCAAACTAAGCCGTGTGTTCATCTAGTCTGTTTAATAAAACGTATCTAATACATTTACATAGTGATATCATCGCGTAGGTTACGTTAGTGCGTAAATTGACTTTAATCTAACACATCCTTACACGTTTAAACGTAAATGTTTTATGATTTTAGTGTAGGTGCCATTAACATTATAAGTCTAATACCAATACCATTAATGGTGGTTTAGTTTATGGTCTAGGAGAAGTACACGTTAAATAAATTGTACTGCCATGGCCACTTGTGATCCATATATGATTGTTTTGAGCTCAGGTATTTTTAGTCAGTTTCTGATGTTTGTTAAAGTTCTCGCAGTACTTGCATGAATGATGCTTTCGAGTGCAAAAATTGTCCTAATCTTTATTGTTTCAATGCAAGAACATCCATCGCATACTGACGGACAGGGCTATATTTAGGATTTTCTTTTGATTCAACCGAGTTATGTATAAATTATTTGTTTCTAAATTATTAACGGTAAGTAATGTGTTATTCCAGGGACAAGTCTTGAAATATAGTACAAGAATTTCGCTAAGCAAACGAGTTCCTTAACGATTTAAGTCGATCAAAATGTATTATGCTTGTCGAATTTCTCTTACTAGTTTTACGATAACAGCGTCCTTGTATAATGAACCGTAACCGTGTGGTTAGCTTACTATTGTATATTTACTATTTTACTACCTATTTACTAGTAAAATTGTAAATAACTGGAAAGGCAGTCTCTATAACATTGCTCATGACATAATGTTTTCGAATGCTATCATGAACCTGTTAAAATACTTTTTTAACCTTTTTTTTCCTTCTATCAAGTTGTCAGACTCGGACTAAGAGTGTTTGATGTCCGCATCTTATCTTAAGATTGTCATAAAAGGGGACTTAGGAACGACTACTTAACAATCAATACTACGAGTAAATAGAATAGAGTAAAATTTTGACACATAATGTGATACTTTTAATATAGGAATGTATTCTTGTAATACTATAGCTTACTTTTCGTAATAAGAGATGTTATCGTCTCAAATGAAGTTGACATAATAATGCATTGTATTATTTAAATATTATTACTTGTAAGAAAGCATATATTAATAATATTTCTTAACGCCACTTTCGCTATTAGACGAGAATATTATTATTATTAAGTAAAAGATGTTTAATGTTGGACATAGACTTTCTTGTGCGGTGCTGCGCCTCCCTCATCCATCGGCTTCCCGCCGTCCTTACGAGGTCATCGGTCCACCGTGTGAGGGGTCTCCCCACCCTGCGTTTTCCGGTACGCGGTCGCCATAAGGTGGCAATATTTGGAGGAGGCCTATGTTGGACGTCAATTGGCTGAGATAAATGAATGAATAGACTTTCTTCAACTGTCTCCACCGTGCGAGATTTTGTGCCTCTCTATTCTATCTGTCTTTTGAAAACTTGATTAGGTCTTCGTTTCCCCAAGTAGCCATTCCAAAACTTCTCTAACTCTTTATGCACCAAGCCCATTAATCACTACTTTAATCGGGCAATCCTTATCGCTATGTTGGTTCTCCTATGAATCTCCTTATTTTTAATTCGACCGTCAAAATTTTATTCATCACAAACTATAATTTTATTTAATGTATTTTTAAATATGACGTAATGTTTGTATAGTTCGACCATTCGTACTTGATAATATGCTTGAAAGCAAATACTTTGTGCAACAACAAAACGCTTCGTCAATGCAGGAACAAAAAACATTCAAATCTAAATTGTTTTTGTTGGAATTATTTAAATAGCACATAATTTTGTATATTTTGCGGCAGGTTGGTAACAAGACTTTACTAAAATAAGTATAGAGTTAGCGACAGAAGTCAAAATACGTACAAAGATACGATAAGGGCAAACAATTTTTAAAAATATTTCTTTCTAAAATATTGCGGGGAAAAATCCTGATATTTTCTATGACAAATTTAGTTCAATACGTTAGGTTTTGTAGTTCTCTACGATTTTTTGTTTTTGTCCACCTGATGGTAAACGGTAACCGTTGTTACAGTTCTTTTGGAACTAAATGGCGGAGAGATGACAATGGGAGGCGGATGCGTAAACGTTTCTGAGAGCTAGCTCCAGGCCGGTCAACTTAAGCGCCGATTACACTACCCTACATGTAGTGCCCTACAAGATGTAGGGCGGTCGGGACTCGCCAATCTCCGATATTTAGTGTCCTAACAGCCTACATGTGATTACACTAGACAACATGTAGTGCCCTACAAGATGTAGTGTCCTACAATAGGGTAGTGTTATCGGCGCTTTAGATTGTTCGAATTGTAGGTAATACTTATTGACTTCTGGTAAAAATCTTGCTTGCTCTTGCTTGTATTAACTTTTTCACGAGCTCGGGCGAGGGTCAGTCATCTGTATCACACTCGTAAGTACTGTAACGATGATACCAAACTAAATCACTCTGTAACCTTGACTGTTATACGGGGGCCTCATCGCCATTAAGCGTGGGATATACTAAAACAACGTTTACGTTAATAAAAATTACAGTTTTTAGTATTTTCAATTATAAAAATAGTTAAATCTTGTGTTGGAGTAGGTAGAATAGAATAGAACGATTTATTTGCTCAGAATGTAGGTAATAATACAATAGGGTCTTAAAACTAATGGCGAATCCTTGTACATTCTACCTATAAGGCATGCAATTTTTTTTTAATGTATATTAAAGTACTTATTATTACAAAAACAAAAACTTATTAAAGACTAACATATTATTACAAAAACAAAACTTATAAAATATAAAATTGAACCATCTATAACTCGTCAACTAGAAAATCAGCAACAGAATAATAACATTTGTGTAACAAAACAATTGAATAGGTATCTAGTTATTTAGTTAAAATATCTACCAAGGCTAACAATACACCTAAGTACATTAAATAATCTTTGGTTGAGAGACAGTTCTGTATTTTTTTAATAAGCCTACTATTAGAAACTCTTTTGTTATGAGTTTTATTATGGTCTTTTTATTGTTTTTATTTGCCAGACGAGCAAGCAGTCTATTGGTAACACGTGGACGTAAGCGATGATAGAGAGCCCAGCCAAGCCGCTACCTACCCTAGACACAAGTTGTTAAGTCCCCTTCATTGTCAACTGATCCCACAACAAACTGATCCCGCAGGCTCAGTAGACTCCATTCGTTTTCTTAGGGTGTTACTCAGCCCACTAATCTGTCAACTGTACCCGCGGGCTCAGTTGACCACTTGCTATAGTTAAGGGTCTACTCATCACGCAGGCTCAGTTAACCACTTAGTATGGTTAAGGCTCGTAAGCCTGCAACTTTACTAACTACTGTACTGTACCCTTTCACCTAGCCACAACAATGTTTTCAGACTGCTGTTTAGAGGTGTATTAAGCGGGGGTAGTAAGGGTGGATTAATTGCCTCACTACCTGATACTATTGCACAACAAAGAGCTATGACCTTGACGTAAAGTGACCTATACAGCGCAAGTTTCCTGTGATAAGGGTTTGTAAATTAGCAAAGCACAACACAGCATTTTTACATCCATTAGCCCCTGGTCCAACTGGCATATACCTTACTCTATTCTATAGAAAGGTTATATATAACTCAAATATCCTATGGTGGAATTTTACTATCAAAATTACAGTGGCGAAGAGGTTATATTGCTCGACTTCTACGTAGAAGTCTCGGTTTCAATGCACGATTAATGCAAATGTTTGTGAGCTTGAACATATTTTTTGCAGCATGTTTATCAGTTTTTCTAGTATCCACTCTTGGTTTTGTATTATGGTTACTTCTCACTAAGAGTGTAAATATCTTAAGTCCTTGTACAATAAATCATGAGTACCAGAAGTCCCTAAAATACACTACATCTTTAAAATTAGTTAGATGTTACCTACTACAAATACAACACTAAAACCTCTTTCGCAACATTTGAAAGGGTTCGATAAAAAAAGAATTTGAACTTTTTAATAATCCATGGATTAAACATCGTCGTAAATAAATCGATGTTCTATATTCGAAAAACATCAACACTTCCAACTACAACACCCGTGTACCTTACCTCTTTGTAATAAAGCATAGTTTTGAACAAAATATGATGTTTTATGTTAATAATTGCACATCCTACCACACCCGTATACCTTATGCATCTTGTAATAAAGCTTAAATTTTAAAAATGGTGACGGGTTTTAAACAACATTGATGTTTGTACCTTATTTGAAAAGCAGGAACAGACAAGACTACCTAATATCCATATATCTTATTCCCTTGTAATAAAGCATGTTTTCGAACTAAAAGTAAGTTCGTACTTTCATGAAGTTAATAAGTGCATTCGTTATCGAAATACGATGTAAAAAGGTTGGGATCCCAAAGTAGTCCGGTTACGAAACATTTATGAAACAATGTAGGACGTAAACACATTCTGTTAATGTGGGTCGTGTATGACGTTCTATGTCAGTCTGTTTTACCGATCATAATATACAAAATAAACAAAGTTTATATGTATTAATGTTTATTTACTCTCTGCCATGTCATATCTAGGCTTCAAATATCTATGAAAAACCATATTTATAGCTATGATGTTTTATAGAATGCCAAACAGTATTCTTATAAGTTTTAGTTTCCTATTCCTACAGTACCAACACACATACTTATAAATAATAGCTAACTTTACTGCTTTGAATAAAGAAAGGAAACTCTAACAATAGCGACTTAAGACTTTTGCAAAGAGAATAAAAATATTCAGAAAACACAATTCATTCTTATATTCGAACCCGCGACCTAGTGCGACAAACAATGCGATTTTCCCCGCTAGGAAGAGTCAAACCATAAATTTGACCGAGTGTAAACTAGATTAAGAATATAAATAAAAAAAAATCACATTGCCAAAAAACATTCCAAAATATAATTACCATCAATACTCGTAAATTAAAAATAATTTTCCACTCATATCTAACTCTATCTGTCATGGGTGTCAAATTTGAAAAAGGAAAATCATTTGATTAATGTATGTAAATAGAAGGAATGAAAACAAAGACTTTCCACTTTTAAATTTCTACAAAAAAAATTCACGAAACTATCAAACAAAAACAATAATATCTACCATCTTCTTTACCCGGCTTGATGCACTGTAAGCACGACACAAACTTTTTCTTTTTCACTTTTTTAACATCATTAGATTTTCCATTTGTCAACTCTTTCTTAACATCCTTTTTCGTTTTACTTTTCTGTTGCTTCACAACACCCATATTGATTACTCGAATTTAAAATTCGAATATGGAAAGCGCGCGCTTTCCTCAATAAAAAAAAATGGCAGCGAGGCGCTCGTAACGCAGATGCGCGTTCAGAAACTAGTGCGGGACTAGCAACGCTAACTGCATACGCGTGCGGGCAAGGAAACACTGGCAGCCGACAATGAGCTTAACTAATGAACACCCGACGCGCAGCACTAGCTGTCGGTCTACGATAGAGGAGCGGCGCGTGAGCTCAGCCCGCCAAAACGACCATCCCGATTGGGAATCAAGGCCAATACATGGATTATTATTCAATGTGGAAACATTTCCTAAATATAATGTTAATTAAAACAAATTAATATTTTGGATGTGCATCGTTACTTTGAAACTGCTATAAAGAAAATTCATTTATTCCTCAACAAACGTGATGATATGTTAAGTTAATAAAATAAAAATAAAACGGGCAAAGGGCTAGCTGGTCAGTGTAAAGGAATGCGTGTAAAAATAGCTGCCTAATATTATCGCTTATTTTGTAATGTGTTCAAAAAGATTCTATATCCGGAACATGAAGTAATCAATAGTTTTCCTACCTAGGTATATAATAGGGTGGATATTGCGTCAAGGGCGTTTGTAGACGTTTATATAGTAGGTTAAGACGTCATTCGCGGCGATAAATAGTGGCTAGATAAATGTTTTACCACGACAATTTGAATATGGCCATGAAATATGTCATTTGCACCTATGTGTTCAAGTTCAACTAGTTCATCCGCTGTTTTAGTGGTAAACATTGTGTTTGTTTGATGTCGTAATCTAATTAGTCGTACGTATTTTATGTATGCGTGGAACAACTTACTTTGTGTTTCTTGTTTAAATATTTAAGTATTTTTATTCAAATAACTTAAACTTTCTGTATTATTAGGAAACAGAACCAACCCATTACTATAATCACTCAATAATACATAGCATAAAGTACTCTTAGTTTCGTTCAGTCTGTAAAGGTTTCCAGTCTCTACATTAGGACATTTAAGAACTTATATGGACAGATGGTTAGGATAGCAAGAATTTCGAACATACACGCTCTTAAGTCCTAAGGTCTCCTTATTTCACCCACTATTGTACCTTTTCACATAAATGTAGTAAATATTTTGTTAAAATTTCATTTCGATAAGCTTTCACATTTCCTGATACGACTTTAATGACGCTTGGGGTAGAGTTAATAGTTCTGTTTTTCAATTTACATTAGTAGGTATAAAACTTTTTACGTTATTACACCAAGCTCAACCAAGTGTATTTTTACCCAACTGCGGCGAAGCCCAAAAGCAAAGGTTATTACAATCATTGTGTATGAGTATCATATCATTTTACTTTTCTGGAAATTTACAACATAACCAACAAATCCATCGAATAAAATATAATAGATAAATAAAAAAAATAGAGCGATAACCATTAAACAATTTCCTCGTAATATATTTGGATACAATACATTATATAGTTTAACACGACTCCGTTAAAACTTGTCACAAAATACTTGGTTCGTGAAACTAGGGCATCAAAACAAACAAACCGAAATAGAGTCCCTTAAGCAGTAGAGCGATCCCTTCCCGTATAATCTTGGCTATAACAGATTAACCGATGCTAAACATAGCTAATTATTTACGATAGATTCGAAACTAATGGTCGAAGTCAACTCATTTGCTATTTACGACGGTATAGCGGTTATAAAATATGTAGGCAAATCACATGCGTGGAGTTGCGACAACTTGTTAGCAGGTTTGTTCAGGATGCAGTGGTTACATGCCAGTTGAAAAACTTTTGAGAGAGCCTTAAAAGAGATGGAATGGAGAGTGACGCGGCCAAGTAACTTCCAGACATATGGTGATGGACTAAGAACAGCATCTTATTCCGAGGATGTCGGAAATCTCCTTAATAATCAGTCGTCTCTAGCAGAGTTGATAATATAAGCAGGCCAGCTTAGTATCTGAATGCCGTTTTTTCTTCCACATAAGAAGGATAATTAATATAAAGAGACCATTTATCTACACAGGTCAAAGATGTTGTAACCTGGAAAGTGCTGGCCAGCGCAGTATCTGAAAGCCAATTACCTCGCCATATTTTAGGATGATTTCTATAAGTTTTTTAAACTATCGCGTTTCATTATTATAAATACTATGAGCTGAACAAATTGAGTCCGCTTACGACCACGGTCAGTGCAACCTGTGCTGAAACGTCAAACCAAATAAAGGTATATAGCATACGCGTCGATCTCACGTTTTTATAATATTTATGATTTCTATAAGGACGACGGTCTCTTCACAGGCATGATCGAACGAGTGACCCGGCAAGCGTGGGTGGTTTCAAAGTATCAATAGTCACGCAATGACTCTCATAATAAAAGAGTAATCGCCTTCCGTAGCAATGTCACGGTTAACACACGGACAGATTTGTTCCACTGAGTTACGTCATCTTTGTATACCATCATATTATTATTTGTGTGTTTACTTTGTATTGTTGTTTATTTGTAGTGGCAAGGACGTTTGGATAGTTACAGTGTTGCCAGATTTGTGTTTTTTTAATGTGGGCAATCAAAACTTTAATGATAGTAAATATTACAGTAATTTGATTGGTAAGTTTACGAACAAATTTGGTTCTTAATCCTGTATTTCTTCACAGGTTCCATTTGGGGAGTTGTCAGACCACTATAGTTTTTTTCGTACAAGAAAGTACCTTATTTCGTGGCCATATAAGAAAAGACAAAAATTTTAATTTACTTAGTCTGTGCAAAATGTGTAATTTGTTAATTTTTTTTGGCGTATAATGCAATTAATGCCCGCGACCGCGTGCAGGACAGACGCTTATCTTAAGGCTGTGCGCAGACTTGGAACACGACAGTCTTAAGACAGACTATTGCTTTACAATATGTATGAATATGCGCACACTTGGAACAAAACGTCTAATAGACAATATTGTCTCAGATAGACTAATACCGCACGGCGACTAGTCTGACTAACGATTGTCGGCTTCCCTTTTGTATCAATGCAGGCGCGCACATTAAAGACAAAACTGTCTACCGTCACACCCCGCACGCACCCCACTCTCGTCCGAGCGTTCAGAAAGTAAATCACGTGCAGTGATGGGCAGTTGGATAAATACTCAAATGATAAAAACTCAGTAAATATCCAAAAGTGAGTAAATACTCGTAAATATCCGAATTCTTGGATAAGTACTCAAAAAGGATAAATACTTGGCTGCATTCATGTATCTAATGTTTTGGATTTTTTAATTGTTTTTTTAACAAATTTTCATGTTATTGTTTATCTGCAGGTGTTTTATGGTTTAAAATATTAGTTGTACTACTACATTAATAAATGTTTGCGGCTTTATTTGTTGTTAATTGTTCTTTTTTTAATTTCTTTAAACTGTCTATCAGCAGGTGGTTTATGTTTTAAAGTATTAATTGTACTTAGTGATGGGTAATCGGATAAATACTCGAATGATAAAAACTCAGTAAATATCCAAAACTGACCGATTCCATGGTAAATACTCAAAAAATTCGGATATATACTCAGCTGCATTCGTGTATCAAATGTTTTTATTTTTTTAAGAATTTTTGTATTAAAGTAGTTGGTATTTAAAATAATTTATACATGTTTTGTCTCGTCGAGTGTTGTGTTCGAGTTCGTATATTTGTTATTAGTATGTGTAGGATTAAAAAAACTACTTTTATGAATGTAAAAGTGTTATTAACAAAACCAGCTGCTATCCGCGACTTCGTCCGCGTGGAATAGTTACTTAGGGCTGACATTAAACAAATGAATGGACTATTTTGAATACTTTTAAAGAACAATTCTTCAATTATTCCGTAGCAAGTACATATTTATGTGTAACTATAAGTAACCATATAAGTACACAGCGCACGCAATGTAAGCTTACAAAAGTAGTAATTTACCCCCGTTTTTGCAACATTTTTCGTATATGCTCCGCTTAAATTTAACGTAATGTTTTATATATCCTATATTACTCGCAAAGAATGTATCTATATATTGGTATTTACGTGTAATAGCAACAAATAAAGCCGCAAACATTTATTAATGTAGTACAACTAATATTTTAAACCATAAAACACCTGCAGATAAACAATAACATGAAAATTTGTTAAAAAAACAATTAAAAAATCCAAAACATTAGATACATGAATGCAGCCGAGTATTTATCCGAACTTTTTGAGTATTTATCAAAGAATTCGGATATTTACGAGTATTTACTCACTTTTGGATATTTACTGAGTTTTTATCATTTGAGTATTTATCCAACTGCCCATCACTGCACGTGTTTACTTTCTGAACGCTCGGACGAGAGTGGGGTGCGTGCGGGGTGTGACAGTAGACAGTTTTGTCTTTAATGTGCGCGCCCGCATTGATACAAAAGAGAAGCCGACAATCGTTAGTCAGACTAGTCGCCGTGCGGTATTAGTCTATCTGAGACAATATTGTCTATTAGACGTTTTGTTCCAAGTGTGCGCATATTCATACATATTGTAAAGCAATAGTCTGTCTTAAGACTGTCGTGTTCCAAGTATATTACAATAAAAAACTTATATATTAATATGTTTAAAAAATAAATAAAAGTATAGTAAAATAATATATTTGAATTTAGTTATAAACAAGTATTTATTTGAGAGGGGTAAAATATAGTATTCTACGTAATGAAACCAAGATAAAATGAATTAAAAAAAATAATTTTCTAATTAAAAACGGACTTCAACGACAAACTTGATTATAATAACTACTTACCAATAATATTATATTATAAAGGTAAATAATTATATCATGGTCACAAATCAAAGAAAATAATGTTTCTAAGACGGAGAAGTAACGCAACTCTCTGTCTTCTTCATCATCAGATCATGTTTGTGTAAAGGTGTGTAAAGTTTTCATCAATACGAATAAAATAACCCCAAAGACTAGGTAGCTCCTATATACCGTTGAGGAGTTCCCTCGACCCTTTGTCATCTTCAGCATCAGATCATTGTTGTGTATAGATGTGTAAAGTTTTTATCATTACGAATAAAATAAGGCCAAACACATGGTAGCTGCTATATACCGTTGAGGAGTTCCCTCATTTGTCTGTGATCTCCATTATCAGACCAGTTCTAACTCTTCATTATTTTGTAGTGACGTCAGAGATACACGTATATGACAAGATTTTACATAATGCGTCCTTACCATTTTTAAAAGTTGCCCTCGATTTCCCTGGGATCCCGTCATCCAGATCCAGATCTGGTGACAGTGAGACCAAATGGAAAGTATACCTTTTCAAACTAAAAAAAAAAGAATTTCAAATCGGTATACCCGCTTTCAAGAAATCAGGTAACAAACACAAAAAAAATACAATCGAATTGAGAAACTTCCTTCTTTGTTTTGAAGTCGGTTAAAAATATAGTAACTTTCGAAGGTAAATTTCCAGGTTGATGCAAAGTATTGCAAAGATAGTCAAAACCAGTTATAATATTAAAAAAAACTAAATATTTTGATAGGAAAATGCATCAGAGTTTTTATCCCAAGATTTGGATAAATACTCGGGTAGGAACGAGTGTTTATGAGTATTTACTCAAAAATGAGTTTTTATCCGATTATAATTCCATCACTGAACACGTGGTCATGTATGCCGAGTATAATCCCATCACTGATTATGAGACAAAACAGTTTTGTTTTATGTGTGCGACGTATCGTAGTCAAAACTGTTTCGTTTTAGTTTTAAGACAGACTTGTCTATATGAGACAAGTCAGTCTTGAGACAGTCTAGTCTCCAATGTGCGGTCAGCCTAAGGCACCAAGATAGTAAGTTGAAATTCTCACTAATGCCCGATTTACACATAGACAAGTACAGTGGCGAGTTAAGTAGTATTTTAAAATTAAGTTGATTTAAATAGATCTGCATCCTATATTTTGGCAAGTTAAGTACGAATTAGCCCCCTCTCTCGCGTCTCGCCAACTTAACTTGCCAAAAAATAGGATGGAGATCTATTTAAATCAACTTAATCAGCAACTTACTACTTAACTCGCTACTGTACTTGTCGATGTGTAAATCGGGCATAAGATGCGAAATCCTTGTGGGACAGCGACAGCTTCCAAAAACTGACAACTAGTAAACATTAGTGGCACACTTATGTCATCTTTGTATATAAATGTATTCTATTGTGTTTATTTTGTAACATCAAGGACGTTTGGATATACAATGGACGACACAATGTCACTACGTATATGATTCTTATATAAATAAAAAAACGGTTCTCAAATGTCCTTGTGATAGCGGTATGAAACATGGTGTCACTGTCAAATCTTATGCTAATTTTGTTTTAAAGGCATAAATAGGCATCTGATTTAATCTTGTCCAAACCTAAGAAAATTGACATTAAACACTATACCAACCCGATTGATCACTGTGATACCAGTAGGTGAAATAAGTCTGTGTATGTGGTTTGTATAAAACGTATATCTTTACAAATAAAATGACTTATATAAGTAAGTTATTTTAAACGTTGTCTAGCCGTACCGTACCCGTACTACAAGCTCTGCTTACTTTGGGACTAGATGGCGTTGTACAAATGTGTAAGGAATATTATCTATTATATACATTATATACTCACACGGTGGACCGACGACCTCATAAGGACGGCGGGAAGCCGATGGATGAGGGAGGCGCAGGACCGCACAAGGTGGCAATATTTAGAGGAGGCCTATGTCCAGCAGTGAGCGTCAACTGGCTGAGATGATGATGATGATGATAACTACCTACTTCATACTATTCCCCAGAGTAAAATCACTGCATAGCTCACTGTTATATACTCATAAAGGTACATCTAAAGAAATCATCACTAATATTAGCACGTTGTTCTAATGTCTTACGCATGTGGATAACCAAGGTTGCCTTAGTACCGGTGAGTCAACCTCTATTACATTTGTTTGTGTTTAACATACTTATCATGTTTATTTATAGAATACATAACGTCATTTAATCAGTTATGACCCTGTGAAGAAAAGTCTATGTTACCTTCGTAGATTTTCTATTTCCACCTTACTTGTTTTGCATAAGTGCTTATGCACATGTACATGCAGTACCTTGAGATTCTGTTTCACTGATATGTAGTTCATTTAAAACAGGTCGTTTACGAGGTTTAAAGCATTGTTTTTTAGTCCTTTCCGCTTCTGTCTGGACCTTCAAGCATATCTGGGGAACGGACTTAAAGGCTGTGTAATCTCGAAGTATGTCTGGTCTCTGGATCTGTTAGTTTCAATCGTATTACTGACACAAAGATCCCATTATATTTTGGGGAATTCATATTTGTGGTTTAATACTTGTGGCGCTATCTATAGGCATGAACAGAAAACAAGTTAAATAAAAAGGTTGGAAGACTAATCTGACCAATTCCAAAAATAATTACTTAATTATAAATTTAAATCAAAATACAAATATGCTTTATTGCATAAGTATTGCGGTAAAAAAAGAGTTTTTACAGCTGCTGTTTAAAAATAGTTAGCTATAATAGTTTAAACTGACAACGCCATCTATCAAACGATGATACAACTACTCAGGACTGCAGCGCTTTACGGTTTGGAGCTTACGCGCGCCATCTGTGTATTAGTCCTTGCATTTAGCTATGAATATTTTAGTGAAAAAAGTTTGCTATAAACTAATGGTGCATTAGTTTTTTTTTACTCTAAAATGTGTTCAATTATAGTTAATAAAAAATATGCAAACAGTTACATTTCTTGTTACTTTTCATATGATAAGGAATTTATATTTGAACTCTCAACGTGGTAACATAGTCAAAATACTTACTGTGACTATGACTTCTCATGCCATGAGTGTTATAAAACCGACTAGGAGTAAGGTCATTCGTTATTTTATCAAAACAAACAAAAAAATATTGTAATTTCAGTCATACTTTACTAATACTTTTAATTAGACAGGTCATACTCGTCCACGTATGACGGAAAAACAGATGACGATACATGTCATTTCAGCTGTCACATTGTATCATAATTTTTTCAGTAACTATTTACTGCTGGCAACAATTGAAAAGAAAATTCAATGAAACACAATAGGCAATTAACTAATCTAACTATTTTATTACTCCATTGACTTATTGACGTTAGAAAGAGGTAATTAAAGACAATGGGTAAATGTTGAGGTAAGAGTAAGTTTACTTTACTGTTTATTATGTTTTGTTAAAGTATTTATTGACGATATGATGATGATGATGAAAGTATTTATTTACAGCATAACATATAATTATTATAAAAGGTGTGGGAGAGTGGACAACAGTGGACTGCGATAGGCTAGTTGATTGAATGATATAATTACAGGTAATAACAGGAAAATATTGGTTATAATCATAGAATCATAGCTACGAAAGGGGCTCGGGTTTTCATTTTCATTTTTTATGCACGATTGTTAAGTTTCTCAGTCATACCCATCACACGACTCTTGCTAAGTTTGGAAAGAGATGGCGTTGTATAAATATATTTTGAATGTTCAATCGTAAGTAAATAAATAGACTAGACCATTATACAACATTCAAATGCAGTTAACATGAATTTAGCAATACATTCATTAATTGCTTTTAAAGCACCGAACATGTAGAGCCCGAATGCCCGAAATGTAGATGTAGATGTTGCAAAATCATCAGATTTTACGAAGCTTTGAAAATAAATATCTGTCTACGAATATATTTCACCCGGAGCTCACTAAACAAGCCGATAAACAGATAAATGTCGATTAAACTAATCCTACATTTAATCAATCAAAACTGAATGATTTAAAGAGATATAACCTTTCATATCAATCATAAGTACAGTCAACTACAAAAGTTCACTAACACATCTAATATTACAAAGTTTATTTTCGTGTACAGTACTTATAAAAGAATTAGTTCACTGTATATTTGACATTACTAATAAGAAGACTATTTTCTCTTCCTGCCTCGACACTTACTTAGGGAAGCTTTTATCGTTGCGATGTTTTATAATATTGGATGTTTTAATCACGTTTCGTAGTTGGCTGTACATTTAACGTAAGACTGAATAGTAGAATATATTATGCGCTTGCGATTATTTTGATGTAACAGGAATAGTGATGACCGTATGTTTTGGCGACCGTCCAAATATTATACCGTAACGTGCAGTTTGTTGAATGTTGATGATAAAACCATAATATGTTTACAATTAACATTTTAGGGTACCCTCTGTGTGGTGACGGAGTAAGAAAAGGTGGCATTCACCCCTCAATCTATGGGCGAAAGTCAAGGGCAAGTTCGCGAATATTAAATACAGTCAGATAACACGGATCGAATACCCATTTTTTTTCGGTATATTATTAAATGCCTGTAATGACGGATGTCATAATTTCAATTTCATCTGTCAGGGGTGAGTGCTACTTTAAGCCTTCTATTGCTTTCCTATCTGCGATTTTTAGTCTCAGGAGATCTATTTATAGTTTTATTTTCTCAATTGGTGATATAAGTATAGCAATAATTAATTATAATCTGTTCGCATAACTGAGCATAAAAGTACAAACATCCAGCGGGGTCATTAGAGATAAAAAATAAATAGTCGTGTATAATTAAAAAAAAACAGATTACAAAATAAATTGATTATAATTCTTTAAATAACAATCAGAAACTAAGTATTTTCCCATTTTACTTTCTATTATTCGCAATACTAACTATAATTTATAATGTGTACACACAGCAACTAATCAAGCTAGACACTCATGTACTTTAATACCTTGAAATAAGACACAATTTCAAATAAAAATGTTTAACTTGATGTGTTGCTGTGTGTACGTGTTCATGTTGATTGTTGAAGGTTGAAACAGGGCATCATGCCAGATATAAGTCAAACGCAAATCTTTATTACCTAGTCACACTTGATTTTGCGAGTGCACGTGCACTTAGATTATTAATAGATTAGATTTACATTTAATTAGACATTTCATTTGATCTATATAAATATTATTATGGTTTTGCTTGCTGCCAAGAATACTAAGTATCGACCAACATGACTAGACGTTATGGTCAAAATTTATTACAGATAGAATTTACTGTGCTCCGAAAGGATAATAGTACTTTGACATGTATTTAGATATTGTGTGCTTTAAAACAGGTGGGTGTTTGTAATGTTTTTTAGTGACATAATATATTTTGTTTCTTTTTAAGTACATTTCATTTCATTACAGGACCAGTTTGCCGACTATATAAGAGCTTTAAAAAAATATAGCCAAATATTTTACTTCTTTAACAATTTCTTGCTGATTGCGGATTAATGTAAGCTAATACCAAAATGTACTGATACCAAATATTATAAGAAAAGTAATTCTTTTTTATCAATAACAAGAAATAAATTAAAATATAACAAATTACTAATAACATAACAGATTCATCAGTCAACATTCTATTACGATATCCTCAACGCAGACGTATGTATGCACCTACAACATTAGATATAAGCGTGCTGTCAGCCTTTAACCAAAAAACTGTCAAAACAATTATTCTATATTCGTTATCTATAACAAAATGTAACAGGTTGGTATCAGACATTTATCAGTACACGTTAATTGGAAACTCAACTGGTGGAAATTCGTTACATCGTGTTATTATTGATAAGCTACATGCTTTTGGGAAATGCATTATTATTTTTTGCCCGCGATCAAAAAAAGAGGTTTTTATCGTTTATATTGCCTGGGATTCTTCAATATTTTTGGCTAATTATAATCATACAAGTATAAGTACTCTCACTTTTATATACTTAGGTATTTTATTGGAACGTATGCACAGAAACACATCATCCATAATTAAAAAACATATCTTATTACGTATTCATTTAATAATTACTAGATTCTGTACTAGATGGTGAAATTTCTATTTAATGCGATTAAAAGATTTAGGTTCTCAATTCTGAAATGGCTTAAAATTTTACCTTTTTTTTGTTTTAGGTTTATTTTTATAAGTCATGGCACACCAGCGCAAATTAAAAAACCTTAAACTTTTTTTATTTGGTGAATAATCCTTACGAGGTTCTTTATAAAAGAAAACCCTCAAGGAAGTTATTTGTTGTTTTCGAAGTTCATTATTGATTAGATATAAGTAACACGGAAGTATACGTGTTTGTACGATATATATAATTGCTTATTAATAGCAATGTTAGGACCTCGAACGTAAAAGCAATAAAAAAAAGTTCGACCAAATCATATTAAGATTATCACACACTATGTATGTCGATATGATTTACTCGGCAAAAAAAAACCCCAAAGGCATTATTACTAAAAATGTTTGTAATTTAGATAAAAAAATAATTGTGTTTTAGTAGTCAAGTGAAGCTTAAGTACAAGCATTGCTTAGGTTTCAGTAATAGATGGCGTTTGTGAGGAATATTTTAATTTTTTTATTATAATATTTTTACTTTAATGTAAAAATGTCGTATGAGTTGTCTACAGTTGGACTATAATTAATTTAGTAGATCCTTTTTTAGCCCTGATAAAATCGCAATACTGTTATTAAAACAAATAAAATAAATAAGTGGTATCCATTACAGCTTCGGTACATTAGACACGATTTAAATCTGTAGTTTTCTCTTGATCTATAATGCAATTCTTTTACAAATATAATAAGTACTTAATGCATTGCTATAATTGGAAGTTTCTCCAAATGCTTTCATCATCATATCAGCCTATAGATGCCAAATTCTTTACCAGCCTCTAATTAATTAATTTACAGTCTTAAAGATAAAAAAAAAAAATCTCCTGATTTGTCGAGTGTGTAATGCATTTTAAAGGTCACACTATAATTCTTGACTTCCAGGAGCTACAGTAATTAAAGTGGATGAGATAAGTTCCACCGAAGTACGACTATGTAGTTTGGTTTAAAATAATTACAGAAATACAGCAATGTGTTTGGTGCAATATGATTCTAATGCATTACGTCAAGGAGATTAAAAACATTGATAACGTTTCTATAAATAATAACTAATAACGTTTCCATTAAAGTCTTTACGTAATTGACATGAACGAATAAGTTTCCATGTAGAGTAAATTTTACGTTATATTCCCTAATAAATTGTAATACAGGATGTACACAATAATATAAATATGCAAAAGCACAATTAAATACAACAAACGCGAGATATTTACATAATATCTATACATAGTATAAAATAAAGTCACCCTTTCTGTCCCTATGTCCCTTAGTATGCTTAAATCTTTAAGGCTGAGCGCACATTGGAGACTAGACTGTTTCAAGACTGACTTGCCTCATATAGACAAGTCTGTCTTAAAACTAAAACGAAACAGTTTTGACTACGATACGTAGCACACATAAAACAAAACTGTCTATCTGAGACAATATTGTCTATACGACGTTTTGTTCCAAGTGTGCGCATATTCATACATATTGTAAAGCTGACATACATACATATTGAAAATAGTCTGTCTTAAGACTGTCGTGTTCCAAGTCTGCGCTCAGCCTAAAACTACGCAACGGATTGTGATACGGTTTTTTTTAATAGATAAAGTGATTCAAGAGGAAGGTTTATATCTATAACACGTGCATGATATAGTAAATAAACCCATATAAATTTAGAGATTTCTAATGAAGCTGTACTTAAAAAGTTGTTTAAGAACATTCTGCAGTAGGTGTCCGTGCAGAGCCGGGCAAGGCAAATGGAAATGACAAGGAGTAAGCTTTTCGGCATTCTGAGACACCTGCCCGCTAGAACTGAAGGTATGGTGATGGCTTGTAATATTTTCCCTCAGAAAAGAGGTGGTTATTTACATCACGCCATTCTCAAACAGTCAACCTATATATTCCCAAACTCTACGCTTATTAATGTTATAGAATATAACAGTAATATTTTAGATAATTGTTATTCACAACGTAAGCTGTATTCAGTTAGGTATGTGTTACACCATTCATCAATAACCAAACCTAAACCTTAGCATTTATTTACATATGTTTACACGATGACCTCTTTGGACAACGAAATAACTCTATTGTTTGGGCCTCCTTGTATGGCTATAGCTTCTTTTAAAATAATAAGTACAACCTACGTGATACTTAAGGTTTTAAGCCAATCGTCATTACAGTCAATATCGGCTAAGTAAGTAATATCTTTTAGTAACTTTTACAATACAACTGTTCTTTATCTTAATCCTATCCCTCCTACAGACTGTTGTGTTGTAACCTATCTCATACCTAAAGAATTATAAAAGCCCGCTAGAAATACTACCATAGATATGTATGTGTATCATATGAACAGTTTCTCCGTATCCATATCATCTTCATCAATATATTAGCCAAAAAATGTCCTCATCTGAACGTAAACCTCCTCTAACACTTTCTACCACGCTTCATCTATTTTTTTTACCTAGACAAAATTATGGAGCCATAATTTACGGCTTTAACAATAATACATGCTAACAAATACCTCATATGATAAACGAAACATCAGTTATTTAAATACATAGCCTACCCAGGAAGCAGTAGGTTAAAAGAACGGTCACTGTCCTCAATACTGATATTATCCGCTTTGCCAAGGTCTCTTTTATATCAGGCATATTATGTTTATGTACTTTATAATCTTCATTCACAACCAAATACAAAGCAACTTTGTCCAATCGGAAATCATAATTGGATGTTTTGCCATTAACAAAATTGAAAAGCTTAATAATACCTTATAAATGATTGGTTCGCTATGGTTTAGTAGGCGTATACTTAGGTATTACCTAGTTCGATTATTTTATACATTTCTAGTTGCGGTAGGAATTAACCGTTGTTTTGACTGCAAAAAACTTGTGCCTTCTCTATCTCACCGTATTTTTGACAGGTGGTGTGGACCGCCACATAGCGAGGGCAATTCTAAGCTCTACGATGTTCATTTTGTTAATATTTTTTATATTAAGATATTAATGAATAAGGAAAGAAGCAAACGATGATACTTCTAAAAACTTGAAGAACACAATAACCTTCATACAATTTAAGATGAAATCAACAATTTGATTACTTGTGCAAACAAAATATTTACTTTGTGCATGATTTAGTAACGGCTGGATAAGGCGTCCATAATTACAAATGATACCGAAATTAAAAACAAAACTTTATTACACGTAAAAAACAAATGGCGTAATCACTTTATTTCATACTATTATCCTAAAAGCCGACTAAAAAGTTTGTTAGTATACAGTTGGACCAAGAAAACCACAAAATTATTATTATTAACCAGCAGTAGGTACAGTAATCAGCATTCTTAAACTAAATTGTTTAAGATAGTTTTCAAAAACTTTTCTCGTCTTGACAAACTCTGAATCATCATAACAGCCCATTAATGTCCCACTGCAGGGACGGGCCTCCTCCCGTGACGGAGGGATACTTGGCCTACTAATACCACGCTGGCCAGACGGATTGGTACAGGTTGTAATTTCAAGTTTTCCTACTGTTTACTCCGTAAAGATAATATTAAACTCTGAATAAGAATACTGAAATAATAAAATTTCCTTGACTTTGCATTGTTTAAAATCATCTACAACACAAATAGTAGAGGTAATCGAGGTTGAATGTGATTCAATTTTTATAGTTCAACAATCGAATGACGTCATTTTGGTGTTCTATTATAAAAATAACAATAAAAAACCTATACTTTATGACGTGACGTACAACCTACGCGATTTATAAATAGTAAAAAGTATAATCTTCTAAAATAATTTGGATATTGTTATTTTTTTAAATTACAACTTCCTCTGTTGTTAGGTGTCTTAATCATCATACCCTATGTTGCCTTATTTTTTAATTCCTCCAACAATTAGAGATTGGAACCGCGACCTAGAACGCCACCCCATATATATTAATAATATAATTAAGTAGGTAATTATTATAAATGTGGGATAATTTTGGCAAAATAAACAACTTACTCTTTATTTAATATTTTATTTTTACTTTTTAAACTTAACATAACACCCGTACAATATAATCGTCGTCGTCGTCGTATTCAGTCTGTCCTTCATTCTTTTTTTTTCTCTCGCTCGCACTTCTCTCTCATACATCCGCTGCGTTCCGTTCGCTGCGTTCATACTTATACATTTAAATTCCTTTCGCTGCGTTCATACATTACATTATTTTTATCCCACATTCGGCCATCCTGAATCATGACTGTCCTCAGTCATGCACTCTAACATTCCTAACTTGATTACAACTTATTACACTAATACAATATCAAAGTACCTAACAGCTTAAACTAATTTCTAGATTGTTAAAAAATATACAACATAAACATTTATTATTACACAGCTGTAGATAAGCTTAACAAAACATTGAATTAACGGAAATTCTACCACTTATTGCTACATACAGGGGCATGCTTATTACTAGGCATTTTACATGACATTGAAAAAAAATAATATTAAACTCAAACTTTCATACAAAACCTGAAACAAAACAAAGTTATGGGATAACTCTTACCAATTAAGTCCTATTTCTGACATCAGGCCACGCCTTCATATAATCTGCCGCAGTAGACGTTACCGCAGGGCCTTCAGTATTAGAGTCTATCTTTTTTACATCATATCTGTTGTTTCTCTTAACTTTTACAACTTGATACGGTCCTAGATATTTGGCTTTCAGCTTCATTCCTGTGCCAAACTGCGTTCTTTTTATAGCAACTAGGTCTCCTTCGTTGTACTTTGTGCTCTCTTTTCTATTCCTATTGAAATTTCTTATATTTTCTTCCTGTACTTGTAGAATTTGTTCTTTGGCTTTCTCTCTAATGTTTTCCCTCGCCTCTGAATACCTCTCTCTTTCTTCTTCTAAAAGTAAATCATAAATCCTAATATCTTCCTTCATTCTCAATTTAGTCCCAATCAATAGTTGATAGGGTGTAGTATTAATGCTTCGCTGAAAAGTACTATTTAGAGAACGCTGCAGTCTACTTACATGCCTGTACCACAGGGCAGGGTTTTCTATACACATCTTTGTGAGTATGGAGACTATGGTACGGTTAACTCTTTCGACTTGTCCATTCCCTCTAGGTACTCCCGTCGTTATTTTTATGTGTTGTATGTTTTCATATTCGCAATACTCCTTAAATTCATTGCTGGTATAGGCTGTTCCTCGATCAGTTATAAATCTAGTGGGATTGCCAAAGTGTTGTTGATGAATTTTTAACTTCTCTATTGTTTCTTTACTTGTGGTACTTTTAGTGGGAAATATCCAAGTAAACTTCGTAAATGCGTCCACAATCGTAAGAATATGGTTGTATTGCTTCTTCGTCTCCGTCATTGGACCAATATGATCCAAATGTAGTGTATGCAGAGGTGAATCTTCCTTTTCAATCGGGTTTAGGAATCCTTCCTGCTTACCTTCTTTACGCGTAGCTAATAAACATGGAATGCAACTTGTAATAATTTCTTCAACTTTCTTCTCAAGGTTCTTAATAAAATAGTTTTTACTAATTAAATCAATCATTTTTCTTTTTGAAAAATGCCCCCTTTCATGTGCCTTTCTTATGATTTCCTTTTCCATACATTTAGGAATCACTAAGTGCTTTTCCATTCCTTTGTACAGCAATCCATTATCAACATAATAATCACTATAAGTTCCCTCCTTTAAGATTTCTAATATAGCACTCAGACCATCATCCAACTGTTGTGCTCTTCTTATCTCATCATGAAGAGTTACTACTGTTACATATGGGTTCCGACTTAGTGCATCAGTATGCTTCATCCTTGTTCCTGGTCGATGTTCCACCACAAAATCAAATTCCTGCAGAAGCAGTGCCCATCTTGCTACTCTGGTACATAAATCTTTTTTCTTAAGTGTCATCTGAAATGCTTGGCAATCAGTTACAATTTTAAATTTTATTCCATACAAGTAATGTCTAAATTTTTTAACTCCCTCTATAATAGCCAGACTTTCCAGTTCATAGCTGGTGTATTTTTTCTCCGCATCATTTGTTTTACGACTCATATAATATACTGGATGTAGTCCATCGTCATCATGTGATCTCTGCAAAAGAATAGCAGCATAAGCCATATTTGATGCATCTGTATGCATTTCTGTCTCCGATCTTGGATTAAATATTTGTAAAACTGGTTTAGTTACCAAGCGTTCCTTTAAACAGTTAAAGGCGCACCATTGCTCTTCATTGAATTCAAAGCTGACATCTTTCTTGAGTAAATCTGTAAGTGGTTGTGCTATAGATGCAAAATTTTGGATATACTTTCTAAAATATGACGCCAATCCAATGAAACTTTGTAGTTGCTTAATTGTTTTGGGTTCTGGAAACTTTGAAACAGCATCAATCTTCTCGCTGGCTGGTGTTACTCGTCCATTTTCAATTGTATGACCTAGATAAGTTATACTTCGTGTTATCAGATGTGCCTTCTTCCAATTTATTTGTAGTCCGTATTCGGCTGCCTGGAGAAAAATTGAATTGCTAAAAAATAACAAAAACTTCCCTTCTGGAATCTATGTCACTCCAGATTACCCAAAAGAAATCCTGTTGAAAAGGAAAGAACTGATGAAGGAAAAAGAAGAAGAAGAGAAGAAAGGAAATATTGCTTATATAAGATATGACAAACTTATTGTGAAAAGCAAAGACAGAGAAAACAACAGGAAGAGGTTTCCTTCTCAGTCACCATCCGATGAGAAACAAGACAAAAAGATTAGTAAGGTTCACAAAATATTTCGCCCCCGAGCCAACTCAGCATCCAAGGCACAAGAAAATACAGCCGGCCAACCGGAACCGAGAACTATGCAACAACCACAATAGAAATAAAACAATACCTATCCCCAAGCCGACTGGTCATCGTGGGGAGAGTGAAGACCACCACCCTCCAACTCAACTAATAAAAATAGATAATAACTCAACGCGTAATAGCAACATACTAAAAATCGGCACTTATAACGTACGAACCCTGTCGTCAAATGAAAAAATAATAGAACTCAACCTTGCCTTAGAAAAAATAGAATACGACATCCTTGGTATAGCGGAAGTAAGGAGAATGGGGTATGAGATTGAAGAACACCAAAAATTTATATTCTGTTACATTGGTACTACAAAAGGCCTCTATGGAGTAGGGTTTATCATAAAAAAATATCTTAAAAACAACATTGTCAAATTCACTGGGATATCAGAAAGAGTAGCGCTTCTACAACTACAGTTTGAAAGAACACATATCTCTCTGATCCAAGTATATGCACCAACCGAGAAATGTACAGAAGAAGAAATCAATAACTTCTATGAAGACTTAAGAAAAGCTCAGGAATTAGCAGGGAGCACGAAAGTAATCATAGGAGACTTTAATGCTAAAATTGGCCAGCCTAAAAAGCATGAAACCACAGTCATGGGAAAATATGGTTTTGGTGAAAGAAATGGTAGAGGGGAGACTCTAATAGAATATGCTCTAGAACATGGAATGATGATAATGAATACCTGTTTTAAAAAGAGAAAGAACCGCAGGTGGACCTGGACATCACCAGACCAAAAAACAAAGAATGAAATTGACTTTATAATTACAAACAAACCTAAACTGATCACAAATGTAGAAGTTATAAACCAACTTAACTTCCCATCAGATCACCGACTGGTAAGAGCTAGTCTAAGTTTAAAGTCAATCAAATTATGCAGGAAAAACTACAACAATGGACCAAGATCGATAGAAACAGAAAAAAACATAAAAACATACCAAGAAAACCTACAAATAAACATTGAAGAGAATAACTACATGGAAGACAAAACAAAGGTACAGGATTACTATGACACTTTAGAAGACATCATCCAAAAAAGTCTGAAAATGGAAAACGAACCAAACAAAAAAATCAAAGAGATCTTAACCAATGAAACTAAGGACTTAATGAAGAGACGCTCCGAATTACTAGCAAAGAAAAACAAGGACAAAGAAGATAAAAAAGAACTAGGAAACCTATTCAAAAAAACTAACAAGGCGATAAAAAAAGACTATAATAACCACAGACAGAAAACCATAGAAAAAAACCTTAGAACACACAGAAGTACGAAGCGCTCGGCTAAAGAACTAACACAACATAATACATGGATAAAAAATCTGAATGACAACCAAAAAGAAACAAAAACCCGAAAAGATGTGCTTAAATGCGCAACAGCTTTCTACTCAAAACTTTATAAAGGACCAATAGAGGACATAGACAGCGAAGATGAAAAAGAAAAAGAAGGATTTAAAACTAATCTCACCATAGACCCAATTAACGAAAAGGAAACACTGCAACATATAAAAAAGCTAAAAAATGATAAAAGTCCAGGACCGGACAACATCAAAAATGAAGCTTTAAAACATGGAGCCCCACTATTGCTTACATTCATCACAACTTTGTTCAACTTAATCCTTGTTACGGAAACTATTCCTCAGCAGTGGTATAAATCAGATATTATCCTACTTTATAAAAAGGGTGATCCACTTAATATCTCAAACTATAGACCCATCAGTCTACTTTCAAGTTTGTACAAACTTTTTACATCAATATTACTTGGTCGGATATCACCACAAATAGATAAGTTACAACCAGTCGAACAAGCGGGGTTTAGATCGGGATTCTCCACTATCGACCACATCCAAACTATAGAACAAATAATAGAAAAACACATGGAGTTTAAGAGGCCAATCTATATTGCTTTTATTGATTTCGAAAAGGCATTTGATAGTATTACGCACAAATCAATATGGAAGGCATTAGAAAAATGTAAAATCAGTCAGAAATATATAAATATAATTAAGAACATTTACTCCAACTGTACAAGCAGAATTAAACTGGAAAGGAAAGGCGAGGAATTCCCAATCGGTAGAGGTGTCAGGCAAGGGGATCCTCTGTCACCAAAGTTGTTTATAGCCCTGCTTGAAAGTATTTTTCGCCACTTAAACTGGAAGGACAAAGGAATTAGAATACAAAACCAATATTTGAGCCACATTAGATTTGCCGATGATATTGCTATCTTCGCTGACTCTGCTACAGAACTAGAAGAAATGATCTGCCTATTTGCACAGAAAAGCAGTAAAGTCGGCCTTAATATAAACATAAGCAAAACAAAAATAATGACAAATTCTTTTGCGAAACCAATCATAGTAAACAATCAAAATATAGATTATGTTGATTCATATATATATCTAGGGAAACAAATATCCTTTAAAGAAAACAACAATGAAGAGGAAGTAGAGAGACGAATCAATACAACCTGGAGAAAGTTTTGGGCACAAAAAGAAATCTTAAAAGGACCCTACAATTTAAACCTCAAAAAGATAGTGCTAGATACTAACCTTTTACCTTGCTTAACATATGGCAGCCAAACCTGGGTGTATACAAACAAAGTCAAAAACAAAATAACAACATGCCAGAGATCAATGGAGAGGAGCATTCTAAAACTAAAAAG
The DNA here is from genome assembly GCA_905475405.1 of Schrankia costaestrigalis. Classification (NCBI taxonomy): domain Eukaryota; kingdom Metazoa; phylum Arthropoda; class Insecta; order Lepidoptera; family Erebidae; genus Schrankia; species Schrankia costaestrigalis. The sequence goes on from FR997850.1 coordinate 7,063,303, forward strand.
GATAGATAAAATCAGAAGCACTGAAATAAGAAGCAAGACTAAAGTCATAGATGCTCTAGACTTTGCGATGACATCTAAATGGAAATGGGCTGGTCATATTGCCAGATACAAAGATAAGAGGTGGACATTGAGAACAACAACATGGAAGGGGCCAATAGGAAAACGTAGAGTGGGAAAACCAAAGAAAAGATGGTCAGACGATATAAAAGAAATAGCTGGACCAAAATGGATAAATATTGCCAAGGACAGAGATAAATGGAAGAGTTTGGAGGAGGCCTATACCCGAAAGGGATCTGTTAGTATGTAAGATGTACAAATGTTAAAATGAAAAACCTGTATAACAGAAAAATAAAGGCTTTATTATTATTTATTATTATTATTATTCGGCTGCCACTTTTAACACATCTCTTAGCCTGTCAACGGCTTCCTGTTCATCTTTAGCTGGAATAAGAATGTCATCGATAAATATTAACACAATCCCTTTAGATATCAATTCTCTGAAGACTATGGTTATAAATCTCATGAAGTAGTTAGGGGAAACAGACAAGCCAAATGGAGCTTTCAAAAACTCAAACTGTCCATGGTGTGTAATAAATGCAGTGTACTTCACCGACTCGCTGCTGACATTCAGATGAAAAAAGCCATTTTTTAAATCTAGTACACTAAATACCTTTGCTTCAGCCAACTTATCAATGTAATCCTCAATAATCGGCAATGGAAACTCATCTCTCACAATCTTACTATTTAATTTCCTATAGTCAACGCACATCCTTATAGTACCATCTTTTTTGCGAATAAGCACCAGTGGACTAGCATATTCCGAATAACTTACACGTATAATTCCTTGCTCTAGCCACTCTGCAACTTGTTCTTCGACAATGGCCTGCTCTCTTAATGACATGCGCCGTGGGCGTTGTGTCACCGGAATATCATCTCGCACAATTATTTTCAACTGGATAGGAGATTCTTTAATTTGAAATGGTTGATAGCTCTCAACCATCTGCACCACCTCTTCTTTAAGGCCGACATTAGTCACATGACCAACGTCAACTCTGCAACAGAAACAATTAATTTTGTTCACCCATTCATCACTTACAGGTTTCATCCACACAGAACTACCATTCATAACTGTTATTACATTGCTAAGAAATTCGTGGCCTATAATTACATCAAAAGGCATACAGTCTTTAGGCACCACGTAGAATAATACATCGTCGTATCTCGTACTGTCTATCACAACACTTGTTGTTAAACTACCTAACGAATTCACTTTGGCGAAACCAAGTCCGGACAGCGTTACGTTATTGTTCATCACGTTATCCACACCGGCACAAAACTCAGAAGAAACAAGATTCACGTCACTTCCCGAATCAATAAGGGCTTGTGTTGTTTTTCCACCAAACAATTCTACCATCTTGAATGGTTTTCCTCGTTGCAATTGTTTGTTTACATCGTAGACGTCAAGCACGGTTTGATTTTGACGTTTGTTGTCTTCGCTGTCATCTGTCATCTTGTCATTCTGCCGATGTGACGTATATTCCGCGTCGTTGAACGATGAATGGCCGAACATCGCTTGCTTGCTTACACGTTCGCCGCTCCTGCTTGCACTTGTGGATGCGCCGGCGCCATTGTTCTTGTTAGGACAATTAGGCGAAATATGACCAAAATCATTACAGTTAAAACACTTAGGACCTTTTGTTTTCTGTGGACAGCCCTCTGACACATGTTCACCGTCACCACAATTGAAACATCTTTTCAATGTCTTCCCATGTCGTACAACACCGCGTTTTTCATTCCCGTAGGCACTTTTTCTAGAATGATCCAGTTTTATTTTTTCCTTTATAGTCTCGTAAATTTTCAACTTTTCCTTAAGGTCTGAGTATGTAGTTACTCCATATAACATGATTTTATTACTCTCAAAGTCTACTATACCATCAATAATGTATTTGATCGCCACGTAATCTGCCATCTTGCCTCTTTTGCCGAGTTCTTTCATCACCATCATATAGTCGATGCAGCTCTCGTCTAGTTTTTTCTTTCTTTTACTCATTAGTTCGTGAATACTTTTAATGTCAACTGTATTGGGAAACTCTTTACACACGGCCGCCTTGAGATCCTCCCACGTTTTGTAAGGGCGTTCCGCTCTCATCCACAGCAGAGCCGTGCCCGCTAGGGATCTCCGCGCCATCAGTAATTGTTGTAACGGTGTCCAACCACAAATTTCACCATTATCTTCAACGTCTTGAATCCATCTAGCCACTGAATAAGTTTTGTCTTGGCCAGTGAAATTTGGTATAAGATCCGAACTTAGATGCAACATTGAACTTTGGTCTGCAAGTTGGTCGATTTTCGTATTTTCGTTATTCTTATCGCTGCTGTCCATCATAGAGGATAGATAAAGACGTCAGCTCACCGTTCGTCGTAGTTATTTTTCACCACGCGCCCCCGTTTTTTCTTTTCCGTCTCACGCCACGTGCCGGTCACCGTCCGAATTTTCCAAGTAAACGTCGTAACTAGTTATTATTTTGCCAATCCCGGACGAGCCCCCAAATTGTGGGATAATTTTGGCAAAATAAACAACTTACTCTTTATTTAATATTTTATTTTTACTTTTTAAACTTAACATAACACCCGTACAATATAATCGTCGTCGTCGTCGTATTCAGTCTGTCCTTCATTCTTTTTTTTTCTCTCGCTCGCACTTCTCTCTCATACATCCGCTGCGTTCATACTTATACATTTAAATTCCTTTCGCTGCGTTCATACATTACATTATTTTTATCCCACATAAATACTAACATCAATTATAAAAAGACAACTCGTAACTATGTTATTTGTGTGGTGGCGAACATTAAATACAGAGTGTCACCACCTCATCTTAAAGTTAGAGAGTCAAGAGTTACAAAGAACTACTACTCAACTTCTTCTTGAATGTGAATAATACTTTTCCTTAACATAAAAAGGTAGTTTGTCTCTACAAAGATTAAATACTATTATATTTACTAAAACCTAAAGGGTTGTAACAGGTACCTACATCATACTAGAACGGTATATCTAAAAATAGTATAATATCACGTGAACGGCTCAACGAGTATGGTAATACAGCCGTAATGACCGTACTGGATATCTAGCTAGATACTGGTAACTATGTTACCGGTAGACTGTGAATAAGGAGTGTGGTAATAAAGTTTTATCACTTATTTAAATGTTTGTAAATAATGTTTTGTTTAGAAAACTTTTATTCATCAATTAGCATAATGTATTAGCAACAAATACATGTACCTGGATCTCAAAGTGAAAACTGTTAAGCAGGAAATAAGTAACCACAGCCTAAGATACCAGAAGAGACTAGCGCAACATAAGAACGAGCTTGCACTCGCGCTAAGTGGAGAGGGAGGACAGCAGTACAGAAGGCTCAGGAGATGTGATGTTCCGAGTCTCAGTAATAGATTTACATAAGGAGATGAGAGTGTAGCACCTGAGATAGAAGCTCTCCTCACATAGAATAAGTCATGACTGACTGAGACGTCGAACAACACAGTGGCTTATTGTTGTATTACAGATTGCCATGGAGCAGAAATATAACAAAAAAAAAAAAAATTGCATAATGCCAACACGCGCCATAGAAACGGTCTTCCATATTCCGTATACAGTCCGGCTTAGCGACTTATTTCAACAATTCACACACATTATTACAACGAAATCTAGTCAGAAACGTAAATTTTAAACTTTTCACAGATGACTTAAGCTTTTGGCAGTCCTCCGATCATTAATTAAAAGGAAATATCTGGTTTGACTCACAATCCTTACAGTAAACTCCATAGCCATTCAAAACCCGTCACCTTAATTTAAAACAACCAACATAGCATAATTTTCTACCACACAATTGCATTACACATCCATCTACCGCCACCCAGAGAAACAGGTTCCGATATCATATGAGATAACTCAAACACATACTAAGGTCACACAGGCCAGATTACATCATTCAATAGCTATGATAACCATACCAAATACGAAGGCCAATGTATTTAAAAGAACATTATAATATATAGTTATATCAAATCTAGCCTGGGGCACACTAACTATATAATTGAGTTTGAACTGGACTTAACGACCGAGGAATTATTTAACCGGTTAGCGTTTGAAGGGTTTTAACGAAGAGAAATTATTTAGTTATTGGATCTAACTAGGTGTAAGAAGTTCAGGCTAAAAGGGTTAAATTCATCGTTTAGTCAGTGTGGTCTGGTGATGGGCTAAGAATATGATAATAATATGTCTATCTATCTCTTACTATGGATTTCTTCTAAGTAAAGTAAATAAGAAGAAGCTAAACCTATACCAATCTGGCTGGCCAGTGTAGTATTAGAAAGTCAATATTCCTCTCATCATCGCAAGAGAACTGTTTATGCACCCTTTCATAGTCTTTCAAGTACTGCTAAGGAATCAGCAACGAATACCTAAAACATTCGAATTTCGAATTAAACAACTTGGTAATTATTTATCAAAGAGTGTAATTTACAATTCGTTTTTTTTATTTTATCTTCCATGTGGCCACATACTTTTTTGTTTATTACAAAGTATTCCATCGTTTTAAAATAGTATGAGTGCAAGAGTTTTTAAACAATGGTATTACTTTTAATTTTACAATAACTTGTTCAAAGCTCAAACAGTTTTGTAAGTTTAAATGGCAGAGACCAGACACAATGTACATAAAACCAGACTCAGACCAATAATTTATAGAAAAACAAATACGCATTTGTCCTTGTGGATCCCGTATACATAACCGGTGTTCAACAATCGCACACTATAAATCTTATAAAAAGTTGACTCAGTTTCTTAGACATTATTCGGAGCAAAACTTGACGATAGTTATAAATTACCTATACCTAAAGCTTAGTTTTCCTAATATAGAGGTAAAAAATATGAAAAAAATTATGGACCAAATTGAAAGGTGGCCCAGCTTGATGGACCTATGGGCTTAACTTGTAAATTATTGGCCTTCGGAAAGTTGAAGGAGATCTAGAGGGACTAGTATTGCACAGCAATTGAATAAACGACCTGTTTCTATAAACCACTTGTTTGAATACGATTTTATGATTCACATTTATCTTGAAGTATGAAGCACCTAAGTGGTAGTTAGATGTTACGCGCTACTTCGGACACTTGATTATAAGTATTTGATCCGTACTAGATTACGTGTGAACGGATATTTTGTTCTGGATAAGAATGCAGAGACTACTTTTTGAAAAATCATTTAACAAAAATCTACAAAATAAGTCCTACCTATTCACGACTAAAGGGCTCTATCAATTATAGAATAATTTTGTATACGCATAGCTATAAATATACGGAAAAGCACAATGATGGGAAACTAATTATACTTAATCGCAATCTGTTAAACGAAAAAGTTAATTACACAAACACCACATAAAACAAATAAATTAGAAATATGTAATGAGTATGGTTTAAACTCGTTCGCTGTAACCAATTTCTAGCCACACTAGCATCTTCGTAATCTGAAGAGCCATCAAACAAAATATCTGTCTCCAAAATAACTCAAAGACATCGAACGAATCTAAAATTTCTGCTTTAGTTTAATAATAAAATCTGGCGATTAGCCACAGACGCCGGCACCATGTGCATGAAACAGTGAAAATACAAAATATTGGCTAAGAAAACGCGTTAAATAATAATTAGTACATACCGGTTTATAATTCAGGAAGTATCCAGTAATTATCGAGCCACTAAAACACTCTCAGTTTCTGAGAACACACTGTTTACCACCTCAACGAACAAAGGATTCATACAGCACACCGTTACATCATACTAATATTCGCAGAAATTAACACTTATAACATTAACACAATTAAATTAACATAAGCGCACAAAATATGTCGAGTTAACTAATCGGAAATTGTTTTAAACTTTATCCGTGGGACGACACTAGTCGAGTTACAATTACGAAATGAATTAACTTGATTGGGTAATTGTATTATAGTGTAGTGCGTCGTGATAAGTGTAGAGAGGTCGCGGCGCGACTGACGCCCGCTGTATCATTCACTAAACTTCACGTGCGTATGCATGCAAAAAACACAACTCAAACTCTCTCACAGAGTCACAGACGAACTACGTAAAATTGTTCTCTCCTGCACAAGTATTTTTGGGTCCGATCTATATTTGAACGCATAAATAATTTCTGAATCAACAGGTTAAGTCATGCAGAAGATAACCAACGCTGTTTTATTTATAATTTGAGGAAAACAGCAACGGTCTGACGAGTGCCGAGTAAGTCTGATCGTTTAGTACAACGAAAATCTGTACAAAATAGTGTAGTATTGTTTTGTATATTACGGTCCAATTACGCCTTGTATTTTTTCTTTGTAAACTGATTATTTAAATTTAGCGTTACCAAAAATAATAATAAGATATTCTGGCACACAAATCTAATGGCTTTTTAACTTAGATTATATAGAAACATTTTTAGGGCAATCTCAAGAGTGTAGTGTAATATGTAGAGAACTTATTTTCATTTTTAAATTTATTGTATTTCAGAATAATAATTTATCGATGTACAACACCATATTCTTATCCTAACACCACACGGAATGTTTTTAGTATATTGTAGCTGATATAATCCATAAAGAAGAAAGACAATGGAAGAAATAGGTACTCGAGGCGGGACTCAAACCCGCGTCTCTAGCGCCATGACCACTAGGGATTGTCTTTCTTCTTTTCGGAATTATCTAGTTATACCTAAGCTTTATAGGTAAAATTTATAAAAGTAATTTGGTATAATCCTTGTAGATTAAATCATCGTTACCCCTTACAACATCACCAAAAACTTAACTGTCAGTATTTTACTAGTTCAAGCATAAATACTAACAGTCTTAAAAAACAAAGCAAATCGTTAACATAAGTATAAATCTGGAATTCGTTTCAAAAGTATTTCTAAATAGCCTTGAGCTTATGAAATAATATATAATCGCGTTAGAAATTTGTTCCAGTGATGTAGCTCGCCCGGTCAATGTGTTTTTTTTGCACTGAATATTCTCTACGTAATCTTGTACTGTTGGTTGCAGTACATACGTTCTAGAATGCTCGATTTTAATCAAGGTGACTTTAAAACTTTTTACATGGAGGAAGTAATTTTAATACACCTATTTAGTCACACGTAGCTTCCGCTCCTTCTAGGCAGAAGTAGGCCTAGTGGTTATAGGACGAGACTGTGCTGCAAAGGTCTCGAGTCGTTTCCCGCTCAATGAAAACCTGTGTGTGCATTAACATGAATGTTTGCTTGAACTTGAACCGATTCCAAGTTATTTCTATGAAAATGTATTTAAAAATTTGAAGTTTATTTGATTCGATGTCTACCGTATTATAAGCTTTGCTTAGTTTGGGACTAGATGGCGTTGTATGAGAATAATATTATATGCTCATTTAGCATGACTCTACATCGCAAAAATAATTATTCAGATAAATAGGTAAGTATTGATCTGTTCGATGACTTAGTAATGACGTAATTCAAGAAAAACTCTGCAGGTCTGTTTGTCTATTGATACAAGTTTTCTATTATATTTAAATGATGCTATAATGGGTACTTACTACAAATTCTTGGAATTTTTATTATTACTGATATTTGTATAGGTATTATTTTTTAGTCAATATTACAGGAATCATAAGTATTTATGTAAATCTTTTGTGTGCAATTTACAAATGATTGTGCTGAACCTGAATTTTTTTTTCTGTCCATTAAATCTAGTTACGAGTATGTAAGGCTGTTGTAAAGTTTTTATAAAAAAAGAAAAAGGACAAATAATATGGGTTTGTCAAGTTTTCCCTCTCATAACTGGTAAGAATATCTACTTCTATACTAATATTATAACGAGGTAAAGTTTGTGTGTTTGTGACGTTGTAGGGTTGTTGTCTCTGGATCTACTAAACCCATTTTAAAAATTCTTTCTGTGTTGACTAGTCCATTTATCGGGGAGTGTCATAGGCTATATAGTATCACGCTGATGACTAATAGTAGCGGAGCAGTAATGAAATATGTTTAAAAAAGTGACGCGTTTTTTTCGCCGCCTAACAAAGTGGGCACGGTTCAGCTAGTAGGTATACTAATAAAATCACCCCATTACTCATAAAAAAATTCTCAAATTTTAGTCAATTGATTAATTAGCCTAAGCTCTTACGCTGTTTGGTATAAGGTTGGTTTTCGTAATAACAAATCTCGCTAAACAGTGATTAAATTTAAGAGGCGTTTATAAGTAAGGGGGTTAATGTTCATAATATACCAATGTATTAAGCTTCAGTAATAAATATTGAGCAGAGATAAACGATATTTTCAAGACAGCTGCAGGTGTTATTAATAAGCTACATCTAAGCGTGGGAACCTTTAAGCGATGTCTAGTATTTAAATTGTATCAAGATACACGTCACGGGAACTTAATCGCGTTTTAAGTGTTTATCATTTTAATTCACAAGTACCGGACTAAAGATTTTTTTCCTAAATGGCCCTTGATGCGTACATAATTTCATAATCTGTTATAGGTACTAAGCCTAGTGTAGGCCTCGCCTCTGATGTGGCACTACGAAATATGGAGACGCTTCGATGAAGTACCAATGACCGGTCACTCATATTTTTGAATGACCTCGTCGACGTTGCTTGAACTCACTCTCAGTGTGGTGACGGAGTAGGAATATAATATGTCACCACCCCATCTCAGCCCATGGGTGTCGTAAAACCGACTAAGGGACTATCCGTCAATATTATTTTTATGAAATAAAAATAAGGAAAACTTGAAATTAAACCCTATACCAATCCGTCTGGCCCAGCACAAAAGATCCGATAGGGGTCGAAGTGCAGCCTGGAGGGTCCCTGAAAAGGAGGAGAAGATAAGAAGAATCCGTCTGGCCAGCGTGGTAATTAGTAGGCCAAGGATCACTCCGTCATGGGAGGAGGCCCGTCCCTGCAGTGAGTGGGGCATTAATAGGCTGTTATGATATGATATGATGAATAACTCACTATTACGAGAGTTGGCTACTCGTGACGCTGCTAGGAGAGAGGTAAATCTCTAAGACCTACTTCTAATGTAAATACGAGCTACCCCAACGGACTAATATAATTTCCTGCCAAGTTTTTATTTTTTAGTTTCGAAAAGATCTGCATGAATTATTCTTTACGACATACATGGGATGATATGGATGTTTACACTAAGCATTCTTACACCGACACTACATGCCGGATAATAAATTTTCCGTTAGCTTACTTTCTATTAACTTACATAATTCATATTTTATTTTTAATAGAAACAGTACAATTTTCTCACACCTAAACAAAACAAATTAGTAGGTTAAAATGTAGTAATACACTCAGCAATCGAATACCAAACACTAAAAAGCCCTTCACCCCACAAAAGGACGCTCTACAAATATCCGAACGCAAAATATTTTCATAAATAATCCATGTAGGTTTTTACCTCGAGGTGAGGCATTAGAATGTGAAAACAATGGCGTTGTGCCAAGTTCGCGTGGCAAGCAAACACCATCACACATTGATAGCTCAGACCGATAGCATAGGCGAACATTAACATTATAATATACGAGTACGGGTGGCTAAAGATGAGTCTTATGAAAAAGGAAATAAGAGCTATAATGCAACGAATAAGATCTACAATCCAACGAAAATAAGGTTTTATTTATTGAAAAATCTGAAGAAATGAATATTTTGGAATGATTTTGATAGAAGAATAACATGGCAGAAAAATCCAGAATGTAATAATTTACAATGATCATACCTTGACTTATCTTCTCTTCTCTTTTTATCTGATAAATTGGCCCGCGCTGTTCTAAATTGTTTTTATGTTTGAAGTGACAAACAAAAATGATTTATGTAAATGCTAACCAAAGAAATATTAGAGTTGATATAACTTATTAGGATCCGACTTTTATAAAGAAAATTGTCTTTACAATGATTTTGATTATCACAAGCAGAGCAAAGACTCCGTTTTAATTCAAATTACAAATTATTCCTTTACCATCGTCCTAGTATTAGTTCCAAAAAAAGTTACTGAGTCTCACTTTGAAATCATCATCTTCATATATAGGATTAAAAAACGAACAGCACTCAGTTCTGACGCAATTCAACCAACTTAACAATCCATACAATCAATTATTAGATGACGGACGATGCAAAATTAACCGCACAGTCAGGACTTATGACTAAGAATCCTTGAACAACGGATGTAAAAACATGACCAGTTATAAATGAACCGTGGACGTAATCAAAACATTGACAAGTTTAGCGCTAACAACCAACTCGGTTATTAAATCTATTTATGTACCATTATTCAATCAGTTCTAAATGTATAACATGATTTTGCCCTCACAAGTGCAGTAAAATGAAATATAGTTAGAACAGCCATTCTTCAGGGTATCATGGCCAAGGGCCCACTAAAATCACACTGTCCAGAAGACTGATTTGGTAAACGATTTTTGAGAAGATCTTCTTATTTTTTTACTGAAGTTATCTTCATAGTTGTTATTTATTTGGCTTTTACAACACTTACGAAAAGAGTTCGGCTGGTGGAACACCCTGTGTTCTTACTGCATTATATCTTTATGCACTACATAGGAAGTAGCACTCGCGTCACTCAATATTCGAAATTTAAATTGTCTCTAAAGAGATTTAAAATTAAGACTTGTTTTTAAAGCCAAATTAGAGAGAGAATCCTCGCATTACTTCAAATTGTCTGAACATATCAATTTCGCGTAATGTTACATACTCCGAAAGTGTTAAATGTGATACTCATGTAATGACAATTAAACAATGCCAAACGGTTATCATACACGCTACAGTTTGTGAAAATAATTAAATTTAATTACAGGGCATTAGAATTTGTTATACTTAGGATGTTAAAGGTACATATTTTGTAGAGGTTTTTAAAGTTGCGACCAAATTTTAAAAATCACACTCTTTTTTTGAGGTGTCTTAAACGTCGACTAAGGGTAACAATTGTTTAAGAGTTTGAAGACTCGAAACAAACGAAGACTGACCAACATTGAAATTTCATCACTTGAGGATTTACGTCTATGCAGTTAGAAGCTATCTTCTAAGATATAAAGAACATGATTAGTATTAACAAACACCAAGCTAGGCATAGTTGTTTCACCCGTACCAGATGACACAGTGACTTATGACAGTCATTATGCATTGATTAGATAACGCCGCCAGATGCTCGCAGGCACGCGGCCTACTCTATGTTATACCTATACATTTCAATATCAAATAGTGTTACCATTATTTAATCAATTGATGGACATTTTAGGTAGAGTAAAAAAAGTATCATTGCATCCTTCAACGTCGACTGCAAAGTCGAAACTTAGCCTACAGCTCGTTCGCTAGCCAGATGGCTAAATATCGAGGTTTTATGTTAAGTTTTCCATCCTATACTAGCTTTTAAGGAGAAAGTATTTACTTCGCTGATGTTTAAGACCTTTTGATGAGATGGGCTAGTAACTTTTTATACTCTTGCTGCGCATAAAGTCACTATAAAATATAAAATGACATGTTGTAAAAATGTTTTAAGTGAGCATGAGAAATAGACAAGCGTATCCCAGATAATATTGTAATAAAAAACATTGCAAATATTATCTTGTGCAAGTTTTAAACTTACCTAATTCTAATGATATGATACAAGTTTGACATTTACTCCCACCCTCTAGTGAAGTAGATTACTGTCTCATCAAGTGAAAAATAAAATAGAAAGAAAAACTGGAGCACAAAAGGTCACAGTGACCTGATTTCTTTAAATATACAAGAATATAATTTTTCCTTGACCTTATAATATTATACAGTCTATGAATTTACACTTACCTACAGGCCACATAATTAAAATAGAACCTACTGTTAGAAGCCACATTAAAGCTTTTCTTTCTTCTTACTACGTATTTTTTTAGTTTAGCAATAAACTTTTTTCTTTATGAATTTTTATTAATAAAATATTGCTTTAAATTTGGGCCATTTGTAAAAAAAAAACAATAATTTAGCTATACTATGTGGAATTCAAAATACTTACAATGTTTCTAAAAAACTAACCTATTTATGATGGAAATTAAAAATCAATTGCTTCCGAAGTGATATGTGTTATATTTTAAATTAGATGTACTTTAAAATAAATTCACGACAAAATAGTGTATTCCAATATTTAGTTATTTTAAAACTTATAGACCTCAGCACCAGTAGAATTTTATTAAACTCACATCAGATACCTACGTAGAATGTAGTTGCGGTTAATTTCCAGTCTAGCAACATTCTGTCTGCAGTTTCTATATTTAGATAATCCTGCATAATCTTTTCGTCACCGTTATTATACTCAGACAGGCCGGTACCTACGGTAATAAGAAGTATTATAAAAGCTTGGATTTTAGAACCAAGCGAATTTATTAATTAATAATTTTGATTCATACGAGCACACTTCTGATTTTGGTGCACTGATACAAAGGTACTTTTTACGGTCGAAAAGTAATTTAAAAAAGGCAGGCTAGATTCAACTGATGCGTTGACATTTGTATAGTTTTGGTGTTTTTAATATAATAGGCTTCCTGAAGAGGTTTAAAATAAAGAAAAATCGGTAATATATTTGCACTGCAGAACAAAGTTCTGTTTTTTATTAAATTTATATTTCATCGTTTGTTAAACTTATGTAAAGGTTGTATTTATAATTGCAGATTTACTTCAGCATGTCAATTCTCGTTCCTTAAATCGTTAAAAATAAAGTTAATTTAACTTTTAGTTGTCAAATTGTGACACAATAGGTATTCTTGTATTTATAATTTAAAATCTTTTTAAAATCTTGTAATCGTATTGTAACTTTTCGCGCTAAAATGAGTATTTTTGTCATTATGAAACGTCAAAACCTTTGCGTTTATTTTAGGGGCGGCCAGTGCGCATGCGCGATGGAAACGTAACGAGCGAGAAAAACAAGTTAGGGATATCGCATTATTACATTCAAAGACCCTGATTTTCATATTTTTTTTTCCTAGAATAGAAGTTTACGGAACTTATAATATTTTAATTTACCGAAGATAATTTCCTGTAGTTGATTTATATATTAATGTTTTATTTCTGTATATGGAGTGTTAGAAAATCTATTAAAATTTCCAATCTTTTTAATTGTAAACCGTAAACTGGCAACTCTGTTATTTAACTCTTTTTTGCCATTTAACTTAATTTTAACTTTTTCTTTACCGGACAAGAATACCACTTTGGATTAATTAAAAATTATATTTAAAAAAATTAAAAATTAAGTTAAATACCTAGTATGTTTCGAGAATTGACCTGCAGACTAAATTTTCACTTCTATTTTTTATTGAACATGAAGTTTGTCATTTAGATTTTAATAATTAATGACCTCACACACTGCACCTATGATAGTGACCGTCTATCTTACATCATTTTTTTTTGTTAAAGCTATGGTCACCCTACAATAACAAAAATCTAGTACAACGATACCGACGCATCTTCCAAACAATGCTATGTTAGATTATATATGAATTATTTATTACATTGTGGGCAAATATAACTTATCGATTTGCTTACAATAGATGATCAAATGGATATGAAGTTAAATATACAAACGGTCGCACATATATCTATATATAGTTATCGTTATTTCATTGCTCAACATATGGTTAAACTCCGAATTAAGGTTTCTGATGGTCATTGACGGAAAACGGAGAGAACTATGAAAGTTTCCTTGCGTAATCGATTAAGAAATTAGGAGAAACGCAGGTGGACCAAAATTTTAGACATAGCAGTCAGAATTGCCTGATTAAAGAAGCCGTTAGAAAACCATGAAACATAGCGAGTTAAACCTACACCCATTGAGGCAGGAACGTTATGGAATGGCGAACGGATAGCCCGAGACTTAAAGGAAGGATTCTGATGATCAAGATTTTGTGCTTAAGAAAAGCTCAAGATGGAAATAATTAGAAGAAGCATTTGTCCAGCAGTGGACGTCTATTGACTGACATGTGTACTATAGATTTCAAACTACATGACAAATAATAAATAAAAAAACTCGATACCTAAGCAACACACAATTATTAACTGATATGTGTACTATATCAAACAACATGACACAATAAACCAAGCTCTATTTCTAAGTAATACATAAAGAACTTTGTCCAACTCAAAACCATTGAAATACAAAGCAACGGATACAAATATTCATAACATATAAATACAAATGTCGTGTCGTATCTATCGGACAGAACTATAATAAACGAGATATTGTGGTCACTGTGTTAGTCATACAAACGTGATTATGAAATCTGTTTACTAGTTATGTACTGTTTTTATCAAAGAGTATTTGGTCACCCTGCTTTTAGACTATGACTAATATTTATTGTTGATAGGTTTTTTGTAGAACTGTATTTAGTAATGTAATTATGCTACCTAGTATGAGGAACTATTTAGCGTAGTGATTATAGTAAATGATTTTTGCTGATTGGACAAAGCTGCAAAGCTAAAGTCACCGTCTACAAAGGCAGCCGGGAACACAGCAATTAATACTAGGAGTAGTTCATGCTTGACGAGATTTGGGTTATAATTAAGCAAGGGTTAAAAAGAAGTGAGCAATACGGTAGGCAACGAAAGAGGTAGACAGAGCACAAAAGAGCCTTCATTGACATTTGGAAGTGGGAGAGATCTTGAGAAGAAACGCATATAAACTAGCTAATAAGTTATAGAAATGAAATATACATAGTGATAAAACAACAACAAATGGTAAACATTCTATTTTAACTGAGAACAAGAAAAATTATTTCACAATGATATTTTTAGATACCTATGTTTATACAGAGATCACGTTTTAGGTAAATAATTTATTTATAGTAACAGCATCGAGTCTCCAGTTAACACGATTGCAGTCAAATAGCGGTGACAACAAACAACCTGTATTTGCAAAATAGATATTCTATTCTATTCTAACAAAAAAATGTCTGAATTTCTTCTGCAAGCATCTTTCCAATCTTACAATATGCTTCTTTACAAGAATACCATAGAAAAGAAGAAACGCATAAAAACTATTTTTTAATTTAGTGTACCCTGACTGCCACATGGTTCAGTTCATGTCCAATAAAGGCTATGAACATAGGCTGGTGTAATATACCGACATTTATTTTACAGATTAGGTATAAATAAAAATGAAACCTCTTAATGTAAGGGCATTAATGAGTATCCGAAACGATCACGTGCGTTTGACAGGTGTCACTCGACAATTTTATTATATGGTGGACCACTGATAACCGCTCATTGTACGATTCCAACTCTTGTTCGATTGATGTTTTGATTCGCTTATAGAAAGAGCTTGACAAGAAATCAAATAAAAAATACGAAAAAACTCGCTTGTAGTATAAAATTTTCTAAAAATACTAATACTTTAATAGCTTTAGTGGAGATGGGTAGTCCTACGAAAATATTTGGTTCCCAATACTTATGCTCGCTATCATTACGTATAAAGTGTTAATTAATTTTAATAAAAAATTGATTTAGTAAATACTGCATTTCTAATTAATACGAATTAAAGAATGTTAATTTAATTATTAACACCTTCATTGATATGTATTAAAATATATACTTATTTGAGAAGCGTTATGCAAATGAGTTCTCACGGTAGCTAACTACAGTCGAAATCAATAGGTACGTATTAAAATGTGGTGTCTAACTTTTGACCACCCATAAAGCTGCAGTCAAACAAGATTTCTAATAGCTTAAATATTCATATAGGAAGTAAGAAGTATTTACTAATATGTGTCGGTCCTTTAACGTAAATATAGTCCACAAAATCTAGAAGGCCTCGGAATGATTTCAAAATGACTTAGGTATTTAACAATATAAAATGACAAGAACTGTTATAACATTTTTAATTATTTTTTATCATTTTTTAAACATCTGCGTAGGCAGGAAGTATTATTACAACTACACATTATTCAGAGCTATTGCAGTCAACGACAACCAAATAGAATTCTTACAGAATGTAGAAAGCAAGTACGACGTAAATTTTTGGAGATTTCCCAACGTTGTGAACAAATCTGTTGAGTTTGTTATAAGTCCTCTCCATCGACCCTCTTTTTTAAGTGAAGCGAATAAACGTGGCCTACATTTGACGACTATTATGGATGATGTACAAACGACGTTCGACCAGCAGACTGTCAAACAATACATCAGTAGACAAAAAGGTAAATTTGACTGGCACGACTACTACCGCTTGAACGACATCTATCGATGGCTAAGAGATCTAGCAAAAACACATCCAGGCATTGTGGAAATAATCGAAATCGGGAACTCACACGAACATAGAAAAATATTCGCCGTGAAAGTATCACTGTCGGGGGATAAAAGTAGGCAATCAGTAATGATAGAAGGGGGTATGCACGCTAGAGAATGGTTAAGTCCCTCTGTCGTAACTTACATATTATATGCTATACTTCATGCGAAAACCTCGCAAAACAAAGCATTGAAAACTATAGCCTATAATTATGATTGGTACTTCGTGCCTGTGGTCAATGTAGATGGATACGAATATAGCCACACTCACGATCGGCTCTGGAGGAAAAATCGCAACGGACACGGGGTCGATTTGAACAGAAATTTTGATCACGCGTTTGGAACAGTAGGAGTGTCGCACTTACCAACAGAAACTACTTATTGTGGAAAATACGCATTCTCTGAAAAAGAAACAAAAGCATTGGCGGATTTCGTCAAGTCTAAAAAGAACGACTTGAAATACTATATA
This sequence comes from Schrankia costaestrigalis, assembly GCA_905475405.1. NCBI lineage: Eukaryota > Metazoa > Arthropoda > Insecta > Lepidoptera > Erebidae > Schrankia > Schrankia costaestrigalis. The sequence goes on from FR997850.1 coordinate 7,080,102, forward strand.
TCATTTCATTCGTATGGACAAATAATGATATTGCCTTACGCAAATACGAATAAACGAGCAGAAAATTACAATGAGGTGTACAATTTGTGTGGGAGAGCTGCTAGGAAGATTGAGTCTAAATATAATACGGTATATGCAGTGGGTACAGCACAAGATACCATTGGTTACTCATCTTCGGGAGTGAGCAGTGATTGGGTGAAACACGCCTTCCGTGTACCCTTTGTAATAACTATGGAACTCCCAGACAAAGGGCTGTATGGTTTCGCACTTCTATCTCATATGATACTGCCCGTTTGTAAAGAAACTTTAGATGGTATGATAGAGATGTTTAATGTTAAACTTAATAAAGCACAATTACAAGAGCAGGCTTATATACCAATTAAAAATAAATCAACAAACACAGGCACAGAGAATTCGAGGGTAGAAAAGAAAATGCCGGATTTGTTGATTGTCATATTTAATATGTTACTATTTATTGTAGTCCTTTTTGAATGAAGATAAATTCTATGTTGAACAATAACTTTTGTGTATACCATTGTAATATTTTATTTGTATGTAAATTTTATCGTAAATCATCGAATACATCGCAGAATATTTATCGCTCTATTGATTAAAGACAAAAAAACAACTCTAGCACTGTCAAAGCGTCAAACTTTATGCTTACTAAAGCACACTAATACCATCTAGACTCAGGACAATGGTTTGAGATGGGACAAACAATTGCCAAGTCCGCGAATTCACGCACGGCAGTTGCATATCGCGACTGCCACCACACCAAGCCAGTTTACTTATATGTTAAACAAGGCTATGAGACATAATATACATTCTCCGTGTGGTGACGGAGTAATAATACAATATTATCTTTACGAAATAAAAAGAAGGAAAACTTGAAATTAGACCCTATACCAATCCGTCTGGGTAGCGAGGTATTAGTAGGCTAAGTATCTCTCCATCACGGGAGGAGGTCCGACCCTGCAGTGGGACATTCATGGGCTGTTATGATGAGACATAACTTATGTCTAGGGTAGGCAGCGGCTTGGCTTCCATTAGCAGCAGTTACCACTTACCATCAGATAGCTATAGCTCACTGACACTTAACGCTTAGCAATTTAATTTCTTACTACAATGTGATAGACTGACTAACAATACGTACCAACTCAGTTGTATGATGTATCGCAAGAAATCATTACAAATCGAAACATAATAACGATCATAGAAAGTAAGAAAATATTCTCATACTTTTTATTGATTCTGTTACAATACGTTATTAGTGTAAAGAGAGTTAATGTTACACTTAATAGTTAACACGTAATTAGAGATTTATAATCCGATTGATGCAAAAGAGAGTAAAGTTTTGATGTGTTTTTGTAGGTTTGTGTGTCTGTTCTGTGATGACGTCCTATAGCTTAAAGAGTTGGTTGATTTTGAAGTTAAATGTCATACATACTTACTACCTACAAAGATTCTTTCCTGTAGTTTCATACGCGCAGTTTGACATCAAATAACGTAATCTTGGCGAACAAAATCATTGTGCCTATTTTATGTGTATGTCAGTTTTACGTACCCTAAATTATTTAAACCTGTGGTTACCTTTAACCATTTTTATGTTAACTGTACCTATAGAAGCAATAAATAAGAACAAAACTCTTTGGTGAAATTGATAATCTATGGAAAATGCCTATTTTAATTTAAACAGAAGATTTTGCTTCAAATTTTTTAGAAGAAGTAGACCTAAAACGAAACAAGTTTCATCAGCAAATAGTAAGTACATGTTCTACCAGATTGTCGATATCCTATAGTAAGTTAAGTGTCGCCTAACATTATAAACATTCTTTATTAAGTTCGTAAGTGTAGCGCCATCTAGCGACTTACTCAAGCGAACACCTACACTATCTCAGTATCCCCCACAATCAACAGATGTCGCCAATACGTCCTGAATCGCGACATCAAGATTCGCGCAGCGATTCCGTATTTAAGTCTCACAGTCAAACTGTATATCACACAGTTTTGTGGGACACAGTTTTAGTTTATAAGATTTTTTCATGTACCGTATATTTAGTAATAAATAAATAAAAAAAACAACGTCCAACGAACAACCGTTGGACAGTTGGCCCGCCAGGCACGATCACCCTCGCCTGGTCGGAGGATCCTCTCTTTTCGTTGCGAGGCGTGGTGCTCCACAGTAAGAGAGACACATATCTATAACAGTGATACATACGTAATTATAACAGTATAAAGACTCACCGGTATCGCCAACAGCTTGGCTGAGCGTGTTTTCTGTGACAGGTCGCAGAGCTTCGACAGCACTTATGTAGCCGAGACGATCAGCTATAGCACATGCGGTCTGTCCGTTCTACGAACAATATTCATTTGTTAGATGTTATATTATTGTAATTTAGGTATGGCGGCAGAAATGAGGTGTACAGAAGAGCTTTAAGTCCAGCAGTAGATTTCTTTTGGTTTTTATGATGATGATGAATTATATTCAACTACATATATATTATATTCCGTCTCCGTGTGGTGACGGAGTAAGAATACAATATGTTACCACACCATCTCATGCTATGGGTGTCGTAAAAACCGACTAAGGGACTATTCGTGAATTTTATCTTTACGAAATAAAAAGAAGGAAAACTTGAAATTAAACCCTATACCAATCCGTCTGGCCAGCGTGGTATTAGGCGGCCAAGTATCCCTCCGTCCCGGGAGGCAGCCCGTCCCTGCAGTGGGACATTAATGGGCTGTTATGATGATATACCATATAGTTGTGGTACTTAACTTGTTTTTTTTTTAATGACAGCTTCCCATTAGGATACAAATTGCAGGGAGGTAGCCCTGTTGCGGAGACGTTTACATACATGGCTCTCAGAGATTCCCGGTTAATACCAATCTTTGTCTAGATGATTACAAATGCTACAAGCTATAATTTAATGCTTTCCTATCGGGATGATCCTATTGTGAGGCATTTATGAAAACATACATGTAAGCACGATTATCAGTTACTTACCAATTATATTACCAATATCAAAAACTTTACTTTGTTTAAATACACACATCAAAAAAGTCTAAGCAACATGCATGATATTACAAATTTACCATTTATAATAATTTATTTTACCATTTATTTTAATTATAACGTTGTATTTTATTTTTAAAATAATATTTTTAGGGTTCTATGATGTAAAAATAACAGCTGTTTTCTTTATAAGTTCTTTTAATAACAGAAATTAACAATATTAGAATATACAGGTACATAAGAAACTAAACTTTTTTTTTACAAATTGAAATTTCTTAAGAAAATGAATTTATTGTGAAAGAATAGGACAATTTAATACAAAGTATGGCCTCCTCTGCTATTCAGAACTTGTCGGCAACGATTATTCATTGAATTAATGAGACTGTTTATGTCATCTTGCGGTATTCGCTCCCAATGGAATTGTAGCAAATCCTTCAGCTGTTGGGTTGTTGTCACTCCGTCCAAGTCCTTCAAAACACGTCTCTGGAGCATGTCCCATGCGTGCTCGATGGGGTTGAGGTCTGGCGATTGTGCAGGCCAGGGCAATACCTGGATGTTCTCCGTTGCCAAGTATTCACTGGTTCGCCGAGCTGTATGTGAACGCGCATTGTCATGCATTAACGTAAAATCGGAGCCAAAGGTTTGTGCAAATGGATGGACATAAGGTCTGAGAATATCCTCAACGTAATTTTCAGCGTTCATGTTTCCATTTACAAAAACGAGCTCAGTTCGCCTGTTCTTCATAATACCCGCCCATACCATAACTGTTGAGCCGCTGTATGGATGAACTTCCTGAACGCACCTGAGTCTTTCAGTATTTCCGGGTCGACGGTACACTCGCACCCTTCTTGTATCAGGCCTAAACCCGAATCGCGACTCATCGGAAAACATAATTTTATCCCATTGTTCCTGGGTCCATGTTATGCGTTCTCTACACCATTCATTTCGACGAGCGCGATTCCCGTGACGTATCGGTGGGCACCTGATAGGGCGTCGAGCTCGTAGGCCGTACTCATGCAGTCGATTTCGCACAGTTTGGGGACTTACATCAACACCACTTGAATTTTGTAGCCTCAAACTTATCTCTCGAGCGGTTAACATCGGCTGGCGTCTTGCAGTCAGTTGTATGTACCGGTCTTGCCGAGTGGTTGTACTCCTTTTACGGCCTGGATGCTGTTCAGCGGGTTCCCCTGTATTATTGTAGCGCTGCCAAAGACGACAAATAACACTTCTATGAATACCAAAATGTCGAGATACCTGAGATTGATTACTTCCCGCTTGCAACATCCCTACAGCTCTTTGCATTTCATCTGCCGTCAAATGACGTCGCTCCATGACGTAAAGAATATCTAACAATTCAATTTTGTCGCCAACTGTATTTAAATGGTTGGTAAAATTATAAAATCAAGACTAAAACGTAGCAATTAACATGCACTCAAATTCAAACAAATTCGCAGTCATTTGAATTTTATGAAAAAAAAACAAAACATAATCGAATTTTTTTTTTTACAACCAGCCAGTATGTCATCAATAACAAAAAAGTTTACTTACCTATACACTTTGAGTGAGTAAATACTTAGAAATTAATTTACCCTCTACTTCATATGGGCCCATATATGGTATACCGATTTTATTGTTGTTTTATTTCCAAACAAATAATAATTATGTCATTCCACATTGTTAAATCCATGTAATGGTTAAGTAACTAACAGAAAACGCACTTAGTTCGTCTATGATTTGATGACATTTAGAAAAAAAATTACTTTTGTGCGGGTAGTCAGTGAAACAAAAGACGACTGCCTGACATACATTTTTGATTATCAAAAACAAAAACGAAACGTGAGTATTCAGGAAAGGTAAAATTATATTTCTAAAGTCAATACTTCCTTCTTTACCTATAAACAATGATTTTCTTACTTTTTACGTATTTACTATGCTTTTCATCCACTTTTATGTCAATACCATATATGGGCCCATATGCAGCACGACGTAAATACGTTTGGACATATATGGTATCGTATGCATTCTGACTTATATTCATAACGAATAAAAAATTCAAGTGCTACTATATTTTTAGCTTTTTTTCTATTGCCTTGTTATCACTCCTGTTTTTTTTTGCTTTTGTTTGGTAGAATAGGCCCTGCTTGTTTTTATAAAAAAAAAACAAATATGCTAATCCTATTGCGGGTGACGGTCATCTTGGTGACAACCATGAGTTGGATTCCGATAGCAAAGTATCTTCAATACCTGTTTCATTCAGAAGACCCATTATTATACCTGAAACTGATGATAAAAGTTTGGATGAAGACAATATTCCTCTAGCAAAAAGTGACTACGAAGCCTCGCAAAACGTCAGCTGCTAACGGAATGGGACTCCAAAAATCTGGGTCCATACAATCCTGGCAACTACACCTTCACGGGCGATATTGAGCTGCCTTCATGCATTACAAAGGTGAATACACCAGCTGAACTTTTAGTTTTACTTTTAGTGGTGGTTAGCTGTCCAAACCTGGTACACCCGTATCTTCTAAAAGGATGACAAAAAATGCCAGAGCGATGCTAAGACATTCCTTTGGGCTGTGTCAGTACAGATAACATTGTACATTGGCCTATGTGGCAGAAAAAACGTCAACATTGCATAGTATGTTCTATGAAGACATACACTAAATGTATAAAATGCAAAGTTTTTCTATGCTACAATGATAAAAGAAACTGTCTCGTTACATTCCACGACTAACAATAAAATATTTTATAACCTCCCCTTTTCTACTTAGTTATTGACTGCATACGATACCATATATGTCCAATCGAGATTTTGTCTAAGTGCATACGAGCCCATATATGGAATCTTAGTTTTTTTTCTACATAAAACTACTTTTTTATTTTTTTTCGATTTTTTTGTCTTAATATTATTTAAATAAAGCAATATCCACAAAGAAAAAATTTTTTTTTCATCTCCTTAATAATTCATGCAGTAGAGGGTTAATATAAATGGTAAATTTGTAATATCATGCATGTTGCTTAGACTTTTTTGATGTGTGTAGTTATAAAACTTACAGCAGATAAAGCGTTCGGGTCAGCATTATGCTTCAGTAGTAGTTGTATTATGAGCGTGTGTCCCTGTTGCGCCGCTTGGTGGAGAGGTGTGAATCTGTATTGAAATATTTTATTTAGGTTAGAAAATTAAATTATATTCAAAATGTGGTACATTTGTGACACTATTTATCTTTATTTTAAACGTTTTGTTTTTTAAATTTGAGCTTGAAAAAAATCCATTAGCACATTAGACTTTTAAATAGCTTTATTATGATTGTCAATATTAATGGCTAAACTAGCTCCTATCACAAATACGCCTAAAATTCCACATTGTCTGTTGTACCAAATATATTTGAGTAATTTATATCTAGAATGAAGATTCTACTTTAAACATGCCTTAACAACAACGCGGATTCATTCAGATATTAATTTAGCAGCATTTAAAATCAGGGAATCCAAATGGACTGCCGTATACACCGATTTCAACAAACCATTTGATAGAGTTATACTACCTCATGCTCTTGTAAAAACTTGCTGGAGTCTGTGTAAATTGACTCGTTTTGAGCTTGTTCTATTTATACGTCACTAATCGAAAATTCTATGTCGTAGTAAATGGTGTATGATCTTCAGACTTTACTGCCTCTTCAGGCGTTCCACAAGGTACCCACTTGGATCCTATACTATTTTTAATTTTAATAAACTGGATTTTAGAATGTGTTATAACATTACCAATTATTTATTTGCGGCCAATCTTATAGAGCTAATAATTAAAATTTATTATTTGAATTTTGAACGAGTATATCTAGAAAGTATAGGTACTTTTTAATTAACAAGGGATATTTAAAAAAATATCTGTAAGTATGTTTTTAATACTGGTATTTACAGTAGTGTATTCGTATACGTTACCCGTGGGCCGCTCTCGCGTGCACGTCAGCGTCAGCAGCGAGCAGCGCTTTAGCGGCGGCGTGGTGTCCGTGGTGCGCGGCGGCGTGCAGCGGCGTGTAGCCGTCCCGCGTGCGCGCCGACACGTGACCGCCGCCTGCTAGCAGTGCGCGCAGCACGCCTGACCGACCCTCCGCCGCGCCCAGGTGCACCGGGGTCAGACCTGGGATAACATGCCGCACGTTTTACATTGAACACAAGTTACTAATTAACCGTCGCGACGTAAGTCTATTAGCCGTCACGATGTCAGTCTATTAGGCGTCGCGACGTAAGTCTATTAGCCGTCACGATGTCAGTCTATTAGGCGTCGCGACGTAAGTCTATTAGCCGTCACGATGTCAGTCTATTAGGCGTCGCGACGTAAGTCTATTAGACGTCACGGTGTCAGTCTATTAGGCGTCACGGTGTCAGTGTATTAGCCGTCACAAGGTCAGTCTATTAGCCGTCACGGTGTCAGTCTATTCGCCGTCACAACGTCAGTCTATTAGCCGTCACGGTGTCAATCTATTAGGCGTAGCCATCACGATGTCAGTCTATTAGGCGTCGCGACGTAAGTCTATTAGCCGTCACGATGTCAGTCTATTAGGCGTCGCGACGTAAGTCTATTAGCCGTCACGATGTTTGTCTATTAGGCGTCACGGTGTCAGCGTACTAGCCGTCACGATGTCAGTTGATTAGCCGACACGGTGTCGTGTATTAGCCGTCATGAGGACAGTCTATTAGGCGTCACAACGTCAGTCTATTAGGTGACACAACGTCAGTCTATTAGACGTAGCGACGTCAGTCTATTAGGCGTCACAACGTCAGTCTATTAGACGTCACGGTGTCAGTCTATTAGGCGTCGCGATATCAGACTATAAGCCGTCGCGATGTAAGTCTATTAGCAGTCACGATGTCAGTCTATTAGGTGTCACAACGTCAGTCCATCAGACGTCACGGTGTCAGTCTATTAGGCGTCACGGTGTCTGTGTACTAGCCGTCACGATGTCAGTCTATTAGGCGTCGTGTCGTCAGTCTATTAGCTCTCGCGATGTAAATGTATCAGCCGTCATGACGTCAGTCTGTTACCCGTCACGACGTCAGTCCTTCAGCCGTCGCGACGTCAGTCTATTAGTCGTCTCTATTTGCTGTCATGACGTCAATCTTTAAGAAGTCACAACGTCAATCTATTAGCCATCGCGACATTAGTGTATTAGGCGCCGCGACGTCAGTCTATTAGGTATCGCGACGTCAGTTTATTAACCGCCCCGACGTTAATCTATTAGCCGTCACGACGTCAGCCTATTAGCCCTCACGACGTCAGTATATTAGCTGTCATGGCGTCAATGTATTAGTCGCCGCAGCGTCAGACTATTAGCTGTCAAGACGTCAGTCTATTAGCCTTCGCAACGTCAGTGTATTAGCTGTCATGACATCAGTGTATTAGCTGTCATGACATCAGTGTATTAGCTGTCATGACATCAGTGTATTAGCTGTCTTGAGGTCAGTGTATTAGTCATCACGACGTCAGTCTATTGGCCGTTACGACGCTAGTCTATTAGGCGTCATGACGTCAGACTATTAAGCGTCGCGAAGTAAGTCTATAAGGCGTCGCGACGTTAATCTATTAGGCATCACGGCGACCACTTTAAGAGCATCGCGACGTTAGTCTATTAGGCGTCATGGCGTCAGACTATTAAGCGTTTCGACGACCACTATGAGGGCGTCGCAACGTCTTTAAATTAGGCGTCGTAAAGTCTGATTATTAGGCGTTGCGATATCAACTTATAAGTCGTCGCGACGTAAGTATATTAGGTTACCAAAGAAAGTCTACCATTATTCTGTCTACTAGGGCCAGATTCAGAGACCGCACTTTGACTTTACTTTGAAGGAAAGTTCGACTTTGATACAAAAACGAGATATAAGGCCCAGATTCAGAGTCGTGACTTTACTTTCCTTCAAAGTAATCTTCCCAAAGTAAACTTTTCATGCGAAAGATTACTTTAATGTTTTTTTAAATTCAGAGATAATAACTAGACTTTGCTAAAGTAAAGTCAAAGTGCGGTCTCTGAATCTGGCCCCTAGATCTACTGAAAATAAAAAATAATTTATCTCATTATCATACCATTATTAGCAGGTACATTAACGTCCGCTCCTCGTTCTATTAACATTTCGACGCAGTCTTCGTGGCCCTCTTGTGCCGCCATGTGGAGAGGTGTGAAGCCGGCCTTCGATTTCACACTTGGATCCCCATCTATTTGAAAATATTTTAAAATGAGAATTAATAAATATTTTGGTTAGATATAGAAATAAGGCTGAATAAGAGAACTCCATATGGTGACGGATTAAGAATACAATATGTCACCACCCCATCTCATCCCATGGGTGTCGTAAAAACCGACTAAGGGACTAACCGTAAATAATCTTTACGAAGTAAAGAGAAGGAAAACTTGAAATTAAACCCTATACCAATCAGTCTGGCCAGCGTGGTATTAAGAGGCCAAGTATCCCTCCGTCACTGGAGGAGGCCCGTCCCTGCATTGGGACATTAATGGGCTGTTACAGTACTGAGCAGGCCTTTTTTAACACCAGCTTCCGTTTTCTACATCGAATCTACGTTTATTTAATACAAAAATAAATATAGTTGTATACCTTATCATAAATCTAAAAATAAATAATATAACAAGCACTTACCATGTTCTAGAAGTGCGAAGGCTATATCTGGATGGTTGTGTCGACATGCGATGTGTAGCGCTGAATGACCGTTCTTTGCCAACGAGTGCGGCGATGCACCTAAAACAAAAACAAATAGTTAACTTATACCCTTTCCACTATATTTAACAACATTTGACAGGTTGACATTAGTGACGTTCAACAGTATCTCGAATGTAATGCCATTCGATTGTAAGCGATTTCGCGATTTTTCGATTTTTTAAATTACTTTATTTTACACATTTGGATCCTTACATCAACTTACATTATAATTTTATTACTGTTTCTTTCTTTATCCATGTTAAGAGAATTAGCCTATAGCTTAAAATGATAAAATTATAGTTAGCTTAGGTATTATTTAAAATACATAATTTATCGTGACACATTCGCGGGTTATAGCTAATCTAAAATATTATATTATTACATTTTATAAACGTATTATGAAGAGTTCAGGTTTATTCATAGCATTCATTTCTACCGATTATTTGTAATTTGTTTCATAATAGTGGTAATCGTTATGAGTGTCCATCACTAAGTAACCATGGTAACTGAAAAAAACATGGGTACGTCCATGAAATACAATATTATTTGTTTAAAAAATAAGCAGAAATATTACGAAACTTCATGGACGTGAATTGTCAAAAAGCTAAACTTACGCTGGAAGGGGTATAGTTATTAAATCGTGATTATGCATAAATGGTTTAGGTAATTCTGTATTTAGACTGGATTTTTATGGTATGATTTTGAAAATCTAATCCCCTTACTCATAAACGCCTCTTAAATTTTATTCAATTGATTAGCTTAAATTCTTACGGTTTTGTTTAGTATAAGATTGGTTTTCCTAATAAAAATCTCGCTAAATAGTGATTTAATTTAAGAGGCGTTTATGAGTAAGGGGGTAACTGTCTATTTTCTATAGTGTATTTATTGCAATTATACACAATAGACGTTCTCGGAACTGTCAAAGTGATATTTATTAAATTAATTTCGTTCTGCTCTCAGCGACAACTCTAGTTTCCATGATTAGAATTTAGCGTTGTTTGATTGGTCACTTTCACATTTAAAACATCTGTGTTGGAATGTGAGATTGATAGTGCATTTAGATCAAAATATAAATACGAAAATAGCGTCACTGTTACTGACGAAAACAAACCGGAATCTGTTCAGAGAACGCGGAAGACTTTGACTCAAAAATAGGGGGGAGTTTTGCCCAGCAGTGGAACTATAAAAAATCAAATTATAAATCATACCTTTAATTATAAATGTATTTATATATGTTTATCCGTTGTCTAGTACCCATAGTACAAGCTCTGCTTACTTTGGGACTAGATGGCGTTGTGTGAATGTGTGAGGAATATTTATTCTATTTATTTATTTATACCTTTATCCAACAACAGCAGCGCAATATCGGCATGTCCGTAGTACGTGGCCATGTGCAGCGGCGTGATGTGCGAGCGGCCCGGCGCGTGCGGCGCGGCGCCTCGCGCCAGCAGCAGGCGCGCCACGCCCGTGTCGCCGTACTTAGCGGCCAGGTGCAGCGGCGTGAAGCCTTTACGTGTCTCCGCCTCTATAGGCGCGTTGTTCTCTAGCAGGATCGCTGCTACTTCTTCTTTGCCTGTGGGTGATAATAGGTTGATTAAAAGAAACTTGTTTAACGGATTAAGAATACAATAGGTTTATTAAGCGTCGTACAAGCCATCGCGACGTTGTGTCGTTACGTAAATTATACGACATACGTAGGCATACGACGTTGGTTACAATTAGATCGCGACGTTGGTCTATTAGGCATCACAAGGGTTGCGACGTAGGTCGCGATGACGTCGCGACGTTGGTCTATTAGGCATCAGAATGGTCGCGACGTTGGTCTATTAGGCATCACAAGGGTCGCGACGTTGGTCTATTAGGCATCACAAGGGTCGCGACGTAGGTCGCAATGACGTCACATAGGCGTCACGACGTTTGTTACAATGGCGTCGAGACACTCACCAACAAATGTATTAACTTTAATTCGTATATCGTAAAGTGTATAATTTATCGTGTTTACTAACCCTCTTTAGCAGCAATATGTAAGGGCGTGTATTTATCTTTAGTAGTAGCTGCCACATCGGCGCCATGTTGCAGTAATAACGCGGCGATGTCTCCGTGGCCTAGCCGAGCTGCCACGTGGAGAGGAGTCTGTTCTTCACGAGCTCTGGCGTCCACCTGGGAAGTCAAAATATGTTGTAGTTAAGAATTGTTTATACTGTAATAAATTGATGATAGCTAAGCGATTGTAACATAATTCTATTCTTCTATTTTATTCATAATATTGATGCAAGACGAAATTTTTGTACAAAGTTGAGTGGTTTACCAGTATGTCAATTCTCGTACCTTAAAATCGTTAAAAATTCGGTTAAGTTAACTTTTAGTTGTCAAATTGTCACACTCTTAATAAAACTTTAACACGACCACGAAAAATTACAATTGCAATAGCAAAAACAAGACAATTTGACAACTTAATAGGGCTCTCGCTTTGATAGGAAATGGCGGTGTGGTTCGACGTGGCGGTTTCCAACGCTAAATAATTATTTATCCTCCACAGATTATTATCTTGACTCTGCTTGTACTATGCGTTCAACTTTTTTGTCATTAAATGTCTCCGCGACACTGGCTCGGCGCAAAGTGTGGTAGTTGTCTTTTTAGGGAAAAAAATCTTATAATTTGTATAACTTATTTCACCATCATCGTAATATCACCTTATTTACACCCGCTACTGGACATTGGACTTCTTCAAACACTTCTATTTTAGGCTGTCCTGTGCCAATTGGTTTCCCGCCGCGTTAACTAGGTCAACTGTTTACCTGACTTATAACAATTGATTTACCTTAGCATTATTCCTCAACAGCACCCTCACTAAGTCAGTCTGGTGAGCCCTGGCGGCGAGGTGCAGGGGTGTCTCGCCCCTCGCCGTGGCAGCGTCGGCCGCCGCCCCCGCGCCCACCAGTACCAGCGCTATGTTCATACATCCCATGAACGATGCCACGTGGAGCGGCGTTAGACCTGATTCTGTTGTTGCTGATTTACCTGGAATTAAGAGATAATTGTTAATATTGTATTTATTGTAATCATAACAGCCCATTAATGTCCCACTGCAGGGACGGGCCTTCTTCCGTGATAGAGGGATACTTGGCCTACTAACACCACGCTGGCCAGACGGATTGGTATAGGGTTTAATTTCAAGTTTTCCTTTTTTTTATTTCGTAAAGATAATATTCACGGATAGTCCCTTAGTCGGTTTTTACGACACCCATGGGATGAGATGGGGTGGTGACATATTGTATTCTTACTCCGTCACCACACGGAGAATTATTGTAATAGAGTATTAGTATTCCACTGTAAAGACACAACTTTGTAATTGTCGGATAGAAACTTCTACTACTAATGCTGCGCTAAGTAAACGGAGTGGTATCGGGATTAAGGCATTTTTTTTTCTTCTTAATAAATTTAAAGCACACCTTTTACAGACTGTTGACCTTTGGACCAGGTGGGTAAAGAAAGAAACAAAATGTACATGTGTCGGTCCCGAAAATATGGTAATATGGGATACCAACTTAAACCCACGGTGTTCCTACTTTAACCGATAAAGGACCAGGACGGCTAGAAGATTTGCATTACTTGTGTCGTCCCGGCAGGTCCACCATCAAGGGACACGAAACTAATAGCAAAGGGCTATGATTTTGACACTAACTTCATCTAATTGACAATAGGCATGATGACACTATGACTAGTAACACTTATTCAAAGTAACTTACTGGCGCCATATTTAAGTAGCAACTCGACAACTTTAAGTCTGTTCTTCTTGCACGCGATGTGCAGAGGTGTGAAACCGTTCAGCGCACGAGCATTCGCATCTGCGTTCCTGTCTAGAAGAAGCTTTGCAACCTGGAAATATAAATATAATTGATAAGTTAATAATGCCTCATCATCATCATAACATATAATTATTATTTACACGGGTATTAACACGATTTATTATTATTTGGTAAATATTAAGTAATAATTTACCTTTGAGGCTCTCGACGTTTCGGCCAGGTTACACCAGCCGTGGTCACGAGTAGACTGATGCAGCGATGTCACAACTCCGTCTCCGAGGTAGAAGATTTCCTTTCTACCCTCATTTTGCACACAACACTAACCGTGTCCCTATTCTGATGTTTCACCGATTGCGAATCAAAGTGAGGTAATGTTTTTAAAAAACCACCAGGCGTCGAAGTCAGCGATTGCGGAACATTTACTACAAGCAGGCACGAATCACTGGATTGAATTTCATCGTCCACAAGTCCTCTCTACGGAACGCCACTTCTACTCAAGAGTCGTACGAGAAGCGATTGAAATCAAAAAGCATAAGACTTTCAATCGAGAAGATGGTTATAAGTTATCCGCGACATGGAATCCAGTGATTCAAAAAACATTACCTCACTTTGATTCGCAATCGGTGAAACATCAGAATAGGGACACGGTTAGTGTTGTGTGCAAAATGAGGGTAGAAAGGAAATCTTCTACCTCGGAGACGGAGTTGTGACATCGCTGCATCAGTCTACTCGTGACCACGGCTGGTGTAACCTGGCCGAAACGTCGAGAGCCTCAAAGGTAAATTATTACTTAATATTTACCAAATAATAATAAATCGTGTTAATACCCGTGTAAATAATAATTATATAAAATGAAACACGAAAGTTTTAAAGTTAATATCATCATAACAGCCCATTAATGTGACTGCAGTGACGGGCCTCCTCCTGTGACGGAGGGATACTTGGCCTACTAATACCACGCTGGCCGAACAGATTGGTATAGGGTTTAATTTCAAGTTTTCCTTCTTTTTATTTCGTAAAGATAATAGATAGATAGATAGATAGATAATACTTTATTGCACACCAACTTACATAAATACAGTTTAGATATAAATTATAATATATTATCAATTATAATATTCACTAATTGTCCCTTAGTCGGTTTTTACGACACCCATGGGATGAGATGGGGTGGTGACAATTGTCTTCTTAAAAAATGCTTGTATACAATATTAGTTTATATTACCAAGCCGTTCCTATTCCCTTGCCGTTTGGTGGGGTTAGACCTTTAAATTGTACATATTTCTTCAATACAATAAACTACATATGTTTATATAAAATAAACTATGTTTTACCTTAACATGTCCACAATGCGCGGCGACATGTAGCGCGGTGAGATAGTCGACAGTGACGTCATCGATGGGCGCTCCTTCGGACAAGAGCACTTTAGCCGTCTCCACGTGTTCGCCTTGCACGGACATGTGGAGAGGTGTCAGACCGTTCTGCAATTATAAGTACAATAAGTAAAATCCTGCAGTTCTTTATGTTGATAGACTTGTAGAAAAACTATCTTCCGAAGAAATAATTATAATTAATAAATAATCCTCACACATTCACAATTCAACAACGGATAAACATACTTACTTAACTACTTTTTTTTTGTAAATATATACATATTATACATAAACACTCAGACCAATGCAAACAATCATGTTCATGCACACAAAGATTTGCATTGAGCGGAAATCGAACCCGAGACCTCTGCGTAGCAGCATGTTATATAGCCACTACGCCACAGAGGTCGTTAGTGAGACTACAAATGCCCACTGCAGTCAAAAGAGACTAATTTGACGATCTTGTTTTAGTTGTTATCACAGCACGCACAGAGTGGTAGATTTTCCAATTTCCAAAATCGCTACCAAAGGCTTACATTAGCATAAAATTATTGCTACGTTTTTGGTTTTTGGGATGGGTTCGCTGGAATGAATAGGTTTCTTGAAGCTTAGCTTAACTATGGCCTCAGGTAACGGACTCGATCAATGCCAATATTTTAGTTATACCCCTTCCAGCGTAAGTTTAGCTTTTTGACAGTTGACGTCTATGAAGTTTCGTAATACTTCCGCTTATTTTTCCAACAAATTATATTGTATTTCATGGACATACCCATGTTTTTATCAGTTACCATGGTTACTTAGTGATGGACACTCATAACGATTACCACCATTATGAAACAAATTACAAATAATCGGTAGAAATAAATGCTATGAATAAACCTGAACTCTTCATAATACGTTTATAAAATGTAATATGATATTTTAGATTAGCTATAACCCGCGAATGTGTCACGATAAATTATGTATTTTAAATAATACCTAAGCTAACTATAATTTTATCATTTTAAGCTATAGGCTAATTCTCTTAACATAGAAGAAAGAAACAATAATAAAATGATAATGTAAGTTGATGTAAGGATCCAAATGTGTAAAATAAAGTAATTTGAAAAATCGCGAAATCGCTTACAATCGAATGGGATTACATTTGAGATACTGCTGAACGTCACTAACGTCAATCTGTCAAATGTTGTTAAATATAGTGGGAGGGGTATAGTTTGCATTGATCTGGGTGTTTTCCATGTATTATGTGTAATATATAAAATCATAGTACATCATAACTGTCCATTAATGTCCCACTGCAGGGAAGTGCCTCCTCCCGTAACGGAGGGATACTTGGCCTACTAATACCACGCTGGCCAGACGGATTGGTATAGGGTTTAATTTCAGTTAATTTAATTTAAGTTTTCCTTCTTTTTATTTCGTAAAGATAATATTATTCATGGATAGTACCTTAGTCGGTTTTTACGACACCCATGGGATAAGAAGGGGTGGTGACATATTGTATTCTTACTCCGTCACCAAACGGAGTTGAATACCTGTAAGTAGGTACTATAAATTAATTCTACCTCAAAAAGATCGCTTGGTCGGACTACTAAATTCGGAGGGCGGAGGACCCTGTTCTGTGGCGTTTGTTGAGAGAGGCATTTTGTCCAGCAGTGGACTGCGATAGGCTAATTGGTTTATTGATTAATACCATGTATTCTTAATCCATCGTTACATGGATAATACTCTATACTAATATTATAAAGAGGTAAAGTTTGTGTGTTTGTAAGTTTGTGACGTTGTAGGGTAATCTCTGGATCTACAGAACCGATTTTAAAATTCTTTTTGTGTTAAATAAACCATTTATCGGGGAGTGCCATAGGCTATATAGTATGACGCTTTGAATAATAATAGAGGAGCAGTAATGAAATATGTTTAAAAAAGGGAAGCGTTTTTTTCGCCGCCCAACGTAGTGGGCACGGGTCAGCTAGTAATATTTATATATTACTAGCTGACCCGTGCCCACTTCGTTCAAGGATCATAGTACAAGGTCTGCTTAATTAAAGATTAGAAAGCGTTGAGTCCATGTGTGAGTAAGATAAAAATAATAGTACCTTAGTCTTGCTAGTGATAGGAGCACCATGTTGTAACAGTCGCGAGACGACGTTACTGTGTCCTGACCGCGCCGCGCAGTGCAGGGGCGTGAGACCGTCGCGAGTCACCGCCGCTATGTTCGCTCCTGGAAAATTTGTATTAATATTTATTTATTCATTGGTTCTTCATACTTCAAGCACTATTGACATGTTACATTTTTTTTTTTAATTAATATTGACCCCTTCATGGTCAACTGATCCCACAACAAACCGATCCCGCGGGCTCAGTTGACCTCATTCGTTTTTTTAGGGTGTTACTCAGCTAACTATCTGTCAACTGAGCCCGCGGGTCCAGTTTGTTGTGGGATCAGTTGACCATGACAGGTTCTGTAGAACATTTTCGCAAAGTGATTACTATCAAGCAAATTATTGTGTGTACTTTTATTTTGCTGAGACGATCAATAATTGTGTATATGGAAGTCTGTAATTTGGGAGCTAGCAGAGACTTTGAGGGAACACTTTTTCGATTTCATGTATCTCAAAAGTTACTACTTAATCTAATTTGTAGGACATACGATTCTTAATACTATTTTCCCTAAAGTTTTCTTCATCATCATCATCATAACAGCCTATTAATGTCCCACTGCAGGGATGGGCCTCCTCCCGGGACGAAGGGATACTTAGCCTACTAATATCACGCAGGCCAGACGGATTGGTATAGGGTTTAATTTCAAATTTTCCTTCTTTTTATTTCGTAAAGATAATATTCACGGATAGTCCCTCAGTCCGTTTTTACGACACCCATGGGATGAGATGGGGTGGTGACATATTGTATTCTTACTCCGTCACCACACGGACAACGGATAAAACTATTATTATTATATAGATAAAATGTTACCATTCTCAACGAGTAGATCAAGCATGGCGAGTTGCCCCCACTTGCTCGCGACATGTAGCGGAGTTATGTTGTGTTTGGCGGCTCTTCCCGCGTCTGCCCCGGCCGTCAGTAAAGCTCGGGCGACTCCCACGTTGCCGTAGTGAGCGGCTATGTGTAGGGGCGTGAAGCCTGACTTTGAGCATGCGTCTGGGTTGTGTTCGTTCTGGAATACAGGAAAAATTACCTTAAACTATGGGAATAAGAATTGTTTTCGCAAGAACAAAAATCTTTTTCAGTTTATGCATTTTTATTATACGAGTCTCTTTGAGATATTAACAGCGGCAATTTTGTTTAAATAACGAAAAATATTATGTTTTGGTAAAGTGATTCAAACGTTTTGTATCGTATTACATAACACACAGAGGTTTTTATTCAAAGACGTCCAAATGATGTTTAAGAAAAACTTTGGTTTTTAACTTTCTAATACCGACCGAATAAATTTTGAAACAAAAGCATCAAAATAAGAAGTCTAATATCATGATTATGCTAAAATTGCATTTCATAAAATAGAGTTTGATAAAGACATGTATTACGTTTGAGCTAGAATAACATGAGATTGATACTATATTTTAAAGATATTTAACACGGGCGTACGCGCATGTATGACTCGCTTAATGAATGTGGACTAGGCCCAATCTGTTTGCCAGGATCGTGACAAGTGGCGTTTGTCGTCTCTGCCTACCCCGGACGGGATAAGGCATGAGTTTATGTATGTATGTATGTATTTAACAGATATTTTAATACTTACTTCTAAAAGCAACGTGGCAGCTTTGACGTCATTTTTCTTTGCTGCTATATGTAATGCCGGGAGTCGAACCTTCCCCCTCGTGTCGGATTCTAATAACTCTGCGACGACTCTATCGTGCCCTTGCTGCATCGCCACAGCTAAAGGTGTGAAGCCATCCTGAAAAAAAAAAGTTTTTGAAGAATTAAGTAATATCTTCACATAAAGTTAAATTAAGCTTAGTTTAATTAGAAAGAAGGGTTTTTGGGTTTTTTAGTGAGTGCAAGTTCCACACTAGTTCCACCAAAACAGACTTGGCGGCGGACTGTCGCTGCAGAAGTGAAAAAATCTTTTTCAGTTTATGCATTTAGGGAAGACTTGGAGCGAAATAAAGCGCGAAGCTCAAGACCGACCGGGATGGAGACTCACTGTGGACGCCCTCTGCCCCATCAAGGGGACTTAGGAACATAAGTCAAGTTCCACACTACCCCAATGTCTTCCGCGGCCTTTAAGATGTGAAAAGAAGCATTATTTATCCGTAAAAAAATCAAGACTACATCATATCCCTCACCTCAGTAGCCAATGTCTGGCTAGCCCCAGCCGCCAGCAACATTTTGACGCACCCCGCATGGTTCTCTTGCGCGGCCATGTATAGGGGGGTGAAGCCGGCGGCGGACTGCGCGTCGGCCTTCGCCCCCGCCGCCAGCAGCGCCCGCGCTACCGCCTCTTGTCCCGCGAGACATGCTATGTGAAGTGCGGTGTTACCTGTAAAAATATATAGTTCATAAGCTTGATGAAGTAGCAAACATAAAAATCATATATCATTTCTATAAATCTCGATAAACAGTGAAAAAAAAAGTCAGCATCATTTAGTCGCCCTTTTGCCGGGGAGTAACTTTGAGGCGCATGAAGGTTCTTTATTGCTTTGAAGTAGCAGACGAGTAAGCGGCCAGTGACAAGTAACTGGCACAAAGCTAAGCCGCGCACTACCCTAGACTACGAGTTATTAAGTTTCACACTTCACTACGTACTATACATTAACAATCCTATCAGTAACATTACCACACAACTGTAAGCAGTAGCTTAGAGATGTAATAATACACATTCTAGTATTTTAAATAATAAAAATATCTTATATTATATCTTAGGTAGAAGCGTAACATTCTAGATTTATGACTAACAAGAATAACTAAGTAGATTAAACTTACATAAGTATAAAAGTTAAGAGACAAGTCTTAGTATTAAATAGAGCTTGACAACGAGCTTTGTTACTTTGTTGTTCAAGGCTATAGTTTCCTTCCAGCTATAAAATAGAGTTTATGCTACATTTTATTTGATTTTATCTTTGTCTCTCTGAACTAGCAATGTTATAGTATTCCTTTCAAGTTTCACACAATGCCATCTAGTCCTAAAAGCTTGTAAATATGGGTACTGGATAACAGGTAGAGATACTTATCCACATTTTCTTTTGTAAATACATACATGTTATAAATATAAGAAAAACACCCACAGATTAACTTAACCGTCAGAAGACCCGCCTCTACAGTCATCAACTAGTCTATTGCAGTCCACTGCTGAACATAGTCTTCCCCCAACACGCGCCACAGAACATGTTCCTGCGCCTTTCGCATCAAGTCCGACCCAGAGACCTTTATGAGGTCGTTGGTCCACCTAGCTGAGGGGCGTCCTACACTACGCCCCTACAGTGAAATATTAAAAAGCTTATGAGAGAGAAGAGTTAGGTACAGTTTAGGACCCTTATCACGAGATTTTTTTCTAAATGTAAGTAATTCTTTTTAATACATATTTAAACTAAGCATTTACGTCGAAACTGAATTAAGTTAGGTTCTATAAACTTTAAGGGACTCCTTAAAAACACGTTAAAAAGCACTGAAGAGTATAATTTTATCATCAAACACTCATTTCCTTAAGTAAATGACAAAGTTAGTTGAACTCTATAACTACATGAATAAAGTCTAGAACGGTTCGTAGTCGATTTTTGTATCAGAAATTTATGTAAAGTACATTGCGCACTGCCAATTTTTTACTAACGAGTTTTTGGATATAAATAGTCATTCAGACGGTCTGTGAGATACCGTCTCGGACCAATAGATTCAGGAGTTCTTCCTTCCGACCCAAAAAAAACTGTGGGTCATGTGTTTCGTTCATCGTATGATATCAGGTCTTTCCAACGTAGTTGAAGACGAAGTAAAGTTTTTTTTTCTACTATCCTATTTCACTTATTTCTGGACTGTGTTTACTCTGTCACGTTCAATAAGGTTATATAAATATATTTTTAAATTAAGATGATACATTGATAAAATGCACTATCTTTCATCATTTACTACAGGACTATGAAAAGACCTATTGATCTAGAATTTTAATATAGGTAAATTGATACCTTTAACTAGGTTTTTGTAATTACCAAAACGCGATAGCTTGATTTTGGCTCGATCATATTTATTTTTGAAAACACCTCTACAAAAACAGTTTTTTACATATTACACGGAAAGTACACTATCATTATGCTTAGGAATTACTCAAATACATTCGTAACATCAATATTAGTATTACTGTAGAATATCATTACATAACTACAACCAATAATTTTTAATGAATCAAATAAGATTTTAGCAATTTCTAAGCGCTCCGGATCGTTGCGGGCGCATCGCAATTTCAGACCTTATACCGATTAGTTAACGATCGATACAGAATGAGTACGGTCGACGATTCAGTCGGGCGATGGCCCTCTTCGACGCCGGACCTGTGCATGTCGACTCACCGTTCGTACTAAATTTTATCGCGTAATTTTTAATCGTAGGTAAAATATATAGGTTAGGTTTAAAATATATACCTAAGTTTTTATTAATACTTTGTTCTCTTTTATAAGTAAATAATAGTATTATTTTATAATAGTTATTTCGATAACATTGGTTCGTAAAATATTTTTGTAGTTATGTCTTTTATAAAACTTAGGTAAAGTTCGCCATAACTCAACCAAGTACCTAGTTACTGTTGACCCTTTTGATAATGCAAGCGTTTGTTTATATAAGCGATTTTAGACTATATGCTCAAGTGTAATAAGTTTTATAACCGTTTTCGTCAAGATCACGTAATTGAAATGGCCTCAGTGGCGCGGGCAGTGCGGGCCGGTCGCGGTAGTGGCTTGCGTGCACGAGGTCGCGGGCTCGAATCCAACCAAAAAAGTTGTTTGAGCGATTCACAAATTACTGTCCTGAGTTCGGATGTTCTTTGTAAAAGTCTCCGCGACAGTACCTAGGAGTTGTGTGAAACTGAAAAAATCTAAGAAATAATATTACTCACCTATTTTATTTGCAAGCTTAGGTAGGTAGGTACTTACTGATAAGATCTAAATAATACTTTTTACTTTCGCGGAAACTTTTACAAACATGAAACAAACGAACACAAAGAACGTCCAGACTCAGGACAGTTGTTTGTGGATCACACAAAAAAATTGTCTTACGTGAGATTTGAACTCTCATGCACTCCACCGCGGGAACGTTTACAAACATGAAACAAACGAACACAAAGAACGTCCAGACTCAGGACAGTTGTTTGTGGATCACACAAAAAATTTTCTTACGTGATATTTGAACTCTCATGCACTCCACCGCGGGAACGTTTACAAACATGAAATAAACGAACACAAAAAACGTCCAGACTCAGGACAGTTGTTTGTGGATCACACAAAAAATTTTCTTACGTGAGATTTGAACTCATGCATTCCACCGCGGGAACGTTTACAAACATGAAACAAACGAACACAAAGAACGTCCAGACTCAGGACAGTTGTTTGTGGATCACAAAAAAAATTGTCTTACGTGAGATTTGAACTCTCATGCACTCCACTGCGGGAACGTTTACAAACATGAAACAAACGAACACAAAGAACGTCCAGACTCAGGACCGTTGTTTGTGGATCACACAAAAAAACTGTCTGCCTTAGGCAGTGGCGGGCGCAGTAATCGGTAATCGTAAGTCAGCATGAAGAGTCCACCACAAGGGCGAGACGAGACGAGAATTGAAATCGCACCGAACTCTTTCCACCAAAAATTGACATCGCGACATGCGTGTTTCTTGTTAATGTATTTTGAACTCTATTTAAGAAAAAATACGGTTCATTTTTACACAAACAAAAAGTAGCAACAAACAACAATAGGCCTATCGCGAGAAGCGAGTGTTTTTATTACAAAGTTAATATATACTCTATTTCCTAAGCAATACGGTTCATTTTTACATAAAGATTTCAATTTTTGCCTCGTTTCGCCCCTCTGGTGGAAAATCACCTAGAGTTCAAATCTCACGTAAGACAATTTTATTTGTTCCATCCACTAATTATTGTCCTGAGTCTGGATGTTCTTTGAGTAAGCTAAGTAAATGTTTGTAAATACCCCGCGACACAGGACAATACATAGTGGGGCTATTGTATTTTTTTTAAAGTTCTATTGTTTTGCGTGAGATTCAAACTCGCGACCTCGTGCACTGCGACCGCTACCCCGAGGCGGTCAAATTATTTTTGTGATCCCCAAATCATTGTCCTGAATCTGGATGCGCTTTGTGCCTTCATAATACCTTGCGCGGGTGTAAATTAAAAAAAAATAGGGGCTACATGTATAAACATAATAGACCGGTAGATAGGTTTTTCTGTAACAGAATTTTCTGTTACCTACCGCGGACTGACGTCACAGTATAACCAGTAGTCAAACTGGGCCGAATATTTATTATAAATGGGTGCGCGGTACATAAACAATAGTAAACATGCGATCTACTTTGTGTTTCCATTTAGTTTTGTAATTGTATATTAATACTTTTTATTTTTCTATTTTATATTTAAATAAATAGGAAGTGTTCTGTAAAAAACGTGTTGTTTTATGATTGATACATTTAATTTAAAGAAACATGTATATGTTTGTATTTATATCCACCATGTTTGTGATATAAATAAAATACTAAATTATAATATTAAGAAGGTACTTAACAAGTCATTCAGTAAAGTAGGTACAGTACCGGGCCGTTTATATTGCATATCAACCTATAGAAAAATACAATCGGTCAATTTCGGCTTCGTAGAGCGTCAGAGAAAAAGTCGATGTGTAATATTTACGGCCGGGTACTGTATTTATTATATTGGCCATGTTTGTTTGAAATTGAATTTATCGATAACCAAAACCAAACTTTAAACAGGTCTATTAGATCTATTCTAACGTCAAAATAAAGGCATCGAGGTCACTTTATGGATGGGTGACCAATCCATTCAAAAAATGACATCGATGTCATTGCTTAAATTTACCTAGATCAAAGTGAAAGACACGCATGGGGGATTACATAAAGGGGGGCTAAATTTTCATTATTATTGACCTAAGTACAACAAACCGTTTTCGTGATAAAAAAAATACTATATTATAATATTAAATACCTAAGTAATTTAGTAAGGTAGGTATTTATATCAGCCATGTTTGTTTGAAATTGACATATGAATAATATATTTAGTTTCAATTTATAACACACAGTCCGCTCGTTACTGCGGCACAGTAGCGACTGTTCCCTCCGCGATCGTGAGCGTGTAGGTATAAACTCACGTTTCGTCCGTTTCTATGAAGTTGAAATACTGTATATATTTGTACTATGGCACAGAGCGATAACGTGTCCTTGAGGGCCGGTGGGACGACGACGGCGCACACGGCGCGGCGGCGCGTGAGCGAGAGTATATCCATCTCATTCGCGCGCCGAGGGGCGCGCCCCTCTGGCCACGGCCGAATTCAACTCGAAAATTTTCAAAGCAGCGTCTTAACAAAGGAAATTTAAAGCGCGAATGTATTATGTAATGTCGGTAGGGAACGCCCTAAAAAGTACAGACACATCATCCTAGCAAAACAGGTATGTAAGGATGGTACTCGTACGTAGTACTTGGCGCTTAGTAGTGTCTGTATACCCCCATGGGAATAAGGCGTGAACTTATTTATGTATTTACTTAAATGGCTCATCATAACAGCCCATTAATGTACCACTGCAAGGACGGACCTCCTACCGTGACGGAGGGATACTTGGCCTACTAATACCACGCTGGCCAGACGGATTGGTGTAGGGTTTTATTTCAAGTTTTCCTTCTTTTTCATTTCGTAAAGATAATACTCACGGTAGTCCCTTAGTCGGTTTCTATGACACCCACGGGATGAGATGGGGTGGTGACATATTATATTCTTACTCCGTCACCACACGGTAATGGCTCACTTAATACGTAATAACAAAACTTTGCAGTAACATAGCGTCCATTATCGATCGTCTCCATCGCATTGCGATTCTACATTACGTAGTAGTTAGCAATAAAAGGATGCGGTAATGTTTGTGCTATACGACATAGCTGACCTATTTACTCGTACTTCAATGTAAGATCGAACAAGCTTTTATGAAATAGTTGTGATACTGAGAATGCCAAGGAATAGCTTTTTCATTTACAGTTCTATTCTTCTAAGCAGCAATGATATATTATACACTTCTCATCAAAAAAAAAGAAACAGTTGCAAGTTTGTGTTTTATAAGGATTATCTGAAAAATGTGTATTTTTAGGAATATGTGTTATATATCATTTAATAGGGAATTTAATGAGGTTTTCAAATAATGATGTTAATGTTCTAAATTCAAATTCAATTTTCATAGATTTCGTATTTTGTTTAACAAGTCGTATTTGCCCTGTACGTAGTTTGACGAAAATTTATAAAATTAGGCACGTAAATGAAAAAAAAAGCTAGGAAACGTTTATTTAATAACTCGGATACCATTCCCGACCTCTCATTACTGCTTCTGTACGGTTTTTCATCGATCGGATGAGAGTCACGATCAAAAATAGTTGCGCTCTATTCCATTTCTCTTGGATTACATTTTAAAGCTGGCTAAGTGTTTTTGAGGCATGATCTTTTACACTAATTCGTCTTTTTTATTCATCCCATAGATGTTTTATCGGATTCATGTCCGGGCTTCTTGCTGGCCAATCAATAATAGAGATATCGACTTCAGTAACATAATCTTATACGACGCTCGCGGTGTTTGTCCTAGCATCCTCGCACATAAATGTAAAACCGAGGTCAAATAAATGTGCATAGGGCATCACAAGAGGTTCAAGATACTGTTCGATGTACCTATGACTGTTAAAAAGGGCAGACGGGACCCAACCACAAAGACAAACTCGGTCTTGTCGTTGCCACTAATTTCTCCTCAAACAGTCCATGAACCGCCACCATGAATGGCCTTTTCTTTTAATCCTGCATGGTGCAAAGCGTTCTCCATCACTTCTGTAGACCTTAGTCCTTCCATCGTTACCATACAATACAGTTTTGCACTCATCAGAAAGGAGGAACTTGCTCCACTAGATGTATGACCAATTTAGGTAATTACGTAAAAAGTTAAGGCGCGTTTTTCGATGATCTGCAGGTAGTTCCTCCCTATTTGCTGGCTTTTACGGTACAAGTCCACGTTTCTTCAACCTTCTTCTAATTGTAGAGTCACTTACAGCCACCATAGGTTCATCATGAAGCTGCTGCTGCGGTTGAAAGACATTAAGGCGTAGACTTTGTAAGAAAGGTGTTACTATAAATCGATCTACTCAGTCAGAAGTTACCTGTTTTCTGCCAGATCTCTAACGGCGCGTAAACAAACCAGTCTCTTGATAGCGTTTGCAGTTTCTTTGAAAAGACAAGAGGCTAAGATGCAGTCTTTTAGCCGTAATAACCTGACTAAGTCCAGAATTCAGCAATGCCACCACTTGGCGGTTTTTGCGGGTAAACATCGCATGGACGCAGTAATAAGAGGAGCGAGGAACTCTGGGTCCGCGATACGGGTTATTAAATAAACGTTTTCTAGCTTTTTTTTCATTTAAGTGCCTAATTTTATCATTTTCCGTCAAACTACGTACAGGGCAAATACGACTTGTTAAACAAAATACGAAATCTATGAAAATTGAATTTGAATTTAGAACATTAACATCATTATTTGAAAACCTCATTAAATTCCCTATTAAATGATATATAACACATATTCCTAAATATACACATTTTTCAGATAATGCTTGTAAAACACAAACTTGCAACTGTTTCGATTTTTTTGATGAGAAGTGTATTTTCATTTATAACGTATTTATGCGTACCTTATTGTTTTTGCGGGTTAGTGGACTCTATGAACAAAATCCAGGTAGGAGGTAGGTGCTCATATTTTCAAGTTTATTAGCGGAAGAATATCAAGTAAGCCACATTAGGGCAAACACCAAATATTATTTCTATCTAGCTTGTTCTATCCTACACTACCTTGGTTTCTTTTGACAGCAAATAGTAATCTTAACGATCGA
This sequence comes from Schrankia costaestrigalis, assembly GCA_905475405.1. NCBI lineage: Eukaryota > Metazoa > Arthropoda > Insecta > Lepidoptera > Erebidae > Schrankia > Schrankia costaestrigalis. Next base: position 7,107,106 of record FR997850.1, read on the forward strand.
AGTCTCAGGCTCTATTTTTTTTTAATTGTGATGTTATTTCAATAACAAGTATATCTATTTAAAAAAGCACCTGATCCTATCTTTGGTAATACCTTTTATGTCCCTATACGAGTACATCTGATTCGCTTATATAGGTCGTAAGCATTTTGAAGCGGTTGCATAACAGTAAATAGAGGGTAACAGATTGTTACATAACGTGCAATTCCAATGAGATAGTTTAAAAAGCGCAATTAGTTTTGTTCACGTTTTCTTCCCCTCGTTTCAAATTGCAATAATCAAGAAAAGAAAAATGCTCTAGAAAAAGGCCTAAGAAAGATGATATACCTACTGTAAAATACTGCCTCGGTTGCGCAACGTTCGCAGGTTTAATTCCCTAGCAGGATAATTCCTTGTATGATCCACAAAACATTGTCCTGAGTTTGGATGTTCTTTGTGTCCATTAAATTAATGTTTGTAAGGTCTCCGCGACTCAGGTCATGATCCCTAGTGCGAAACAAAAACAAAAAATACCGATGCTCTTGTAATCCCTAACAAAATTAGCTCATCTACTATATAAAAATAAGTCGGGTTTTCCTTCCTGACGCTATAACTCCAGGACGCACGAACCGATTTCATCGGTTTTGCATTAGTTGGAAAGGTCTCGGGCTCCGTGAGGTTTATAGCAAGAAAATTCAGGAAAAATTGAACAGAAAAGCGGGACAATAATGCCCGTGCGAAGCCGGGATGGGCCGCTAGTTACTGTATAAATAGGTTACCTTTTTTAGTAGCAGCATCAACGGTAGCACCACGTTTGAGTAGCTCCTCCACCACGGAGATGTGGCCATCTTTTGCAGCTAGGTGGAGAGCATTCAGCCCGTTCTGAAATACAACAATATATTTATATAAATACTGATAGAATCATTTATAATAGGGTATTATTTCATTAGGATATTATATCAATTATAATAGGAAACTAAGTATTTTAGATTAAAATAATTAGAAGTATTTAATGTAATTTTATAATGTAAGAACCACTTGTAAACTTAATGATCAATAAATATTCTAATTCTATTCTAATTTACACTGATGCATTCTTGGGTATACAGGAAGCCCTGATATTAATTGTGTTGGTCATCATAGTTTTTGCTAATATTGCTTCTTAGATTTTTCAACAGGAAACAAAAGCAAATACCAAAGCATGTAATTATTTGTCTATACCAATATTATAAAGAAGTAAAGTTACTGTGTTTGTGACGTTGTAGGGGTAATAACTGGATCTTATGAAGCGATTTTAAAAATTCTTTCCATATTGAATAGTCCATTTATCGGGGAGTGTCATAGGCTATAAATATAGTATCACGCTATGACTAATAGGAGTGGAGCAGTAATGAAATATGTTTAAAAAAGGGACGCGTTTTTTTCGCCGCCCAACGAAGTGCTCACGGGTCTGCTAGTCTAAAATAAAATCGAAATAATTTAAGTACTTATCTGTATAATTACGCCCTTAGATTGCAAAGGTTACATAATCAAATATACCTCGTTATTTCTTGATTAAATACAGCCAGGCTCATTTAAAAAGGTTAACCATGTTATCGTAGGTAGTATCCTTACTTACTACCTACGATACGCTCCAGGCGACCCTTAACTCAGCTATGTACTAAATTAACGTTTCCAAGAGTTCCTTAAGTGGAAAATCTCCTGTGTTGGAAAATGGACGTAAAGCTTGATTGAAGTACAAAATCCACACTTAACCCTATTAATTTCAATCGCTACTAGCGTAGAAACTAGGGGCCAAGTTTTGCGTTTAATACAGGGAAGAGACCCGTCCTTGCAGTGGGACTGGGGTTTTCAAATTAATGGGTTTATTTACAGAATAAGCAATTTGTTACATGTAAATTGCCTATAGGTCCCCTCTTGTAGGTACTACAAGACAATGGTAATTAAAAAAAAAAATCACTGACATCTCTACCCAGCGCCATCTGTTTCTAAAGTAAGCTAGGCTTAACCTGCTTGTGTTATGGATAACAGAACAACGGATATTAATACTTATATACTTTTGTTTTTATAAATACATACATATTATACATAGAAACACTCAGACCAATGCAAATAATCATGTTCATGCACACAAATAATAGCATTGAGCAGGAATCGAACCCGAGACCTCTGGGTAGCAGTCATGTTGCATAACCACTACGCCACAGAGGCCGTCTAATTTTTAAAACGGAGGAAGGATTCGAACGTTCATCTCAGATTAAGCACCGCAAATGCCTTTGGCCGCTAGTTTGGTCAATCTTCAATTTTTTTTCTATTAGTTTGTCCATTCCTTTCGATAATTTCGTAAAGTGTCAATACGTAATTCGTCAAGTATGAATTAATTTATTATGATATTACTTGACACGCCATGTATACATACATATACAAAACAATGTGTGATAGATACCTAATACATAATTAAGTGATTGTATTTTCACTGTGCGTGTAGCATTATTGCATGTGCAATGTAATATCGTTTATTTTTTTTTCTTCAAAGATTACTAACTGTTATTGTTAGTAAGAAAATATGACATGCGTACTGTTAAAAACTGTTAAAAAGGTCTTGTCTATATCTATACTAATATTATAAAGAGGTAAAGTTGGTTGTGTGTTTGTTTTTGTGACGTTGCAGGGGTAATCTCTGGATCTACTGAACCGATTTTAAAAATTCTTTCTGTGTTGAATAGTCCATTTATCGGGGAGTGTCATAGGCTATATAGTATGACGCTATGACTAATAGGAGTGGAGCAGTACTGAAATATGATAAAAAAACGGACGCGTTTTTCGCCGCCCGACGAAGTGGGCAAGGGTCAGCTAGTAGAGTATAAAGGAACTGAATGTCTGATCCATCATCACCTGACCAGATTTTTGGAAGAGTTTTGAAAATTAAAATTGTCTACATTCTATACAAATACTTTAAAATGTCCAAGGTTACTGCTGGCATCAAGTCACAAAATAGGTACATTAAATACTTGACAGTACTTTTATTTTAAACTTCTGTGAATTAATTCTGGTAACTCTATACATTTTCCCCCTTACTCATAAACGCCTCTTAAATTTTAGTCAATTGATTAGCTTAAATTCTTACGGTTTTGTTGAGTATAAGTTTATTTTACTAATAAAAATCTCGCTAAACGGTGATTAAATTTAAGAGGCGTTTATAAGTGAGGGGGATAGAGTCTCAATCTCACGTAAATCTTTTTTAAACGTCATTAATGTCAAATTAGACACTTAATTAACTAATCAAACAACAGCAAATGCTAATCAATAATCATAGACATTATAACAACTAAAAAAATAAAATAATTACAGACTTCTGAAAGAGATACCTATTTATTAATATTTAACGTAGCGGAACGACCATTTTGTATACCTTTTGATAATATTTATATTAATACTAATATTACTTCTTTGTTATTGGACAATGACCGCTCTGTAACAAAACAAATTATAACATGCTAAATTATCTATGCTTCCGTGTTTGTAATAGACTAGTTGGCCCACGCAGTTTAGTATGTCTAATAAAAGAAATATATTTATCTTACAATATACATCTATTACTAGACTGTACCCATTTCTTAAATACATTAAATACATCACGTCTCTTAGATTAAGCTTAAATGTTATGTAAATTGTATGCATTTTTGTGACAAATAAATGCTTTGCCTAAAATAAAGAGTAATTTAATTTAATTTAAACCTTTTATTATACACTAGCTTCCGCCCGCGGCTTCGCCCGCGTGAAATTAGTTTTTGTCAATCAGAATCAGAATTTGTTGTGAGTAAGAGAGAAGTGAATGTTAGTTTGGCTTTATAGTTCCCGTTCCGGATCCGTACAGTTCGAATTTCGGGAATTCCGTTTGTAGAAAAAGCCTACGTACCAAGATTTATTGTCTTATCTTCAATTCAACCCCTATTTCACCCCCACACTGGTAAAATTTCAAAATGCTAGAACATACGATTTTTTTGTAAAAAAAAAATTTTTTTTTGTTAATAAAAAGTAGCCTATGTTCTTTCTCAGGGTCTAAAGATTACCTGTACCAAATTTCATCAAAATCCGTTCAGCCGTTTAGGCGTGAAAGAGTAACAGACAGACAGACAGAGAGTTACTTTCGCATTTATAATATTAGAATGGATTAAACGGGAATCGAATCCGAAACGTTCGCAAAGCAGATAAAGATATTATAGTACTATCAATACAGGTCGTTGTTAACTTTTTAATATTGGTACCTACTGACAGATAAACTATGTCAACCATCAAGTCCAGTAACGTCCATTTAAACGTAAGTAAGACCAGGCCCTGATTTAATCTGAGATTCCCTCACGCCACCCCCAAGGAGTGCACACAATCTTCACTTCAATTACTTACACATTTTCTAGCACAATACACACAGCTATGGTCAATAAAGTAGTAATTCTATTTTACTCATAAAATTTGTTAAGGAATTTGTTAAGTAATGATATATATCATGCTTATTTTAGTATACAGTGTTCATGAGAATGGCATTTTTTTAAACAAGGCAGGGCATAACTTAAGTTAGCAGGAACAGAAAAATCATCGAAAAATACACATCCATCATAACAGCCTATTCATGTCCCACTTCAGGGACGGGCCTCCTTCCGTGACGGAGGGATACTTAGCCTACTAATACCACGCTGGCCAGACGGATTGGTATAGGTAAACCCTATACCAATCCGTCTGGCAGTTCAATTTCAAGTTTTTCTTCATTTTATTTCGTAAAGATAATATTCACGGATAGTCTTAGTCGGTTTTTACGATACCCATGGATTGGGGGGTGGGGTGACATATTGTATTCTTACTCTGTCACCACACGAACTAAAATACACATCCGTTTATGAGATATATTATTATGCAAATTTCAATTTTATATGCCAGGTCGTGGTCGAATCTCACTCAAGATCATTATTTGTGTTGATGTTTGTCTAATTTATGTCCGTTAATTTCATGTCGTTAAAAATATAGGGCTCGATAGTGCAGGTTTTAAAAAACGAAAAGCAAAAAAAAAAGTACAATACGAGAGCTAGATGAAGATTAGATTAATCTTTTAGTAGAACTATTGTAGTATGACATAAGCTCATACAAAAGTAAATTCAATAGTGTATGTCGTACAATGTTGACCGTGACTGATATAATAGTGTGTATGCATCAAATAGTTTGTTATCTATTTTTATTACGATCATTACCCCACCTGCCAGGATGTCCTTAATATTTCAACGTGTATCGTGTACTATAAACACGCATTCAGGGATGGCACATACTAAAGTTATAATTTAGTAAGTATGTAAGTAGTATCGAATTAGGTCTGGTCAGAGAAGTCCTTAGCTCTATTCATTTACTCAAAAAAAAGAAAAGTAGTATTTTCTTATATTTTTTCAATGTTTCTTATCTCATAACTCAGTCATCATAACAGCCCATTAATGTCCCACTGCAGGGACGGGCCTCCTCCCGTGACGGAGGGATACTTGGCCTACTAATACCACGCTGGCCAGGCGGATTGGTATAGGGTTTAATTTCAAGTTTTCCTTCTTTTTATTTCGTAAAGATAATATTTACTTATAGTTCCTTAGTCGGTTTTTACGACACCCATGGGATGAGATGGGGTGGTGACATATTTTATTCTTACTCCGTCACCACACGGAGATACATAACTCAGTCAGTTCTTACATAATACCCAAACATTTTTTTTATTTGAAAGGACATGCTTTTAAATGGTATCCTCGAAACTTTACCTAAATCAGTTATTATCTTATAAAATTGAATTACCTACTGTAAATACTGCAAGTACCTAAAGGAAAATACGTATCATAATCGTTATCAACGCTTTGATGTTGTAGTCGTTTATTGAATATTGTAAGCTAGATACATCGTGGAGTATACTCGGTTAAACATATTTATATAACTTTCAGGACTAGAACACAGCTTCTAAAAGAGTTTTCTTGTTAAAAAAACCAAGAATCACAGAGGATTTTAAATTACAACCGTGTCAATGAGTGAAGAATGAACGTTTATTTAATAACCAAGTTCGCGCTTTTCACTTATTATTATATACACTTATCTAAATAATCAGGTCAATTATGCATGGCGACACGATCGCTGCAATTAGACCGAAACATCTTGATATCAATAGGCTTTATAAATGTTTGATTTTGATTAATTACCTTTAAGATTACTTTCTTGTATTTAAATGAACTTTTATTGATTTATTTTTATTTTAATAAGGTTTTTGATAAAGGCTAACTCATACTAAAATTCCGGGCGCTGTAGAACCGAGTTTTCCTTTAAAAGGTTTTTAAAAGGGATGTTTTGATTACTTACGATTTGTTCCACTTAATTTTGGTTTGTATACATGAGTAGGTAAATGAAAAAAGGGATTCGTATTGATCAAGTTTTTTTGAAATTGCTATCGATAAGGATAAAAGAGGCATTATCGTATGTTTAATTATTAGGGAATGCTAAACGATATATTCATTTTTTTTAAATAGTTAAGGTTAATTTCTGGATAATAATTATCGAATTGTAATATCTGTCAACCCTGTAATACGTATTAAAATAAAACCTACATAACAAAGCGTATGCGCACATTCATACAATTTGCAGTGTTGCCACTGTAACAATCAACTCCTGTGAGATTAAAATGAGGGTAACACGGTTTTTCATTCACTTGAGGATTTAGAACTCATTCGTGGTGAATGTGTGTTACGGCTAATATGGTCTAGTTAACAGTCTTCATATGCAGTTGTCTGTATTTAAAATAAAGGCTAGGCAAAACGAATGCCGCTACCTATCCTAGCCCAGGTCCACTTAGACAGACGGTGTTATTTCCTGAAGTCCTGTAATTTCACTAGCGACTGTAACATTACACCTTAAAACAGTAACCTGCTTAGAGGTAAATTAAGAGGCTACAGCGATGGTACCTTCCTAGACGGTATCTTACTGAAGAGACCTTAACTAACTAAAACTTGGACCTACTTAGATAATTTAGGTATATAACACTGGACAGTATTTTCTATAGGTATAACTAAGACAGGTTGTAAGTTTTATATTTTTTGAGAAAATATATTCCTCACACTTTCACACAACGCCATCTAGTCCCAAACTAAGCAGAGATTGTACTATGGGTACTAGACAACGGATAAACATACTTAATTACTTTTTTTGTAAATACATACACATTATACATAAAAACCACCGAGACTAGTGCAAGCAATCATGTTCATGCACACAAAGATTTGCATTGAGCGGGAATCGAACCCGAGACCTCTGCGTAGCAGTCCTGTTAAAAACCGCTACGCCACAGAGGTCATCGTCGTCAAATCTAATCAGAGTTCCGAGGTAGTGGTTCAATCAATCAATCAACTAGCCTATCGCAGTCCCCTGCTGGACAAAGACCACTCCCAACACGCGCCACAGAACTCGGTCTTGCGCTTTCCGCATCCGACCCAGAGAGCTTTTTGAGGTGGCGGTTGACGGTATTTATTTGCTGTCCAATGTAGTTTCTCTATTAGCTAAAGACTTATAATATTAACAGCACAGTAGACTTACGGAATTGCATGTGTTTATGTCCTTGACCGCGCCGGAGTCGAGCAGGTCGACCACTGTGTCGAGCTGTCCGGCGCGAGCCGCTCGTAGGAACGCTGTGTTTGGGTCTATCTGGAAAGACAAAAACTAAGATTAAATACAGAACAAATATCATACAAATGTAAAATGTCACCACTCCATCTTCATCTTATCGGTAGGTATAGTAGAAGCTGGCTTAATGAATAAACCGATAAAGATCGTTACTAAAACTCTTGTAGCAATGCGTCTGGCCAGTGGTAGAACTACATGAGGGGTGTAATGTGTGAATAATTAAATTAATATTGTCATAATATTTTAGGGAACAATAAATAAGTCAAGTTTCTCATCATCTCTTTTGAAAACATAATACAATATACCTACATTACTGATCCTAATTCAAATACAATTAAAGTTTTATCTATATCAAAACACGACGACAATACAAGCAAAGTAAATAACGTTAGTAAGTGTATTCCGAGCGTGACCAAACAACTCCCTTGCACTTTCTATCCTCGATCATTTAACATAGAAACAGCTACAGACCGCACAGATTATACTAAACTTTTTATCGATTTCTCTATCGATTAACTACTAAACTAGCCGTTTATGTAGAGCCCTTTAATACATCCAGTGAATGAAAAGACGTCAATAAAAAAGATACAAGTAAGTTACTATTATAAAAACTAATACCGGACTGCTAAAAAAAATAATAACATAGCAAAATTTAATTTTTAGGATTTTTAATACCTAAGTCACTCTTTCCGCAAATAAGAACCTAACAACACTGTCCAGCTAAGTAATACATCAAGCTGATAAGGCTCCAGAGCACGCCAATCAATGTATAATTGCATACCCTAAGCCTCCTTATGGCAGTCAGTACCTAATACAAAATGGAGTCAATGAAAAAGGAGGTTCTCTTTTGTCCAAGACAGTGTTTTCCTTAACAATTTCTTCCAAAACCTACTTATTTGAATTTTGTATTCAAAACCTAGCTAAGAAACTCGTTCTATTTTACACAAAATCGTGTCTTAAGATTTCACGGGCATGATCGACCGCTCCGATCTCACAGCAAATACTAAAATGCAATTTTTCGCTCCACTTATTCAACAAGAAGGGTCGAATAATCCATTAACCTTACAGTGTTATATCTAGACACATTCTGATAGGCCCCTGTCGAAGTTAATTTGTACGTAACGTTAACTTAAGATAGCTTTTAGCTTTGAGAATAGATCAATTAAGTTTAATGAGTGTGTGATTTAATTATTTAGACTTAGGTAGAGCTTTGCTTACTTAAGACAAGACTACAAAATAGTCTGTGGATAAGTGTAGTTAATCACTTTTTATTCGATGAAGCAAGAATACACAACTTTAGCACCCCTTCTGAATGGAAAGAGTGGGAAAGGCAACATCTCTATTTCTCAAGTTAACGCCTTACACGCCTTACCCGCCTAACCCCTTAAAACCCCCTTAGAATTTTAGAAAAAGAGATATTATTACTAAAGTTTAAGCATTTGGTGATATCTTCTAAGAAATAAAAGGAAGTCTTCCTAGATATTTGTCTTAATTTATTTTAATTTCAATGTTAACATAAAGGAAATAATTTAAAGCCCGCTACGGGACTCTGGTTAGGCGCCCTAAATTTCTTGCTAATTAGACTTCCCAATCGCTTTCCGATATATAAATTTCACCACTTAAGATTAGATTACTACAATAATTATTCTTCAAACTTCTACAAAGAGGTTTCATTTTTAGAGTGTAATCTAGGCAAGAATGTCAATATAAATATATAAATAAATATTCCTCACACACTCACAACAACGCCATCTAGTTCCAAAATAAGCAGATAATAATTATCTCAATACTTGCGATTACTTTGCTGTTTTTGACTTACTTATTGCCACAAAACATACTTTAAATATTGATATAAGAAAAGACTTCCCTGTAACCAAATAAAGCTACAATAAATTAATATTAAGATACCTTTTTACCATTAAGCACATTCGTGTCACGGTATCGAAATTCCATTTACCAAATTTTATTAAACTCATATCAAATTATGATGAAGTAAATTTAATTATAAGTTCATTTAACGCAAGTCATGATATCGTAATGTTCGCAACACATCAAGCTACACATTTTCAATGCAAAATGAGTCTTATTACAAGGGCTTAAGGTAATGTACGTATATTATATAATAACACATCTCACTAACATTTCACCCCTTCATACATTATGTAGATTTTATGTTGATGTTCCGCTTGTATGAATAAATATTACATGAGAGTCCTTTTCACTTTACATAAATCTACGTAGGATTTTGATATGGATAATGTTCTGAAATTGCCTTGCTTTTTTATAAGCAGGATACTATGTCTATGCCTATATGGACAGAAAGCCAAGAAGAACTATCAATCTAGAAAATTATTCCATAAACGTTTGAAAAGACCCGTGTCAGCATAGGGACTTAAAGATGTTAAATGAAGAAGGGTTAAATAAGTATTTAATGCGAATGTAGAAAACTTTGTCGTCTGCAACTTTCTCATTAATAGGACAACAGCGCCAGCGTCACAAAATATTGTTGAATACCATTCCATCCATATAAAGTATCACGAAATATTTATATTTTGATACCTATTTTGAGTAAAATAGTCCGCGTAAATCAGTCATAATGAATCCTTATAAAGTAATATAAACTTTTTAAATAGCAAACAATTTCAGATAACTAAGTCGGCCAAGGTTTATGTCATAAAAATAGAATAATAGCATTATTAACGACTGTAAATATACCATTCAGACCCATTGTCGTGTGTGGGAATATAAAAATATTAGGTACCGAGCAAGATCTAACTGAATCAGAGACTAAACACTCCAAACAGAATGTGTTAACGTGGAAAAAACAAATTGTATTAAAACTGTGCGTGTGGCGGTGACGGAGTAAGAATACAATATGTCACCACCCCATCTCATCCCATGGGTGTCGTAATACCGACTAAGGGACTATCCGTGTATACTATCTTTACGAAATAAAAAGAAGGAAAATTTGAAATTAAACCCTATACCAATCCGTCTGGCCAGCGTGGTATTAGGCCAAGTATCCTTCCATCACGGGAGGAGGCCCGTCTTGTGCAGTAGGACATTTATGGGCTGTTATGACGATTGTGTACAAAATTATATTATAAGACCTGCCGACACGAAGAAATTGACTAAATAAATATTTATACAAATTCATGGCGTAGAACTCTGTGATTTAAAAAATTGAAGAGCACATAAGTCCTTTATAACCCTGTTATTTCACTAGTTACTATACTTTTCCACCTAAACAGAGAATCATTTACACGCTATTGCATAGAGGCTGATTAAGCGGTCACAACGCGGTTCTTCCAACTTATACGGCCTCTTGCTAAAGGGACCTAACGTTAATCAATAAGACCCCTGTATCAATTAGAAACCTTATTATTAGACCGGTACAGGACAGGCTCAGACCACAGTACACCACAGTACACTCTATAACAGACTACCAGCCGAGTAATGTAAATTAGATAATGTAAATGAATTTAAAAGCAAACTGAAAATAAAATTACTTGAAAAAACATACTATAGTGTAAAAGACTACTTAGAGGATAGACATTTTTAGATAGGTAAACAGCATGCATTTGACGAAAATTTTAAGAATTGTATTAGAAACTAATAATTTAATTTATTTTAAATGTAACTAGAAATTTAAATAATGAACCTGTAATAATATAATTTTTGCATGCCTAAAGGTGGAATATGGAGAAACCTAATAATCTGTTGTAAGACCATAATTATTGTACCTATATTCGCAAATAAATGATGATTGATTGATTGATTGACTGACTGTAATACTGAATTTCAAAGTTCAGAATAGCTATGAATGGGAGGTCAAAGGTACTGAAAAGCGAATCACGTATAATTTCAAAAGATATTTAGGTATCGCGGTTGCCCGTAAGTGCTTAAGTATTCCACATCGATTTACAAATTGTCGAAAGTAATCCTTAATAACGACAGATTAAATAACAAAATATCACATTTTATTTTAACAATGTAACAAAATACTCAAAAAAAGTGTTACAAAGACGTTTCCCACGGTAGAAACTTACTTTTTCGGGGTTTTACACGACGACCTTGGAAATTGCAATGTGTAGACTTATAATTTACTTATAATACAATAGACTACACGTAATTTTCTATGCTCTTCTTTTACCGTAAGTACTTAATACTACAGTATTTTATTAAATTACGTGGTATTAAGTATAATAGAAAATAGTTCTAATAGAATACGTCTTTGTCTCATATAGTTTCAAAAGCCTCTACTATTATGTATAGAAGAAACTCTCATTCGCGTATAACTGGAAAATTTCAACGGACTATGTACGAATTCTTTCGACCAAAATTCCGCCGTGACATTCATGTAAACCACGAAAAATTCAGAAAGATCATTCATTGCAATCAGTCAGTGCAAGAAAATGAAAACTTTGTTTACAGCAGTAACCTTTTAATTAACATTATAAATCCCAAACAACCTTCTTTAGTACAAGGGCCTTAGTGATTTTGGTAGATTTTTCAATGACAACTTTGCCTAATTTTCGTGTCAATCTTATAGAATGATCTTAAAGAACTATTTCCTAAAGATGTTTACTAGCTTCCGACGCTTGGCTAGTGAAAAGGAATATTATGATATATAATCGAATTTGAAGCAAAATTTAATTGTCTCGCCCCAATGCCTGCTAAGTCTCTAAGTACTACTACTACTTCGTCGGCTTTGACAACGCGAATGTATTCAATCTCGCGATGAGACAGAGTGTTGACATAATACATTCATAGTACATCACCACACGTACAATGAATGTTTTAATTATCTTGTAATTAAAAAATAAATAACGTTACAGACATAATTGCTGAAAAGCAAATCTGTTTTGTTGATTCCGTTAGTAAAAAAAAACATCGGTTCGTGTCGTTATTGCGTGACCACTTGTTACACAAAGTAAACAAAGGTCATAGACATTATTTTTTCACTACAACATTTTTTTTATTAATTGTATAATTAGTTTCGTATTTCAAACTCCTTAGATTTCATAAAATAAAGCTGACAGGGCCTGTAATTTACTAAATTAACTTTGTTTTATTAAAGCCCTTTCCGTTCCTACACAGTTTTTAATTAGGTTGAAATTACACGAGGATCAAGCAAATTAATTTAAACAAAAAATATTAAAAAATACAACCGTTATAGGTACACAAAAACCATTTAAAAACACATAAAATTCTATTTTGCCATAATCACACACTATTTGGCCAAAAACAAACGTTGTTTTTTTTCGTACTTTAGTAGTAGAATTATGAAAGAGCTTCTTTTTTGCCAGCAAACTGTTTACAGTTTGGCAAATTTTTAAACACTGTATCACTTGTTTATATCAACGAAGCAAACATATTTAAAAAAAATACTATTTTGACATAATGATTAATGACACATGGTAAACAAAAAATCTCTAAAAAAACACATAATTTTGACATGTAAACAAAGTGAACAAAAATTTAGACAGTTATATTTTGACAGGAACCGACCACTAGCGTGATGGAGTAGACGCGTCGTTCTAGCGGCAGAATGCGGGCGCCGCACCACACCGCCATGGCGGCACTGACTCGAGCCTTCAACTCGTCATGCGCTGGCGACCATACCAGGTGACAAACAACGGTAGGGCAACTGGCACAGACTTAGACACTTAGGTAATTGATTTTAGAAGCAACTTTAAAGAGTCAAAGAAGAGTTAGGTGAAAGTTTATCTAATGAGGCTTAATTATCAACAGATATTTTATATTCCCAAAATCATAAACCTTACAAAGGTGTCTTGATTAATAGCCGATATTACTTGAATAACCTTATCTCTGAAGCGATAAATTCAAGAGGAAATCAGAAAGATAAGTTAATATTTTAATTAGAGAATTTCCTCTGCTTAATGGTAAAAGAGTAAAAATAAATTTATTTGGCCTTCTATGTCATCCATTAGGTGTAGTAAAAACTGACTAAAAGAATATTAGGGAATACTAACTCTACGAAACAACTCCACCTGCCCAGCATGATATTAAAAGGGTAAGTTTCCCTGCGTCACTTTGCAGTGGCACTCGTATATTAATGAACTACACAATTACTAAAACCAGAATTATATTTTATCATTACTGCTCCACTTCTATTAGTCATAGCGTGATACTATATAGCCTATGACACTCCCCAATAAATGGACTATTCAACACAGAAAAGAGTTTTTAAGATCGGTTCAGTGTATCCAGAGATTACCCCCTACAACGTCACAAACTCACAAACTTTACCTCTTTATAATAGATAGTAACATCTTCGTTATTTAGGTTAAGAAGAGTTAATCGATACCTTCCTCTATGTAAGAACTATCTAGCGACTTGAAAATTTACAGCTTGCGGAAATGTTTTAAATACGAACACAGATATGAAGCTTTTAGAACATCGTAAATTTTCAAGCTTAATAACTCCTTTGTGACGTCATCGTAAGAATGGTGTCACCTCTGCTACTCAAACCTTAGAGTCGTAAAATATACTAAGAAAAAGTTCACAAGATCATTATCTCTACGACAACGAAAACAGAAATATTTGAAGTAAAACTGTTCTTTTTTTTTTAACTGTAAACTTGTACTGATTATTCAATAAATAAATAAATGTAACTCGCTTTTGCCGTTCAAACGCAAAAATTGACTTAACTCGCCAATGCTGCAAGTTAACTCGCTACTGTACTTGTCGATGTGTCAATCGGGTTTTACTAAACATACAGCTCGCGCAATCGGCATAAATTAGCTTTCAGAGACGTTCGCGAATGTACAGGAACTAAATAACACCTGAAAAAACTTAAGATTGCGCGTACCTTACTAGAGGAGGTCCGCCTTTTATTGGCATATTGATAGGACTATGATAACCGCTACGACATCATACAATATTATTAAGGAAACACATACTGTAAATCCGAAGAAAGGGCCTTCTCTTGTTTGAATCCCTTTATAGCATATAGTCCGTGTGGTGACGGAGTAAGAATACAATATGTCACCACACCATCTCATCCCAAGGGTGTCGTAAAACCGATTTAGGGACTATCCGTGAATATTATCTTAACGAAATAAAAAGAACGAAAACTTAAAATTTAACCCTATACCAATCCGTTTGGCCAGCGTGGTATTAGTAGGCCAAGTATCCCTCCGTCACAAGAGAAGACCCGTTCCTGCAGTGGGACATTAATGGGCTGTTATGATGATGACATATTGATGAGCTGAATGCAATGATATCATACAAAGCAACACACAAGCCAAGTCCCTAGTATATCTATAAAAATACCGATGAGCACCAAGGTCGATTGCGGTATACAATAATTGTGTCGGTGATCTATATCAGTGTTGATAACGGTGTAACGGACATCCCATTCTACAACTACTAACAAACACATCATGTATAGTACAACGGGACGAATTAACGGGATATGGCGGGTTATGTTCTTTTGCGCATTTATGGGTTAAATTTAGCAAATGATTTAATAAAAACTAACGAAGGGCACTAGGAAACGTGTCTTGAAAGTAGGAAATATGAATCGGAGAGCGTAAAATGGGTCTACACCCAGCTAGGTGGATATATCACCTTAAAAAGGTCGCAGGATAAATAAATACTACTACGCGTATTAATAGATAGTTATATCCAGCAAAAGACTGCAATTAGCTAAAATTAGAACAATAACTACTTCACACGCTTAAATATCTTCTAAGACAGAGTAAGGCCACTTCCTCGAATTTTGCGTCGGCCTAAGACACTTATGACATATATGGACCTATGTAATATCTCTATTCTTTCTATGTATAATATGAATGTATTAACAAAAAAAAAGTATTTAGGTATGTTTATCCGTTGTCTAGTACCCATAGTATGGTCGAAAACTAAATGGCTTTATCACCTCTAGAGTTAATGTTAGTTGCATGTCATAAAACT
This sequence comes from Schrankia costaestrigalis, assembly GCA_905475405.1. Taxonomy (NCBI): domain Eukaryota; kingdom Metazoa; phylum Arthropoda; class Insecta; order Lepidoptera; family Erebidae; genus Schrankia; species Schrankia costaestrigalis. The sequence goes on from FR997850.1 coordinate 7,122,712, forward strand.
ATTAGGTTCAATATCGCACAGCAAAACATCAGCTAAAGCATGACGCTACTTTGACATATCAGTTCTCTTGTATTAGCAAATAGTCGTTAGATATTTATAAAAACAAATAGTAAAGTCAACGTTATTTACTGTTACTAGAGCATATTTTCGGTAAAACGTTTTATTCTAATGAATTTCTCTCTTTTTTCCTTCTATGTCCATCCCTATCATGTCTTGCATGACGTCATTGGCGCATATTTCAATTTAAAGTTTTCGTAATTTTATAATATATAAAACAAATTAGGGTAAACCACCTAATCGTTAGAAGTCCTACAATTGTTGGCACAGAGTTAAAAGTGAGTAAAAAGAAAGAAAACACTGTAGATTATTTAAGTTCAGTATGATTATTCAAGTTCAAATATTATTTATTTAATATTTTTATCATATTTTATTTATTTCGTGTGTCAACATAGCAACAATAAATTTATCAGAATCCTTTTATTGGCATTAGTGCCAATAATATTTATTTAATACTATTCAATCACATAATAATAATTAAATATAAACAAATATTAAAGTATTTTATCATTTTATGGTATTTCTCTGACACGAAGTCCACTTTTAAGGTGCCAACAATTGGGTGGCTTACCAGCCAATATATAAATTCTACATTTTCAGTTTTTCTGAAATGACAAGCTTGTAATGTCACAAGTAACAAGTTGACTTTAGTTTTAAATTATTTAATGGTTTTTCATGGTTTTTCACATACAAACTCTACAGTTTAATATAGTGACATTTGTATTGTGTTAGTAGATATTATTATTTATTGCGTTGAAGTGAAAGTTTAAAATAGATTGCACTTTTAATCTAAGCATAGTTTTGATTACGGTCAACCAATGACGTCAAGCTCACGCATAAACATTAAATAACGATCTTAATGAATTTGAATTATGATAGAATTTTTTGTCAAAACTGATAAAGCCATTTCGTTTTCGACTATACAAGCTTTGCTTAGTTTGGGACTAGGTGGCGATGTGTGAATGTGTGAGAATTATTTTTTAATTTTTTTTTTCAAAATTAACAAGCTTTAATTAGTTTTAAGCATTATCCACGAGTATCATACAAAAAAATGCAATGCTCATCCGCTCAGTTCACCAACTTTTAGCAGAGGACATTAACCACGACTCTGTATAAACTTTTTAACTTATTTAGTTACAGTTTGACGTTTATCACACCACAGACTACACGGTTAGTTTGTTACGGGCGTTGTGTTTGATCATTTTTTGCCACCGAATAGTTGGTCACAAAAAAATGTATAAGTTTGTGAAACAAAAGTAATTTTGAATTCGTCACATCATGTCGGCTAGGATACTATTTGTTATTTTTTAATTTGTTTATTTCGAGAGTACATCATTGCTTTATATTCGATTTTTACTCGCTTTGATGTATGTTATCGCGACCATTTAAAGCACATCTGCTGTTCTAATGCATAGGCTTTATTTTTACTACAATCCATTCATCCATCCATAACAACCTGGACGTCCACTGCTAGACATAGGCCTCTTCCAAATGTTAGCAGTCTGCGCGGTTTTGTGCCTCCTTCATCCATCGGTTTCCCGCCGTCCTAACCAGGTCGTGTCGGTACACCGTGCACAATAGTTACTAATAATAATTACTTCAATATTTCAATTAAATTTATCTCATGGCTTTTGCGTCAACCATATAGGACAAATACATACACTACAAACTCTCCCATTAATATTACAGAATGTTTCTCGCAGTGTTTTCCTACTTATGCCTTCTAAAATATCCTCTAACCATATCTAAAGGTTTTTATATAACCATTTCTGTTACATTTATTTGTTATTGGAACTGTGACAACTAATAACCATTAAGCAAGTACATACATATGTTGTCATATATACAAACTTGCAGCCCTTTGTCATGATACTTCCTACTCGAAATAATGACTTTAATTTTAAGTTCCTACTTTTTTGACCTAGTTTTGTATGAAAATATTACAAAATATTACAAAGAGAGGGGTCACCGACAAGTTCTATCGAAGTCGTATATTATAGATTTGTGTATTGACTTACAAGTCGGTGTTTATGTAGTAATCGAAGTGTTTACTTGACGACACAAATATTTGTGTCATCATAACAGCCCATTAATGTCCCACTGCAGGGACGGGCCACCTGCCGTGACGGAGGGATACTTGGCCTACTAATACCATGCTGGCCAAACGGATCGGTATAGGGTTTAATTTCAAGTTTTCCTTCTTTTTATTTCGTTAAGATAATATTCACGAATAGTCCCTTTGTCGGTTTTTACGACACCCATGGGATGAGAGGGTGGTGACATATTGTATTCTTACTTCGTCACCACACGGAGAAAATATTTGTGTGGCTTTCCTCTATCGTTGGTTGTAGTAATGAAATTAAAATGAAATGAAAAAGTGTTCAAGTGTTACTTTGCAACATCAGATATAAGATATTTTTCTTCTTCCTTAATGATTATAATAATGTATAAAAAAGACTTGAAAAGCAATGAGAGCAAACCATACATTATTCCATTTCATCATAATCATTATTCATCATTCCCCTGCTCTTATCCTAATTTTATTTGGGGTCGGCGCAGCATGTCTTCTTCTTCCATACTTTCCTATCGGACATCATCTCACAAGTAAAACTCTTCGCAGCCATATCGTCTTTATTTATGTTTCTTTTATATAAATAAAAATTTACTCATTTACCTTTCTAACAGTAGTATAAATAACATAAATATAATAAACCGAGATAGAAAAATATATACTTAGATAAAAAAAAGATTGTATTTTATTATAGTAGAATTGCGTATACCGTTATAAAATAACGTGTCTAATAAAAAACCATGACCGCTGAGGTCACGGATGCAATAGAAATACACAAGGCAAAATTATACTCAATATTAATACAATAATATAAGTAATATGTTTTTTTTTGTTAATTAATATGGACTCCCACGAAGTTGCAATTGGGCGGTCAAAAGTGAGTCTTATAATTTACTAGCTGACCCGTGCCCACTTCGTTAATTCGAAAAAAACGTGTCACTTTTTTAAACATATTTCATTACTGCTCCCCTCCTATTAGTCATAGCGTGATACTATGTAGCCAATTACACTCCCCGATAAATGGACTATTCAACACAAAAATAATTTTTAAAATCGATTCAGTAGATCCAAAGATTATCCCCTACAACGTCACAAACACACAAACTTTACCTCTTTATAATATTAGTATAGAAGTATAGATAAATGTTTTTTATATTTTTCATAGTCCAAAACAAGCTGTGTCATTTTACTTCGGGTAAAAACATTGCTTTTTTTTACTTGTTCTTCTATGTAACTACTAAATTCCTTTTTAACAATAGATACATAATGTTTCCTATACTTACTCAATTTTTACGACAAAATGGTGTGATGCAAAAACTATATTCCAAATGAACTCTGTCTACAACCGTTAAAGTAGAGTTATCTAAACACAAAACAAAGGAATAGTTCTTTGAAAAGATAACCTACGAATGATACTTACTATGTATAATGAAAGGTAAAATTCCCTACCGTTAACGTTACGTATAAAAGAATGTTTTCACCATCATTATCTCCACATATGCATGCTATTCTGTACTTTTTGTATTGACGGAAAACAATTACATACATTCCGTCTCCGTCGCCATGTGGTGACGGAGTAAGAATACAATATGTCACCACCCCATCTCATCTCATGGGTGTCGTAAAAACCGACTAAGGGACTATCCGTGAATATTATCTTTACGAAACAAAAAGAAAGAAAACTTGAAATTAAACGAAAAAAAGTAGGCCAAGTATCCCTTCGTCACGGGAGGAGGCTCGTCCCTGCAGTGGGACATGGGCTGTTATAAATTACTTACATTGACAATACACTATCTCATTCCCAGATCCACCCTTGAAGTGGGGTGGACCTTAATAAAGCCGATTAAAGTAGAAATGAAATCCGTGAAAAAAGAAGTATACCTAACACAAAACCAAAGGGTGTCAAACTCAATTAGAGAAAATTCTCAATTACTAAAAAAAACACTAATTTCAGAGCATTAAAATTCTGGTTATAATACCACAAACTTTATTACCGCCTCCTCTTTTTGTTGTGTTTAAACATAACTAGCTGACCCGTGCCCACTTGGTTGGGCGGTGAAAAAGACGCGTCCATTTTTTAAACATTATTTTTAAAAAAAAATCTGTTCATTAGATCCAGACATTACCCTCTACAAGGTCACAAACTCATAAACTTTACCTCTTTATCATATTAGTATAGATATCTAGCGACATATTAAAACAATGGAGACAATATGACGAGCAAAACATCACTGTTTTGATCGTCATCTATGAGACAAAATTACGAGAACAAAGTTGCGGAAAGTTACATAAAATTCTTAGAAGAATTCCATCTCGTTTTCTGTATGTACTCGTAGCTTCTCAAAAGTTTTGCTTTGTCATGGTTTGGAACAGTTTTTGTGAATAGAATCGTGACGTTCGTTGCTTGACTAAAGAGAACTTAATTTGAAACCGACCGGTCTTGAATTTTATTTTGTTAGAAAAATATCAGTGAAATTGGTACAACAGCTTACACAGTAAGATCTATTTTTAGATTAGTTTTAGAATGCAAGTCAAGTTACATTACAAATAAACTTACTCGTAGTTATATAAATGTTACTATTTGAGCCACTTCAAAGCTCGTAGAGACCTTCAAAAGGTGTTATGACGACTAACATTGCTCCCGTGGGACAAAACAGCATAGACAAGAGAGAGTGGTGTACATAAGAATAAGAGAATAGACAAGGAGCAAAGTCCTAGCTCATTTTTCGGGACCAAAACTCGCCAGAGCTGTTCCGCAGGGATCTAGATTTATATCTTTACCTAAACCTTATTTTCCGTGCTTCCATACTCCCGCCTTTTCTCTTATAGCTCTCTTATAACCAATGATTCTGCCAATATAAAGGTTAGAAACTTGACATTCACTTTTAGAAACTATACAGTTCGCAAACCGATTACAATGACACAATGTAATTTATTTACTCTACCGTGAAAGCATAATTATCAATGAGTTTTTTTTACTATTGACGGATAGGCATTAATCGCTGTGTTAACCAGGTTTCATGCATAGGAATAAATTCGTTTCCATCATTATTAACATGTCATGAATGTTAACTGCACGCAGTGTACGAAAAGATTATTAAGTTTATAGTAAATAAAGCCTTTTTTTAACGACGTCAAATCTGCCAATAGTGGTGGTGCTGTTACGTCACCGCAACCTCCACATACTGACACGGTACGGATGTAGAGTTCTGCCAAATATTTCTAACAGTTTACGTTCTAGTGTTGCGTTCTTAAGTCGACTTGCCGGGGCCTTTATCTGGTGGTCAATCCACCTTTTAATAAGCATAGCTCTCTTTAGTTTGGGGCTAGATGTCGGAAAGTGAAAGAAAATATTTTCATCATCATCATAACAGCCCTTTAAAGTCCCACTGCAGGGATGGGCCTCCCCCCGTGACAGAGGGGTACTTGGCCTAATAATACCACGCTGCATATTATACAAATCCATACTATGTATCGATACATAGACCACAAATTCTGCAAGTGCAAATAATTAGGTGTCGAGCTGAAACACCCACGCAACCAATCTGTGATTCGTACAATAGAGTACTGCAAGTGAACCACGGTTCAAGGAAACAATCAACCAATTGGATAAATACGGTAAGCGACAATTGAGCGGTTGACCCATTAATGTGTGTCACACAACGTGTTAAGCTAAATAATTATTTATTCGTAAAATGTTATTTTAAACACTAGGTGCACAAGTAACATGATTAGATAAGTATAAACAAACTCCAAGCCGTGTGGTGACGGAGTAAGAATACAATATGTCACCACCCCATCTCATCCCATTGGTGTCGTAAAAACCGACTAAGGGACTAACCGTAAATATTATCTTTACGAAGAAAAGAAGGAAAACTTGAAATTAAACCATATACCAATCCGTCTGGCCAGCGTGGTATTAGTAGACCAAGTATCCCTCCGTCACGGAAGGAGACCCGTCCCTGCAGTGGGACATTAATGGGCTGTTATGATGAAACTCCAAGCAACAGAAACCTACATCGAGGAGGGTTTAAAAAGAGATTGCGGGATGAACAGGATACCTTCATAAGTAATTGGTAGAAAGAAGCCACGGACCGATGAAAATAAAAGACCAAAAGGAAAGCCTTTGCCCCGCAGTGGTATAGTACAAGCTTTAAGTAAATAAAATAAAGATACACATGCAAGTACTTGTTTTCTCCAGTGAAAGAGATTTTCATTTTTTTTTTAACTTTTCCTATACTTAGTCGGTTTTTACAACACTAATGACTAATCTAGGGTAGTGACGCCATGTAATCCTACTCCGACGTCACATGAAAAACAAATATCGAAGCTATTTTAAAATTTAAAAAATCATTCCATAACGACATGAAACATAATACACGAACAATAACACATTCTAGATTCAAATATTGACAGTGCCAACATAACGAAGTTCAGATTTAATTAAATGCAAATGCTGATAGCTTCAAATATTAAAATGTTAAAGCCGCAAAGCTTTTGTAACTGCAGAGAGCTATCCATATGTGTAGTAAGTTTGGTTGGCATCCATTATGCCGACTGAATAATATATTAGATTGCTTTTAGTTTATTCAAGAGCATCAACAAACAAAAGTCACTGGCTTTATGATGTTCGTTATGTTTTCAGTCTTTCTTGTTAAGTTTTAAACAACCAATAGTGTTTGCTGCAATGAATTTATATGAATTCTGAATATTTACTTTGTTTTAACTATTTATTTTATAATACACACCACGCTATTTCATCCTTCATTTGAAAGGTTCAATTCATCCAAGGTAATAAGAAAGTACCTAAAGAAGGAAGCTATTTTGTATGTTTTGTTACGCTCAAATAACCTGTACCGTAGTTGAAACACAAAAATATTATCATATTCGAATATTATGTCTACTAGGTATAGGCTTCAGCTTGGATTTCTTCTAAATGCACATATTTGCAAAGTCGAGGATGCAACAAACATGTAAGTTTATATTGACAACTGGAAAAACCTAGTGGTTTTAGTGGATTTGAGTCATGTTGATCTAGGACTTTTTCTATTTACAATCCATACTAATATTATAATGATCTAGGAATTTTTCTATTTACAATCCTAATATTATAAATGAGAAAATAATGCTGCCTGTTACTCTTTCACGCCTAAGCGGCTGAAAGGATTTTGATGAAATTTGGTATGGTGATAGGATGATAACCTAGAAATGGTCATAGGCTATAAATAATCACGCCATCGTTCTTAGGGGGTAGGCAGAAGAAAAACTAAATTAAATTAACTTAAAACTTATGCAGACGAAGTCGCGGGTAAAAGCTAGTATGATTATATTTGCAAAAAAGTAACGACATGTGTATAAGTATGTTTAGCCCGTAGTACAAGCTCAGCGTTTCGGACTACTTAGATAGCGTTATGAAAATATTCAAATCCATCGATACAAGCTTACAACACGTGATCTATAAATAATCCTTCCTTCCTGCTCCATATCTTTACTAGACCGTGGCGTGTGGATATCCTCGTCCACGCGCGAATGCCTACGCTCGCCTTCGTTCATAAAGCGTCGTGTTACCTCCCATGGGTATCGATTGACACCTGCCAGTGTCCGGTGACGAGGTATTTCTGTATTTTGCAATGTTGTTTAAGTAGGTAGTTATAAAGGCTCGAAAGATGATTCAAATTTGGAGGCGTTAAAAACGTATTCCTGATTAAGTAATCGGTTTAAAATATTTTTGTATTATTTTATTTCAAGTAATTTATTTCACCCGCGTAAATATAAGATAATGACTTAATAAATAATAATGATTAAAGCATATTCTTTATATTACAATGATATTTCCTAATATTCTTCATACATTTACACAACGAGAGGCCTATGTCCAGCAGTAGACCACGATGGGCTATTTAAATTGATTCATATAACGTAATCTAAATCAATAAGCATAACTAAAATTACAAGAGCAATGCAAGCATTTACGTTTAAAAAAAACATTTACATGCAGCAGGAACCAAACTTACGAATGCGTAGCGGTCATAAAAGACTATGAATAAAAATAAATATGTAACTATAACGTACCTAATAGACGCCATCGCTTCGTAATGAATGATAATAGATTATAAAGAATTATATAGAAAAAAATAAAGAATAAAGAAATAATAAAAATAATAGAATAATTATAAAGAATTTTCGGTGCCACCAATACAACTGTCAGGGTGTCGTATGAATTAAAAAAGATAGGTAAGCTTGACATGAAACCTTGACCAATAATTATGGCTGTCATGGTATGGCCATGTTTCTCTTCATAACTAGTCTATATTAAAACGTTAATTGGCTTTTATAATATACAAAATTACAAGAAAACAGAATCATTTATGTAAGTATTTCAATATTGAGCTTTTTGAAATAATATCCACTGAATTATCCCTTGCCAAAAGGTCAAAGTTCAGAGGGCTAAAGTAAATTTAATAAAAAAGGTTTGTAATCAAGCTTCGCAATTCGCGTGTAGGTGTATATTTCAATTTTGTGGACAGTCCCAGCTTTTACATGTTGGTTTTATAAAACGTAGGATTATTTTAATTAAAACAACTGAATCGCCTGCGGAATATCACCGTTGGTGCAGTGCGGATGAATCTTGTTGCTAGTAATATTTTCGCAGGCGCTTGGTAACACGAACTTACAGCTATTTGAATTTTATATGAAGAATATTACATGAAATCGTGCTATAATATGGCTTTTGATATCAAAACAAGATTTCTACTTTACATATGATGTTTAGGTTATCACAAGTTATTGATTGGCATTTAATTACTTTCTCTTTATCTAAGTATTTTTTTAAGAAAGGAAATACTTAGCTGTTTATTAATTCCGTATAAAAGCAAAGTAAAGCAATCTAAAATGTTTTCCTTCACAACAAGACAAAACAATCTTGAGACCGTAATCAAGCCTGATTATAGAGCCTAATGCGCTCAGAAATAGAGTCTGATAATGGCAGCTATAAAATATGTAATAATTCCTATTTAAAGGGCAGTAGAACTGGGGTATACCCTTCGATCGATTGCGCGTGAAAGTTTTATTTGATGACGAGTGCATCGTAGAACTATATTACTAATATGTTTTATATATTAAAGCTTTCTTGAAACAAATATCATAGAAAGGTCACCATGAAAATGAAGGGTTCTTTGACCGTACAAACATTTGGCTGACTATGCGGTTTAATGTAGGTATTTGTGTCAAGTTTCCTACGTTAGCCAGAGAGTTATTAACTTATTAATTTGCTGCCTTAACGACATCCTTACAAAGATACAGACCGGTGACATCTATTCTATGTCCATCACCACCGAAGGTTTGATTTTATTGATTGATTCATTTATTCACTCATTGATTGATTGAAGACCCATTGTTTATCAAAAAGCAATGTTTTGACTAATACTCGTAGGAATAGCAACTATACCCTTTCCACTATATTTAAGGACATTTGACAGGTTGACGTTAGTGACGTTCAGCAGTATCTCGAATGTAATGCCATTCGATTGTAAGCGATTTCGTGATTTTTCAAATTACTTTATTTTACACATTTGGATCCTTACATCAACTTACATTATCATTTTATTAAACTTCGGCCGTTCAGAGAATGCGTTCCTGACACGTCGCGATTGAACTGACGCAGTAACTTTGTAATGGCGTTGCAGTTACGATAAAAATATTTTTGCTGGTTGTTTATCGTTTTAACTATTGATGAGCATTAAAACAACATTATTATATCAATAATTAATGAATGTTATAATGTTGTGTCAAACTGAGTGTCAAATAACTTGGTAAACAATATTTTTCTAAATCTACACTGCGCTATTACAAGGTTATGTCAGCGCTTTATATTTGTAGTGCTGTGCCAACAATAACAGTGAATAATAGTATCGTAATCTGTTCTTATCGATACAGTTATACTTTATAAAATAATACGTTTTGTTTTTCTTTTCAAGAATTTGAAAATAATGGACTTTAGAATAACTTTTATTAAATATAAAAATAAAAGTACATTAAATACAAAGTAGCATTTTTATATTTAGGTTGAAAATGGTAACCCCAAATGGCGTTATGGGCCGCCATTTTGTGACGCTGAAACAGTCGTCTGTTGTCGTTTCGTGCGCATAGACCACGTTCTTCAAGTGTTTGCGATCTGTTGTTATTTGACTTTGATTGTGTCTTATATTGCGTTCTTTTTACTTTTGGTGCATAATAATGCCTAAACGTGGACAAACATTGAAAACTGGAGCCCGTGAGTTAATTATCAAGCTGCAAGATTACTTTGAGCGGGAGCGGCAAAATGGCGGACCCCTGGTTCCTGTCGAAAAAGTACAAGAACGCGTCTCTCAGGCGCTTGGAGTTAGCAAACGAACGATTACAAATATTAATAAAGAAAAGTTCGGCTCTACTGGCATGGAAGATAATATTTTACGTACTCCGAAGAAGAAACGTAGAACTAAACCCGTGACAGATATTGATACCTTTGACGCCGATGCAATCAGAAATCATATATATGGTTACTATTCCAGAAATGAATATCTCAACAGGATGAAGCTTTTGGCGTCGTTAAGAGAAGCTGGACTGTTTAGCGGGGGTAAAACTGCTTTAACGAAAATCTTAAAAGATATTGGTTTTTCGTATAAAAAAACAGACAAAAGAAAAATTTTATTAGAACGATACGACATCATTTTGAAACGGATAAGTTTCTTGAGAGAAGCAAAAAAAATTGATAACTGGGATAATGTCGTGTTCATTGACGAGACATGGCTAAACGCCAATCACACGGTTTCCCGTTCTTGGACGGATGATACACAAGCGTCGACGTCGAAAGTACCAATGGGTAAGGGGGCTCGTCTGATAATATGCCACGCAGGTACTGCAAAATACGGCTTTGTGGAGAACGCTTTACTGGCATTTCAATCAAAAACCACAAATGACTACCACGAGGAAATGAATGCCAGTACATTTAAAGAGTGGTTCCAGAACGTGCTTTTGCCCAGCCTACCAGAGCCTTCTGTAATATTGATGGATAATGCCTCCTATCACTCGTTTCAAATACAGAAACCACCTACCCAAGCTAATAAAAAAGAAGAAATGGTTGCTTGGTTACAAGCAAAAGGCATTGACGCAAATATGCAGATGCTAAAAGCAGAGCTAATTAAGTTAGTGAAAGAAAATAAAGCGGCAAATGTGCGATACGAAATCGATGAAATGGCTTTGGAGTACGGTCATCGCGTTCTAAGAATTCCACCGTATCATTGCCAATATAACGCGATTGAGCTAATCTGGGCTCAAATAAAAGGTTACGCCGCCCGCCACAATACTTCCCCGCCATTCAGCACGAAAAAGATGATGACCCTGTTAAAAGAAGCCTGCGGGAAAGTCACAAGAGATGACTGGGCAAAGGTTGTCGAAAAGACTAAAAACCTGATTATGGAACATTTTGACCGAGATATCAGGATTGATTCTGTAATTGATAATAATATAATTATACATGTAGGCGAAGATGATGATGAAGACACCACCTCCTCAAGCGAATCGGAGTCTGATTAATATTCTGTACGCACATTTAGTTCAATGTACTTTATTCCATAGAAATACAGATTGTAACTTTGTAAAAAATAATAAATAAAACAATTTTATTATATTAATATTCCCTTTTATTGTTTCCACGTAAAGAACTAAAATATAAATTTTAAATGATTCCGCCAATTTAAAACGGTCTAAATCTAATCATAAAAATAACGCGGCGGTTCATTTTGGAGTAACGGTAACGAACTCGGTATAATGTTGTGTCCATCACTAGTCGTGACTAACTGATAAGTGTCAGGAACGCATTCTCTGAACGGCCGGATAATACTGTTTCTTTCTTTATCTATGTTAAGAGAATTAGCCTATAGCTTAAAATGATAAAGTTATAGTTAGCTTAGGTATTATTTAAAATACATAATTTATCGTGACACACTCGCGGGTTATAGCTAATCTAAAATATCATATTACATTTTATAAACGTATTAAGAAGAGTTCCGGTTTATTCATAGCATTTATTTCTACCGATTATTTGTAATTTGTTTCATAATGGGGGTAATCGTTATGAGTGTCCATCACTAAGTAACCATGGTAACTGAAAAAAACATGGGTACGTCCATGAAATACAATATTATTTGTTTGAAAAATAAGCAGAAATATTACGAAACTTCATGGACGTGAACTGTCAAAAAGCTAAACTTACGTTGGAAGGGGTATAATTTACATTACAAAGTCTTACATACATGAACTTAAAGTACATTTTTATTGTAGTTATGGCCCTTATTACATACCTAGACAAATATTTTCTCGTTTCAAAAAGACCACCTATGGTAAATGATAATTTCAACTATTTATTACAACTTTAATTGTAGAAAACGAGTCAGTATTTTATAATTGCTGAAGTTAGAAGTAAGTTACTGAGACGCCCGTCATGCAGTACCATTAATTTGAAAGGAAAAACATTTCTAAACTACTAACGATGACGTCTAGAAACGTTTGACGACTAACATTTAACTGCTGATGTATTATTTGTTTGAAAGTGGAAATCTTAGCACATTTTCTATACTGTCTATGCGAGTTGAGAGCGTAAGGGAATTAATTACTTACTACTAATTGTAGGAGACTTATTTAGTTAAGAATAATAAACCTCACACATTCACACATCGCCACCTAGTCCCAAACTAAGCAGAGCTTGTACTATGGGCACTAGACAACGGATAAACATACTTAAATACTTTTTTTTAATACATACTTAATATACATAGAAAACACCCAGACCAATGCAAACAATCAAGTTCATGCACACAAAGAATTGCATTGAGCGGGAATCGAACCCGAGACCTCTGTGTAGCAGTCACGTTAAATAACCTACGGCACAGAGGTCGTCATATAAATAAACATTATTCACAGTGCCAAGGTTTGACCACAGCGCCGACAGCTCCAATACTTGAAGTAGGATCGACGGCTTCTTTAAAGTAAAGCTTTAAAGCAACGACCACCATTTACAATTGTTCATTTTTTTTTTTTCATTTTTTATAAGGCTCAAAGTTCTTATAAAGTTAATTTTACATGTTTTCCTTAACAGAGCACTATCAGACATAATTATAATGAAATCTCAATATGAAACATAAAATATCAGTATTTAAAGTGTATCTAGTGGTCTACTACCGTCGCAGGTTATCTGTCGGGAAAGCTGCATAATTGGGTCATATCTAGGTCGTGTAGACTGAAAGCCCTGGGATTTATTGCCTTACATATGTGCTCGTTCGCGACTTTCATCCGGCTTTAACTGTGAGATTGTGAATTATACGTAAATATTACTTTTAATACTCTACCTGAGACAATTTCGGAAGTTTATAGCGATCGTGTCGGCAAATTACATCTACTTAATCGTGTGACATTTTATGTTTATGTCGTTTTGCATTTTAAATGTAGGTTTTTATTGCTAAACGAGCTTTTTACGTGTTGGATTTACTTTTTTTAATATGCATGCCGTATAATGTACTTAGAAAGTATCAAAAAAATCTCAGTGGGAAACAAATCACGATGGTAACATTTATAGAACATCAGAGGCTACTTAGTAGAGGTAAATAATTTAACAGTCCGGTCCAGCATGCAACATTAAAAAAGGTAAAGGAAACAGATTAGTTTCAAACCATCTTTTTACTTTTTTCGTGCTGCCACAGAGATAACGTCTACTTAACTACTTAGTAGCAAATATAACAAAACTAAAATAGTTGGTCTTGCAGAAATGGTGCATTACTAAAATAGATCGCCGTTGATTGGGCAGTGGATCCGCAATGGCATTCGCAATGAAAAGACGAAGTGAACTGTCTTCTTATGGTCATTATACCAGCCCATTAATGTCCCACTGAAGGGACGGACCTCCTCCCGTTAATGGAGGGATACTTGGCCTACTAATACCACGCTGGCCAGACGGATTGGTATAGGGTTTAATTTTAAGTTTTCCTTCTTTTTATTTCGTAAAGATAATATTAACGGATAGTCCCTTAGTCGGTTCCTACGACACCCATGGGATGAGATGGCGTAGTGACTTATTGTATTCTTACTCCGTCACCACACGGGGATCTTCTTAATGGTAATTTAAAAAAAAAAAATTAACAACGAAAGCACATATTAAAGGCAGTCATTATGTAAAAAGAGGAGCCTAAATAAAGAAATACGTATAGAAAATCAAACAAATATTTTTATAAGTATTTCTAATCACCATCTTGTTTGTATTCTCACGGTGTAAATTTTGATTTACCCCACTTAACTATAGATACTTGACTACAATGATTTAACCTTTAAAATTACCATTTCTATTGCAAATACATAACTCAGTTTGGACGTGTTTTGTTTCTTAATACAGGGTCATTGTAAATAGGTGTGGTGATTACGTCATTTCTAACTCAAAGAAGTTCCTAAGAGTATTTTGAAACCAAACTTCACATAATAGCTCAATACAATAAGAGGAGGAGCAATCATAAAAGTCATATAAAATACCTAGTAATTTATGAGTTTTTGTCTAACTAATTTTTGTGTCTATAAAACGACAGACATGGCATTTGGGGACCATGGGAATTTGAATATGATAGCACTTGAACCACAGCATTTATCACAGTGGAAATCTTTGTTAAATCAGCATCATATTAATTATAGCAACTAATAAGAAGCTAGTAAGCCGCACGTAAAAATAAATAATTAATTCATAATATTCAACTCTATGTCCAGCAGTGGACTACAATAGGCTAGTTGATTGATTGATTGATTCAACTAAAAGTACAATTTGTCGCCATATCTTACTACTCTTCTAACTCTACTTTACCTTCCATATTTCAACCCAGAACAACTCTTAAACCAAAACTTCTAAAAGCAGAACTCTTGAAAATCAATTAGAAAGTACTTAGTTTAACATAACCATTACTCATATATTCATTAAAGTTAATCCTTTAAGACGCTTGCTTGTTGACCAACTTATCCGACCAGATATAGATCGCATCTGAAAATAGCCTCAATGCTTCTGAGCCGGTTTATAATGAAGCGGACTTGGCGCTAGATCTTCGTGCATCATTGACGTCAAATACTTCCTGGAAATATGCTTGTAGTCTAGATTTAGTAAAAGTTTATATACGATAGAGCTTTTGGCAAATAAACACTCTTTTTGAAGTGTATTGTAAATATTATTTTTGTAATAAAAGTACGAAGAGGATAGAAAGATATTGTGTATGCAGCGTATAACTGAATAAAGCTGAAGTTCAGAGCTATGTAAAATTGACTAATTTTGAGTAACGGCGCTTGTACACGCTAAGAAAACTTGCCGTGTCTACGCCAGACAAGACAAATCTTCGTGTAGACGTCAAGAATTTTGTCTTTTTCGTACACGAAAACTTTTCTTGTCTTCCGCAGACAAGACAATTCGGAACGTGTACACGCCAAGATTTTTTGCGTACAGTCGTCAGACGGGCGTAGGGCGCGCAAGTAATAACAAGTGTGATAATAATCAGTGTGAGTTTCCTTTAGTAAAAATGTTAACTAGAAAGCAAACAAGTATGATACCCTACTACACCGCTCCCCGCCGCTCCGCAACAACGTTCGCCGTGTCTTGTCTTGCGCAGACAAGAAAATTTTCTTATGCATCGCCGGCGCTGTGTACACAGGTCGTGCTTAGAAACGACACGAATTCTTGCGTAGGCCCGGCGATTTTTCTTACCGTGTACAAGTGCCGTTACGAAACAATTTGGTTCTTCACTCTTTGTACTGCATGAACATGTTATTTTTGGAAATATAATGAAAAACATAGATCCAGGAGATTGCAAACAGATAATCAGGTCAGTAGGACAATAAAAATGGTGATGTTCGATAATGTCACTCAAAGTGCAACATTTGGAGGACAAACGTTACCACCACGTATTGTTCAATGGATATCTTTGCCTTTATTACGTTTTAAAATATTTTTAATATTCAATAGGTATCACACCATCGAATGTAATGATAGTGATCGATAGAGCGAAATATAACCCAGGAATTAAGGTAACGGGCAGTAGCCACAAACAGACCTTACTCCGACATTTTAGATTGCTGATCTGGCCTAATGCTTCTTCACACTACCTTTGAGGGACCAGGATATCGTAGGAAATGAGAAACGCATATCCCAGAAGACTGTTACTCAACTTAATGGTACGCCGCGTTAAATACGCAAAGAGTACCTATTCAGTTAACTGTCCAAAACTGAAACTTGAACTGAACATAATAGAAACGGTATAATACAAACAATAACCTAACAAAATCAATAACATTATTTACAAAGAACTAACAAAGATATAGAAACTGTTAAATTAGGCTTTCACACAACATTTCAGGGCTCATAAGAACAAATAAAATTACCATTGGCAGTAGAGCTGAGGGCAATATATGAAACAATAAAAAGTTGTTACGCAATAAAGAAACAACAGGTTGTTAGTGTTATAATGTAAATAAACATTGTTATAATATGCTGAACAACTGCCTTATGTAATCTTATGTTACGTTGAAGGCTAATCTTAGAATCTAGTATTACGAAATATGAAGCAAAATCGACAAAGAAATGCCTTCTTTGATTTAGGCAGGTGAAGCTTTGGACAAATGAAAAAGGAATTTGATAATAGTAATTTTATCCATGGGTCTATTTGCTACCACAGTCTAAATTTTCACACAGATTTTTTTTACAGCCGTCTTTACAAAATGAAGCTAATCACGAAAAATTAGGTTAATAGTGATCACTTTGCAAAAATGCTCTTGGGATCCTAGATTATACGGTTAGAAGAAAGCTATTGAATTTAGGTGCTTAAATGATAGATAGATAGATAATAAGTGGTAATACTTTATTGCACACCAACTTACATAAATACCTAATAATAATACTTCTTAAATGTACTGTTTTATGAAAAATGCCTATTGCACTTTTTTATTTGAGATCGATATGTGTGTGACAAGTTAAAACACAAACACTATAATTTCTACCTAACTCGGTAGCCGTAGTAATAGTACATTGTGTTAGTAAATTGATAGGTGTCGTGTCCTTGACTCTGACACACAAACAGTTTGTTGATCAATCATTACAGAATGTTAAGTAATACACAATTAGGTAATGGTGAGTAAGTGAGGCAATGTTTTGATGCCCTAAGGTTATTGAATTGAATTGATTGTTTTGTTCGAATCGTTTTGTATGATATTGGTAGTAGTAATTGAAAGTAATAGCTAAATTGAATATTATGAAATAACATTTTTTTAATGTCCTATTGCAGGGATAGGGTTATAAAAAGAGACAAAGGGAAACTAATACGTTTGTCATGCATTGGTGCAGTGTCTAGGTCAAGTTTTAATGGGTTTTTTTTCTGTTTTTGTTTTTTTTATAAAAAACATTGTGATACATAAATTTATCAGCTAAACTGTATAACAGTTTGTCGGCAATATTTTTCTATAATACGAGTATAATATGTGAGAATATAAGACATAATTTTGTTTGTGTATAACTATAGGTATACCTGTACTTTAAGATTAGTAACGAAACACCACGATCACCAAATACCCACACGAAACAAAAAAAAAACTAATCCAAAACAATGGGAGAACGCCTTCGTGCACTTTTTGTTCCCAGTCTGGTGTGCCGCCTACTTAAACTTTAGTTCGAAAACACTCTACAGAACTTAGTTATATGATTAGATACTTGAGCAAAACCCATTTTTAAACTAGAACGAAGCTAGGCGTAGTTTTGAATTGCGGTGATACGAATTACATTGCACTATTTTCTTTCGTAAGCTAAAGTCCATTTTTTTTTGTTGAAAGAATGAAAATAAAAGAACCGTTAAATGGTATTGTATTTGTAGTAAAAATACGACGGCTGTAGTTTGTTAATGGTTCATTTTTAAACAAAAGAAATGAAAATGCATTTACCATTTCGTAATTATAATACAAAGCCATTTTCATTATTATTTTTACAAAAGTAAGTAGAAATGAGAAAATTGACATTCAACAAAAAGTGTTTGTCGCTACTAACGGCTCACTTTTTATCTATACTAATATTATAAACAGGTAAAATTTGTGTGTTTGTGAGTTTGTGACGTTGTAGGGGGTAATCTCTGGATCTACTGCACCTTTCTTAAAAATTCTCTGTGTTGAATAGTCCATTTATCGGGGAGTGTCATAGGCTATATAGTATCACGCGATGACTAGTAGGAGTGGAGCAGTAATGAAATATACTTAAAAAGGGACGCGTTTTTTTCGCCGCCCAACGAAGTGGACACGGGTCAGCTAGTTTTTAATATTTATACTTATTAGACACTAAGTAAACATGGGGTTTCGCTTGTTTTAGAGCCTTCAAAAGATATCATTTTTCATCTTCAAAAGATGCCATTTGTTATCTTTGCAAGATAACAAATGGCATATCCCTAGGCTTCCAGAGAAAGTGGCGTAATTTTATATTACAAATACTTACGCTTAAAAATAATATACGATCTAACGTTTTTTTTTAAATAAGTATAAATTTTCTAGATGTTAAATATTTTAAATTACCAAAACTATTTCAAATTTAATATAAAATCATATTTGACTCGCCGCTTTCAACTAAAAGCTCGTCAAATTAAAACCCATTGTCCCACAAACAGGCTCCGATCTGCCTCACAAAAGCTCTCTAAAGGATTAAAAAGAATGCTAGATTTTATTATTACCTTTTTTGTGTTGAAAATTAATGGTAGGGAGTACCAAAGCTAACGTGGCAAACAATACTGGATGAGATGAAAAGAATAATTTTAATTGCACCACAGAATCCAATTAGTAAATGCTTTATTTTTAAAACGTGGTTCACTTTGATAGGAACTGCTTTATTAAGAAATAATTACTCTATTAAGTTTTATATTAAAGATAGGAGAGAAACTAAGATTTATTGTTTATAAGGCAACGTTATAATACCATCTATGTCCCATTGCAGGTACAGGTCTGCTTATAGTATAGCGGCACAAGATTAACAGATACCGCGCTAGCCAGATAAGTTGATATAGAGTTTTGTATCAAGTTTTCCTTCTTTTTGGACTTAGAGTAGCCGTATTTAAAGTATTCAAAATATATTATGATTTATAATTTTTTGGATTTATTTAAAATATTTCTTCTAAATGGCATTAAAATTACATTTATTTGTAATTATTTGTTACACCAACACCCTACCGGACTTAATTCACAAGTTGCAGACCACTTTCGTCCTAGCGGCCCATCGTGGTCCCGTCATAAGAACCGGTTACAAATCTTGTTTCAATGCATTTCTCTTGGCCCGTCCGCCTACGTCGACTTAAAGCCTTTGATGCCCGTGACTTTGAAGCTTCTTACTAAATACAATATGAGATATAAAATGTGTTTGATTGCTCATTTCTTGTGGTTTTTAGTGTGGAAATATTAACTACTGTAAACGATTTATTTAATTTAACACCGTTTTATTGTAAACTCTGTTTTTTATTGTTGTTAAGTTACATCTAAGAATAACATACGAGTAACTTACTACTAACTTACTGTTTGTGCTTCTGAGCCCACGAAGTGGTAGAATGATATCCCAGTGCAACTGATTGTTTATCGACAAATGATTCTTCTTAGCCTTTATATCCTTTTTATTAGATTTTTAATCGTAAGTAAGTATGTAAAAGTTTCCACAAAATAATAACTATTCCTTTAGTTAGGAGGTCTTTTAAACAATAAAATTAAACCGTAACTCTGAGCGATAACCAAAAAAGTAAAATATTTATTTCCATCATTACATTCTAATAAGGTATTTATCTTTATTCTTTTTTTACGTGGTAACGAACCATTCTTCACCTCTATGGTAATGTACTCTACTACCTTTTATGTTTCAAAAAAGTACAAGTAGTAAACTGAGTCAGATAAAGCCATTTAATTAAATTAAAAGTAAATAGTGCGGGTAGGTTCTTGACAAGGTGGACCGACCGGTAAAAGCCCAACCGATGGATGAAGGAGGCACATGACAGAGGAGATAGAGATGGAAACGTTTAGGGATCCTTATGCCCAGCAGTGGACGTCTTTAGGCGGAGAAGAAATAGTCAACTTACAAAGCAGACTAAAGATAATTTATTTAACAGATTTATTTGTAATACGAGGCGAAAAACTGTTGTTAGTAACAAGTGTATTACTAACAACAGTTTTTCGCCTCGTATTACAAATAAATCCTAGACAATACCCACACTACATTCATAATGAGACAAATTGATATTTACAGCCACTTTACTAAGTAAACTAGAGATATAAAATTACTTTATTATTCAACGTTATTAGGTCCTAGCTGAGTCATTGGCTCGTTCAAGACCTGTCTACCCACGCAACTGGATCCGTGAAGATGGTCATATTTGTTTTGTACCTGTTTTGTTTGCCTTTTTGAGATAGCGGAAATAGTAAACGAAATACTAGATGTTTTGCTTTCTAGTTTAGTTTCTTTGGTAAATAATTTGCATAGGCGATAGACAGCAGGTAACGAAGGCACTTGATTATAACCGCACGAAACGAAGCATGAAAAGTTTTCGGGTGGTATTTCCCCGGTTGATCGTGTCGAAAACTACGATTTGGTCGACTCATCGGTGATGAGGGTAATTGTTGGATTTTCTAATTAAACTGGTTAAACTAGTAAGTACCTAATTCTTATTACTTGAGAACATTTTTATGATTACGACCTCACTAACAGATGGCGGTGTACGGAAAATAAATATGCTGATATTATCTTAATTCATGTCACTCCGATGATGTCATACATTACAATATAGACATTAAAGAGTTTTAAGTCCTGCCGTTAACATATTTTGGTTGATATGATAATGGTAATAAAACCATAATACACTTTTTTAGGTCTCAAAACAGCAAAGACTATCTTTACGAATAAGAAAAAAACCTGCCAAAATTCGTCTAATCCGATCCCAAGCTCTGATTCCTTCTATGAATAACTAATCCTATCTCTGTAGTAGCCTGAAGTTTATAAAAAAATAAACACCTACCGTCAAAATTCCATTGTACTTTTTTATGTCCGCAGTTAGGCCTTTCAATCAACAATATAGCCCACATAAAATGTAACAGGGACACGATGAGTGACGAAGCGACACGAGCCGGGGTAGCCCATAAGGCCGGCGCACATTCGGCAGAGATTTTTCGCTGCAACCTATTATCGACATTGATTTATTGCAATAATATTCATAATCAAATTACAAGTAGTTGTAACTTTTAAACTATCGAGTTAAATAAAAATCTATACTAATATTATAAAGAGGTAAAGTTTGCGTGATTGTTTGTTTGTGACGTTGTAGGGGGTAATCTCTGGATCTAATGAAACGATTTTAAAAATTCTTTCCGTGTTAAATAGTCCATTTATCGGGGAGTGTCATAGGCTATATAGTATCACGCTATGACTAATGAGCTAAACGCTATGAATGACTAAAATAGTGGAGCATGTTTAAAAAAGCGACGCGTTTTTGTCGCCGCCCAACGAAGTGGGCACGGGTCAGCTAGTATTAAAGTCAGCTAGTATTATTATAAAGGTCGCAAGCTAACCCCTGACTGGTGGGTCTTGGACAGCTTGCAACCACGGCCAGTGCAACCTGTGCCGAAACATCAAGCAAAAATAAAGGTAATTAGCATGCCGAGTTAATCTCCCGTTTATATAATATTTAATAACATGTAGTCGCTTCGATGCTTCAAGATCTTTGACGCATAAACGTTATTTAGTTTTGTATATTATTTTAATGGGAACAATGTTGATAATAGTTTGACAGTAAAAAGCTCTACGCTCCGCCTTATGTGCTCCAGTCCTTAAACAGAAAGAGCTCGATGTACGCTCTCCCATTTCGTTCCAAATTAACTGGGACGAGTGGTGACTATAAAATGAAATAGTTTCGTGTCTCTTGTTAATTAAAGCATAACAGACGTGTCTGTGAATAGCTTTTAACATTGAGATCTTCCTTCTTAATGGTAAAAGCTTTGTGTATTGTCGCATTGGTTTAATGTTTATACCAATACTGAGCAATGAGTTTGTGGGTTTATAGGAAATATTAGCTGCCGTAAATAACCTACAGTCATAAAAACTGTTTAGTTATGGAATTACTGAAAAAGGGATAGTAGATAAATAACCGTATGAGCTCTTTCAATTTAGCCGTTTCGTGGCGAGACGAACGTTGGTTTTGCCATTCGCAAAAAAAAACACGGCAGCCGTACGACACGAAACGGCTTAATTGCAAGAGCAGTAAGAGATATTTGTGCAATATACAAATAAATTATCTTAATGAAAATCTTAACACGGTTTGTCTTCTTTTACATCCGCGTGTTCCTACTCCATTACATATACAATGTCAGTCGGTCAGCTCTTCTAGTTCCAATATCTATGGAGGGCATTAAACAATTACTTACTTCTATCACAATGCTGTAAAATCGTCCTAAATGGTTTTTTTTAATGTACTGTACTATTAAGTGATGTTAATATAATCTTAGGTACGGGAAAAACTCAATAGATAAATACTTACAACAAATACTGAGATTTACGTAATGTTAAAACAAACAATATGCGGGTGAATCTCCGTACAAGTGTTGGTAGAACATTATGAGATAGCTATCTATAGCACATTCAAGTTTAAATTTAATTACTTTCTGTAAATACAATCTTTATGTAACCAGATATGTACCCAGACACCTTATCACTTTTCAGGCTCGTCGGCTCGAATATAGACTATAATATTAATGCGATAGGGTTCAAGTGTGTTTGTCTGCATCGTTTAATCTTGCACCTCGCTAATGCAATACGTTTATTATATTTTTTCAGTTATCATTGTATCTTCGTTATTTGCTTTTTACTCGGCTGTCATCATATGATACTTTTCTTTAGAGATAACGAGAGTTATATTGCTAGTCAAATCAAAATACGAATAGAATAGCAACACGCTCTGAAGTCTGAAGCAGGCAGGTGCCTGGCAGTTTTGATGAAGACAGAAGACACTATGTCATACGCTTTGTATATCATACTTAATAAATGTCTACAAGAGTCTGTCTTTCCACCTGTGTCGAAACAGGCATTCATAACACCTATTTACAAAAACGGAGATAAAAATAACGTCCAGAATTATCGACCTATATCGATTTTGTCCACTTTGTCAAAACTTTTTGAAAGACTCGTCCATGACGCAGTCTATCCTCATCTGCACCAACTTATTTTACCTGAACAACATAGCTTTGTTAAACGGCGTTCAGCTTGCACCAATCTTATGAGCTTTGTCGGGTTTTTATTTGCAAATATGGACAAGCAAGTGCAGGTAGACGCTGTGTACACCGATTTTCAAAAGCATTTCATAAAGTGGTCGCTTTCAACGGAATACGAGGAAATCTACTTCGTTGGTTTATGTCGTATATTTTTAATAGAACACAGAGAGTTGCCATTAATGGTTACTGTTCTGACTCCATCGTTGCTAGTTCGGGGGTCCCACAGGGATCAATATTGGGTCCATTACTATTCATAATCTTTATCAATGATATTAAACAATGTTTCATGCACTCTAATTTCTTAATGTACGCCGACGATATAAAAAATAAGGCATGAAAAAATATTCAAGACTGTCAATTTCTTCAACAGGATCTCTCTAGGTTGCATAATTACTGTATCCAAAACAAACTTTTTCTCAGTCTTCCTAAATGCCACACTATTTCCTTCACAAAGAATGTAAAAAAACTAAACTTTTCATACTCCATCAATAATGTTGCATTAAAAAAAGAAAATTTGGTTCGTTATTTGGGGGTATTATTAGATTCTTCTCTTCACTTTGACATACATATTAATCATATAATAAACAAAGCCTATCGCATGTACGGCTTTGTCTTAAGATCCTCCCGTGACTTTGTGCGACCCTCCACACTTTTGATGCTGTACAAAACATTGATAAGGTCCCAATTAGAATATGCAATACCCATATGGAATCCTATGTACATTAAATATTCTTATAGTTTGGAATTAGTGCAGAAAAAATTCTTACGTACAACCCACTACAAATGTACGCGATCTAGACTACATTATTTTGAGTTGTTAAATCATTATAACCTTCTAAGTTTAGAATCTAGAAGGCTACTTCTTGACGCCATGATGCTACATGGACTATGTAACAATAGATTTGACTGCTCAGCCATCACAAATGAAATATGTTACACCGTTCCCAGGACTGTCCATCGGCGAAGAGTACGTCATTATCAACTTTTCCACACAACATCAAGTAGGACTAATGCTGGTGTCCGTGTACCACTTCGGCGCCTTGTAGATACGTACAACAAATATTTCAATGACATAGACATCTTTGCCTTATCTAACAATCAATTCAAAAGTCGTGCCATTGAACTACTATCCGCTTTGCCACCTTAAATATTTAGTTTTAAGTATCTGATTGTAATTATGAATATTTTCTTAGTAGTGCTACAACTAGGCATAAGTATATATTGTAATGTCTATCATCTTTAGATGCATATGTAACAATGTCTTGACCTTTTTCCTTTCTTTATACAAACTAATTTGATTTTGTTAATCCGTGAACATTGGTGTGGGTTATGTGTTTATTACTCTAAATAACAATGTATATTTATTAGTTAAGACTCTAACATGTAACCGTTTTTTGTTCCAAATAAAGAAAAAAAAAATAAAAAAAACATATAATATTTCTTTATGAAACCAAGACTTGTAAGCAAACATCACCAAGATGATATCTACGGCACAAAAACTAGAAATATGAACGAAGTATTTTATAGACTCTGAAAATTATAGAAAACTATTAGATGAGTGCATAGAACCTTTCCTTAAATATAAATATGATAGGTAGTACAATATTATAACTCAATCCATAACATTACTAAATAAATTGCAGAGATATCTATTTTTGAAATTGTAAAAACCGGCCTCATAAACAAGTAATTACAGTGGCGCCAAATCAATAATTTGAAAAAAGATTTAATTACATCAAATCATTCACAAACAAAGATGTCAATCATAAATCGCTAAATCCATGACGTAAGACGGCTGACCTTGGAAAATTTTTATCTTTATGGTAGGCGCAAAACAAATGTCAAGACTCTTAAAAGTTAATGCGGGTGGTTACTGGTTAGTAAGAATTATTATTCTTAAGTCGTTTGCGGTTGTAGGTTTAGGTCGGTAAGAGGAATAACTTAGTGAAACTCAATTTACTTAAAAACATCACTATTTGTTGTAAATATAATATACAAGGAAATAAGGGTATTTTTGTCTTCAATCATTTCATTTATAATTTTCTTTAGGTTTTTTTTTTTGTATTCCCCAGCTAGTTAAAACTAAAACCACTAGCTGGGGGAGTTTATTGCGAAACTTTGCGCTAGGTTAGTGCCTGTTTATTTCTACTCGCTTTATTTACGATTACGGTGATGAATTAAGAAAATTAAGAATAGCTGATAAGATGCTGGTGTCAAAAGGCTCAACGAGTTCACCAACTACATATATTATTATATTTACGCAATGTCACTTTTTCGCTCTGCTTCTGCTAAGAGGTGGTAAACATTTTATAGCAATTCTAATTTCACCGTAACGTCTAGGATTCATTCTCTTATGTTCTAAGAGATATAATAACAAGGCTAAGCTGTTTATATAAACCCCTAGTAAAGAATAGATTTATTTTTTAAACAGTTACCTCTCGTGAATCTACTTGGCTAAATCTTTCAACATATCTATGCAATATTACAGCTCGAATAGTGAGTACCTACTTGCCGCAGTACTCTAATGAACGTGCGAAAGTGAAAATGAAATGTTCTTACATTCATATATGAAAAGGAGGTTCAAAGCGGCGTTTTGGCAAAAAAAATGACTGTTTAAAAGAAATGAGATTCTATATGAAACACGTAGCTCCTAAAATATCGTAAATTACTGTTAACATTTGCCATTTCTCCGTACACAAAATTCAAGCGTCTTTTTATTTTTTAAATGCCGTAACATAATGTTTCATACAAAGATTTTCGGGTTCACACTTCACAGTGTAGCGAGTGTAGTTCCGTCGTATTCGGGTGTGTACACATAGTTAAGACACGCCCTGTAAAGCGCCGTTTAACATGACCTACATAAATCACACGTATTTGTTACGATGTTATATACTTTTTATGTACTGAATGTCGTTACTTAAAGCTTTAGGGATCTGTAAAGGTGTTTCTTATATTCAACTGGACAGACATTCCTTTTACAAGGCTTAGGTTTGGTGCGCAAGGAAGCAATATCCAGGCACTCACGACCATTCTGCCAGTATGTCCCAATAAAGGTCCACCACTGTGCCCAAATCTTCCTTATGTATTTTTAATTAATGTCTTGAGCCCGATATCTTGCCAAGCCCGTTATGCTAGGTTTGGTGATCCCAACTCAAGATCCTTTCTGCCATTGGAGTCATGGGTTTAAATCTATACTAATATTATAAAGAGGTAAAGTTTGTGTGTTTGTTTGTTTGTGTGTTTGTGACGTTGTAGGGGGTAATCTCTGGATCTACTGAACCGATTTTAAAAATTCTTTCTGTGTTTGATAGTCCATTTATCGGGGAGTGTCATAGGCTATATAGTATCACGCTATGACTTATAGGAGTGGAGCATTTGTTTAAAAAAGAGACGCGTTTATTTCGCCGCCCAACGAAGTGGGCACGGGTCAGCTAGTTACTAATAAATAGAGATTCTTTTTCACTCGATTATTTTAATCAAGTTACGCGAATGACCTCAGAGATCCAACTGCAATTTTGACTTTGCTTATACTTTAAAAGGTAAAGTAAAGTGCCGATTACACTAGACTACATATAGTCAACTACATCATGTAGGAGACTACATGTAGTCTAGTGTAATCACATGTAGGACACTGTAAACAGAACGTCCTAACACTAAAAAGTTAGGACGTCCTTATGTAGGAGACTACATGTAGTCTAGTGTAATCGGCGCTTTACTAAAGCTTCTCAGATATCTGCGTACGCCACTATATCACATTATATAGAACAATATAACTGCACATATAGCACAAATGTAACCTTGACCCATTCTGTCATTTTAATGCACGTTAGTACATACTAGACACGCAAACTCCACAGTAATTATAATTACAGTTCGCGTTATAATGAATAGTATTAACACACTCACCATTTAAAGGCTAATGGACACTGTCACTCTTTGTTAAACAAAGTCGTAAGTACACATATTATACGTGTATCTACAAAAGGCTTTATGTATGAATATCCTTACGTTCGCGGCAAGTATTTTATATAAAGTAACTCTTGCCTGTCTTAGTGTCTATTTATCTTTCTATATTGCGACGGAGTACACTGTGTTAATATGACATGTATTTATTCTTCTTGTACAACTGCATAAAGAGTAAGTCCACTCTTTGTCTCTCAACCCATGCTCTAAGTGTCTTAAAAGTCGATTAAGACAAAATTTGCAAATCTCCAAAAAAAAAGGGAACTTCTCCCAATACTCTTAAACCTTATACTAATGTGTCTACCAGCGCCAGCGTGGTATAGTAGATCAAGTTTGCTCCTGTCACTGAGATATATAAAGACAGAATAAGTCGTAGTTGAAACAAAGTGTATTTGCTATTTTAACACACTACAAGGGACTACGTTTAAAAGTTCTAATAAAATAAATGAATAAAAAAACTTCCTACGAGTTATCACATTGCAGGACGGTATTAGTTAAATTCTCAGGTAATTAAGAGTTTCAGGTAATCAAGACTC
The DNA here is from genome assembly GCA_905475405.1 of Schrankia costaestrigalis. Taxonomy (NCBI): domain Eukaryota; kingdom Metazoa; phylum Arthropoda; class Insecta; order Lepidoptera; family Erebidae; genus Schrankia; species Schrankia costaestrigalis. The sequence goes on from FR997850.1 coordinate 7,150,657, forward strand.
CGTGTGGGGACGGAGTAAGAATACAATATGTCACTACCCCATCTCATCCCATGGGTGTCGTAAAAACCGACTAAGAGACTATCCGTGAATATTATCTTTACGAAGTAAAAAGAAGGAAAACTTTAAATTAAACCATATACCAATCCGTCTGGCCAGCGTGGTATTAGTAGGCCAAGTATCCCTCCGCCCCGAATGGAGGCCCGTCCCTGCAGTGGGACATTAATAGGCTGTTATGATGATGAATTCGAGTTTCATTTTGCGTTCTTAATAAACATATAAAAGCATAACAAAAAATCAATAAATAAAAGAATAACGACGCAATTAAACTTACAAAGCAGTTAAATAACTCATTATAAAAAACCGCATAGTCAAACACCCATCAATCTATTAAAAACTAACATACAATAGAGAAACTTTCACTTTTTAATTTAAAAAACAAACAATTAATTTACTATAATAATAATAAAAACAAGTATTCAATCACGATCAGATATTAATCAAACAAAAGATAAGATATGACGGAGGAAACGTCATGTCTATGAATTGTTTGTAGTCTATGGCATACTGTCACTGTCACATGTCAGTTTGAAACATAACTGTTTGTAAGCCATACCTTTCCTTACAGTTAATTTATATAGACTTAATACATGTACGCTATGTTACCTATTATGGAGGTAATAGGTGGTATAGATACAAGAAAAGTGCTACAACGACACTCTGAGAATAATTCATTTGAGCTTTTTTTTTAGATTTCAATATTTATATAATAATAATAATAATAAATTTTTTTTTTATTCAGATAACTTGATCCATTTAACAAAACATAGACACTCAAACTTAATTAATTAACACAAAAAAGCAGCATACAATAAAATTTAAAAAATAATAAAATACAATACAATATACAAACACAAACACAAAAATATACTTGGCTACAGCAGATATCTAGATTTATAAACACAGAGCTCTTAGATGTTCGTGTGCAAATATATTTGATATTTTCTTGGATTTTCTTTTCTTCTTTCCAAAAAATAGACTTCCTCAGGTGTAATAATATTTGGCCATCTTACCTGCTTAAGCAAAAGACTTTTAGTAAAATCATTGATTTGAATTCAATGAAGAGCAATTATTATTTGTGTCATCCATAAATCAAGAGCTTGAGATTAAATATCCTTTGTGGTCTTTAATTCAATGCATGTAAACGTTTCGCAAATCAGGGTTTAACCAAGTAAAAGCGTTAAGCTTTATAAAAAAAAAAAATCCTGTGTAGTACCTACTTCGAAGACAAGGATAATAAGATGAAAAATCGATTCTTGGGGTTCCCCGCAATTACTAAGTTAGTATATGAACAGAATCTTTACAACCTCATCTAGTCAGATATGCATAATTTTATAGTCAATACAGGTTATCGAATCACTAGGAAAACGTAGCATAAACACTACACTATTGTCATGTGTGATAGATGAGTTCGTGAAATGGATATTAAGACAAGTGTTGTCTTAAATACATACATAAACTTACGCCCTATCCCGTCCGGGATAGGCAGAGACGACAAAACGCCTCGTGTTGTCTTAGCATTCATTTTAAATGTTTTCTTAAAAAGCTTTGAAAGTCCCCAATGTAGGTAATAGGTTACGGCTATTAGCAAAATTGAATAGTCGTCAAACTATATAACGAAAAAGGAAAGTGTCAGCAGAAATAATTACAACGGGGAAAATCTCCATTAACGGTAGGAACTAAATTCATCCGTTAAAGATCATTTACTTGTATCTGCCAATTAACTTTGATTACATAGGCAAAGGAATGTTCACAATGTTTCGCACGCCTATAGAAAGGAAAAAGTAATCTCGATTATGTGTACGGCTTATCGATTGTACGTAGTATATCAAACTACCTACAATACGATGACCAGTGAAGTGAGTCACGCTGCTTTACACCAAGTAAAGGCGAAAGTATGAAGCGAAAGTGTTTGTACATTTTTTTTAAAACAAGGCTACGAACATCAGACAATTAAGAAAAGGTCGAATTTCACTGACATTTTTAATATATAACAGAGTTTTGTATGTTGTCTTGTTTATGTAATGTATGGTTTAAATTTCTTTAAACACATATTTTGTTAACTTGATTGACAGCCTGTCACGAACATTCGAGTCTGAATGTGACGCCTGACGCTCCCTCTAATGGTTTAACAAAATTTTCAAATCAATTTTATAAATAACTTTGTTTTATATAAATATGGTTAGAGTATTCAAGTGTCAACGAAGATGGAATTATCTATCAGTGCTTTTAGATCGAAAATTTACCCGAAGAAAGCTTCTCGGATTACTTGAACATTTCTGTCTTAGGGGCCGTTCAAGTATTACGTAAGCACTATAGGGGGGTGGGGGGGTCTTTGTTTTGCTTATTTTGGATGACATGGGGGGTAGGGGAGTCCATATGATGATTACGTCATCGATAGTTATTTACTTTTTTACACGAATGGCAACCCTCACATTGTCTATGCTTGAAAACGAAACGCATTTTCGGGGATTCCCGCAAATATACACACACATACGTTTAGGCACTCGCTTTAGAATCGATTCGGGGAATTACCGCGCGCTGTTCACTTGTCTAAATTTCTTCTGTCAGTGTATTGTTTTGTTCGGATACTATAGCGAGTAGACGTATTGTAAGCCTAGCAAAGCAATTCAACATTTGTGTTACCGTTGATTCCATTAACCAAAGTTTAACGTTTAAATAAGATGTCGTTTCAAATAGACAAATCCAAGTTATACCAAAAATTGTTTGAAAGTTTTAAAAAATCTCATACAAGTACGAAAGTACAAAATGTACAAAAGTTAGTTAACGAAGTGTGGCAATCCAAGCAATCCAATGTCATCGAAAACTTAGAATCATGGATTCGGGTTTCATGTACTGAAGACTGTTAATTTGAATTTAATATGTGTACCAAAAATTTAAAATAAGTTTGTTATGTTCGTAAGATTATAATATTTTTGTCCCTTACTCTAATGTTGATTACTCCATCAGTAAAATCTCATCTTTTCTTATTTTTAAAATTATAATATAAAAAAAATACATTTTTAATTGAAAAATGGTTACGTAAGCATGGGGGGAGGGGGTAAAAGCTTTGCTTACTTTTGCTGACAAGGGGGATGGGGGGGTAAATAATTGTAATAAATCTGCTTACGTAATATTTGAACGGCCCCTTAACAATTTTCATAAATTAATTGCCATCTGCTTACTGGTATGCTTTAACACTAGGCTTATTAAGAGACAAAAGCGAATACACACACAACGTCGAGTAAGTAAAATAAGTTTAATATCTGTAATATTTTCATCTCAAATCAGAAGAGCAAATTTGAGCTATGAAGAACTTTGCTTACTAACAATCAAACTTTAGCGAGCTCACTTCAAACAAGGCACAATACAGTAAGAAAATATGTTTTTAACAACATTATAGATATTTTATAAAGAGAAGGGGCAAAAGTGAGCTGAAAGCTTAAACCATGGTTCGCAATAACAATATATCAAGTTTATATCTAATGGTCTAGACAGCTTCTTGATAATGAGAGATGGTGTTATTTTAGAGAAAGTAAAAGGTTAAACGTATACCATCAATTGTTCCTATATTGTACAGAGTAATTGCCATAATTATAACGTCACTTGGAAATTGAGTAATTTTTACTACGAAAAATATGTAATTATTTGTATTTATGGTGTAAAGCTTGATGGATTCTAAAAGTATGCTGTTTCGATGGAAACTCGCAGTCGAAATATACTTTAGAACTAGCCTGTAGTGACTTATTAAAGCCAATTTACCAAAGTCTTGTAAAGTCGCTGTCTAGTCAAATTATGATATGTATTACTTTCCTCATAACCAATGTCAGAACTTTACACTGTTATGAGAATTCGAATGTATTATTAAGTAACGTAGTTAAATATTTACTTGATATATATGCATTTTTTTTTAAAATCACCTTTATGTTAGTAAAGATCTTATATTTTTTGCATGTCCAAAACTAAATAAGCGTCGAAATCTATGTACACCAACAGTCCTCACAAACATGACTATTAACAGGATATCACATACAATACAGAAGCTACCTTTAGAAAATGTATACATAAACAGTTTCCTGGATAAAGAAAACCCGCTGAGTAGAAAGCCCCGGCAGTATGCAGTTTGCATGACAATGCAGTCACCTACAGATGTTGTACTCGGACTGCACTCTAGTTTACCACAGACCAAGTTTTGTTATTTCGATGACGTCATACCCAAATGGGGACAGCGGTTGTCACAGTATTTATTGTTGAAAAATATGTAAGTATATAGAGTATGTGTACATAATACCTAGACGGAATTTTTTGTTGTTTTTGTAAGTAAGTTCTTTTGTTCAAAATAAGAGTAAATTCGCACAACAGGAATCAAGGCAAAAAGAGATCTTAGATGAATGACTGACTATTACTATTTTTTTTTCGTTTTGCTTCTAATATTATTTTGGCTTATATTAACTTTAGGGATCGTATAAAATGTTTTTCTGTATGTTAATTTAGGACTATTTGTCATCCTGCTATTAGATACAGGTTGAGCAAACAGTTACAGAATCTTTATGTATTATTTATGTGTTTTAGTTTTCTGACAATTGTATTTAAGAGATTTTGAAAAGTGTTCGTGGTTGCACTTTTCGTGCTTAATTCATTTAAAACTATGTATTATTTATTCAGTAAGGACATCGAAAACTATCGAAAGCGACAAGATTTTTCTTGACAATATTTCTCTTACTAGTCACGCAATGTCTCACTGTTGGAACTGGCTATTCAATGAAGCGAAACCTAACTACGCCGGACATACTACACAAGCCGAGATACCTAAGTAAATAGTTCCTAAAATGTCTAATCTAAAACTTTTAACAAATAAACTAAGTAAACTAAACTAATTATACAGTACGTAATTAAAATCCTTTATCTCTTAGGATAAAACATAAATACTAAGATTGCTTCAGTCGTTTAGTAACGTAACGTCAATGTTATCAATTCCGTTTCCGCTAAGGAATTGCAATGCTAATGAGAAAGACTCATCATGAATGCGCATTGAAGAGTGCGTGTGGGTTATACATAACCTAGATTTAGCGATAGTATGGAGAGACTTTAAGAAACATACACAAAAACACGCATTTGAAATGGTCAACAATAACATAACGGCTATTTAATAGGTGTCTTTTGGATGTTTTAGGAAATAGCTGTTACATAAATGTAAAACTTTCTAGCAATTATAATATTTTTATAGTGAAGGACAGTAAAGAAGCTGCTATAGGGGGAAGTCCCGTAACACCGGACGGCACCTAGTGCCGGACACTCGTACTATCTCGACTAGTTAAAACGTATACGATTTAGAAAGCGCGGGAAGGGGAGCGGGGAACTGCAACGGTATAGGATACAAAACTAAGTTCGCCAGTGACGCGAACAGTGGCGGTGAGAGCGGTCGTTGTGTGATTTTGGCGGAAACACGGTGCATCATGTAAATCTTATGTAAGTAGTGCTGTTATGCTTTTGTACTTAATGCTTTTATTAGATTGAAAATTAAAAGATTGATTGGTTGTAATTAGAATTCAATTTAACTTTTCTTTAATTTGATTCAATTTTTTTTGTAAAAATATGTTGTTATATACGTTACCTGTCCCCTAGTGCCGGACACAAAGCTATCCCTTAGCACCGGACAGTTCTCAAGTTGATTTATCAGCTTAGTTACACTTGTTAAATTAGTCGTTTTATGTTGTTTTAGTGTTTATAACAATAGGAAGAAAATTTGATAATGGAAGAGAAGAAGAAGAAAGGGAAATGGGACCTACAACCCGAAATGAACAGTTGAGAGATATTTCGATGGAACCCCCAACACTACCTACAGTTAGCAGTCCTCAATCTTCTACAAGCTTTAATCCAGATATTGTCCATAACCTGTCGCCGTTGCCAAATGCTGCCAAAAAAAGATCAGAGGCTCGTAAAAGAAAATGTTAAAGGAGTGAAATTTTAACATCATCACCTTACAAAATAGCTGCTGAGGAAAAAGGGAATGAAAAGCAAAAGGTGAAATCAAAGGCCCATATTAGTAGGAGGAAAGGAAAACTGACAAAAGTTTTAAGGGTTAAAGGCAAAAGAAATGAGGAATGAGATAAAGTTCAGGAAAAAACCCCATTAAAACCCAACACCACCATAAACACTACTTATGTAGTGTGCTTAGGGGAGCATGACGAAGACTGGATTCAATGCTCAAGCTGTCATGGGTGGAACTCATGAAGCACGTGTGGACATCCCTGAATGTGGTGATAACTACATATGCAACCGATGGACGATATTTTAATAATGTCCGGCGCTAGGGGTTCGACGTTAAGTCCGTCCGGTACTAGGTGCCATTAGCAATGATCGCTGTTTTTTTGCCAAAAGTTAATTATAGTTCCTAAATATGTTTGCATAGAAGTAACGTTTTTGTTGATTTATTTTGATTTTATACTTTCTTGGTTTAAAGAATTCATAAATAAAGTTACATGTTTTACAGAAATTTGTATTTTATTTGCTGAAAACCTTAGGTGTCCGCCACTGGGGGACTTCCCCCTATGCTTAGTAACACTATTTCTGTAAGTATCACAATACCAAATTCGTTTAAAACTTGCACAACTAACAACAAGTTTAACGTTTCAAAACTGGGAGGAAGAAAAATAAGAAACACGAAAAGTGGGAAAGGATCCATCAACCTTACAAGCGGGAAACCGAAAGACATGTAGCAATTAACTGCTAAACGTTGATTTTGTTACTGCATCGATTGAGTCGGCACATAAGTGGTGATAGCAAAAGGATACTACATACTACCGAAGTCCCTTTTAAGGGAATTTATTTTCGGAACTAGCACTTAATACCAAGACATAATCGTAATAATAGGTCTTTACCTATGAAATTGCCGTTTTGTATGGAGGTTTTATGCGAAGTTTGATTTTTCATTCTTAGTTTTTTCATTAATTATTAAACTTAATAGAATGAAATTTGGTATAAAGACCTAATATAAACATAGAAACACGTATAGAAATCTTTTCTTCAAGATACTATTTTCACGGGTCTTACTCGCGGTATTACTAATTAGCCTAGATACTAGTAATATAAATACCTAGGATTTTTTCCGACGTTTCGGCCGACTTGCAAGGGCCGTGGTCGCGGAGGGACTGGTGTCAGCGGAGCGTCGTCCTTGTGAAGTGCGGGGAATGGAATCTACCCTCACTTTGTTGATATCTTGAGTATTCGCCGTATTGTAGGTACTTCGACACACTACACTAATGATGTCTCCCGGCTTTTGAGCTGCAACACTGTGATGATGTTTGCACTTGTTGATGACTGGATTCCATGTAGTAGATAATCTATATCCGTCCTCCCGGTTAAAATTATTGTGTTTTTTAATTTCAACCGCTTCACGTACTATCCTGGAGTAATAGTGACGCTCGGTGGATAAGACCTTTGGGTTGTGTAGTTCTATCCAGTGGTTAGTTCCAGACTCCAACAAGTGTTCAGCTATCGCAGACTTGTGGGTTTGTCGGTTTTTCACAGGCGCGATGTGTTCCTTGACCCTTTCCGCTATTGTCCGTTTGGTCTGTCCGATATAGGAACTACCACAGCTGCAATCAACCTTGTAGACGCCAGGTGTTTGTAAGGGAATGGCATCCTTTGGGCTGCGCAGGTTGTATGCTACCTTAGAAGGCGGACTATATACAGTCTTAATGGAGTATTTCTTTAGTACTGTTCCAACTTTGTCCGTTACTCCTTTTAAATAAGGCATATAAGCCGGCACTCTGCTAACCTCGGGTTTACGGTCCTTCCTCTTAGGACGGTGTATCTCTTTTTTGTATCCGTTGCAAAAAAAAAAAAAATCCTAGGTATTTATATTACTAGTATCTAGGCTAATTAGTAATACCGCGAGTAAGACCCGTGAAAATAGTATTATGTATACAAATCGCGATAATTTAAAATCTATTTTCTTCAAGGATTCTGATGTAATCTCAGTAAAACATTATTTTCTGAAGTTTTATACTATAACCTCCAAGCATCAAAAATGGTTTACCCGATAGAACCATAAAATACTTATTCAAAGACAATACTAATTCATTAGTCGTTGCTCAATATACAAAACATTAAAAGGTGACCTAGTCTAGCTCTTTCGTTACAGAAAAACACTCGAGTAAGAACCAACCACTAATAGCAATAAATAACTCACACAAATGCCAAAGCCCGAGTCGTTTCATTCGCTCGCCATAAACATAGCTTTGCAGACACAACAATAAACTTAAGACTTACATGTTATTTGTACGTATTGGGAACTTTGCGTAGGTTTTTGATTTGGGAAACTAAATTTTGGACTGAATAGTATAAGTTTTGAAGAGCTCCGTCACGCTTCTCATTACTTTTGTTGGTTAGTCTATGAGTGATTCAAAAACAAAATTTAATTAAAAACTAGGGTATATTACACTTATGTATTTAATTAGAACTAGTATTATTTAAAACAATTGTGTACTTTTTATTTACAATATGTTTTCATTTAAAGTTTGTCGGTTTAAAGTTTTATTTGTTATCAAAATACGGTCGTACAGTCCACCCGTCACAAGAGTCTTAACGACACTGAATGTGTCGACTCCCGAGCAATCGTCACGGGATTAGCTTGGGTGCAGGCGCGGGGATTTTATTGAAATCTGGTCTTTATCAATTATTTTTAATATTACAAATAATTAAGATAAAGTAATCAATGCAGATTATTAGTTAGAATATAACTCATTTTTTGTATAAATTTCAAATAAAATTAATCATCCGTTTAATAGACAATTTGATATTTAGTTATTATAATACCAGATTTCGTAATTTTTTTTTGGAAGTTTTTAAGAAATAATTAGTGTTTTTAATCAATGCAAAGTTTTTTCGGTAGTATCTAGTTTATTCATTTTTTTTTTGTGAAGTAAACGTATGTAAGGATTCGTCAACAAACTTCGTCAAACCGAGCGTGTTTTTAGGGTTTGAGCGATGCATTGCCCTTAAGTGGAAGTTGCCGTTAATTCCGTAAGATATTATTCCCCCGGTAGAATCCATTAAACACGTTCAGGGAGCGTTAGAATGGCTTATGTAAGATCCGTTCGTCGGTCGATATTTCAGCTTCCTACATTACTACTAGTATAGGTTCCTCGTACATAGCCTTTAGAGTCTATGCCAAGCGTGGCCTTGGAGGAATTAGTACCTTAACCCGTCAAATAGTACCTGTAGCAATGAGGGTCGATAAGCCAGTCCGATCCAGATTCCAGGACTAGTGATTGCGATTTAACGACGCATTGTCGCAAAGACGGGTGCCGAAAACAGCCGTTACCTGTGAACAAGAAAAAATATACTTATTAACAAAGCTTTGCTTAATTTAGATCAAGACAGCTTTATGTATGTCTAATAATTTATGCTTTTTAACATCGACCTGAGGTGTCCGAAAATGGCTGGATGAGAATGACAGGGGACCAAAAAGAGTGGCGCGAAGTTAGGAAGGCCTAGTACGACGAGCAGTAGACTACTAATGTCTGAGAGAGACAGACTATCGACCTTATAACTAAGGAACTTAAATACAACGTATACACTTTCTTATAGTATTGATCTTGAAACTCTTAAGGTTTACGAAGTTGATTTTACGAGGGTTTGCTAAAAAGGTTAGCTAGGCTTGACATCATTCAGTTTTCTTACTAAGCTTTTGTTATTGAGGATAGAAAGCGTCCCGAGAATATGCTTAGTCAACACGTGTTTGACCTAGTTAAGACATACGTATGCTGAATGTGAATAAAATATGACATAACACTTTATATCTGCATCATTTCTACGTATTAACTATAAAACTGTATAGGAAAGGAAACGATTTGCCATCGTACAGCAATATAATCCTTATTGTTTAGTAGATAGGAGCTAATATAGCTTCATTTTGATTTAGAATACTGGCTTTGTATTCCTTATCTGCTACCGTAACTGAACTCTAGTAAGTAGTAACTCGTCACTAAATAATATAATGTAATATGTACAATCTGTAGAGAGAAAATGCGAATATCTGTCCGAAAGTAAACAAGTCTTTTTAAATACACAATTTAACTATACATATTATAACTTGTGGTGGAGATTGATATAAGGCCATTGTTATAATTGATTTCAGAAAGAATTAAAAGTCAAAATCTCATGTTTATTTTATAAAAATGTACAGAATAAGAGTCAAAGGAATTATCAAATGTACGTCAGTCAATCCTTCTACGAGAACCGATAGAAGAAAGTTAACTGCAGCCTGACTATTGACAGACCATGCACTGTGTTTGATTAAATGTCTGTCAACTGACACACATTAATCAAATATCGATCTATAGTCGGCGTCTGTGTCGGAGCCACTCAAAAATGAAACCCTACAGCAAAACGCCACAGTACAACCAGTAGTCTATCTCGGCCGAATATTTATTTTAAATGCCTACGGCTGCGCGGTACGTAAACATGCGATAGGGCTGCCTACCTCCAGCTTTTTAATTACATTTACCTACTTTCCTGCTCGTTGTTGCGGCACAGTCGCGACTGTTTACTCCGCAAACCCACCTCGATCGTGAGCGTGAAGGTATAACTCGCGTTTCGTCCGTTTCTATGAAGTCGAAATACTGTATATATTTGTACTATGGTAGAGCATAACTCACGATCTAGTCCGTAAGTCGAAAAAGTAGGTTACAATCGTTTTTTTATTATGTGGATATCAATCTGGACGTCACAGACCGGAATCTAGATAGTTTGCTTCATTTGTCGACTGTATTCACGCTTTCCATTAGGTTCGATATGGTCCGTGTTTTTATTTTAAAAAAATGTATCACGTGCTCTCAGCATTCTAATAAATCTTCCCCTATGCCGTGTATCATATATGATACTTTACTATTGTGTCTGTTAGCGGAATGCCTGTTCAACATAGTTCGAAATCGAACAATCGTTAGGGTCTTCCCACGGTAGAGTTAATCTAATCGCCTTAGTGACCCAAGCAATTACGAGGGTAGACATGAATTAAAGGCGGCTTTCTTCTAAGTTGTTCTTCTTAATACTTGTACATGTGCATTTAAAGTACTATAAAAAGTACCTAATTACTTGTAGATGTTGTATTTAAAGTACTATAAAAAGTACATAATTAATTATTCATTATTAAGAAAGATTACATTCTTGCGCGTGCTCGTAAGCGAAAATAAATTTAAATGAACGTTCTAGACGAGGTATATTTACGTTTGTTATTACTAAACAAGACTGACTTAGAACAGATATAGGCCGGTACAATAACACTAGATTCAATGTAAACGCATGAATGAACAATTTGGGTCTGAAAATCTGGAACTTATTAAATAATTTTACAATATTTATCTTTCTAGAAAGTTTGAAACTCTTATTCTCTATGAGAATATTTCAGTAATAAATAGTGTCTTATTTATGTTAGTTAAATGTTGCTATTATAGTTTAAAGTTCGTTAAGGTGCAAAAATAATTTGTAGATGTAGGTACATTTCTATTATATATTTTTTTTGTGATAGGTACTATACTCTACAGAAATGATAACTAGAGAAGGCTCTTTTACGCAGTGGAACCTTAATGATCTGACATGATGAGTCAATATGTAGTGATGATATAAACCTCTTATTTACGTCACTGCAAGTCTATTGTCATTTTACTAAGTATAGTGTACAAGATTCAGCGTGACCTCGGCTTCTAATATGGTGATGACCGCGATGTTCATGGTCTTAAATGTGTTTTTTGATAACGACAAGTTCCATTTTGTAAGGCCATTTTGAAGGTCTCCCATTCTAATGTGTAAGGATGCGATTACGACAGCACTTAGTAGTTAATTTGGGTGGATTAAAAACGAAATGAATACAATATGAATATTTATTTTCAGATTAAAGTGATAAATTTTGACTAGAATTTTAAATATCATAAAAACTTTTTACGCCAAGTATGTAAAATAAATTTCAATAAATTATTTGTATGCAACAAATAAACAAAAGTTGTATCTATAGATAATAAAGCTTACAAAGAATGATCCCTGAAAAAAAGAAAACAATTTGCCCCTGGACAGTTCGTCGAGTTCATAGTTCGAGTATTGTATCATGTTTTTCCCTTGGGATACCTACGCATCGCAAAGCCTCTCTCGTTTATGGCACTTACGAACAGTACTTTCGAGTGTGTCGAGGTGAGTCGGTAAGTTAACACGCTGAAAATGTGAATCTTTTTAGACAGTATATTTAACCAAAATATTCACTCGATTATCCAGCTAACTATTATCACGCGTTGTTACCTTTTAATGCCGTATTTCAATATAAATTATGCAAATGTTTTAGTGAATGAACTTGTTCGTTAGCGCAAAAAATATTGCAAATTTTAAGTGGAGCTGGAACTGTTTTTTTATGTTAGTATTATTTGCTACACACTTGCATCACTTCTTGCACTTCTTATATTTGTTTTTTATTTAAATACGTAGACATGGTAATATAAAAGTATCGAAAACTGATAGAAATACAGCAAATACAGTCGTGGTACATATAAAATGACTTTACGGCGAGCCGCCAGCGTAAGTTTATGATTTTTAACATAATATTTAAAACAGTACATCTATCTCAAGTTATTAATTAAGTATATTATTTATTATAAAATAAACAAGCGCGATAGAAATTAATCAATAATACTGTATGAATAGGGAACTCCAAAATTCTCACGATATTATTGCCCCACATACAAGAGATGTAGTTTATACCAATAAATCCGATGACAAACGATCATTTATAATAATGGCGTAAGTGTATTAGGCTGTGACGACATATATTCAATATTCGATTCTTTTGCGAATGGAACAATATAAAAGATCCTATGCAATTGTCGCAGCTGTCATGGTCTGCTGCGCTACAAATGTGGAATTATAAACTATATTGTATTTTATTAAACCTTGAATTATGTACTCTGCTTGGACATCAGTTATACACGTAGATGTATTAATATGTATTTCATTATCATTCCACGATATATTTTATCGGAATAAAGTAATCTGACAAGTGTCAAATAGGTACTTGCCATGCCAGGCAAATTTTATTCAAATAGGTCCAGCCTTTTGAGCGTGAAAACGTAACAAACTAACATACTTAAGCTTTCGTCTTTTTAATAAGAATCAGGCGAAGCTAGTAAGTGGCGCCGCCTTAGCAATGAATAACAACCTTATATTCAACATTGTTATGTCTGCTCAGAATTTAATAATGACTTACTAAGAGTACATAATTTTCTAATTAAAAGAACTTACTTCAATCAACCATGCGTTGTTACACATTATATGTACTATGCACTTTCGTATACTCGAATGATTTTCACACAGTAATTTCTTATTATCGATCGCATCTTCTCATCAACTGTATAAAAATTTCAACATTTCTTCAAATTGGTCTAGAAATCCCACAGTTTTGAGGTAACAAACATTGAATAATAAAATGAAAAAAGCTTTGAAAGAGGCGACTAAAGACGTTCGAAAACCATATCATATCAACTGTGTACCATTCGAAAACCATAAATTATATCAACATGTCTGGTTCAAGGTCAAGTTTTTATTCATGGGAGCCTTGGGACAAAGTGCTGAAGGTACCAACGGTCCCCCTTGAAGTCAAAAATCCTTTTATTAAATATAAGCACGATACGTTATAGAAATTAGTATAAAATACCATGACGTCATGACACACAAGCATGATGTCACGCTGTAGCATGGTCAAATTATTTACATAATTGTTAGTTTTATTTATACATATAAATAAAAATTAATGGGATGTGATAATCGCTCACGAGTAACTAATTTTTAGTAAATTTTATAGATATGCATTTAAAACATACAAAAGACATCCAGTCTCAGGGATCATAATTTAAAGATCTCACTATCATCCGTATAGATTTCAAGAACAACAGTTCGCTTATCGCGACCGCTACGGAACAGAAGAAGCAAAAATGTTACCCTGAATAGGCTGTTTAAAAGTTTTAAAAGCTGTAGATACGCCGGGTAGACAACACCCGCGACATGAGGTTCGAATCCTTGTGTCGGGAGACAATTACACACACGGAATGACATCGAAACTAATACAAAAAATTGTCCTGAGTGGCATTAGATCCACAACCTCGCACACTGTGCTGCATAGACTGTTTTGACACGTTACAGTATTAACTATTACAGTTCTAAGAGTTGCTTTTTTTAAAAACTGGATCGTAATTTAAACATGAGATTCCTATGAGAGACCTATGAGATTCAAAAGATCTAACTTCTCAGAATACACTTTATTAAAGCAAACATAATTTCAAGAAGTTAATCTCGAATACCGCAAAATTTACTTTGAATACCATTTCTGGGACGAAGGCTTAAATTAACATGAATGATTAATGAACATTCTATTAATATTAAATTAATTCAGACGTTATTATTTTTTTACCTTTTATGTCTTAATTGATTCAATGTTAATCTGTTATTCGACCGCTCTTTAGTTTAATAATAATGGGTTTAGTGTGAGTGCATATTTAGATATTATTACTAAATACTACTACATCTAGTAGTAGACCTCGAATATTTTGTGACCTTAAAATTAAACTTAAGGCAGATTTGTTATAATATTTTTAAATACGAGGAAAAATAACAGGCATTTTTTTACCAATAAGGTGGTAAACGAGCCTACGGCCCTTTTGATAGTATTAATTACAAAGTAACTAACTATTAAGTTATCTGTGGAAGCAGTTGCCAACTCTGTAAATAGGTACATTTACGATCATTTTTTCAAGGATTTATAATTTAACTTGGTTAGCCTAGGAAACTAAATATGGAGGATCTAAAAATTTTCACAATTATTTTTACATTGAGGCAAAAGCTTTGTTAGTCTTCTTGTGAAAGCGCTAACTCAGAATCGGAGCTCAAACTTGTCATAAAACCCTATACCAATAAGTCTAGCCATCGTGACAATATAAGGTTAAGTTTACCCTTGCCACAGGACTTCATTAATGAATTGTAATCATTATGCAACCACATGAGGAGACGAGTTTATGACATTTTGTATTCTAACCATCACAATGCGAACACTGAGTCCTATATCGTTAAACTCGTATAATAATACTGTAACGTTCCGATGTCCGCCAAACAACCGGTTATGTTAAAATATTTACATCATTCGCTCGAAATACATATTAGTTTGTTACCACTATGTTGCTCCTATATTTATTTTTTAATAAGAAAGCACGTTCGTTTGTTGCCATTATCAAACAAGCCTATTAATTCTCGTGTGTTTCCATGAATCAATTCAGTTCAAAAATATATGAAAAATGTGTAGGTGTACCAATTTTTCATAGGATAAAATTGAACAGAATTGATGTAGGAATTTTCTACGTATTTTGCTGAATCAAACAGTGCAAATGCAGTCTGATTTATGGCGTTCATACAGTATGTGAGGTTTAAATTATGTATGGTACGACGGGATTTACATTGGGTATAAGTCGCTATGAATCTATACTAATATTATAGAGGTAAAGTTTGTGTTTGTGACGTTGTAGGGAGTAATCTCTAGATCTAATGAACCGATTTTAAAAATTCTTTCTGTGTTGAATAGTCCATTTATCGGGGAATGTCATAGCCTATATAGTATCACGCTATGACTAACAGGAGTGGAGCAGTAATTAAATATGTTTAAAAAAGGGACGCATTTTTTTCGCCGCCCAACGAAGTGGGCACGGGTCAGCTAGTATAATATAAATATGTTATGAACGCAGAGACAGGTTATGCAACCATAAGTAAAATACAACACAAAAAAACTGTACAGTATCCTCCCTGACTATTTAGTAAAGGGATAAAGAGTTTTGACCTAGACTTTTCTCCTAAAGGGACTGCTTACATAGTTACCTAGCTACTTACACCCAGACACCCTTGAGACAAAATAGGGTGGCGAAATTATGTGCGTATTCATTGTCTTCATACAATGCTAGGAAATATTTTATGCATTGTTAAGTAAAACGAATGCATTCTCAATGGAATATTTTCTAAGACTCCTTCGAGACGAGCGTTTTATTAATTGATTTGATAGTGGACGACCTTGCTTATTTCCTACTCAAATTTGCATGAACCGTTTATAAAAATCTATGTTGTTTAATAAATTAAAAATGCTGCTATTAAACAATGATATCACAATTTTAGAAACATTGTGTTTGACTAATAATCTTCGTTATATCAGCGAAAGACATCCACTGGTAGAGATACGGCTTTTTCAAAGTTTCACCCGACCGAGGATTTTTTACTTTATTCACTGTTAAAGATAGTTAAAACTATTGGTTTAAATATATAAACCAAATAGTTATAACTATCTGCATCTGTTATATTTATATAACACTATGGTTCTTATTTTGAATAATTATATGCTGCTTATTTTACACACAAAATGTTACATAGCAATAGGTTTAGTAGATCCTGACAGACAGCTTAACTATTATCCTCTTACGTAAAAAGGTGAGATCTACGTTTTAAAACATTGAAATACAATGCGTCTTTTACTTTCTTATTATTACGCATGTATTCTATGTAATGGAACAAGGATGTATCGATATACGAAGTAACACATAAATTTTAGCACAAAGGACAATACCCTTAAGAGCGTTTATACTTAGGGCTCTCAACACTTTAAATGTTTTTCAATCAGTTAAATTTCGCATTCGAAAAAAAAACAGCCGTTTTTGTTTATAATGCAATATTTATCTAATGGAAAAACATTTAAAGTGTTGAGAGTGAGTTATACAAATACTTTATTGCCTTTTCTCAAGACTTCGTTACCAACATTTTGCATTATTGATCCTATTTGCGAATTATGATTTTTTTTCTATTGGCGGCGCTAGTGAGCCACGTAAAGGCCCTTATTACTTTCTGCAGCAAATTGAAGAATTTTATTTTCGCTATTCATAGCGCGCTTGGAGATTGCAGCTTCAGGTATTTCAATATTATTGAATTTGTTATTATTAAACAAAACGGATAGCAAAAGTTTTATTTTATATAATTATGTTTAACATTCTAATTCAAAGATATATTTATGAATGACCTATATATATGATTCAACGTACCAATCAGGTGTTGAATCATTCGCACTATTAGAGCACGCCAAAAGTATTGTATAAGTACATTTATTAGGTACGTCTTATCGAACTGTTTACAGGGGCTGTTAATAGGTACTGGCACTCTCTCTCTCTCAAACCGCCCCATCATTATTGAGGATCGTAATTCTTTTGACTTGACTTGAGCCTATGAGCTATCTTCGTTGGTTGAGCTGCTTTGCTTGACGTATTGCACCGAAATATCCACATAATCGAATACATATTTGGTCCAAATATTATAATGCACGCAAGTATTAAAAAAAGCCCGCTATCCAGGGGAATTTATACACATACAGACAAAATAAAAAAAAGCTATCGCTTTATCACCTTTTTGTAACATCTCGGATGTAACTTGAACGCGGTTACAATGTGGTCAGTAACAACGACCACGTTGTTTAAACATTTAAAAAAAAACTCAGATCGCCTGCTAAGTGCTAATGGTATCCTTCTTGACTTGAGTTAAACATTTCAATCTTCATAAAAATGTCTTATTTAAAATCGGCAATCTGATTCCTGCAAGCAGTGCTCCAGCCAATTCTGAATGTGAGTATTACGAGTTGCTAGGTATGAATCAAGCTTATTGAATCTTGCTATCGCAAGCTCTTAAACGAGCTTTAGAACTAGTAGCTTCTTAATTTAGTTTAGTACAGAATAGTAGGTATATAAGCAGTAGAGCTGAAAGTTATTAAAAATTGTATCTTGAATACTAGTGGAAAAATACTCGGGCAATAGTTGTAGCTGGTATGAAGCATTTAGACAAAAATGTTCTTTATATAACCACAATTAGTATAGATATTGCATCACAAGTTTATTTGCGGTTAATACATTTAAATGTTACTGATTGGATTGGCCGCAAGCAACATTGGCATAATAAACCGATTATAATTTTACACCGCAGTGAAAACAGTTCTCTAAACAAATATTACGCCATAGATTTATATGGTTTCTAAACTACTGACTTAAGAGACAAGCTTTAGCAAACTTTTTTGCAAAGACGAGCCTATCAATCATGATAAACTTGGGGTAAGTACCTACTACTAGTTCTCTGCATACGCTCTCTTATTACGCTTAATCTCGCTTAGTTTATTTGTACAATATCCACGAAGGAAGACTTTCTTTACGCTTCTAGAAAATAATTAACATCGCAAATACACAAGTTACTTACAGAAATAACTAAAAAAATACTTATTTAAATACATTTATTTCGAATATTTACTTATTTAAAGCTAGATGACATTTATCTGTATCTAAAATAATCTTAACTCTAATTAGCATTAAAAAGGTTAGCTATTTGTAATGGTATTAATAAAATAGTACTTCCGAGAAAAACAACTATACCTTATTAACACTATAACAATATGTAGAGCAAGTAATAGCTCACAATTGGCCGTTCATAAAATTTTGCAACAAGATGCAGTCAAAGACCTCTTATTGCTGTGCCCGGGCAGAGGCTAGCGTGTAATAAAACAAATGATAAAATTGTGCAATAAACGACTAACAGGATGATATAATTTTTCTTATAAATGATCGTGCACACGAATGGGGTCGATTTATTGTCCTCCCACTCCGGTATTTTTGGTTAATTTCCGGCCAAATCTAGACCAATTTATTACGGCTTACTATATCGCATTCCCGACACCCCTTCCCTATTTCAATGAATGCATTGATAGCATCAACGCACGAACATAGATATTTTTTTATACAGAAATGCAGTCGACTTCATTGTTATGATAATCGAGTTTCGCTTAATTCAATTCCAGATTAAAATGGAAGCCAGAGTTTTTATAAAATTACGTACATACGTGTTCGAGCACAGAGTGGAGTGGTTAGTAAGGTTTTATTTGTTTTAAGTAGATTACATCGAGAATATAAATATACTGATTTCAATATTAGATGCATCGTCACGTCGCAATATTTACAATGAATTGGACTACACGGAATAATGACATTATTGACATGTATAAGATGACATCATACATGTTGAAATCAGGTGGCATTCATGGAAGAGAACTTCTTTGATGGAGAACCAGGACAACAATTGCCAGACCGTTGAGGATAGTATTCGCTTGCCTGTCAATGTCACTTATTACGATAGGATCCAAGGAATATGATGAGATTATGCCACAGGTGGTGTTCTTACTCCGTCACTTTAATGCAGTGCACTCAAGTACCCTGATGTTATTTTCTGTGCGCATATTTAACTACACATTTCCATTCTAAAATGTGCCTTATTACAAGGAAATAATTACATGCGTGTACCATAAATAAATAATCTATTTTATTGTAGTTTTTGTGACAGATTTTTATAATGGACTTATTATTTCGGTCGGCATAGCTATCTCCATTAGCGCACGCGATGGGAGTGGCCATATTTTATGTAACGCAATTAGCGTAATTAAAATACAGTAACATAATAACAACCGTCAATTAATAAACCATACATGTTATGTGTTTGCATGTAAATATAGATATAGAAAACTAGTTACGTAAAGTTTCTAGATATTTTTCTATTTTACTTACAACTTTTGATTTAGGAATAATGCTCGGACGCTGATACTTTTACTACAAACGTCAATTTAACGTACATACATTCTGATTTAGAACAATTACTTGTAGATAGCATAAACAATTATTATTTGCCTGATGCCTTGGAGCAGTTCGTAGGACCATGCAGCCAAGACTAACTAGTTATTTATTGTAAGTATTCTTATTAATAATCCGTGTGGTGACGACGTAAGAATACGATATGTCACCACCCCATCTCATTCCATGGGTTTTGTAAAAATCGACCAATGGACTATTCGTGAATATTATCGTTACGAAATAAAAGAAGGTAAACTTAAATTAAACCCTGTACCAATCCGTCTGGCCAGCGTGGTATTAGTAGGCCCAGTATCCCTGCGTCACGGGAGTAGGCCCGTCCCTGCAGTGGGACATTAATTTGCTGTTATGATAATTCTCATTCATAAAAGAGCTATAGTTCCATTGAATTCAAGATTCTCTTTGACTATTCAGTTGATTTAATTAGCCATAAAGTGACAAACAAAAGCAACTTGACAACATAGATCAGCTTCTCTAAACCTCAGCTCGTCAAGGTAAGTACAAAGAGAACATTAAGTAAAGAATAATGTGTGCAGTAACGGTAAAGTTCTATTAGCGGAGACCGGAAGGCATAACGTGACCGGTGCTACCGTCTCTGTACTCTCAGAGGATGACTTATAACGTTGCAATATTTACTTACAAGTACACACAGTAACTAATCAAGCTAGACACTCCTGTACCTTAATACCTTGAAATAAGACACAATTTCAAATGAAAATGTTTAACTTGATGTGTTGCTGTGTGTACAACACCTGCTTCCGCCATCTTTCTTTCTAAGAAAATTCTCTTAGATCAAGTTTTAAATTAACACTATTGAATAAAATATCTTTTCATCTGCAGGAACTATAAAACATTGATAAATTGAATACCTGAAAATTAAATGTCGGACTTGAATGCTATCAATCGTACTGATTTTCCTTTGGTTATTATTTACAAATATACAATTTATTTTCTCTATGTAGGTATGGTAGGTATAACGTAATGGTATGAACTATTTTTTTTAGACATGTGTTGACAGTCTAACAATTACTAAATGTCAATCACGTGAGGGAACAAGAGAACCCATATTGTAGCCAATGTGGTATGTTTAGGAGGCCCAATTATTCACCTCTCCATTGCAAAAGCTCTGTAGCTGGCCACATTCGGTAGCCATTTTGCAGTAGTAAATATTCCAAGTTCAAAAAAGTTCCAAAAAGGTCAGTAGCGAAAAAAGAAAATATTAAAGTTAAAACCTCCAGCTTGTTTGAATTTAAAAAAGGAAACGTTCGTGATTAGAGTGCAGTTAAATTCTATGGGGCCGGTGGTAACCATGGTGTATTGTGTTATTTCCACTCGGCTGCCCATCTGATGACGTCACGCGCTGCCACCTTCCGTTGGACCGCGTAAAGGAGACCACGGATGCGGTCAGTAACAGAAAAGTATTTTTTTAGGATAATTTTGTATTACAAGCATCGCATATCTGGATTTAGAATTTCAATTGGATAACAATATGAGATTTATTGGCAACATGAACGTAACTATTTAATATAGATCTAAATAACTAAAATTAAACGACGTAGGAACCAAAGTATTAGTCATACGAAAGCAAGTTTTCATAATAACCAAAAAGTTATGTAGTTCAGCACCAGGAACTAGGAGTAATTATACTTTGTAAGGTACATCCTAAAATAAAGACAGTTTCACATTGATGTACCTTGATACCTAAAAGAAATCTTGCGAGATTTAAATGTAGTAAGTGCTTGTGAAAAAAAAATAGTGAGAGAAAATGAGGTAGACATTAACGGACCAGTTACTTGATATACGCAATTGTGGCCGTACATAAATGTCAGTTCCAATCGCCTGGATACTCGACGTTTATTTATATCGCCATAAAGAAAGTACTTGATTCCCCGCCTATAAATAACATGAAATTATACCACTCGTAACGTAGCAAAGCTCGGCCAATTATTACCCTAGTCGAAACTCAAAATAGATTAAAAAAAACTTTACGAACGCTTGTAAAGTTGTACCGCGGAACAAAGAACGCGTAAAATCAATAGTAGGTCAGCAGACAAACTATTCCCTTCGTTGTAAAAACGTAAACAAACAACGCTCGGAAGTAATTTAGCCAGAAGTAGCGATCCCATTCTTTTTACAATGACTAAAACAAGTAAGAAAATTCTTTAATAACATGTTACATAACTCTGTGTGGTGACGGAGTAAGAATACAATATGTCACCACCCCATCTCATCCCATGGGTGTCGTAAAAACCGATTAAGGGACTATCCGTCAATATTATCTTTACAAAATAAAAAGAAGGAAAACTTGAAATTAAACCCTATACCAATCCGTCTGACTAGCGTGGTATTAGTAGGCCAAGTATCCCTCCGTCACGGGAGGAGGCCCGTCCCTGCAGTGGGACATTAATGCGCTGTTATGATGAACGCTACCTACCTATTATTTAAAATTGCTAGAACAAGTAAGAAAATTCTTTAATAACAACATGAGTACGAGTTTATAGGTTTAATCCTGTTGTAGAAATAATAGTTTGAAGTATACGGTCATTTGTATATCTTGTACAAGTCACGCATATGGTTACATCACGACATGCCATTACAGAAAAAACTGTATTACAACCATAGATTACTTTGTCATTGTCTTTACTTACTGACTTCGACGGCGCAGGATTAGTATTACGTGAAGCTTATAATATAAATATGTTATGTTATAAAATGTTACTCTGATCTATAAACTATAAGATTGTAAAGTTTCACTAAAATACATTGATTAGTTTTTACTGGAAAGAGTCACAAACATACATACTTGAACTGTCGCGTTTAAAATATTAGTAGGATTGTTTCCTAGTTGATAAATGACTACATTCATCAATTTGTATAAGAAAGCAAAGCATGTTGAAATAACACAACTAAAATAGCCCTATTTGTTACACAAGTAGGTTTTAGCTACTGGTGGGCGATCGATTATTTTCGTAATTTCGGAAATAGGTAGGGTACACCAGCTAAAACCCTCTAAAACCTATTAAAAGAACTAGGACTGCCGAGAACTTCAGTAAGCTCTCTACTATCACGAATGTCCAAAAAGGCATTGTTAGGTTCCTACCAAATTTGGATAGGCAGAGAGCCGGAACATAGCAGACAGTGAAGGTGACCCCTAACGCGTTGTAAGGGATCCTTAAACCTACATCTAGGTCGTAAGTCCTAGACGCTGTTATGCAAGTGTTCCGTCCTCTACCACACGATGGACCCGGCAACCGCATGGAGAATCCATGGACTACTAAGATTAGGTCTTATACGGAAATGAATAACAAACATACATACCTAAAACTTCGCGTTTACAATATTAGTAGGATTGTTCCTAAGTTGATAAATTACAGCAGTTATCAAATTATATGAGAAAGCAAAGCATGTTTAGATAACAATACTAAAATAACCCTACTTGTTACATGAGTAGGTTACAGCTACTGGTGGGCGATCGATTATTTTCGTTCGAGTACCTACGTCATGGAATTTTTCCTGCAGTCTTATTGCATGCAGTCAGCTATTTATAAGGATATGTTTTAGCAATTGAAGACAAGTGAATTTGTATCACCCGCATCGCGTTTTGAACAAGTTATTGATCTTCACGTGACCTTTGAGGCGTAACCACAAAATACACTTAAAACTACGAATACGGAATTAGGGTAACATTTAGGTAGAGTTTTTTAATGCGAAAAAAGTTTGGAATTAGCTAGGTTAAGATTAGAATTGATATTGGCTAGGTTTGCTTTTATTTATCAAAATAATTTAAGACAACAATTCCGGCCTCTAACTTCATACTCGTATAAACTGTTATTCGATGTATCATTAGCTTGTCAAGGTGTTGCTACAGCAAAACAACAAAATAATATAGCTATCCTTATTCGAATTCATATTACACATTTCACTTTCTGTCTCGAAAGTTTCAAATTAAAGTAACTTTTGAAACGAATTTAGGCAAGTTGGAGATTCGAAAACTTTATTCATTTTAAGAGGACTTACTCTACTCAAAGTATTACAGAATATGTACTAATCTAAGAAGTTATTGCCATGCGATTTCAGAAATGTCATTTGTTAATACACGCTCATTACTTTTTGCTTTCATTACTATATTAAAATAAACAACTAGAACCGACATCGACAATAGCAAAATGTCAGAGAACGCTTTCACTCGTGCAGAAACACGATAGTGACAGCAGAGATAATGAAAATAAATAGATTAAAAAAATTGTCTTGAATAGGTCTCTTGTTTATTATTATAAAGAAGCATTATCTAGTGTTTATCGCTATGAGAAAGTTGACAACAAAGCATTTAGCGGTTTGAAATATTATCTACAGTAAGTAGGTACATTATACCTATTACTAGTCGAACATTCTTATCTTATACAAGGCAGTTTTTTTTGTAAAAGAGCAGATATTTTTTTAATCCGTGTGGTGACGGAGTAAGAATACAATATGTCACCACCCCATCTCATCCCATGGGTGTCGCAAAAACTGACTAAGGGACTACCGTGAATATTATCTTTACAAAATAAAAAAGAAGGTAAACTTGAAATTAAACTCTATACCAATCCGTCTGGCAAACGTGGTATGTATTAGTAGGTTAAGTATCCCTCCGTCACGGCAAGAGGCACGTCCTTGCAGTGGGACATTAATGGGCTGTTATGATGAGGTTTTTTTTACTACCTAAGTTAGTAGTGCGAATTGTACGAAATAGTTAATTATATTATCATGAAAGTTCCACCAACAGAGTCGGAGCGAACTTTGGCAAACTAATGACGTCACCGAAATAAACTTAACTTCTAAAACTCGGACACTCCCTGAATCCCCAAACACATGTACTACACTATATCCCTAAGCTCTTACTCAAGTCAGCGTTCCAAAGTTTCCATGTTCAGAGGATAAAAGTTCATGTTGAAAATATAGCCTTAATCAAAACGAAGACCTACACAAGTTATGTTTTATTTATAAATCCAGCTACTTATACTAGGATTACAGGGGAAGTTAATTGTACCTCATCTCTCCACAACTCAACACATATAGGCTAGGCTAGGCTAGGCTAGAGCTTAATCTATACTAGTATTATAAAGAGGTAAAGTTTGTGTGTTTGTGACGTTGTAGGTGGTAAAACCTATTAATCTACTAAACCGATTTTAAAAATTATTTCTGTGTTGAATAGCCCACTTCTCGGAGAGTGTCATAGGCTATGTAGTACCACGCTATAACTAATAGGGGTGGAGCAGTAATTAAATATGTTAAAAAAGGGACGCGTTTTTTTCCTCGCCGCCCAACGAAATGGGCACGGGTCACCTAGTACGGATATAAAAGCACACACAGCTGACAAAAAATACTTCCTTCTAAGCCTAGAACGATCAGATACTCGTAGTACATACAAAGACACTAACTACCACTTTATTTCATTAATCGCGACTAACAAACTATTAATAGTATCAATGTTTTAAAAACAGGTGTCAAATAAGGTATCAACAATTAATTAACAGTTAAACAGATAATGTTATCATAATGGCCGGAGCAAGTAGTCAACAATGGCATCCATATCGATTTGAGTGTTGTCATACTCGTTACTGGCTCAATGGATCAATTGATATGCATAACTACTTTGCATCTAAACGATATACTTTGTAGATAATATCTCGGCAAGTGGATGTCGCTTTTATATTGTGTTGTTTGTTACATACTTTGTAAGGTGTATGATATATTCTCCATGTGGTGACGGAGTAAAAATACAATGTCATCACCCGATCTCATCCCATGGGTGTCGTAAAAACCGACTAAGTGACTATCATCTTAACGAAATAAAAAGGAAAACTTGAAATTAAACCCTGTACCAATCCGTCTGTACCAAGCCCATTAATGTCCTACTGCAGAGACGGGCCTCCTGCCATGACGGAGGGATAGTTGGCCTAGTAATACCACGGTGGCCAGACGGATTGGTATAGGGTTTAATTTCAAGTTTTCCTTCCTTTTATTTCGTAAAGATAAGATTCACGGATAGTCCCTTAGTTGGTTTTTACGACACCCATGGGATGAGACAGATTGTATTCCTACTCCTCACATGGAGAATTAAAATAGTATGGTGTAATGATTTTCAGATAACACTTCTAGACATAAGATTACAGCCACACAGGTAATCTAATTGTTTAATAATTACGTAACTACGTCATTGAATCGTAACTCTGTATTTATGTTTATTGCTACTATACAACAAAACCGTTAATTACCGGACAATCGATTGTTAATATGATGAGCGACATTATAGCTTGCAGAATAATGCTATTCATCAATAATTTTATTGTTCATTCCCCTTTTTTATGAGTTATAATAAAAACAATCCTTACCACTTTGCATTAATATAGCTAGCTTAAAGCAGAACGTCCACCGCCGGCTAAACTAAGTTGGTTTAGCTTAGCTCGCATAGTTAAGCCAGTTTTTCATACATGTGGCATAGTTTGGGGTGGACGCACATGTATGAAAAACTGGCTCAACTATGCGAGCTAAGATAAACCAACTTAGATTAACCGGCGGTGGACGTTCGGCTATATAAACTTAACAGGGCTTGTAGTATCGATAGTCTATTAGACAACAAATAAAAAATAAGACCGAAAGTTTCTTTTTGGTAGTTGATCTGTTATTAAATAGATCATCTGCATTAATCTGTGTCTATATAGGTATCTATCTACATAGACTGATGCAAATATTCGTCACATGCATACAAAGATTTACATAGAGTGGAAATCGAAAGGGGGACTTTAGCAGTACCTAGAGCGTAGCAGTCATGAACTATATCAATATGTATAACCAGTAAACTACTGCTACATTGGCCGTGAAGCACACAGACAATTGTCTTGTCATACAAATGGCCATATAAAATATCATAATAATCTATAGCCCGTCATCCATGTTAATCGCCGATAACACTAGACTACATGTAGTGCACTACATCATGTAGGAGACTACATGTAGTCTAGTGTAATCACATGTAGTCTGTTAGGACACTACATATCCTTCCTGACGTCCTTATGTAGGAGACTACATATTGTAGTCTCCTACATGATGTAGTTGACTACATGTAGTCTAGTGTAATCGGCGCTTTAGTAAATAAAATAACATAATGTTTTGTCGTGTATTACATGCGCGTTAATTAGGGTAACCGCGCATGGTTAATAATGAACTTTCATCGGCACACATAAGGGCGGGGCGCTCTGTTGCGGAATAATCTAATTCATTCACGCTACATTCTTCCTGTGAGTTATTTATACCTTTTTTTACCTGTATTTGCCACAAATTCTGGCATAGCAGTTTTAAAGGTCCAACTGCAGACTATACCTGCCCCCCTACTTAGTAAATTTGGGACACTATAAGGTTTACAGATGGATCTGAAGCGATGTATTGTTTCGGGTGTGAAATACGTTGATTCCAAGAAAGTTCTAAGAGCCCCCTCAAAGAAATTTACTATGAATGTGATATGGTGCTCAAATTTAATCTATATTCCGTTAACTTATAGGTTTGGTGACGTTATAACATTTAACCAGTAAGAGCCAAGCGTCTAGGATACGATTATGTTAAAACAATAGATATAAAACTTTTCAAAGGTCTTTAAGGCTAGTTAAGGGTCATAGCACATATAACGTAACGTAAACGGATCGGCATCGCCTCGCTTTTATCCTCGGTGTCAAATGCCAAAAAATCCGATTACGTTACGTATCCGATTAGTGTGCGGTGCAGTAAGGAGTTTCATACAAAGAATACTGAACGGCTCGGGTTGATACGGTGACGTTCCGTTTACGTTACGTTATATGTGCTACGACGCTAAGTCTGAAGAACATCTAATATTTTTGTTACCCAAAGATAAAAACTGTTCGTGAAACCTTCTTCGTGATAATTAGTTCCATTCGCAGTAGAACGTAAGGCTTCTATGTAGTTTCCAATTTCGTCGAAGTTACTCTAATTTCCTTTCAAACTAAACGTGTTTCTAAATTCAATTTCAATGCAGCAGAGAACTATTTATTAAACTATATTCAATGTATATAAATAAAGTTGAAAAGGAAGCAGTTACTAGAAGACTCCTTTCAGTAGGGAAAGCTGTACCGTTGATTAATATTAAAAGATGGAAGACTTGCATGTACAGAATGAATTCACCGTATCCTAGCTATTCAACTGTCAGAATATCGATAACTCAAATTAAATGTCTGGAGAAGTATAAAGTATGCCTGTCAACAGCTTTAATAGTATTACTACTAAGAAATTCTTTTCACAGTAAACATTTTTCATTACTTATTTTTTTAGGAAGAATTAGCATGTTAGATGTATTCTTGGAAAAGTTTTTAATAGATCAGTATTGCTATTAAAATATTCTTTTCCCAGAATATATTTTAATACTTATTTTTCCAGGAAGAATTCGACTTAGTAGGTATGTATTCGCGGAAAATTTTTAGTAAAAACATTTTAGACAAAGTACACCTAAAACATAGACCTGAACTGAACTGACTAAAACCAAATTAAGGCAAACATTTCCAAGGCGCGACCACGAAATACATAAACGCGAACTCCTACTGGAATAGTAAAGGTAAAGAAGCATACAATATTTTATACATTAATGTATACAGGTAAACATTTCTGGCAACCTCTTTCAAAGAACGACCCACATAACATCGAATAAAATACAAGCAGACAATCTATCTCATTTATCTCTCCATTTGTTGGCTACAAGCTCGAGGGGATAGTACTCATGTCGAGAGTTCGATCCCTCCACCCTCTACCCTCTAGAGGGATGACGTCACATCGAGGAACAACCCTCCAAGGTCACAAGCTCTGTTTTTATACAATGAATGCAAAAACAATTTAAAGAAGAAAATACTGTTTGTTTACTCGGAGAAACTTTTTCGGCCTTATTACAAAATACGGTCTAACTATAAACCACAATTTATTACGTCACAAAACCACTGTTTTTGAAATTTGTTGTTACAAATTCAGTCTTAACGTTAAAGTGTTAAAACTGATTTTGTAATGACAAATTTATGATTTTGTATTTGTTAATACAAAATCAGTTTTAACACTTTAGCGTTAAGACTGAATTTGTAACAACAAATTACAAAAACAGTGGTTTTGTGACGTAATATATTGTGGTTTATAGTTAGACCGTATTTTGTAATAAGGCCGTTTTATTTTACGTTGTGTCGCTGTTTTAGCGGCTGGAACTTTTGCAAACATTTAAAAATAGACATGAATACATCCAAAACAGACAGAATATGATACAAGCAACATCCCGTTATCCTCTATCCTCTAGCTAACTTCCGCATACATATTTTTGT
Organism: Schrankia costaestrigalis; assembly: GCA_905475405.1. Classification (NCBI taxonomy): domain Eukaryota; kingdom Metazoa; phylum Arthropoda; class Insecta; order Lepidoptera; family Erebidae; genus Schrankia; species Schrankia costaestrigalis. The sequence goes on from FR997850.1 coordinate 7,179,800, forward strand.
GTATTTATAAGCACAATTCCTTAGATTTTTACGTTATACGTTTTTTGTACGATCTATACCTTTAGTATACCTTCGTTAACCAAATTAATGTACTAAAAGCGAGTGTAATAACGATTTTCCAAATAAATTAAGCGCAAGGTGGGCCCGACCACGCCCCGAGGTACCCACAGTAGCTAATAGATACTGGCACACCGACATAGAATTGCGACTTCGGCCTTGACCTTAAAGCTTGAATCATAACAACAGATAAATGAGAAAATTAAGGATATCATCTATTTAGTTAATAGTTAATAAAGCCTACGTTACACATTCCGTACCTTAATAGTGAAAAATAGGGCTAATAGTAATCCTTAGATTGCTCAATTATTTTAAATTAATTTCTATGTCTTTTACATTTTTATTTTTAAATATCATTGTTAGCTCGACACCCGTGGATGTTTCAGGGTCCAACTGAAAATCAGCGCCAGGATCTCAGGTCTCTTGAGTCCTGGCACATGCTGAGTTGGATACCTATTTGGTACACGGGGTGCATGTTGCTGATTTTTGTTTTATTGTTTCTATTTTATTTTTATTTTTTGTTTACTGTAAATTGCTGTCTTATTTAACTTGTATTTTTAATTTTATTGTTATATGTGCCTTGGTGTTACCAAATAAAATATTTTTCTTTCTTTCTTTCTTTATGACGAAGCGCGGTGTTATTCAGCGTGGGTTTGTTATTGTGGTATAAATTGGCGCTTCTTAATTTCAAGGTAATTTCAGGCAGTAGTTCTTGAAGATGGGCTAATACTAAGCCTTAGTATGATAAAGCGCAATCGCATTTAACTTAGCTATACTATACTATGCCAAACTATATGTGGTACAAATTAACACTGCCCAATTTCAAGGTATTTTCAGGCTGTAGTTTTTGATTTCTGGTAGTGTGAGTACTTTACTTTATCTGGCTACTTTTTCTTTGTAGCACTTGTTTTTGTATCTTTTACAATGAGCTACGTTTATTATTTCGTCAAGTAATGTGCACGTATCGAAAAATATACTTCTGCTTCTTCCTTTGTAACTAGAAAAATATGTTAGAGATTTAGGATCAATTTCACCCTCTGTGTTAGTTAAATATACGCTTAAAAGGTTTTACGTGAAACCAAGATCAAAAAACGTTACTGAACGAGTGTCAGTTACAGTTAAAAGTTTTCTTAGATCTTTAGTTACAAATATGAAAATGAATAGTTAATTTGATGGGCCTATCATATTTTTTAAGATATCTTATGTCTGTCAAAAGAAGAACTTGTGATAATTTGATACGTTACTGTCTTATTAGCAACTCTACATAATTTATCATACGAAACAAATTAACATTTTGTTATCTTCTTGTATTTACTACTAAAATACGATAATTTTCAAAGAAAACAGTAAGTAACAAAAGCTAGCCTGATATTGAACATTGGAAACGGGATTAAGTGCAAAACATACTTTTTGTTCTTAAGGCTTTCGTAAAAGTCTATGAAACGGAAATTGCGTAGAAAATAGATAAAAAGGCTTACAAACTCGTACGTGAAAATCAAGTAATAGATAGTAGCCGCTAGATAACAGGAATATCAAATATAGGGACGATTTTATATCTACGTAAATAAATACTTGCTATCTAAAAATCAGCTACTGAAATTATACAGGATACTTTGGCTAAACGTTTTTAAGATTAAGTTTTGTAAATTTAAATTCTGTTATATGAAAATAAATACCTACCCATTGAATTGGTAACAAGGCAGAAAAATAAATAAAAAAATCTCCGATCTTTCGTTGAAATCCATTCTTTCAATTTGTGGGTACGATTAACATTTCAAAGCCAAAGCCGAGATTGCAGGATACCAACAAGGTTAAATTCAACCCACGGCACGGTGCAACAACATTACATTGAATTAGGTAACTCTACTATTACATAAATTGTATAATGGTGGCAGATGTTTGACAAAAAAATCTCTGTCCGTAATTTTACCTTATTTCGTGAATGGTTCGTCTTTTATAGTCATTGTAATCATTATGAGTCGATTTTTAGGGATGTACTCGTATACAAACTAAATACTTTTGTGTCGGAGTATTGTGAATTTTGTAGAGCATCTGCATAGTGATATAAAAAATATTTGTGTCATATAAATTACGAAGGAATTACGTATGAAATACATACCTATTTAAACTAGAAAAAAATATGATTTTTTCGTTGTTTTGATAAGTAAGAGTATACCAAAGAAATGTAAAGTATTTTTTTTGCAATGTCCGTAACACGTTTTTATCGAAAAATAAAGAAAAAGAAAATACATTAACACCAAAGACAGCAGCGTCTTGGGAAGATTGATTATCGAGTTAAGTTTCTAAGAAAAAAAATACTTTACCGGCAAAGGTAACAAATTTTTAACGTAACAACGGGATCAAGTACACGCTAATTAAGCAAGGTAATAATAAAAAATAATAAAATTTCATTGCTACGTTTTTTAATTCGTTACGTCACGGATGAGCTCACAACTGTAATGTTCAAAAAGTCGAGAAAGTTAAAACTGTAACTTTTTTTTGCTGTTTATAACAATATTCTTTAACAGGTTGCCTGTCCTGTCAGTAGTACAATAGTAAAACAACGCGAATGTATCATATACGATACAAGAGACAGAAAAAACGGTTAAAATTGCATTTCTTTACTTTGAATTTCGAACTATTCTATAACACAATGTTAAAGAGACAGAAAGAACGGTTAAAAATGCATTTCTAAACTTTGAATTTCGAACTATTTTATAACAAAATAGAGGTATCTAAGAGGATTAACACAGACATTTTTCGTCGACGTGAGATGATATTAATTAAATCTATACATTAGATGACATAATATCTAGAATTAAATATGTATTACTAAGCAATGGCAATGACTACAGCATCACAGCTGGCAAGCCTTGTTAAATGATGTCATGACAGTGTCATACTTGTGTATGTGTGATGTAAAGCATTATGTGTGTTTATGGTTGTAATATTTATGAGATAATATTATTGACTTTATATTTTTTATCTGTTACACTGAAGTGTATTGAATCCTGTGTGATTTTGAAGGCTTGGTTGTGATAGATGTTTTAATATTTGAACTCTGACCGGAGTAAGGTGATTTAGAATTAATATATGCTAATATAAGTATTATCCCCCTTACTCATAAACACCTCTTAAATTTTAGTCAATTGATTAGCTTACATTCTTACTTGTTTGGTTTAAAGTTGATTTTACTGATAAAAATCAATCTTAATAGAGACAAAAAGACAATTAAAGGGTTTTATAATGTTAGTAGTATGTATAATGTTAGTTATACAGAAAACAGATGTAGAGACCACATGTATAAATAGTATACACAACATAATTTATAGTTTACTGATAAAAATCTCTATTATCTAGGCACCATTCTTCAGGCTAGGTGGTCATTCACAATTTCAAAAGGTAATATTTATGCACTAGTCTCATTGAAAACCACAATAACCTGCAGACAAAAAGAGAAAGGAAATTCCCAGATAAGGATAAAAGAATATAATTGTCTATCATTAAATAAACCGTTAGTCAGGTTACCATACCTTAGGACAAAACTATCACCAATAAGCCATTCCTATTTCTTAATAGGCATAATACAATATATATCCAAAGTATAATCATAGATATAGAATACTTGACATTGGCAAATTTGCTCTATAATAGAGTCAATGCAAAATTCTAATTGGGTCGCCAGACTGGGTCAATTAATGTGGCCTTATTAGCACTTGTCTAAGAAGTATTACATAAGATTTAAGCAAACTATGTTGCAATTTGTAGAGCAGAGAATTTTATATTTATTAACTAGATCTATTTGAAAGAATAATTAGTTTAAGACGGAAACCAGTTATAAATATTTTAAAGAATGATTTGTTCTAAAAAGTTTTTTAATAATTTGATACAAGAAAATTGCACAACATAATGCAGTTTTTTTTTTAATTGTGAAGAGAGAAAAGTTTAATCAAAAAATATTGAGATAATATAGAAGATGAGTTCAGAATGATTACAATCTGTGATGTAAGGGATAAATGAAGTATACAATGCTAAATAACTACATCAAGCTTTTATATTACAAAGGAAGAGACAAATTAAAGCTTTAATAACATAAATTATATTTATTTATGTTATTTTTAAACCTTATTTTGTAAACTGTAACCCTTTTAAGTATGATTGTTTATTAAACAATGTATGTACACAATTTTATTGCTCATAAACAACCTTAGTTTCTAGAGCAATCAGCTATTACTGATTCAAGGTTGAACATAGAAAAACAAATACTTGTTAGACCATGTATTGATAATAACAGAACATTAACATTGTGACTCTATTCAATTGACAAACAGAGAGTTCACTTAATAATTTATGTATCAATGTAGAGTTTAATAAAGACATTTGTATAATAAGAATACTATTATAATAATCTTGTATTAATAATGCAGCATAAACATTGAATAGCTAATTTTAATAACCAGTAACAAACTCGTCGTAGAGCTATAAAAAATATATTTAGGTATGACCTGCAATGACATCATAATACTGTACTAATGTTTATATGAAAATACGCCAGTAAACCAGAAAAAATAACGCCGCATAGTTACGCCCAAAATAGGTCATATCCCAGTTTATAGTGACCACCCATCCAGAGAGTAGCCCAGTTGAAACATATGAGACGATGCGCGAAAATACCCAATTCTTCCGCACTGCTCCGATTAACCGGCTTTACCGCTCAATAATACCCCAGTAACGCAAGAAAAAAATACGCCTATATACCTAATACCTCTACTGACCTAATACTACATAATCGAAGCCCGAGAATAAGAAAAATAACAATAAAAAAATTAATTTAAAAGTCATATTGGTAGGTACCTGTTTACTTTTGTTGTCGATCCCGTTCGCCTTGCCGTCTGGTACATTGCCGTTGTTTTCCTCACTTTTTTCACTTTTAACACCCTCCAACGCCATATTCAAATGCTTATTTTATTCACTGTCATGCGAGAAATATTATAATTTCTCTTAAATCACTGAACATACAATTTTTATTACACAAATTCAATACGAGCAAGCACTCCCATAGACAACGGGCCGTCACAACCCACAACGCGACGCAGTGGCGTACGCATTGAGCGCGAATGAAAAATGAAACAGATTCGCTACGGGAGAGAAAGAGCGAGCCAATCGTAGCCCGTCCGCAGGGAACTTGCCAGCTATCATTTCAACTTGCTATCCTGGATATTTATGGAGTTAAAATAATAATCATTATTGTAAAGTTTATGAGAGAGAATACAGTAAAAATAAAAAAAGTAACTTTTATTACACTGTTCCAATATGAAAACTTAAAATTTAAAAGCTCATATTCTTAAAGCTGTAGCGTATTGTTTTGAATTTTTGTTTCAATCATATACATAAGATGTTTCTAATGTTATTAATCTGTACATTTTTTCTATTTATTGTTGTTATTGTTTCGGAATAAGCATATTTAAATTTGCCGGCTAAATTAAAATCTATCTTTGACATCCTTATTTCAACATGACAATACCTACCTACTGAATACAGATGTAAACTTATAAAAGTACAAAACCATAGAGATTTTTTTTAACAAGAAATTTGGCTTATTTGAAGTAAACTTACAACATAAAATTATTTAAATACATATTGAATGGAGCAGAATAATCAAAATATTTTTTTAGGATTAAGGCTTAGTAGGTACTTGCGATAAACTTAGTTGACTATTAAAAAGTTTTGGCAGTTTTGTTGGGATAAATAATTATTTAAAAAAGGAGACTTATTTGAAGGTATTACAAATATCAGATAAAAGTAATAACTAAAAAAAACACTTCAAACACTTGTTTTTAGGTTAGGGGTATTATTCAAGACCTATATCATTTTTTAGTTTAGCGCCATCTCTAATCGAAACATGTAAGCTTTTGAAAACACTTGTTTGTAAATGTTACATACATACTACTTGGTAGAGTGCGTTTAGCTAAAAGTGCTTTCATCAACACTACTTATTTGGAACTTCCTATATAAGTATATGTAATAAGTAATGAGCTAAACTTAAAACTTTTATCAAAGTGTACCAAATGGCCAAATGAAATGTCCATGGAGTGAACTTCATTATTTATTATTTTATTAGTAGGTATAAGACTCCCATTAATTAATCATTTTGTAATGAAAGCAGGTAAACAAAATCAAAGGTAAAGAGAAGTTCTGAACCCATTGTTATTCTCAACTAAGTATTAGAAGAACACGAAATGCTTAAAACCGCTGTTTTCATCCTATTAAACTTCTATTGGGGGATCCTTAAATGAGTAGAGTTTGTAGTATTTATCTACCAATACCTACTTCTACTTATACTAATATTATAAAGAGGTACAGTTTGTATGTTCGTGTGTTTGTGACGTTGTAGGGGGTAATCTCAGAATCTAATGAACCGATTTAAAAAATTATTTCTGTGTTGAATAGTCCATTTATCGGGGAGTGTCATAGGCTATATAGTATCACGCTATGACTAATACTAATACATAGGAGTGGAGCAGTAATGAAATATTAATGTTTAAAAAAGGGATGCGTTTTTTTCGCCGCTCAACCAAGTGGGCACGGGTCAGCTAGTTCATAATAAATTACTTAATCGTATTAATGTAAGTAATCATTTATTTAGAATAAATCATTCTATAAAGTGAATCATGAATGATAACTTAACATATTCAAACAAGGTCATCTAGTCCCACGTATAGCAAAGCTTGTACTGTGTGTAAGAACTATGTAGATAGAAAACTGATAAACACACTTAATATATTTATTTCTAACAATACGAGGATTACATTATAGAAACACTCAGTTCATAAGATGTAGAGACGATAAAATATATTGTCAACACCACTAATGTCGTGTTTTTTTTGTTAACAGCAGCAGATAAGTAAGCAGTTCTTGATAGCACGTGGTAGCCTTGACTTGCCAGGATACGGTCAATCCGATGCTTTACTTGAGAGTAACAATTTTTTTTTAAATCCTTTTATAAAAATCGTTTTCGTAAAATAAAGCTTCATCACATCCAAATAAGTTCTGAATCACTGCCTCCTTGGTGGCCGCAGTGCGTTATAGTCACAGAACATTAAAATGTATTTTAATGTTCTGTGGTTATAGTCGTGTCATGCGGCTGCCGCGCACGAGGTAACGGGTTCAAATCCCATCCGGAATAATTTTATGTGCAATTCTCTTATTTTTACCTTTTCCCTGGATTTTCATTGTGTCCACTTCAATGAATATAAAGGTCCCGAATTAAAGCTTTATCCTGCTGACAGGAGATGCATTTTCAAGAAAATGAAAGAAAAACTACTCGGAAATTGATACGAACGAAAGCTACTCTCGTAATAGTAGAAGAGTCGAGAACCGAAACGTCGGAGACAAAACTTAGGTGCTTTACCCAAAATATGTAAAATGTGTAGTGTTATACCGCGAAGTAAGACCCCCCATGTAAAATTGTATGATGTACACTTCCACTGTTACATAAGTTACCTACTCGAAATTTTATCTACAAATATTTCATTAAACAAATGTAGAGCGAATTAATGAAATCAAAAAACCAATATGTATTCAAGATATACTATTGCTTGCGTAGTTATATATATTATATATTTGTAGATAGTAGGGCAGTCTACTTTTTGCGTTTTATATAGGTAGTGAACTACGTTGTACCTACAGTGAACTAGTGTATAGTGTTTATCATCATTATATCATTAGACTAGCTGATCCCCGAGGCTTCACCCGCATGGTATAGGTAGCCTAAATGTTATTCTACACCCTAAACTACCTATATTCCAAATTTCATCAAAATCTGTTCAGTAGTTTTTGCGTGAAAGAGTAAGAAACATCCATACATTGATCCATCATCCTCACAAACTTTCGCATAATGATAGGATATACGTCCTCTGTTAGACATAGGCCACCTCCAAATATAATATTGAAAGTGTTTATAGTAGAAGCCAACTGTACCTAATTATTTATCTATTTATCTATAATTATGGCTTAGTGGTTATAGTTCACTATCTCTGTTTCGATTCCCGGTTTATGCAAATCTGATTGTTATCTATGTGTTTGCAAACATATGTATTTGCAAAGGTCGTCCTCTACTCCAACTCTTTGCGAGATCCTGTTCATCATCGTTCTTCATATCTTCGCTAATTCTTAAAGCCATTTGAAATGCCAAAACATCCTTAGCCATAATGATACTCGTTATCTCTACCGTAATGATTAATCCCCATTCATTGATAGAAAGCAAAGAAGCCTAAGTATAATTAATGTATATTTAATTGTCGTACAAATATTAGTAGGCTATCTGTACTTATCACATCGTTTAGAAACTGGCCGATGCGTTTAGTATCATATGCACACTGTATATGACCACATCGCATCATAACTGATTGTCCTATTTAGTGTTGTGACTGTGTCAATTAAAAAAATATTATCAATTTATTTAGTGTCTGTGGAACGTTTTATCGTGAAAGTGCGCCTTACAGTTCCTGTTTTTAGTTTTATCTGTGTTCAAAATGATTAAAAGTAAGTATGTTTTCTATAATACCTTATAATATTATGTACGTATATTTAATAGTACTCGTGTAATAAAACTATTCCATATTATCTAATCGGTCAAAACAAAGATAAATGCAGTCCCTTTTTTTATCTATTCCTGGATAATTTAGTCTGACCTAGTTTTGTCCTTATGAATTATAGGAAACATTTTAGTATAGTTTTTTAAAGTTCATTACGACAGTTATCGAAACGTAAGCGAAACGGACTATGGTTTATGTGCATCTTGCTAGCTTTTCTGTGTTTTAAAAAGTAGTTATTCTAAAAGTTTGTCTATATTAAAAAATAAATCTATAGAAATTATATTTAAATCAAAATCAAACGATCAGACGTTAATAAAAGAGTTTTCGGACTTTTGTAAGACTTTCATGAGTAAAGTCTTACAAAAATTTGTGAACTCTCTTGAAATCATTATTACCTTTGTAACTTCACCAACTTTTTCTCCGAAGGTTGCAATCGAGAAAACGAACTGCTTGCTTAGGTAACTTAAGGAAATCAGTCAAAAATTAACCCGGCTCTAGATTTCTGTACAGGTTTCTAACCCATCTCAAAGGGTGGGTCAGTAATTTATAATCGAAGACTTTTACCAATCCTTGATAGTTTCTCGCATAGCTTGACGTATCAAGATGACGAGGCATTCTAAGCTTTATAGGTAAGTACTTACGTCGAATTCCTCAGCATCTGATATGAACAGGCGTGGAGCTTTCTACCGGGAATGATTAAAACAAAACAAAAAACTTAAGTTACTAAGTTGGTATTGTAAATCTGTTACAAGAAAACAAGTAGAGCAAAATCAGCGAACTTTTAAAGGTTTTTTAAGGCCTGCCCGAGGACACAGTCGCAGCTTTGAATCCCACGCAGAGCAGTTTAGTGCAATCCATAAACTGTTGCCCTGTGCCTGGTTCTTTGTTATGTCCATTTGTAAAATTCCCCGCGATATAGGTATAATGCTTGAAACATTTTTCTAATTTTTTTAAACAACTGGACTTCGGAACGAATTTTGTGATACTGAAGGCTATCAGGGTAATGTCGGGCATGTCGGTCTTGATACTTGAAGGGAAGGGTCTTTAAAAAAAATACAACCAAATTGAGAACCTCCTCCTTTTTTTGAAGTCGGTTAAAACGAAAGGAATCAAGGAAGAAGAAGGAGAGAATACAATGTAGAATTGTATAATAAAGTTACTGTATAGTGTATCATCATCATCATAGCGACGACGACCTATGTGCGTAGTGGTTGCTACGTAGATGTCTAGGGTTGGATTTCCGTTCAATACAAATATTTGTGTGCCTGAACATGATTGTTTGCATTGGTCTGGGTGTTTCCTATGTAAAAAATGTAAGTAGGTATTTAAATCAAAGCTCAAGACCGACCGGGATAGAGACGCACTGTGGACGCCCTCTGCCCCATCGAGGGGACTTAAGAACATAAATCAAGGTATTTAAATATGTTTATACGTTGTGTATTACCCATACCATACAAGGTCTACTTAGTTTAGGACTCGTTGTGTAAATATTTATATTTATTTATCTGCCAATTGACGTCCACTACATAGGCCTCGTCCAAATATTGCCACCTTGTGCGGTCCTGTGCTAGACATGTATAGTGTACATCAACAAATATTTCTTATCAAGGTGACCTAAACGGAATAAGTATTATAATATTAACCGACCCAACATATAGGTGCTTAGTTATAAATAGATTGATAAGAAAATTAAATGACCTTATTTATCAGTATAATCTGTAAATGTACTCGTTGATTATTGAAAATGGTACTTACTCATTAATTAATTAATTAAACTATTTACTTACCCCCTTTCTAATAACCGCCTCTTAAATTTAGTCACTGTTTAGCGTGATTTTTATTTGCAAAACCAACCATATGCCAAACAAAACGGGAAGAATTTAAGCTAATCAATTGACTAAAATTTAAGAGGCGTTTATGAGTAAGGGGCTTAATTATTATACTTTGGTTTAATAAATCTTCATCTTGTTTCTTAAAAATAATGCTTCTCTTCAGCCCTGGGATTTTAAAGAGAATATTATCTAATCATCATATCAGCCAATTATCGTCCACTGCTGGGCATTGGCCTCCTCCAGCTCGGCCTAAAGTTCGCGCATGTCTGGAACAAATAAAACACCCCCTCCTCACGCCCCCCGCCATTTAGGTCTAAAACTTACATCTATTCAGCCATTGTCTGGCTATTGTGGTAAGGTAATATTATTAGACCAATATTCCTAACGTCACTGGTACCTAGAGCGCGGAATAAATCTAACGTAAAGGCCTACGCAGACCGGGGCGGCTTTTAATTTTTACTAATGGAAATTCAACCGTACTGTTACAGAAATACGACATAAATTGCTATGCTTTAAAATGAAAAATGCCGTGCGATAAAATCCCTTTCAATGCCACGGCATCATTTTAAAGCATAGCAATTTATGTCGTATTTCTGTAACAGTACGGTTGAATTTCCATTAGTAAAAATTAAAATCCCTTGCCATGCCGTTCCGTCTTTAAGCGCGATTTACATATCGACAAGTACACTACTACTGATTTACACATCGACAAGTACGCTACTGTACCTACTTGTCGATGTGTAAATCGGGCTTTAAGAGGGGGCTATTTCGTACTTAACTGGCCAAAAAATAGGATGGAGATGTATTCAAATCAACTTAATCAACAACTTACTACTTAACTCGCTACTCTACTTGTCGATGTGTAAATCAGGCTTTAGTCGAGTAAACTAACTTTAAACAAAGATCCTCTTAAAACTTCCTATGTAATTACTAAGTAGCTTGTTATTTTATAAACTTGTTTACAATAGACCTCCTTGTTTACCCATAATACAAGTACAGTAAATACCTTATAAGCTATGTAAATCGATACATTCATACTGCAAGTACTTGATATGTTAGCATACACAATATTATTAGATCTAAGATCAAGGCCTCAGTCGACTAGTTGCCATCAGTATATATGTTACAGCCAAAGTAATAAATGTGAATATTGTACATAATAACTAGCCATTATGTATAAGGGCTACTCAATTTAGATAAAGTGATAAATGTCGCAGAATTAATCACATTAACTAGCCATTATATATGTTATAGTACTGGCAAAAATACAATATTAAGGCAAAAGTCAGAAACATTTGGTTAGGTTAGTACAGTGACCAAAGAACGCACGTGCCGAGCGAGCGAAGCGAGCTTGCCGCGGTAGCGGCCGGCGAGTGCTAGAATATGCAAGAAACATTTTTTTTTATGTAAAACTAGAATATAGTATAACTATATTCTAGCACTCGCCGGCCGCTACCGCGGCGCGCTCGCTCGGCTCGTGCGTCCTTTGGTCACTGTACTAACCTAACCTAACCTAACCAACTGTTTCTGACTTTTGCCTTAATATTGTATTTTTGCCATATATAATGGCTAGTTAATGTAATTAATTCTGCGACATTTATCACTTTATCTAAATTGAGTAGCCCTTATACATAATGGCTAGTTATTATGTACAATATTCATATTTATTACTTTGGCTGTAACATATATGTCGACTTTAGCCTATGGTGGCACGTTCTACGATAGATCGGTCAACTCGAAGTAAAACTTTTACTACACTGAACACTTTTACTACATTCGAAATAAAACTTGGTTTGCACTCTGCACATTTTACTATGGTAGTCTAATAACAATTAACTTGAAAATAAGCTATCCTAGCTCGGATCTAAACGGATTACATTGGAACGTGGTGAACTCGGTACTCATCACGGATGGCGTGGCCGCGTACATAACGCGATACTAAAGTAAAGGCGTCTTCTTACACAACCGTTAAAGTTACTCGCGATAATACAATGGCAATGAAATAAATGTTCTAGCACAAAGCCCGCAATCACAAGACTTCTTATAATTGTTAATTATAACGTAACGCGCACTGATCAGCCACATTTAAAGCGATTCGTCGAATACGTGTTGCGCCTGCGGCTTCCGTACGAACAATGTCGAAAAGATATGGCCGCATCGCTACCATCGATACGACGCTTCGCTAGAGTGACAGTAGTGACAGCTGTCTCTCTTAAATAGGCGTTGACCACTTCCGTTATTATGCCGAAGCGCCGACACGGCCAGACTGACATTCGACCGTCCTCGGGCGATACTGTATTCCTTAAACACACTATGCTCGATCACCAAGACAACCGCTCGTCCATCCTGTTACATTCAGGACTCTACATGAATGTTCAGTTGTAGCTTCAAACACATGTTCAATCATATTAAGACACTCAAATGCACAGGTGCATCTTTTCAACGAGTCCTTATAAGATCTAGTTCTGACGATACTGCCTTCATCAACTTGGTCAATAAACAACAAAACACCTGAACCGGTCGAGCGCGTCCCTTCATCCAACCCCACACAGGTATGGGGACGACGCTCCTTCCGCTCATGCACAACTGCTTACCTGGACCGAACGAGAGCGTCCCTTCAACCTGCCGCAAGTGCATGGCTCGGACGGCAATCGCTTCGCCCGTACTCAACTCATCTGTACTGAACGAGAGCGTCCCTTCAACCAGCCGCAAGTGCATGGCTCGGACGGCAATCGCTTCGCCCGTACTCAACTCATCTGGACTGAACGAGAGCGTCCCTTCAACCTGCCGCAAGTGCATGGCTCGGACGGCAATCGCTTCGCCCGTACTCAACTCATCTGGACTGAACGAGAGCGTCCCTTCAACCTGCCGCAAGTGCATGGCTCGGACGGCAATCGCTTCGCCCGTACTCAACTCATCTGGACTGAACGAGAGCGTCCCTTCAACCAGCCGCAAGTGCATGGCCCGGACGGCACTCGATTCGACCAAATTCCAAATTCCGCATACCAAATTACTCGACGACTCTTTTCTCACTCAGCGTGCCAACATAGTCAAGTAGACTTCATGCGAACAATGCCTTCAGATTCCACATACCTACAAGTTACGGACTGTGTTACTTGCGTTAATATAAAATTCGTTCTCAATCTCGTAGTCATAGTCTCAAACTCATAGTCAGAGTTAATGTATCAGAACCTGCCGTCAAAGTTGCGTTACTACCGAGTCCGTCACGGAACCCATCATCGAGAGGGCTGTATTAGTCGGCGCCGTCACGGCCTCCTCTTTATTCATTAAGCTGGTATTAATTTCGACCAAACGATCATGGCAAGTTGCACGTACTCGTGTATCAGAAACAAGATTTCATATACAGTAAAAAGTCCCTGCTGGACTTTAAATTGGGAGATAAATTTTTTTTTTTTTTTAGATAGACAACACAATTTAATTACAGGCTGTAACATTCCTATTTGAAGTTTACAATAACTTTTAAACTAAAAATCATAATTAAACGTCACAATCAGGTTTAGTTTCTCTGGCTAAAATTGTCACTATCTGGTAGAAGTCGGTTATGTGCATACTTGTCCGTCCCATTCAACTTAAGCTTTATAATATTGTAATAAGGTAAAAGCTCCTAATACGGCGGTAGTCAAAATCGCGTCCTATTACGGAGGTATTTCTATTTTCGTGTTTTATTCAGGTTTTATTCAGTTAACGTACAACAAAACGAAATCAGTTTATTCTACATCTATTACTTCATGATTTACCTGACGTTTGCAAGTATAGAACATAGATAACTAATCAAAATCAATCAATCTGTGTAACGGCATCGACGTGAAAGGGATTTCCATACAAACGCTAAACAACAAAATTAGGTACACTAATATTTAGAAACTAAGTTTTTCGTATTAATAAGCCGTTTAAGATGGTTTATTTCTTATTCATAGCATTTTCTTACTATTACACTTACTATTTCAATAGCTTGTTTTATATTTGTAACTCGTTTTATATCCAAAAAATAAGAAATAAAATAGCGCCGTAATACGACACGAATTTTATAGATTCGTCCTAATACGGTGGTATAACTCCGTAATAGGAAAAATACTGGGCATGTTTAATTGCTTGTAACTTTTAATTTATTAACTTATTGAACTTGTTTCAAGGTTTTTTGCAATAGTTATTAATCTCATAAACTAAAAACCATATTCTGCGGTATGTGTTCGCAGTTAGAAATCGAATTAAATACGAAAATTGTTGAGTACAAAATGTGGATTTCTTAGAAAGGGTAAAAATAGGAAGGTGTATTTTAACTTATCATAAATCATTTATTTTGTATAACTGTTGACTACTGTTTACACATATGAACCAAAAAACTGTTATAGTTTCATTAAACATTTACATTGTTCCATTTATCGAAGTTTTGATAGGTCCGAATTAGGATTATTAAAAACAGGAGTAGTTTTCCTATTGCGGTGGTAATTATTTCCAAGTAAGTCTGTGTTAGGATCTATGATTTCCTATTACGGCCCTATTCATAGAACATAAAATTACAAGTTTTAGGGTACCGTGATTATTGATTTTGAGAATAGAATTGTTATGTGATACGTAAGTTTTTTTGTTTTGTATAAAACCAAAAGTGATAAAAATTTTTAAATATACATATTCTTTTTATGTAAAGTTATGCAATCTATGTAATTCTATATTTCTGTTTTTATTTTACTAAGCATAAAAAGAAAAGTTAACCTTATTTTAATAACACAAAACTCTTTTAGAACGTGTATTTCTATCTATACTTATTACTTATATATAATATTATAAAGAGGTAAAGTTTGTGACATTGTAGGAGGTAATCTCTGGATCTAATAAACCGATTTTAAAAATTATTTCTGTGTTGAATAGTACATTTATCGGGGAGTGTCATATGCTATATAGTATCACGCTATGACGAATAAGAGAAGAGCAATAATGAATCATGTTTAAAAAAGTGACGCGTTATTTTCCCCACCTAACGAAGTGGGCACGGGTCAGCTAGTAAAAAATAATTTCATTAAAAAAGATACAAATCAATGGTCAATGAATACCAAAAATACAACTTACTTTACTAATACATTTAAATTATTTGATAAATAATATTTGTACGGAACTTGGATGAATATAATTTCTGACCCTCCGTATTAGGAATCGTCTACCGCAGTAATAGGCTCTGACGAAAAAAATACCTCCGAATTAGGGAAAATCGACCCGACTATTTAAATCTTTTTTTAAAAATAACTAATATCATTAAAAGAAACAAACTCGACAGTAATACAAAATATAAATTCCACTTTTAACGATGACATTTTTTTGAACAGTTAAAAATATTTACAAATGCTTATTTTTGTTTCTTACTTTGAAATGTTGCGAAATACCTCCGTAATAGGAGCTTTTACCTTACCCTTTATTTGCAGAATGCAGACAGTCTAAACAAGCGCTGCCTGCTGTGAATCCGCGACTGAATCCGCGACTGTCTTAACGCCTACTAAATCTTAACAGAACTAATCTAAGAATAATGATAATTATGGACTATTACGGCCCACTGTCACCTTAACAAGCATCTATTCTTAACCGGTTGTGCTGACAGTCCCATATGCAGGGGATGCTTCAATAGCGAAGAATCAGTCACGCACGTAATCCTGGAATACGAGGCAGTGACTTCTTAACGAAACGAAATCCTCGGACCAGTGAGGTCACTCCGCGAAGCCTGTGAAGTTCCCAGGAAACTTCTGCGCTTCTGGACAGAGTTAAGCTGGCTAAGTTAACCAGGGTTCTGCACACACAATGGACCAAAAGGGAGTTTAAGTGTGGAAACTAGAGTCCACCATCCATTCCATTCTACCCTTTATTTTTAGAATGAAGCTTTGTCTAATGACTAAATTAAGTACTGCTTCCTACTACCTTACGCTAAACAGCCGTGTTTGTGTGCGTGTGCCTATCCCGAGATAAAGGTTACGTTAGACAAAGGCAAAAGAGAAACCAGGCTAAAGTACAAACCGTACGGTCATAACCAACTTAATTCTTTAAAACCAACCCGGGATAGAAATGAAAATAAAACCTTTCGTCGTGACTAACTGTAACTTAATCCATCCCAACTTAGGTATTAAAAATTAACAAACGGCAGCACTTTGGTTTGGTACTTTAATCATCGAGCAACCTGCTAATGCTAGAGCAACCAAGCACCACTTTTATTTACTTACTACAATACTAAATTTAATGCAAATCATTACTAAACCGAAGTAAATCAAAGCAGAAACCAGATTCGTGGCCTGTAGTTCATGATTTCATCGAAGCTCTATTAGGCCTGTAGTTGGTTTAAATGCACTCCTCCTGAATGCAGGATTCCACCACGAGGACCACACGATTCTATAGTCTACTATACTACTATGATTATGCATAACTTCTTAATTTAATGTGGTTCTCAGGCTTGCGTCGCAACCTACAAATCGTCCCATTTCCTGTATTACGAGTTTATTCACACCTTCTGGCTTTGACAGCCGCCGCACTGTGCCGAAAAGGGAAAACAGATCCAGAACTGGACAAGGGCGACGCAACCACCACCCCACCGATGGGACCCCAAAAACTTGCCGGGGTGTGATTGTGGAGCCCCAGAACAAACTATGATGCACATCGTCGAGGAATGCCCCCGACGTCGCCTCTCTGGAGGAAATGCGTGAGCTGCACAACCCCACTCTGGCCGCAAAAGACTGCCTCCTTCAGCCGGATACAGACGCATAGGGTTCAAAGCAGAAGCCATACGCAATAATAAAAGATTCACGCTTTCCACTTTCTAAGTCCAATAATAGTAACTAATTCAAAATTTCTAAAGTAGATCAAGTAACTCGCCCGTGTGGATTACCTACTGACTTCACATTATGGTATTCCTGACTACGATCTCTGGTACAGTCGAACACAATACGCCTCATAGCATCCCTACTTGGCCCCTTACACTTAAGCTTTCTTGTCGTCAGTAAAGTTATAACATTAACTGTTACATGATCTACTGGCATTTTCCACATCGAACTTCTTATCCACAACACACTCAACCTATCACCTTGTTTAAAAAGACACAGTCGCTAAACATCTTTCTTAATCTGAGATTATACACATCATTCTTACATTGGTTTTAGTGTCTATATAGGTACACCTCAAGAACAGTAAATGTTATTTTACATGAACCCATCAATATAAGCTATACAATTAGGTTTAATTATTTAACCTACCTTAACCTTAAATGAATTTATTTCTTATACTTCTTTAGTCTTAATCATTCAGAACATTATAATTACAAAGAGTCATGTACCATTGTCATAGTTATGAAATTTCAGCAATGAAAGCTCTAAGTTACACGTACAGACCACAACCTACCACCACTAGAGTTATTTGTCCATCGAACACCCACTCTTGTCCCAAGAGATACGAGGATAAATACGATTACTCACTAGTCTCTAGTAGGGTCGAGTTTCTCACACTAATTAATTATCTCACGAATCTCTATCTCAACTGGTACCTGTCCCTTTGATATCTTATGCAAGCAACTGTTTTAACCTGAGAGAAGTTATATCCAGAAACTATATTCTTAATATCAATCGCACTCTTCATCTATTACTGCACATTAACGGTATCTTTATCTACTACTTTCAACATTTGTGTAACACTTCAAATAAAATTGGAGTACATTTTTAACGGAAATTTGTACTAGTCAAGTCAGTATAACTACAATTCATTGATATCTAAATCGTAGAACATAACTGATCCTGCGTCCTTAACGACATAGATGTCCTATTATCCGATACACCAATATACTTGGGTATTTCAAATATAACCCGGTAAAGGAAGGATTATATTTTACTTAGAAAAGACTTAAAGTCTTTATTATATTGAGCCACGTATATCATAGTCACTTGCACATATGCA
This sequence comes from Schrankia costaestrigalis, assembly GCA_905475405.1. Lineage (NCBI taxonomy): Eukaryota > Metazoa > Arthropoda > Insecta > Lepidoptera > Erebidae > Schrankia > Schrankia costaestrigalis. The sequence continues at coordinate 7,198,227 of FR997850.1, forward strand.
GAGTTCATCTTTGCACTTTTATTTACCTAGTAGGCAATAATTTGTTAGCTCAGTTATGTGAAACTGATTCCCTACTAATTGTGGGTATAGATGGTACATCATCATCAAGACGCACCACGTAAAGTACGTTGTAAAATTACAAAGAGTCACAAAAATAAAACGACACTTGTAACTCTCAGCCACTACTTGTATGGGCAGTTGAGAATACAAATCAAATCTCTTTGGATTAGTAATAATATCGAATAAAACAACGCTTTCTTTCGTTCGGAATAAAATGTCAAAGTAACGAAGTATAAAATGTTAATGTAAATCATTACGTTCAAATGCAATGATATAAATCATACTTAGTATTCGATTTTTAAAACTTCTAATTCAAATATTACAAACCATCATGTTCTATTTTTAAACCATATTATTCGTCTTATTTCAGTCAGGATAAGATATCAAAGTAACACAAAACTTTAAAGTGCTAATGTTAAAACATAGTCGAATGTTTTAAACTCTCATTCCAATCTATATCTATATACTTATAATAAAACTGTAGAGAGATCAATTCTGTACATTGAATATATGTTAAAAATTAATATTGGAGGATGAATGGTGATCGATACTAATGCCAAAAATGCAATCAATAAATTTTTTGTCTGTCTGTCTGTCTGTCTGTCTGTCTGTCTGTATGTGCACGCATGGGTCAAAAACTACTGAAGGCATTTTAACCAAACTTGGTACAATTGTAGTCCATACTCCCGGGCAGGTTATAGGCTGTATAACATAACGCTAAGACACATAGGAGCTGAGCAGTGACGAAAAATTTGAAGCAAGTCGGTTGAAAAAAAGCGCGTTCGAGCTCTTATCATCGCATACGTTGATCATACGCCAAAAATATGTATTACAAAAATAATGGTCTTCAAAAGATGAACAAAAAAGTCCTGAATAGTATATATCTATCTTTTATATATTAGCCACAATAACCTGTTTAATCGTTAGGGTTTTCTTCAAAGTGTATTAAATACATAAATATATTGTAATTTGCATAGACATTTATCTTTTTCAAACTCCCATATTTCAAAAGTACAGTTTAATACCTTATTCATAATTTTTTTTTATAGAAATCGGTTTACAAACACACAAGATATAGATAAAAGAAAATTTCCAAATGTCGCCGCGCCAGTATGAGTACGGCTGTACGGTTGATTTTTGTTTAACGTCCGAAACGGCCAACCGGTGCGTCTATATAATTTCATTCACATTGACTCTTAATGCGAACTGACGTGGTTCTTATTGACTCTTCTCGGGATAAGCGCGCTTTAGATATTAAAATACATAGATACGTAGTTTTTAGGTACTAAGTTTAAAGTAGGTATCTATCTATACTATAATAAAACAATCGGAATCGGATAAGTAATACTCGAGATATCGCTAGATCTCTTTATTAGAACAGTCCAATACAAATCAGGGGTCATGAAAAATGGATTTGGTTCAATGTTGAATGAATTTAAATTTCGTTTCTTTTGTTCACGAGATGGCGTTACCAGTAGTAGGTAATCATAAAATAAATGAGTTTTTAAATAATATATAACTATTTTATTATTAAGTGCTATTAATAAGTTATTCCTTTTAAATGTTAATAAAATTAACCATGAATCGTATGTGTAATATCAATTATAAGTCTTTACACTAACCTTTAAAAATATCAATTTAACGGACACAAAGAACATCCAGACTAAGGACAATAGTTTGTGTATCACAATTGTCCTCCATGGGAATCGAACCCGCGACCTCATGCACGCCAGCCATGTAATGCGACCGCCGCGCCACCAAGGCAGGTAATTCTGCCGCACCATAACGTGGCGTGCAAATGTATTCATTCATAATTAATTAGCGATTATCCGTGTGGTGACGGAGCAAGAATACAATATGTCACCTCCCCATCTCATCCCATGGGTGGCGTAAATCCGACTAAGGGACTATCGGTGAATATTATCTTTACGAAATAAAAATGAAGGAAAACTTGAAATTAAACCCTATACCAATCCGACTGGCCAACGTGGTATTAGTAGGCCAAGTATCCCTCCGTCACGGGAGGAGGCGCGTCCTTGCAGTGGGACATTAATGGGCTGTTATGATGAAAAAAGCGATGTCATTTATTTTAACTTACAAATTTGACAACAGATGGCATTGTGCCTGTGACGTCATTTTCAGTATCGCGGTATTAAGATTTTACTTGAAAGAATGACGTTCGCTCATGTCTTTCAGTATAAGTTTAGACACAGTCTTCATAGATCTGTTTTTGAAAAGGTTTTGGTTCGTTCGTTAATTTTACAATTCGTGTGTAGGTATATCTGTTTGTTATAAGGTTTAAAAAACGATTTTTCAGTATTAAATCGAATTGCGAAGTAAGTAACATCCGCCACGCGAACGAAGTCGCGGGCACAGCAGCTAGTTGCAAATAAATTTGAATGTTCCAATACTACTAACCATCATAATTCCAATTTTTAGAACATTTTATTTGAATATCGTACCGGTATTCAAAATCCACCAATTACAAGATCTCTAAATTGTAACAAAAAGATCACAGTGAAATATAATCTACTCTTAATAGTTTCCTAATAGTTTATGCAATATTACTCCTATCAAAATCTACTAAATTCACCACTAGAATATACCTACGTGATATTTGTTCAATATGTGAGCCAAACTATTTTACATCAATGAATGTTAATATCACCAATAGCACAATTGTTTATTCTTACCAATCCCAAAAGCAACTTCCACGTACACTAACACTGATCTTGTCACTAGCCCGAAGATACTAATTTATTGCCGAAATAATAATTATCACTCCTGACAATTTATACAGACACTACTTAATCAATTCAACTACACACATCAAAAAAGTCTAAGCAACATGCATGATATTACAAATTTACCATTTATATTAATTAATTTCTAAGTATTTACTCACTCAAAGTGTATAGGTAAGTAAACTTTTTTGTTATTGATGACATACTGGCTGGTTGTAAAAAAAAAATTTCGATTATGTTTTGTTTTTTTTCATAAAATTCAAATGACTGCGAATTTGTTTGAATTTGAGTGCATGTTAATTGCTACGTTTTAGTCTTGATTTTATAATTTTACCAACCATTTAAATACAGTTGGCGACAAAATTGAATTGTTAGATATTCTTTACGTCATGGAGCGACGTCATTTGACGGCAGATGAAATGCAAAGAGCTGTAGGGATGTTGCAAGCGGGAAGTAATCAATCTCAGGTATCTCGACATTTTGGTATTCATAGAAGTGTTATTTGTCGTCTTTGGCAGCGCTACAATAATAGAGGGGAACCCGCTGAACAGCATCCAGGCCGTAAAAGGAGTACAACCACTCGGCAAGACCGGTACATACAACTGACTGCAAGACGCCAGCCGATGTTAACCGCTCGAGAGATAAGTTTGAGGCTACAAAATTCAAGTGGTGTTGATGTAAGTCCCCAAACTGTGCGAAATCGACTGCATGAGTACGGCCTACGAGCTCGACGCCCTATCAGGTGCCCACCGATACGTCACGGGAATCGCGCTCGTCGAAATGAATGGTGTAGAGAACGCATAACATGGACCCAGGAACAATGGGATAAAATTATGTTTTCCGATGAGTCGCGATTCGGGTTTAGGTCTGATACAAGAAGGGTGCGAGTGTACCGTCGACCCGGAAATACTGAAAGACTCAGGTGCGTTCAGGAAGTTCATCCATACAGCGGCTCAACAGTTATGGTATGGGCGGGTATTATGAAGAACAGGCGAACTGAGCTCGTTTTTGTAAATGGAAACATGAACGCTGAAAATTACGTTGAGGATATTCTCAGACCTTATGTCCATCCATTTGCACAAACCTTTGGCTCCGATTTTACGTTAATGCATGACAATGCGCGTTCACATACAGCTCGGCGAACCAGTGAATACTTGGCAACGGAGAACATCCAGGTATTGCCCTGGCCTGCACAATCGCCAGACCTCAACCCCATCGAGCACGCATGGGACATGCTCCAGAGACGTGTTTTGAAGGACTTGGACGGAGTGACAACAACCCAACAGCTGAAGGATTTGCTACAATTCCATTGGGAGCGAATACCGCAAGATGACATAAACAGTCTCATTAATTCAATGAATAATCGTTGCCGACAAGTTCTGAATAGCAGAGGAGGCCATACTTTGTATTAAATTGTCCTATTCTTTCACAATAAATTCATTTTCTTAAGAAATTTCAATTTGTAAAAAAAAAGTTTAGTTTCTTATGTACCTGTATATTCTAATATTGTTAATTTCTGTTATTAAAAGAACTTATAAAGAAAACAGCTGTTATTTTTACATCATAGAACCCTAAAAATATTATTTTAAAAATAAAATACAACGTTATAATTAAAATAAATGGTAAAATAAATTAATATAAATGGTAAATTTGTAATATCATGCATGTTGCTTAGACTTTTTTGATGTGTGTATTTAATTGTAGGTACCTACACTGTGAAAACCTACGTATTTCAACCTCGCGGTAATTTATACCCATAATATTTTATTTTTTAAACTAACATAGCTGACGATTCTGCCAATATCAAACTTTATGATTTTTTTTTTTTTTTTTTTTCACTGCTCAAGTCGAAAATAAGAATCACTAATTTTCATAGTAGCGTTGAATGACAAATAACTGGTTCCACATTAATTAAATGTAACTTTTACAGGTTGATAGTGCAAAAGTGTGATTAAATCCTTTACACATCTTATTATTATTTGACTGCAACGATGATGATTCGATGCTCAAAATTTAACGAATGCGTATCAGCGTTCGAAATTCGCACGTAATAGACTAAAAGTTAAAACAGCGTACTAAAAGTTAAAACAGCGTACCCTGGTACTATTCACAGATGATATTAAACCAATATTTTTTACAAGTTAATAGTTGTTTTCACCAGTAGACAAAATTAAAACATAGAAATTAAATTACTGTCATAGAGCCACATCCTATCCGGCCAAAATAAAATTACACTATAAAATATTGAAATTGATTTATACCAGGAACACAAAACCTTTACTGCTAAATATCAGCAATATCCTTTAACAGTGAGCACTTCGCTCAAAAAAAAGTAAATTGGAATGGGCTCACCGGATCAGCACAGAATACCAAGATACTCGTTCACTACGCAGACTGTGGCTGGCTGGCGTTCATCCCACTTCTGATGTCGACTTTAGCCTATGGTGGCACGTTCTACGATAGATCGGTCAACTCGAAGTAAAACTTTTACTACACTGAACACTTTTACTACATTCGAAATAAAACTTGGTTTGCACTCTGCACATTTTACTATGGTAGTCTAATAACAATTAACTTGAAAATAAGCTATCCTAGCTCGGATCTAAACGGATTACATTGGAACGTGGTGAACTCGGTACTCATTACGGATGGCGTGGCCGCGTACATAACGCGATACTAAAGTAAAGGCGTCTTCTTACACAACCGTTAAAGTTACTCGCGATAATACAATGGCAATGAAATAAATGTTCTAGCACAAAGCCCGCAATCACAAGACTTCTTATAATTGTTAATTATAACGTAACGCGCACTGATCAGCCATATTTAAAGCGATTCGTCGAATACGTGTTGCGCCTGCGGCTTCCGTACGAACAATGTCGAAAAGATATGGCCGCATCGCTACCATCGATACGACGCTTCGCTAGAGTGACAGTAGTGACAGCTGTCTCTCTTAAATAGGCGTTGACCACTTCCGTTATTATGCCGAAGCGCCGACATATATATTGTTTATTAACCTCATTTAAATGGTTATCGACAAACAATTTTATCATTTGTAAATATACGATATTAGATTGTTTACGTTTTCATTTTGCGCTTTCATAAAGATACTTATACGAAGAAAATGCGATATAATTAGATAAGTATGTAGTTAGTTAATTTTCTATTATCCATGTATCCCTCACCTCACCCACCTCATCCCATGGGTGTCGTTAAAACCGACTAAGGGACTATCCGTGAATATTATCTTTACGAAATAAAAAGAAGGAAAACTTGACATTAAACCCTATACCAATCCGTCTGACCAGCGTAGTATTAGTAGGCCAATAATCCCTTCGTCACGAGAGGATGCCCGTCCCTGCAGTGGGACATTAATAGGCTGTTGTGATGAAAATAATTTCTTATGATATCTGGTTCTTAATATTACGTTTGAGGCATTTGGTCAGACTTGCAAAGGATTAAAGGCGACACGGAGTGGTTATTCCAGGGCTACAATCCGTTGCTCTCAACTGTAGTAGGTACCTATATATTTGCGAGATTTATATTGGGGTGCCATGTCATTTAAATAAAAATATTCCTCACACTTTCACACAACGCCATCTAGTCCCAAACTAAACAGAGCTTGTACTATGGGTACTGGGGAACGGATAAACATACATAAATACTGTTTTTTTTGTAAATACATAGGGTGATGCTACCAATTATCAGCACTTTAAGAGTTAGTCTTACTTTAATATCGTTTATCTTAGTGATAATACTGATAACGAAAGTTAACAACATGCTTTCTCGGTTCACTATTAAATAAGTAATTGATTTGTATTATAAAAATTTGTCTTTATGCATACACGTTTTATTTAGATGAGTTTGACTAAATAATTACCCTAACACCAATTATAGGCACCATCATCACCAATTACTAGCATCGTCCGAGCCAATTATCAGCACCTTAAAATTAGACATAAAATTAGGTAGATAAATGAAATAATCCAATGTTTATAGCAAAATCTCTTTTATTTATGCCTAACCTAACAACCGAAGTTTCAGAAAAATAAATACATAAAAATAAAAAAAAAACAAAAAATAATAAACATTATTTTGATCATAATATCAACACTATGAAAATAACTAGCAATGTTAGTTTCAGCACCATGCCAGGATATGGAATCCGAAATCATAGAGTACTTTTTCCAAGAATATTGAATTCTAGGCATAAAATAATCACGCTTTACAATAAAAAATATGGATTAACAATTTTACATACCACTTTGTCATGTAACAGCACCAGTGCCGATAATTAGCAATTTGCAAAAAAATTGAACCCAGATGTCAGCACCTCATTTATTAACATAAAATCAAGATAACGTTCATTTCCATTGTCATATAAGCCTTATAAAACATTTTATACATGAATAAAACCTAAAGGTTCAGTAAAAAATATCTAAAAGAACTAAAATAAAGTAAAATAAAAAAACCTGAACTTACCTACGATCATAAGAAACTGTCAAACAAAGTAATGTGATGTGAAGGACATGTTCCCGCGTTTTTAAAAATATCGCGTTTTTTTTTCAAAAAGTGTCGTGTTTGGATCAGTTTATAATTCCAAAAGGATTTTATTTTAATGTTTGTTAAATGGTAGCGGAAATTAATTAATAGAAAACTTATAATTTAAGTTTTAGTTGGGGGTGCTGATAATCTGGTGCAGTGCCAACATTAGGACGCGTGCCCCTACATATTTATACATAGAAAACACCCAGACCAATGCAAACAATCATATTCATGCACACAAAGATTTGCATTGAGCGGGAATCGAACTCGAGACCTCTGACCTCCGCGTAGCAGTCATGTTAAATAACACTACGCCACAGAGGTCGTTTAGAAAAGGATGGTAATAGAATTATGTTTTAAAATATAGACCGTTTTAATTAACAGCTTATGAGTATCTAACTGTAGGGTTGGGTTTCACTCACATAGAAGCATATACCACGCTGGCCAGACAGCTTTACTTATTTTGTTTCGTAGACATAATATTATCTCCAAGCTATTTCTTAGTCAGCTTGTATCACACCCTTGGAAGCTGTTAGCTCTTGGAATTATATATATATATATGACCTCGCCAAAGCTCTTCAGCCTGTACCTATGTGAATGTGCTGGTGGAGGAGCTTAGCGGCACCCATGTCGGCTGTCACATTGATGATGTAATTAGCGCCGATTACACTAGACTACATGTAGTCAACTACATCATGTAGGACACATGTGTACACTACATGCAGTCTTTCCATTTCCAAAACAATTACATGGAAATGGAAAGACTACATGTAATGTCCTACAAGATGTAGTGTCCTACAAGATGTAAGTAGTCTCCTACAAGATGTAGTTGACTACATGTAGTCTAGTGTAATCGGCGCTTTTGTCAACAATATTAGTTGCGTAGATGACATGGTGCGGTTGGCTGCCTCAGTGTGTGGAATAGCTAGGTTGCTGAGAGCATATTATGTATTCCTACTGTCACCTCTTTGTAAATACAAGTAAATATTAGATATTAATTGTAACAATAACACGTCATAAACAACCTTGCGGACAATTTACTGAACAACGAACACTAATAGAGTTGTTTGTTTATATTAGATCTCTAGTATGCACTATAGATAATATAGATAAACAGTCAGTACTTACATATCAATCAAGAAACCAAGGGCCCCAGTCGGCCATTTCATAATTCGTCATAATTATCATCAACATCATATAATCCACGTCTATTGGCGTATATCCAGTAGATATAAGCCTCCTCCAAATACCTCAATATTCTGGGGTCCTAATAACATAATCATCATTTCAGCCAATGGTCGTCCACTGCCGGACATAGGCCTCCTCCAAATACCTCATTCTTCTAAAGTCCTAATAACGTAATCATCATCATCATCATCATATCAGCCAATGGGCATCCATCGTCACAATATGTCTCCCTATTTGTCATAATAACACGACGTAACTGCAATTCATTGTCATCATCGATGTCTGCTAAATTCATATAATGATCGATCATTTATTTATCATTCAATGATATTGTGATAGAATGACATGTTTGTAAATTACTCCAGTAAAATAAGCATTCAATGCATATGCTACTATATATTGAAATAAGCCTTATTTTTCATAATATTTATAAAGGCGAGCGAAATCACGGGAAAAAGCTAGTGTGTGCATATAGTCGAAAATACGACTTTCCTGCGCTCTAAAGTCACGATATCTCGAAAGCGATGCTTTTTAGGAGAAAAGTGTTCAGATATTTTTTGTAGACAATTTTATGATCTACAATATTTATAATGGGTTATGGGGCAAATCGTCCGATCTAAGACTGATCCTCGGACGAGTTGCCTCATTCGTAAAACGTAGGAGGCTTTTCGTCTGAACAAGAAGTGGTCCTCGGGCGAGTAGCCTGATTTTTTAAAAGAACGATTTTATGGATTAATCAAATTATTAAAACGTGATAGTTTAAAAAAAAAACAAAACAGCGAATTCATAAACTTTAAAAAAAAAATAGTTTCATAACAATAATATATTTGTAGAATCAAGGATCAGCATCAGCACTGAGCGGTATATAACCTATGGTTCGGTGGCTAACACATTAAAATAATACAAATAGCTAAGTACACAAATAATAACAATCAGGACGACAACGAACGGACCTTAAGGTCAATTGTTCGTACAGTGGCAGAGCCACCCAAATTCATTTACAAAGTGTATCGGCTTATGAGCAACAATACAGCTATGTAGAATATACAGCGTAGCTGCACCGGGTAAACCGACAGTTTTGTCGGGAGCATGACCTCTGCATGAGTCAGATCCGAAGATGAGACTGCCTGCACTATTTTTTTTTTTTTTTTTGTATATAAATATATTATTGTTATAAACCTATATTTTTTATTAAAGTTACGAATTCGCTGTTTTGTTTTTTTTTTAAACTCTCACGTTTTAATAATTTGATTAATCCTTAAAATCGTTCTTTTAAAAAATCAGGCTACTCGCCCGAGGACCACTTCTTGTTCAGACGAAAAGCCTCCTACGTTTTACGAATGAGGCAACTCGTCCGAGGATCAGTCTTAGATCGGACGATTTGCCCCATAACCCTATAACGTTAAATGCGTATTTCCCATAGAAAACGAGATAATGGGAAAAAACTGATTTTCGTGACCTTTGACCTTGAATAACTTATGACGCAGACACGTGATCATATGAGACTTTTCTACCAGTCATTAGTACACCAAAACAAAGGTTTATGCAAATTTACAGCTTATTCGCTTCCATTCCGAGGTTTGCCCTTAATTAAGCCTTATTTGACTGTACTAAATAGGGACGGTACTTCGTTGTCAACATTATATTTATTTTTAATAAATATATAGAGTAAATAGAAAAATAAAATAAGTACTAAAACTAGTATAATACCTATACCGATGATTTTAATAACTACCTATTAAAATTACAACTAATATCACCGTATTCATACTTTAAGGAGTAGGAGTCAATAATAACTATTTAGTAATAATTACATTTTCAACCGACTTCAAAAAAGAGGAGGTTCTCAATTCGGTTGTTTTTGGGTTTGTTACCTGATTTCTCGAAAACGGCTAGACCGATTTGAAAAATTTTTTTTTTGTTCGATTGGGTATACTTCCCATTTGGTCCCATTGTCACCAGATCTGGATCTGGATGACGGGATCCCAGAGAAATCGAGGGCATCTCTTGAAAATTGTAGGGACGCATTCTGTAAAATGTTGTCATATACGTGCATCTCTGACGTCACTACCAAATAGTCAAGAGTCAGAACTGGTCTGATGCTGGAGACCACAGAGAGTCGAGGAAACAACTCAACGGCATATAGCAGCTACCTTGTGTTTGGGCTTATTTTAATTGTATTGATGGAAACTTTACGAAACTTGACACAAACATGATCTGATGATGAAGAAGACTGAGGGTCGAGGGAACTCCTCAACGGTATGTAGCAGCTACCTAGTGTTTGGGCTTATTTTATTCGTATTGATGAAAGCTTTACACAACTTTACATAAACATGATCTCATGATGAAGACGACTTAGGGGCGAGGGAACTCCTCAACGGTATACAGCAGCTACCTCATGTTTTGGCTTATTATATTCGTATTGATGAAAACTTTACACAAACATGATCTGATGATGAAGAAGACTGAGGGTCGAGGGATTTCCTTAACTGTATATAGCAGCTACCTTGGGTTTGGGCTTATTTTATTCACAACTCACTATTCAATGTCGCATTTCCTGTTCCGTTTCACAAATTTTTGTGTAGACTATTGGTTTTACGTAGCCCCACAAATATAAGTCTAACGGAGGCCTGAGAAGAGCCTACCTTCCCACTGACGCTGCCGGTGGCCTAAACGTAATTATTCGTCTCGTCTAGTCAGACATTGTTTCTTCGTTATACAGATGCTTTTACAGTTGACAAGTCATAAAGATGCTTAGGTACACAGTTAACACATCATACAGATGTTTGCACAGTTAACAACAGAGATGCGCAATCTAATAAATAGAATGAATCAGATATTTATAAATCTTTTATACATATATTTGTAATTTTAGTGACAGCCGAACGTAGACGCATTCTGAATGTTAAAATCTATAAACTCTTCAAACACGACGTAGGAAAGAAATATTATTTTGACTAGTTTGTTTACATTGTACTGTGAAGCTTGATTGATTTGTTTACCTTTTCAGGAATACAATATTAGTCATTCTTGAGTTCTCTCTACTTACCTACATATTTATATAAGTACATTGGAATTATGCTTTAAAAGTAATGTAAAATAAAATGCAGATTAGATAAATAAATAGATATAAAATGCAATAGAGTCATAATGTTGTAATGTATCTATCCTGATTTTCCTTCATACTTGACAGGCTTAGGACTGTCAACCTAGTTGTAAATAATTATATATCTTCTTAGGTAATTTTAAAATTAAATACTTTATTCACATCAATGACTAGGTTGGCGTATTTAAAAATCAGCATAATATACATAATTGAATTATTGAAAGAACACAGTATTCAATTCGTCATACAGATGCTTACACAGTTACCGAGGCTTATGTTGTTGTAATAATAAAAAAGAGTTTACAATTTGTCAAAGAAATACTTAGACAGTTAACAAGGCTTAAGTTGTTGTTACAGTCGAAAAGAGTACCTATTTAGTTAACACAGCATAAGTTGTTGTAATGGAAGAAAACAATATTCAAGTCGTCATATTTTGTTGTTATAGTAGAAAATAGTATGTATTTAATTCGTCATATAGATGCTTACACAGATTCAGAACACAGTATTCAATTCGTCATACATTGTTGTTATAGTAAAAAAGAGTATTAAATTGGACATACAGATGCTTACACGTGGGTATTGGAAGGTGAACCAGTCATAGAGATGCTTACACACCTCACAAGTCATAGAAATACTTAAAGTTTCACAAGTCATAGAGTTGCTTACTCAGTTAACAAGGCTTAAGTTGTCATAATAAAAAAAGTATTCAATTCGTCATAGAGATGCTTACACAGTTAACAAGTCATAGAAATACTTACACAGTTAATAAGTTTTACAGATGTTTACACAGTTAACAAGGCTTAAGTTGTTGTTATAGAAGAAAAGAGTACCTATTCAGTTGACGAGGCTTATGTTGTTAAAAAAATAGGCAAAAAATGTTTATAGCCGGTCCCACAGACCGACGCGTGGGTATTGGAAGGTGAACAAGTCATAGAGACGCTTACACAGTTTACAAGTCATAGAAATACTTACACAGTTCACAAGTCATAAAAATACTTACACAAAACCTACTTAAAAATATTAACCGACTTCAAAAAAAGGAGGAGGTTCTCAATTCGGTTGTATTTCTTTTTTTTTTTGTGTTTGTTACCTGATTTCTCGAAAACGGCTAGACCGATTTGAAAATTTTTTTTTTTTGTTCGTATGGGTATGCTTCCCATTTGGTCCCATTGTCACCAGATCTGGATCTGGATGACGGGATCCCAGAGAAATCGAGGGCATCTCTTGAAAATTGTAGGGACGCATTGTGTAAAATCTTGTCATACATGTGCATCTCTGTCGTCACTACCAAATAATCAAGAGTTAGAACTGGTCAGATCCTGGAGACCACCGAGAGTCGAGGGAACACCTCAACGGCATATAGCAGCTACCTTGTGTTTGGGCTTATTTTAATTGTATTGATGAAAACTTTACACAACTTTACACAAACATGATCTGATGATGAAGACGACTGAGGGTCGAGGAAACTTTTCAACGGTATATAGCAGCTACCTAGTGTTTGGGCTTATTTTATTCGTATTAATGAAAACTTTACACAAACATGATCTTATGATGAAGACAACTGCAGAAATTTATGTAATACTAATCTTAGAAATTGTTATCAGCATGGTTTTTAACCGACTCCTGTTGAAGTCGGTTTTTTAATTAGAAAATTATTTATTATCTATTCTGTATAATATCTATTATGTGTACAGTACCCGGCCCTTTATATTACACATCGACCTGTGGAAAGAGACAATCGGTCAATTTCGGCTTCGTAGAGCGTCATCTCTGTGTTGGCCGTAGGTATTTGGAGGACGCCTATGTCCAGCAGTGGACGATAATTGGCTATTAAGATGATTATTAATGTTAAATTGGGAGAAGCGCACAAAAAACTGGTAACACTGATAAATAGCAAATGAAATTGATAAAAATGTTAAAAACTATAAAAGTTAAGCGCCGATTACACTACCCTACATGTAGGGCCCTACATCTTGTAGAGCACTACATGTTGTCTAGTGTGATCACATGTAGGCTGTAAGGACACTACATATCGGAGATTTGCGAGTCCCGACCGCCCTACATCATGTAGTGCCCTACAAGTAGGGTAGTGTAATCGGCGCTTTAGATAATACTGAAAAAAATAAACGATAATAATGAAAATAAAGAATAAATACTTACTTTGAATATTTAAAAACGAGTACCTACATAGTTAGACACATGTTTTGGGCAAACCGTTCTATTTTGTAATAATTATTGGCGGGAAAGAAGTTAATTAGAGAATCCCTGAATTGTTATGAGACATTTGTGCCCATTTGATGCTCTATTTAGAGACATTTATAATTAAATCCTTTTTGGATGTGACTCAACCCGTATTACATCAGTTCGAACTCCAAAAAGGGAACCTTACTTTCCGTAGTTTGTCGAATCCCGTTATACTTAGTTTTAACTTTAAATTGACGCTACTCTTTGTACTGAGAACTAAGTCATTTCTTTTCCAATTAAAGAAAAAATAATTTACTAGTTATTTTAAAAAACAGTTTCATAAATACTTTATGAAAATCATTAATTAATTCTTATATAAAATTCCATATTCAATATTTTTAATTAGTATTACATTGCACGTGTACGAAACAAGCAGTATCACAATGATTTAAGAGTATTGATCTGTTGTAATAAGATAACAATGATAAGACGTAACCCCTGTCAAGGGTTCTTAACATATCACAAGAGAATACTTCATAATTATCAAACAATTGTGTAATTACAAATAAAGTTGTCATTCAGTTGATAAACGAACTGTGTTGAATAAAGACGCCATTTTTTTCGGATTCCAAAGACACTGTGAGTTTTTTTTTTGCAAGTATTATTTTGATTTTATTAATTTTCTTCTTTCATTGCTATTATTTTTTAGTCTTTTTAAATATTCTGTACCTACACGTCAGTTTTATGTCATTTCCAGTAAGTATTATTTTCTCCGTGTTCTGAAGAAATCCTTTGGGAATACCTAATAACCACTTGGGTGTCGTTAAAGTCTAATAAAGTTCAGTAAACTTTCAAATAAAATCGGTGTGAAACCAAAAGAAGGAACTTAAATTAAAATAATAAATAAATAACTTATTCTGGATTAAGAGTTATTTTTAGGGAAGCAATGCTTCTGAATTCGGAGATGTTGTTTAGTGTTCAAGGTAATATCTACTAAACTGAATATTTGTACTATGACTTATTATACAGCTTACCTTAAAGCTAATTTACAGCTTTGCTTAGTTTCGGACTAGATGGTGTTGTATGATTGTGTGAGGAATATTTATTTATTTATTTCTTATTTAATTTATTTATTTATATATCCCGAACCAATTTCCAATATCCTCATCCTCATTTCTGCTGGTAGCGAATCATTTCTCATTAAAGAAATCGAGATAAGAAACTGAGTTTTATAAATTATTTATAAAAAAAATGTTTTCCAGCACAGTAGCCTTTTAATTAAATACTTCCATTTTAAACCCTGAAAGACAGAAGACGGTAGACCACCTACCTAACCAAGTACTAGTTATAATATTTTTATCCATCGTAAATAAATAGCGCACAATAATGTTCTCCACGATATGACGCAAGTTATCTTTAATGAGGCAAAATAGTTCAATTTGATTCTAATGATGCAGACATTTTTCATAGATTGTTTTCTGAACAGTGTATGATGGAAAAGTTTTATTTGAGTTAATGGTGTACATTAATAACTACTTACCTATGTATTCATAATTTATTATGGAGGTTTGTTACAAAATCTATGATGAGACAGACATACCTGAGCCATGCCCTCCCTAAAATAAATAGAATATTTTTTTAAATTTTCATTACACTTAATGCATGCATGCAGATAGTAAATTTTAGCTTAACTTCAGTCAGCTTGAGTCCATGGGCAATGTAACCTTCGCCGAAACGTCAAGCAAAGTAAAGGTTAATAGCATGCCGTCAAGTTAATCTCCTCACATTTTAGTTATTGCGAAAATTTTGGAACTGCTGGAACTAACGTGCTACTTATATTTGTGAAAGATTTGGGAAGAATTTTCTAGAATAGTTTTCTCATTTATCTATATTGTTTTATTGCCAGTTTAAATGTGTTTATTTTAAACTACGTAGGTCGGATATACCTAAATAGCAAAAAAATGAT
The DNA here is from genome assembly GCA_905475405.1 of Schrankia costaestrigalis. Lineage (NCBI taxonomy): Eukaryota > Metazoa > Arthropoda > Insecta > Lepidoptera > Erebidae > Schrankia > Schrankia costaestrigalis. The sequence continues at coordinate 7,214,017 of FR997850.1, forward strand.
GTAAGAATAACAAAACTTTGTTACTTATCTTAATTATAACAGATAACTAATTATTTTAAATTAAACAAACAATCGTTTATTTTTAAACTAACATATTATTTTATTTAAAGCCTTGTGTAAACTAAAATAAGTGGTTTAAATCCTATAATTTATTATAGTTACTTCATTACGTGTTATTTTTACGTTATTACTTTAATCTTGAATAAAAGAACCTTGCACTACAGTGAACCATACATAGAGTAAAGTAATATATTCGGTAGAGCCATAAATATTTTTTTTTCTTTTTTTTTTTAAAAAGACAACTCCCGCACTAGGGATCATGCCCTGTGTCGCGGGGACCTTTTACAAACATCAATTAACGGACACAAAGAACACCCAGACCAGGACAATAATTTGTGGATCTCACAAATTATTGTCCTGCGTGGGGATCGAACCCACAACCTCTTGCACGGCAGCCGCTGGCGCTACCGTCGCGCCACCGAGGTCGTCAAATATTTGAACTATTACGATAATTTTACATATTTTTTTTAGTGTGTAATAAGCGGTTATTGACCTCAAACTCCATGTGATGTCTTGGAACTTTGTATGGCTTTAAACTTTCTTGTTTAAACGTACCACTAAAAGTTCCTCCTCTAGTGATATAGGAAAACATTTCTGCAAATGGGAAAATATTAAATAAATAAATAAACCTGACCTTGAGCATGGGGAAGCAGTTTCGCTTGATTCTTACCAACTCTTAAATGTCACAGAACAAGCCTACACGACAACTTTCCCTCCATCACCGTTGGAGGGAATGATGGAAAGGCTTATCTAGGTGTGAGATTAAATTAGGATGGTTCGTGGACATCCTACTACGAAGACTGAACGTGTTGATATGTACTAGGTACATTACTTATTGTTCCTTTTAATTAAGCAGAGGACCTATAGCATAGACTGCAGTTTAGGTGCAGCACATATTATTATGTATAAAAAAATATTAAACGTTGGTTTTAGGAAGCAACGGAAAACTATAAATGCACTGTTTTTTTTTCAGTGTCCATAGGCGAAGTCATGAAGATCGGTTTCATCGGAGGTGGAAGATTGGCTTTCGCCTTAGCCAACGGTTTTGTTTCAGCTGGTAAGAATTTTTTAATTCACACTAATCACATACCGAACAATGGCATAAAAAGGTAGAGTCAATGGTTCGGTGACAATTGACAAATCAGTCGCGTACAGTACCCGGCCTTAAATATTACACATCGACCTGTAGAAAGAGACAATCGGTTAATTTCTGCTTCGTAGAGCGTCATCTCTGTCGCACACTATCAAATCATTTTTTTAAGGGTAGGTACACATGCCAGTCGCAACTCCACACAAACGGGCCGAAATTGGCCGATTGTCTCTTTACAAAAGTCGATGTGTAATATTTACGGCCGGGTGCTGTATGTATGCACGATGCATGTCGCGGATTCATATGCCTTAATCTGGATGATTTTTGTGTTCCTTAAAAACTTTTGGAAACTTCCCGCGACACAAGGCATGATCCCTAGTGCGTAAGATGTCTTTCTAAAATAAGAAAAAAAAACTATCTTTTAAATTCACTTAGATAGGACCCTTATGATTCTAGATTTTGTGCTTAGGCAAATAAAAAAGAATGTTCATAACAAACTTTGATTCCAATATTTCTTGTCAGAAGGTCTTTTGCAAAGTATCCTACCTAGATTTATAATGTTATTTATGACAGCCCATTAATGTCCGGGCCTCTTCCCGTGACGGAGGGATACTTGGCCTACTATTACCACGCTGGCCAGACGTATTGGTATAGGGTTTAATTTTAAGTTTTCCTTCTTTTTATTTTGTAAAGATAATTCACAGATAGTCCCTTAGTCGGTTTTTACGACACCCATGGGCTGAGATGGGGTAGTGACATATTATATTCTTACTCCGTCAGCACACGGAAAATAATTTTATTAATGGTGTAATATTATTTTGTAGGTTTCGCAAACCCTGATGATATCACAGCCAGTGTACATCCAGCTGACTTGGCCAGCGCTGAAGCATTCCGGGTAAGAAGTTCATCATTATTTAAGCTGTAAAACAGTCCTAACTGTGACCAGTGTGACAAGGTCGAAGATGTTATCACTTGTTGGTGGAATTTGTCCGCAACAAAGCTGAAAGAGAGACCTTGGTTCGCGAGTTAAACAAAAATTATTAGATATTGGCGTATTCCAGGGTTTCTTAACTCACCCTAGCAGTGATGAGGCAATTAGAATTTATAAGTTTATTCATAAGACTCTTATCACTTAAGATATTATTTAGTTATAGGATATGATGAGGCTGACTTGGCCATAAATGACCACAAGCCTCTAAATAAAAAAAGATAAAAAAAAAACTTAAGCTGTAGTAGATTGTGTTTCCGTTAAGCGTTGATGAAATAGTGAAAATTTGTGTCAAATCATGTCTAATACCTTTCATACCATTCCAAGGCTATTGGCATTATCGTGGCTTAAGTATACCTACTATTGTATTATTGGTCATTGTGCGTCAAAAGGTATTTGACGACCTCTGTTGCGTAGTGGTTATATATCATCATGACTGCTACGCAGAGGTCTCGGCAGGGCTCGGATACCGGTTAAATTTTCAAACCGTTATTATGTACTTGACGAAAAACCTTTACATTCGGTTTCGTTCGCATAAACCGTTTTTTTAAACCGGTATTTAAAACAGTATTTATATAAAGGTTTTGTTGGATTAAACGGTTTAGAGCAATAAAAACCGGTTAATACGGACACACTATACCTAAAAGAAATGCCGCGCGCTGTTTAGATTTTACTTAGGTTAACATCAATGTGGATCATTCGTACCTACAGATAGCGCGCGAGTTGAATGCAGAGCTTAGGAATGCGGTAGTGCTGAGACCTAATTATAATTATTGATTGACATTCATGTCGATAAATTTAAACAATGTTATAAGTTTAATTTTATTTAGTACACTAGGTTAACATGATGAAAAAAAAACAATATCATAATTATCTTATGTTTTTGATAATCATTTCATAAAACGGAATAAAAAAATAACACGGGAACTTCAGTATTACTATTAACACAATAACACGACAAACGTACGATAGTTGACAAGGATGGCACAGCACTACACTGCAGGCGCGTGAGGTGGGGCGTGCGGATAGCGGGGGGAGATGCTCCCGCTCTTTACCTCAGACCCCGACTGCATTTAACTCGCGCGCTATCTGTATATGTTACCAAATAAAAAAGAATAAAGGAAAATTAAAGAGAAGTTTTATTTTAAATTCTGGAATGTATTAATCTGCAATAGGTACTTATATAATAAATAAATATAATATATATTAATAAATATAATATATATTTATAATATTAACATTTTAAGAAATATTTGGTAAAATAAAAAAAAAAATGTTTTCAATAGGTACATATTATTTAATCAGTGTTTTCGTTTACATATTTATGTACGAACTATTAGTAGGGTAATTTAAAAAAAAAACAGTTTAACTATACGCTAGTTCACTTGTATTCTAATTGCGTTACACTCGATCAATCACAATCAATCACAATGTTTCATTTCGAAAGTTTAACAACATTTCTTAACGTAGTTATTTACGTATTTGAAAGCTGAATTCACCGAGAAGTACCGATCTTCCAACCTACTGCTTATTCGATTGCATTATGCATTTAAAACGCAAATAATAATAAACACACTTACCGTATAATATTATTATTTGCATTTTGATTGCGTAACCAACCTAATTTGTAATATTAAACAAGGATTTCAACTATCAAGAGGAATTGATAAACTAGTGAAACCACAGTCTCTCTTCTTCAACTTAAAGGGATCTAATGAACAAAGTAAAATATTTGGCAAAATTAGTCTTGGATAAAAATATCTTCTTGCTAATTTCTTAAAATTTTGCTTTTTATTTTTTTACACAAAATGAGAGCATAATATAGATATTTATTTATTAATGATTCTTAACTAACTAGTCATTCATAAGTAGTAAAAAAAAATTGTCTGGAACAACATGAAACTGTTATTTTGTTGACTAATTGTCAACAAAATAACAGCAATCGAAGTCTTTTAACAAAAAAGTCCTCTAAAAAGTAACTGAAAGAAAAATCAGTTTTGTCAAATTAAAATAATATTTTAATACCCTAATAAGTACATGATAATACGAGTATTTTGTCAAAAATTTCTAACAATCAAAATGTCTCTCGTCTTCATACAGCGAACTTTTCTTATGAACGTAAACGTTTTAAGAACTATATTTTTACCTAAATTAACCGGTTTATTCAACGAACGGCAACGCGTTGCAACTTGTCGCACGCACCACGTTGAATAAACCGGTTAATTTAGGTAAAAATATAGTTCTTAAAACGTTTACGTTCATAAGAAAAGTTCGGAGGAAAACCGAAATAAACCGGTATTAACCGGTATTTTTCAAACCGGTTCCGAGCCTTGGTCTCGGGTTCGATTCCCCTCTGGTCTGTTTTCTATGTATAATATGTATGCATTTACAAAAAAGTATTTAAGTATGTTTATCCGTTGTCTTAGTACCCATATATAGGCTTTGCTTAGTTTGGGAATAGATGGCTTTGTGTGAATGTTTGTGCAATATATATATTTATATAATTATGTTTAATATAGGTACATACACAGTGTTTATTAATATGTGTGACTATTATCTTCGGAGGCGAAAGAGCCCTAAAAATAAAAAGTCTAATTTGGCGAAGCGGTAATTTGGTCCGCTAAGGAGGGGTGGAAAAGAAACGAGCAATTACTTAAATAAGGTTTTTCCATCCCTTCTTTTCCTTTCTGCATTAAGCTTTGTAAATTGTTGTCGCGTCTAAGGATAACTTAAACTTTAGGTATAACTTAATAATTCTATTTTCCAGAAACTCGGCGCCACAGCAATATTCGAAAACAAACCAGTAGTAGAACGATCACAAGTTGTAATAGTGTCCGTTAAACCAGATGTCGTTGTACCAGCATTGACAGAAGTTAAAGATCTGCAAGCCAGCAAGAATAAACTGTTCATATCTGTTGCTATGGGAGTCAACACTAAGACTATTGAAAATGTAAGTATCATGATTTTGGTTTGGGTTGGGCTGGGCCTGTCTTAATCCAGATTATGGTCGTTAATCAGTTAAGGTTAAAGTCAGACCCCTCCGCTCTTCCCAGGGTAAAGGATTCCCAAGAGGGATTCTCCCCGGCAAAACAGAAAATTTGCGACGAACTAAGAGAACAGAATGTCCTCACTCCGTCCCTTGCCAAAGATTTCTAAATACATTGTCCTAGAGATAAGTACCAACCACGAAACTGAAAAGTTACCTTTTCAAAATTTTAGAATACCAATTTACATGAAATAAAAAACAAAAATTCACTTCTAGGTATTACCGCCAGAAGCTCGAGTTATCCGAGTAATGCCAAACACCCCAGCTCTAGTGCAACAAGGTGCAGCGGCGCTAAGTCGAGGATCAAGAGCTACTCCTGATGATGCAAAGCTCACCAGCGAACTGTTCAAAGCTGTCGGTAGCTGCGACGAAGTTCCAGAGTATCAGATGGATGCAGTCACGGCGTTAAGCGGTAGTGGACCGGCTTATGTAAGTTGTGCTGGTGATGATCTTAACATATTTCCTGTCCCATATATCACATAATATGATACATACCCATTGTTTTACTATTGTGTCTACAGACGGGACAAGCTAAGCAAGCTGATTTCATTTCGCATCTGACAGAGGTTTAATTTTCTGGAAGCGTTTTTATTAATCCTTAGAATTTTAGCCTTGAAAAACCAATAAATATGCCCAGGATCGTAAGTTATTTTATCAAGTTATAGACAAGTTTTCAGCAAGCATTTAACGCCGAAGCTGTAGGATACACATTGCTGATATAAAGGAAAAGGAAAGGTTCTATTTATCTTTAGAAGAAAGAGATTGGAAATTAGGGTTGTGAATAATTAAACTCACTGCTCATAAGTTCCAAAACTACATGAGTTACTGGGCTAAGCATATGCCCTACAAACTGCTTCGTTAAGCTGGTATTGGAACAGTAAATTCAACGTACTTGAATACACCAAGTCTGCTTATAGCAATCATTAACCCCCTTACTTATAAACGCCTCTTATATTTTAGTCAATTGATTAATTAGCTTACACTCTTACGTTGTTTGGTATAAGGTTGGTTTTCGTAATAAAAATCTCGCTAAACAGTGATTAAATTTAAGAGGCGTTTATGAGTAAGGGGGTCTGTAGAAACGGAACAGCTTCACCAAAATAAAGTATTTTCTTCCAGGTTTATATGTTAATAGAAGCACTAGCTGAAGGTGGTGTTCGTTGTGGCTTACCCCGAGATTTAGCGCTACGACTTGCCGCTCAGACAACTCTTGGATCCGCCGCCATGTTGAAGACTGGCGCACATCCCGCAGTCTTAAAGGATAATGTTACAAGTCCTGCTGGATCTACTGCTGAAGGAACTTATCACTTAGAAAAAAATGGTAAATCTTTGAATATTACTGAACGTAACTATGCAAAGAATTATTACTTTATATTGTCAGCCGCCTAGCTGTACCAGTAGGTAAAGGTTTAGAATATCATAAATGATTGTCATGGCAGATAATTGTCTTGATATTCTTAGTGTCCGTTAATTCGATGTCTGTAAGTCCCAACGACACAAAGCTCCCTACCTAGGTACCTAAATATAAACCGTAATCTTGAATCACTTTATTTATTTAAAAAAACCGTTTGTCAATCCTTTGCGTAGTTTTAGAGATTTATGCATATAGGGACGGACAGACAGCGACAGCGACTTTGTTTTATTCTACATATTATGTAGTGATGAAATCACACATTCCAATTGATGATATTTCCATATTTTAAGACAGCGGCTTTATTTTCAAGGAAGAATATTCATATATTATAATTATAGTAATAACTATAGGTATTATTTCTTTCGCAGGTTTCCGTTCAGCAGTTATCGGAGCAGTAAAGGCTGCAGCAGACAGATGCACAGTTGTAAACAGTCAACTTAACAACTCATCATGATGAATAATTTGTTGTAAATAAAAACATAAATCAAAATCCAAATAAGTATGTTTTATTTATCAAATTTCCAACATTGTGTTCATAAAGGGTTTTATGAACTATTTTCCTATTCTAAATCATAATAAAGGCGTGTCCAGACATAGCGCGGCGAGTGCGCGGCAGCATCACGCGGCATTCGTAAGACACATTTCTGCCGCGCTCTAGTTTGGACAAAGCCAACTAATGTTTGCGTGGCAGTACTGCGCACATACAATCGCCGGCGAATGAACAATGATAACGTTTGCGCGCGGCAGCCGCGCTCGATTGCCGCTCAATGTTTGGACACACCTTTAGGAATATCCCGTCATTTTGTACTAGATGGCGTTGTCTAAATCTTTTTTGCCTTCCACTTTCCCAAAACAATGGTTCCTGTAAGTTCTACATTGTGACGCCACCGTGGCATTCAAATCAAACGAGAAAATGGAGAAGTTGGAAAAGTTTCTTACTGGAAATAATTTAATAAATAAATAATATGTAGCCAAAACTTTTATAGAAAATATAGGGCACCATAAGTTATATAATTCTTCAAGGGGATAAATATGTTCTGTGTATGTGAGCTTGTGCACGAACGTATACTATAACAGGACAGCGCACTGCCAAAAAACAAACGAGCCGAAAGAGAAGTTTAGAGTCGTAGTGCGTCCTTTTCTATAGGCCGACCGTTTAACTCCACGAACGTATACTATAATAATATGTCATTTTCTAGTAGGGTATGCATAAAATATAATTTTCTCGGAAAGTCTGCCATGATATTTTTCTTTAATTATGTAGGGATGCTCTACAATGCTGTAAAATAGATTGTCAGTGCGGATAGGTACTACTGCTGCCGACGACTGTAGGTGTGATTTAGTTTTAGTTATTGGATGGGATTGCCAAAGGAAATAAAACAAGAAATTATTGACAGAACTTTATTAACAACTAGCTATTTTATAAATGATTATTAATAAACCGGTCAAGTGCGAGTCCAACTATCGCACGATGGGATGATACTGAAGTGACCTACCTATCTTAAATTATCTATTTGCATTATTGTAATACCTTTTTATTTAGTACGAGCTGTAAACCGCGACTTCGTTCACGAAAAAAATGTACAAAAGTTAAGCATTTTTTATTTTGCGGAACCCTATAAAAAGGCCTATGACGAGTTCAGTTCGATCATGTCTTTTACTTCCAAGTAACTATTACATATCTTTTTTATTAATGAAAGTAATGATTTTAGGTTATTAATTTTACTATTCCGCCTTTTCAAACGCTGAGATAGAATTTTGATATCCCTTTTTAATTTCTTTTTTCGAGGTGATGATACTAAGTCATCAGTTTGAATAGATTTTTCCAATTTTTGTTGTATTTTCTGCTTTTTCTCAGGAGGTTCCGAATGTTCCGATGTAGAAGGTTGAAATAATGTTATGTTACTAAGAACATTAATAGTCTTCTCAGCAGCAAAAACCTAAAACAATAAATTAGATAAAGTGACTTTAAATAAAAAAAGAATTAATCAATTTACAAAGTATTTTATAATTATATTATTTTTGACGCAGTTTAATGCGGAACGAAACATGAATGATAGGCTGTTAGATCTTGTGTTTTCGAATGGCCAAATCAAGGTAAACTTGTGTCATGATCCCTTGGCATTACCGGTCGACATACATCATAAACCACTAATAATCACCGCTGATTTTCCTGAAATACATAGATGTGTTGAGAATCACGTTGTCAAGTACGATTTTCATCGAGGTAATTACACTGCAATTAACTCTGCTCTGGGTACAATGGATTGGTATGCGGTATTGTCTCATGGGCCATTGGACCAAGCTGTTGGCATATTTTACGATAAATTATACGAACTAAGAGACCTGTACATACCGTTAAAATCTATTAAAAAATCCTCGCACCCACCCTGGTATAATAGTGCATTAATAAAGTTATTAAAAGAGAAACACAAGTACCATAAAAAATACAAAAAGTACAATAATCTGTCCGATTATCACTCATTTTCTATCTTACGAAGTCGGTCTAGGAGTCTGGAGCAGCAGTGTTTTAAATCCTACATGACAAACATCGAGTCAGCGATCGTAAATAACCCAAGGGTGTTTTGGAGGTTTGTTAAGAGTAAGAAAAACAACAATACAATACCCAACACTTTACCTATACTATATGGGGAACACAGCCGACACTGGGGAAAGTATTACCGAGACATTCGCTACTTTCTTCCAATCAACCTTTCAGCCACCTAGCCCGGGTTCTAGTGACTTGGGTGGTATCGGGAGCATTGATTCATTTAATTCTGTAAACCTGAGCAATGTTTCAGTATGTTCTAACTTGGTACTTAGACTTCTCATGGAGCTTGATCCAAATAAATCTGGAGGACCGGATATGATACCGCCTATCTTTCTAATTAGCTGCGCTCAAACCCTAGTAGCACCGGTCAGCCTATTATTTTCACGGTCTCTGCGGGAAGGTATAGTGCCTTTCGTGTGGAAAACCGCATTTATAACCCCTGTCTTTTTTAGGCTGACTTGGTCATAAATGACCACAAGCCTCTAAATAAAAAAAGATAATTAAAAAAACCCCTGTCTTTAAAAAAGGTGACAAAACGGATATTGAAAACTACCGGCCTATATCTAAATTGTGCCTATTATCTAAAATTCTAGAACGACTCGTATACTCGGAGGTGTATTCTGCGTTGAGATGTTTTTTTGGCAGTGAACAACAAGGCTTCTTAAAAAATCGGTCCACTACATCGAATCTTGTTTTGTCAAATAAAATTATCACAGCTGGTATGGAGGCACGGTGCCAGGTGGACGTTATATACACCGATTACCAGAAATGTTTCGATCGTATAAATCATCAAATACTTATTCAGAAGCTTTTATATGCTGGTATACATGGGGATTTACTTCGATGGTTTTCATCGTATATAGATAATCGAATGCAGGCTGTTGTGTTGCGTGGGTACACGTCCACATGGCACTGTGTCCCATCTGGCATCCCACAGGGCTCAATTTTGGGTCCCTTATTATTTGCTATTTTTATATCTGACATTAGAGATTCATTTAAGCACTCTCGCGTTATTCTATATGCTGATGATATGAAGATTCTGAAAACTGTGAGCGCTTTATCTGACGTTAGGGAACTGCAATCAGACCTTGACAGATTTGTCTCATACTGTAGGTCCAATAAACTACAGTTGAACATCTCTAAGTGCTCCCAAATTACGTATACACGTCAGAAAAACATCATCAGCTCAAGCTATCTAATAGACGGCCATAAACTTGATAAAACTAATACAATTAGGGACCTAGGCGTTATTCACGATAATAAATTAATCTTCGATAACCATGTCGACTCTATTGTTGGCAAAGCCAACAAGGCATTAGGGTTCATTATAAGAACCTGCAAAGACTTCAGCACCATTAAACCAATAAAAGTCCTTTATTGTTCTTTCGTGCGCAGTCACCTCGAGTACGCTTCTCAGGTGTGGAATCCTCAGTACGAAATATATAGGTCACGTATAGAATCGGTTCAGAGGAAATTTTTACGTTACCTTGACTTTAGAGCAGGACATTTCTCCATTGACTATGAGGAACGTTGTAAAAGGTACCATTTCCTGCCATTACATACAAGGCGAGATATTGCTGATATCAGTTTCCTGGCGGCCATTGCGAATGGATCCATTGATTGCCCAGATTTGCTTAACAGGGTAACGATCAGAACTAATACAGCTAACCTCAGAACGCGTCCTATATTACATGTACCTACTACCAGTACTAATTATAGACGTAATACTTTCTGTGTACGTAGTGTAATTTCTTTTAATACTTTGCCTTCACACTTGGAACTGGACCTATTTAATACAAGTGTTCAAAAAATGAGGGAAATTATTAGTAAGCAATATTTTTAAGGGTAGCTTAGTACTTAGTTTATTTTTTATTGGTTAAGATATTTTTTTTTTTTGTTTGCATTGTTTTGTGTTTGCATGTTTGTTTTTAGTTTGGTTTGTTTCTTTTAAATCTTGTTACTTGTACGCTAATTTGTTTTTTAATATGTGGAAGCTTGTAATTAGCAATAGACAACAACCATATTTATTAATGTTTAATAGTATAATTAGACTGTAAGCTTTCTGTAAAATATATAAATAAATAAATAAATATTATATTGTTTTCTGAATAAAGAAAAAGTTTTGAGCTTTTGAACCAGCGCTAAAATTTCACCGTAATAATAATAAATAATAATAAAATAATATTTCACCGTAATAATCAACTTTTTATGAAGAAAATGTGGTTCCTGCTTACCTTTGGAAATACCGGCGGCATTGCGTTGTTTTTCAAACGTTTTTTTGACTCGCTGACAAAGACTTCATTTTTAAAATGCAAGTTGCATACAACTCACGTTTTAGTTAATTTGCCAGGTATAACTTCTTTCCACTTCTCTGCTACAGACTCATTCTTAGGAATCCTGTACAACAATAAAATTTACATGAAGTAAAAGTATAATATTATCATTTTTTGCGCGATAGTGTGGTCACTCTACTTCAAACTAACGCTAAATCTTAATAACTGACTTACCTATGGAAAGATACGCCACAACCTGGATACCATTCTGTTTTGCAACCATTCACGCAACAAAAGTGCACCATTTTCACACGAAATACGTCAAAATAACACAAAATCGCAATATGTGCCGACCGAAAGGTTTTAGGTTAGCCTGGCGTAGGGGAGGTGGACCTAAAACGGGTACCCCGCCTAAAACTTAAGTTTTTTTTTGTAAATAAAAATAATAATAATTGCATTGCATCCTTTGAGATGCACTACAATAGTTTTTGCACTTGGCAGGGACCATCTCTGGGTGTATCATATTGTGCGTTCAGAGATGGTATCTGCCCTGCCCATTACCAGATTAAATATCTCTTAAAGGGCCTCTTTGTCTTGGCTTCGACCCGATGTATGCCTTCCAAAGAACCGACCCGAGTATTATGGACAAGAGAAACATAATAATAATGCATTTATTTGTCAGAATATGGTTACAGAGATATTAGGTATAACAAATATTGTTATACCTACCTAATATCTCTGTAGCGCCATGATATTCTGCTGTTTCCAGCGTACAAATATTTGAAAACATTTAGCCTTATTTAAATTAATTGGAAATATAATTAAAGGTACATGTCAAATATTGAAACAAATTCTCGTCAGTAGTAAGTCATATAGATTTGTCATGAAGAAAGTCTTTAGTACAATAATAGCATTTTTCAATAAGTAATAGAAATAATTTATTTTTGAAGGTGGTCAGATTCAGACATTTGTAAAAATCAGGTAACTTGTTATAAATACGGATTGACATGCAATACACATTGTTAGAAAATAGGTTGATTCTTTGTTTTGGTACATTTAGTTTATAAATTCTACGACTAGCTCTGGTTACCACGTCATTGTGTTTTTCAAATATAGACATATTTTATTGGTCAATATTAATTAAAACGTACTATTTCCGATTTTGAGAAATGTACCATTCTACCACAACAGTTTTTATTTTACACTGGCATACTTGCTAGACAAGGACGCATTACGACTTCAGTCCTCTCACTTGGCTCGTTTTTCTACTATTACAATTGATAGCGGAAAAGTAACCATATGTCTATCAACTTAGAGATCAAATTTGTAATCAAAAGAAATAGTAGTAAGCGATCCAGTTATAGTATACGTCCGTGGAGCTTGTGAATTTAAATATGACAGTAACAGTACTAAGATTCTATGCACTCGATATTTTACCTTAAACGGAGTGAAGGATTTAGGTAGTATATTAATAAATTATATAAATTAATAATTTTATAACATTTCGAGACAGTAGTTTGGATGGATGGATGGGTGGAATATTTATTACATAGAGTAAAGTAATATATTGGGTAATTTATTATATTAAAAAGTTCATAGTGTCATGCGCTAACAGCGCCATCTAGTTTCTATTAAACTAAACTAAAAATGACGAGAATCATAGACAATTGGGTCTTTCAAAATGCTTTCATTGTTTCTTCAATTTTCATCTAGATGGCAGCTCTACAAAGAAGAAATTGACAGGAAATTCCATTTAGAATCTGTGCCAAACTTGAAAACGAATTGTCTTCCGTTCGTTCCCACCAACGGCTGCTCTAGTGCATAAAATAAAATGAAACGTCACTCTTTAAGGATAGAACTGAATTGGAATTAATAGCATTGATGCTGAACGTGAATTAACGACCTTGTGTAGCCTTAGCCAATCATATTGTGATCAGTTGTTACGGCCGGTGCTTCTGTTTACATCTTATCAATTGAACAGATTGTAAATTCGACTCATTCCGCGACTCTGTTGTCGGCTTATGCCAATAAGATAAACTTGTATGAATTTAAAATATCAGTGCTAAAACTTGGTGTGTTATATTATGCAAGGAGAGCTGACCTTACATCTAAGTAAAGAAATCGACCCACGCCGTTAAATAAAGACTCCTACGCTCTATAACAACTGCGTCGTCCAAACAACACAATAAGCGAAATAATAAAAATAAGTAATAATCTCGTCTAGTTGTATGTGTTGTACGCGTCTTAGTTTATGTGTGAAGTGATAATCTGATATACTTGGAATTTTTTGAAAGTGATTTTACATCAAGACATTTTGTGTTGGCTTAATATTAATTCCTCTACTACCAAGGCTACAATAAAACCTGCTGCTTACAAACTGGTATGTAGTTATTTAATAATATTTTCAATACTATATAAATGACTTATTAATGAATAAATCCTTATGAGTTTCTTATTAAGATTTGAAACAGTTTTAAAAAAATATTTCATTTTCTTATTTCCATGTAAAAGAACCAATATATTTGGTTGGATTGTACGAAACGGGACACTTTGAAAAAAAAAATTTTTTTTTTATCGCTAATTATGATAAAACGTCGCTTTTAAAAACAGATAGAAACATAAAAAAAAAATTTTTGAAAAATTTTGGACTTAGAAAAATTTTTCCTCGATCAAAATATCATTTGGTTAGGTTATGTTAGAACTGTGACAACCAACGCGCGAAGGCGAGCGAGCGAAGCGAGCGGGCCGCGGTAGCGGCCGCCGAGCGCCACATTCATAATTTATAAAAAAAAAAATTTTTCATTCTCGAAAATTTTACAAGTCCTGGCTCCATACAAAATCGATCAAAAATTTTCTAAGTGTTTTTGCGTCCCGTTTGCTACAATAGGTAGAGTGAAATGTGAAAAATTTTACAAGTCCTGATTCCATACAAAATCGACCGAAATTTTTCTAAGTCCAAAATTTTTCAAAAATTTTTTTTTTATGTTTCTATCTGTTTTTAAAAGCGACGTTTTATCATATTTCGCGATAAAAAAAAAATTTTTTTTTTCAAAGTGTCCCGTTTCGTACTATCTGACCATATATTTGTTTTCATTACTTTTCCAGTTGTTCTAAAAATTCAAAGTGTTCTGTATAATTTAGTACCACTTTGATAATGGAACAAAGTAGATAACTATTAATTTCTTTGATAAAGTTTCTTATTAGAAAATATTGGTTGGAATGTATCTTTTGGGGGACTATGACAATATCAGCCTACTCAAATTTAGTATTAATTGGTACTTTAGTTGTTGAGCACCACATTAATGAGCTGCTAATATGCTGAACCACCAAAGATGTAATAATACCAAGTGTGGCCGGACATACGCACTAATCCCTACAAATATCTTTACACTTAACTGGCCGAGTTATGCCATTGTTGTAATGAAGTTGAATGTATAGAAAATCCAATTTTAAAATCTATATCTGTTTTATAAGAAATACCTGTATTGAGTAATATTGTTTTATACTATATTAACATCATACGGGAATAATACTAGCAAATCATTGATAGAAAATTAGGAACATATATTTGCAAGTGCAAAGTGGTGGTAGAGAAGAAGGTAAGATACACATTTGAATGGAAATGCTGCAAGTCATTCCGTGGGTGTTGTTTAAAAGTATGTTCCTAGATATTATTTGGATTTATTATTTGCTAATAAGTAAATGATTTGATTTGGATATAAACAAAGGAAAAAAATGCAAAATACTATTCCAATCTATGTGACCAGCATAATCCTTTCCACTCCATTTTCTGGACATAAATGAACTGTAAAAATAATGTTGAAATCAAATATAAATAAGTACTTACTTGCTTTTACTTACTTGCTTTTACTATAACTACATATAAAAACTATTACACAATTAACAACCTGTTAGTAATGTTATGTTAGCCACTTTCTATCTTACAGCCAAATTAGGAAAGTTGCATTTTCCTGTTACTAATATTCTTTAAGTAAAGTATTTGGTCCCCGTGTGGTTACGGAGTAAGAGTACAGTGTGTCACCACCCTATCTCATCCCATGGGTGTGCAAAAATCGACTAAGGAACTGTCTGTAAATATTATCTTTACGTAATAAAAAGAAGGAAAACTTGAAATTAAACCCTATACCAATCTGTTAGGCCAGCGTGGTATTAGTAGGCCAAGTATCCCTTCGTCACTGGAGGAGGCCTGTCCCTGCAGTGGGACAATAATGGGCTGTTATGATGAAAGTATTTACATACCTATATAAACTTACATCTTATTCCCTTAGGAGTAGAAATAGAATGGAATATGTTGTACTGTGATCCTTAAAAACGCTGCTTTGCTTTATCTACATTCACAAATATCTTTATACTCACATATTTGTTCCTATGCAGCTGCCCTTTCGTAAAATATTTATACCCTAGACTAAACTAAATACATTTTGTTATAGGTACTTACTTACTATTAGTAGGCCAAGTATCCCTCTGTCACTGGAGGAGGCCCGTCCCTGCAGTGGGACAATAATGGGCTGTTATGATGATGATGATGAAAGGTACTTAAATAAATATGAAATAGACCAAATTATCCTTACAAGCTCTACTGTACCCATCTCTGGTAGTAAAGCAGTAGAGTTTTTCTTCTTTAAATATTATAAATGTGAGTTTCTAAACTAATAGTAGAAGGATATTCCATATCAGCCTATGGACGTCCACTGCTGGACATAGGCCTCCTCCAAAAGCTTCCACTCTGCGCGGTCTTGTGCCTCCCTCATCCATCGGCTTCCCGCCGTCCTAACCAGGTCGTCGGTCCACCGTGTGAGGGGTCTCCCCACCCTGCGCTTTCCGGTGCGCGGTCGCCATTCGAGAACTTTTCTGCCCCAACGGCTATCTGTTCTCCGCGCTATGTGCCCTGCCCACTTTAACCGGGCAATCCTGAGCGCTATGTCGGTCACTTTAGTTCTCCTGCGGATCTCCTCGTTTCTGATACGATCTGAAAGGATATTGTCTTTTATTAATCAATAACAATAATTTACGTTAACAATTTTGCCTTTATATAAAATGATATCTTCAGAACAAATAAATTATTAGTGACATTGTTTTATAGAGCAACAGTTGCTTAGATCAACGCTCCTATTAAAAGACTTGCATTCAGTTCAATTGAACTTGAATGCACTTCTATAAACTAGTAAATGGCATAAGTCTAATTAGACTTATGCCATTTACGAGTTTATAGAATGGCTCAATTAGTTAAAAATATGTACAAAAATCCCATCCATGGCCTTGGGTGATAAGCAGACGGCTTGGGTACAAGCTGCCTTAATAGATGAGTTTTACCAAACATGGAGGGCCGCTGAAGTAAACAGTTAAAAATTAAAAAAAAACATATTTTGTAAAGCTTTTTATTCATACTCTGAGTAATTATATAAAGATCACTTATATGTATATTCTGTAAAGTATAGCTAAAAAAATCAACTAAGTAAAAATGTAGGACATTTATTAGTCTATCGATGAATTTCGTGTGTACCTCACCTTATCCTATCTAACAAAGAAGGAAAACTTGACACAAAACTTATCCATTTGAACAGCGTGAAATCTGTCGGCCAATTTCCCTTCATAAAGGAGGAAGCCTGTTCCTATAGTGAGACGCTCATGAGGTGCGTGGTCGTCTCGTATTATAATAGACTAGTGAAATATAGCATTATAGATCTCATTTCTTGTTAGAGCTATGCCCATGAGACTCGAACCTACAAACATCAAGTTACCAAACCAAAACACGCGAGTAGGAAATAAAAAATCTTGAACAAGCCCTTTTGGAGGTCATAATACTTGTACTGAATTTCACTCAAGTCTTGGACGTAGGGTAACCTCTTGCGGAGGTCACGCTACCCTTCAAGGCGAGTGTCGGTATGAGCTAGGATGGTCATTACTTTGTTGAGTACTGTGAAGAGCTGACGTGGCTATAAGCGCAAAGGTACATTTTAAAACTTTCAGCAGTAGTGATAAAATATTCGTCAATTATTTAATTTGTGAAATAAAACAGCGTCTCTAGTTACACGTACTGCTCGGATTGGACATTTAGCTAATTAGACATTCTGATCGTGAAGGGTTAAAATAAGCTGTAGTAATAGTGAGGGATTAAAGTTTATCAATTAAAAGACCGCCAAAGTTTTAGGAAATGTCAGGTCGGGAGGGTATGCCCAGGAAAGTAGACGCAGTGTTTAATTCGGAATCGACAGGTGTTTATGAAAATATTTAGGAGTGAAGAAGTAATAAAGATCCTAGCATATGGCATATGTTTAGTCAGGACTTGTTGCCTGTCGCTTTTCTTTTGTAAGCGACAACTTTTACTTATATACTACGCTGGCCAGACGTTTTTCTTTTGTTTTCATATAGATAAGATCCACAAAATTAGCCTTAGCTGACTTTTACGTCACGGAATGAGTTGGGGTAGTGACACCTTATCTTCCTACTCCTTTACCACACGATAAACAATAAAACATCGTCTTATTTACAGATGCTGTTTCAATATAAACCAAATACAAATTTTTGGTGCTCCCACCCATCGACAACAATGACTTGATCCCCCAAGAGTTGCAGGGCTACGACAGAGGAAGATATGAACAAGAACTGTTAGAAAAACCCTTCAAAACCCAGAATACGACGGCGCTGCTGTGCTATAAGTCAAGGATGGATGAAAGTGAAATTATTATATCGTCTACTGAAATTATTAAAGGTTAGTGATATAATTTTTTCTTAATTTTAGGTTGAAGATATTGGGGGTTGATATTGAATTTTCATATTTAGGTATAAGTACAGTCACAAGCACCTAAGGGCTATATTTCACCATGGCAGCGCAACCAGTCGCCGCTACCAACAAATCCCTTTACTCATAAACGCCTTTTAAATACCTATTAGTCAATTGATTAGATTAAATACTTACGATTTTGTTGGTAGCGGCGACTGGTTGCGCCGCTGCCGCCATGGTGTCCTGGTGAAATATAGCCCTAATGGTCATTGTTATTTTAAAAGGACTTTGTATGTTGTACTATTACCAGTTAAGTGAACTATTACCAGTCTAGAAATGAGCATAATGTTTTTCTGTCCGGAGACTGTAAGCGTGGCTTCGGACCCATCACATTTTCTTACCTGGTTACAGAAATAATTTAAAAAAGTACCAGTCTTCGAGATAAAGGAATGGGGAAATTTTCTAGTCGTACTGTTTCGCCACACGGACAATTTATCATTAACTAACTTTAATAGTACTATTTGATCGTTTAGTCATACTGGTGTTATGTACACAAGTATGACGAAACGATCAAAGCCATATGAAATACAATTTTAAAATTAAAACGTTGCATTTATACGGCATTAAAAAGTTCACTATTCTGTTAATAAATAGGGGTGATGTTAACTCAATTTCGTCTGAAATGTGATACGGAAAGTTGAGTTAATTAAAAACAGTTTTGAGCTCTTCAAATAGAAGGATTAAGTTAGGAAGTGTCGCGTAACTGCCTCCCACTTAACTTATTTAAATAATTGTATAATAAATATGCAACTTTAAGCTACCAAATATAGCTTAACTTGACCATCTGCTGGAATATTTGTCGCAAGTTTTAGCTTCATAGATATTTTTAACCGTAGATTTTATTTTGTCGGTAGCCCTGTACCGGGGCTCGATAACATGCATGATATTGATTTATGTGAATTATTTTGTTTCATGATTTTCTAATTCATTAGGTACTTTAGTAGTCCCTGTGGCTATAAAAGTCGGTATAAAAATAATTAACGTGATGTAAAAAACAGCTTTAAAAAATTTAACCAACTCCAAAAGATAACCCGACTTTCACAATGAGGTTTATGTAAAACTCTGAAATATCTTGGCTAATAAAACAAAAAAAGTGAGGGAATTTTTTCACGTAACGCACATAAAAATATTATCAAAATTGGCAAAGCAATTTCTGTGAATCATCCATGGTAAAGTACTAGTTTCAAAGGCGAATTTTTAATAAGGAAATTAATTTAGAATTTCTATTCGTCTACAAAATCACAAGCGTGGAATACACTTAGATTACAATGGTAATCAAAGGTAGGCGTCGTAGTCGTAAGTGTCCGGTATGACATCAATGAGGTTGTAAATCTATAGAGGCTACTGCGCTAGTGCGTCGCGACCTTCGGCAAACTGATTGATCTTATGTGACGTCTGTATGTTGTCTGTAAACAATGTACTATTATGTAATTGTGTAAAAGTACTTATATTGTAATATTTAGGTACTAAAAACTATCTGCATGTCAATTCTCGTTCCTGAAAAACGTTAAAAATTCGGTTAAGTTAACTTTTAGTTGTCAAAATGTCACACAATTGGTAAGACAATTTGACAACTAAAAGTTAACTTAACCGAATTTTTAACTACTTTAAGGAACGAGAATTTACATGCTGCTTAAAAAAATCTTGCTACTGCTTCCTAAGAGCATATTATAAGGAATCATGAAATTCGTCCATTGATTCGGATACACACCACTCTTAGTCAGGGACTTTATCAAAGATTCGGTATCTAGGTTTATAGCAGGTATCTAGGTTTATACTGTAAAGTCGAGTACATTACCTCTTAAAATAAAATTAAAAAACCAACATAATATATTACTAGATACTTTTTAAGTTTGTTACGTTTGAAATTAGTTTTTGAGATTTCATTGAACGTTTCCCATGACAGTCTTTTAATCCTTAATGCAGAATGAGCTTCCTCGAGTGACGGAAGAAAACTTCGCCTGGTGGAAAAACATAATATCGGCTAGTGTCCCGTTGCTTTCATTTAGTGAACTTTTACTACACCCACGAATAAGACAGGTTTGTAATATCATGTCATTATACACCGCAATATTTGTAAATAATTAAAAAAATTAAAAACTAACTCCATAGCTTTGAAACTGAATGTAATACATACGCATTGGTTCACTTGGTGAAAACCACGCTATGTCACCAATCCTTGCGGCTTTGTTTGTAGTCTCTAAAAATAACATTTAAGGTGAACTTCAAAATAACAATATCTTACTGACAGAACAGAAATATTTTACGAAATCATACGGTAACCAAATACAAAATTTACTGCCTTAAACTTCAGTACCCAATCTCATAAACATAAAACAAACCATGTTAGCTCCGAAATACAAGAACGAACCCATCACATATAACTAACATTGAAATATAGGTTTGAACTTGAACAACAAAGAAATAGTCTTAAAAAAGCTATGCCCTTGATAGCCCAAGGTTGACATTGATACGGCATGATAGCGATCAGGTTTTACTTTAGTTTTAATTGTTACACCATTATATAACAAGTCAGTCGGTGATATAATCTTTGAATGTGGTACATTTATGTCTTTATTGTGGAGACACGAATGTTTGGCACGGAAGGGTTGGTGTTGCAGGACAGTCACCTCTTGCAATAGAAACTAACTTTGTAAACAAATATTTTGCATACAGTAATGTTTTTTAGTTTTATTAAACACATCAGCATGTCAATTCTCGTACCTTAAAATCGTTAAAAATTCGGTTAAATTATCTTTAGTTCTCAAATTGTCTTACTTATTGTGTGACAATTTGACAACTAAAGTTAACTTAACCGAATTTTTAACGATTTTAAGGTACGAGAATTGACATGCAGAGTAACATCTCTCATTAATTTCTCAGTGCAGGGAAGTGGGTGAACTTGGTTTAGTATACCAAGTTCACCACGCAGACAAGAGGTAGAATGTCAAGTTTTTCATTTTTATCTCCGAATACATGACTTTGCTTTCATAAACTTTAATCATCGTAGCAGTTTCTTAATGCCTTTATGGATATCAAGTTGATTTATTCCACTACAGTATTGGTCGGGACTCCTCTAGTAACTCTTCTGGCCAACCTTGAGGCATTGTAGAAATGTAATAGGGTAATATCCGCAAACTTTTCTTTAGGCCCCTCCCACGAAACCCATCGAATGGGATTTGGTGAAGGCACCATTTATTTTTGCTGCGTGTTTACTCAGAGGCACCTAATGCATCAGTATCACCAATTGCATATATGCAAATGCAATTTTACACACAAAAATTCAAGGTTTTTGCGCGTTTCGTGTTTATGGATTTTATATATTGTTAGCATTTAACACATTCATGTGAATCAGTCTAGACATCCTTTCGCATGTTGCTAGACATAACATTCTTCAATACTATTATAGGTACTTGAGTCAATTGACTGTTAAAATAGCTGTTTAGTCTATCAAGTACGTCTGTTCATATTACTGTTACATAAAATTAATTAAACATACCTATTATGATGTAAGAATACCATTTGTCACCAGCCCATCTCATCCCATGGGTGTCGTAAAAACCGACTAAGGAACTATCCGTGGATATTATCTTTACGAAATAAATAGAAGGAAAACTTGAAATTAAACCCTATACCAATCCGTCTGGCTAGCTTGGTATTAGTAGGCTAAGTATCCCTCCGTCCCAGGAGGAGGCCCGTCCCTGCAATAGGACATAAATGGGCTATTATGACTATGATGTAATAATTTCTTATTCCTCGTATTTACCAGAATATTACTGTTTCATTGATGAATCAATGCCATTTAATTGAGAATTGTATGAGAGACGTGTATTATTTAGTATAATATCCATTTAAAAGTATTAGTTCTGATACATTATAATATTATGCCTGGATTTTATAAGGCGTAATTTTATTCAGAAGATCTCATTATTTCCGCTTCATTACTTACTCGTATCTCTACATAACATACCTAGTAGACAATATACGCCTCCGTTTAGCCTTTAATATCCCTCGTTACTAGACCCACGCTGTCGGCTAACTAAATATGGATATTACGTTTATATTTTGGTTAAATGTGTATTTTATTCTTGTATTTTGTCTTGAAGGTTAATTACTGGTCTTGAATTGGTACATTGTATCTTTAGAATTTAACTTTCATTGATAAATAACATATTATCTGCTTCTTAAGTTTAAAAAAATATTTTGAAAATGTGATTCTTTTTGCTGACATATTTTTACACTTACGCTACGTATCAAATTCGTCAATGAAACGTATCAAATTCGATATGCAGATAGATCGTGTGCTTCAAATAAGATTTACTTGAAATGTGTTTAAGTCAGGGAATATTTTATCGGTGTCTCTGAAAAAGTATTTTAGGTCTCTGTGATGTGACCGCAGGATCGTGGTGGGGATTCGAAATAAACACAAAACATGTGATTGTCTCATCCCATGGGTGTCGTAGAAACCGTCTAAGGGGGCTATTTGTGAATATTACCTTTACATAGAAAGAAGGAAAACTTGAAATTAAACCCTATACCAATCCGTCTGGTCAGCTTGGTATTAGTAGACCAAGTACGGTGTGTCACGCGAGGAGGCCCGTCCCTGCAGTGGGACATTAATGGGCTTTTATGATGATGACGATGTGATTGTCTGATCCAAAAATGATTTCCTGAACTTGGATGTCATTCGTTTTCATTAATATAATGCTTAGACAAATAGTAATTTTGAAGGTCCGTGGCGTCACACGTATATTTTACGGTATTCATTATAAAACATGAGATTATTTTACAATCTTCTGACGGCCCAATTTTAGGCATTACTCCTATAAATCTTGTCACCGAAACCAATTTGTATTTTGAACACCTCATCATTTCCTAATCCACTTAATAAAAGATCATATTAAATTCGCTGATAGCTATTGTTTTCGCAGAAATCCATATTTTATTATGTTATTTAACATCATCATCATTCGCCTGCCCTTATCCCAATTTTATTTGGGGCCGGCGCAGCATGTCTTCTCCTTGCATACTTTCCTATCGGACGTCATCTCACAAGTAACACTCTTCGCAGCCATATCGTCTTTCACACAATCCATCTATCCATATTATGTAATTTAACAATTTGTATTTTAAAAGTTTATAAATATAGTTTCGAAAATGATGATTCTTTTGATGAAGACTAACTCAATAAAAATGCAAAAGCTTACATTGCGTTACAAAAAACTATTCTCGTGAACAATTTAGCTTGCAGACATGGTTAATGTTTTATGCAATCAAAGCTGAAATCCACAGCTGGGGTTAAAGACCGTACAGACTTTGAATCAGCAAAATATGATTGCCTCCAACGTTTTTCGTTTAGATATATTACCCAAGGGATGATCCCACTTAAAGGTTAAAAAGGCAGTAATGTGATTTCAATAGTAATTGCCATTGATTTTACATTACTAGAACTGTATCGTAATGTAACAGACTGAAAAATGCCGGTTTCAGGAATTGGTTTTGGACACACTCCTAACTCGACAGTGTAAATTGAATAGCTACTGAAGATTAATTTGTCAGTCTTATGTTTTACATTCCCTGAATTGGAGTAGATTCTCTGTGACGGCTATCAGGCCCATCGTGCGTATGAAGAAGGAACATTTATGACCGGGACAGTGTTGAGGACTTTCAAACTACACCAGGGTTTAATAAGGCGCCTGTATAAAATGATAGCGATTATCAGTTCTGTTTTTTCCTCTACCTAGCTAAATTAGTTTAACCAAAAAAATTCGCTTCGTAAATACGCGCAGGTAATAAAAAAAGTATTTGGCCAGATGTTTTTAGCAGTCCTAGTCCATTTAGTCATATTCACGTTTGAGAAGCGACTAATGTAATTAGAATCAACAAGTAACACAGAAAAATAACAGCTGAGCTGCGGAAAGTCAAAGTACAGTCTGCTTCTTTGAAATATTTACATTTTCTTCAAAAGTAAAACTAAATAAAGCATAAGAAACTTCACGTTTTCTCATTATTCCGAAGGAGACAGTTTCTGAAAGGACTCAACTCCATTTACTTGGAAACATTTCGGAAACTTCGCACGTCTGTAATTTTATTAGAAGATATAGTTTGCACTTCAAAAGTGACAACTAATCTAAGTAAATCTAAACCGAAAGGAGACGGTTTTTTTTGTTCGGCGAATAGGCCCAGTCACAAATTGTGCGAGTTTAGGAATGAAATGCATACAGTTTATTCCTTATAATTTCTAGATAGACAGTCTGCATATATCAAAACTCCCTCAAGTGGGAATACTCTGAAATAGGACAATCAAAACATGACTCTAGTGACAACCTAAAATCTCACAACAGCGATTGTCTAATGAATATACACTAATAAGGCAACCAAGACCTCTCGAAATAACGCAGTTTTTGCTGGCTATTGCTTGTAGATCTAAAATAATAAGGTAGTTAAAGAGAAACAATACACTATATATACGACACAAGAAATATTTATTACTGTTCACAAATATAATTAACACAGTCATCTCTTAAAGCAGTATTTCATCTTAAATAGACGCAGGTGGCTCAAGCTCACCTAAAAGCAGAGCCCAAGATAAAAACCACACTTTACACATCACAATGCACAGCAGCTAACAGTGACTGTGCCTGTGCTCAATAAGCAATAACAACAGTATCCAGCAAGAGAAGCTTTAGTGTGTATTATGCACGATAGAGTGCAAGATGCCATTTTTATAAAATATAAAAGTACAAATAAATCATGCATTTATCTAATAAAATCTAAAACAATAACAACGTTGTCATGACAATGTCAAACTGATTGAAACTGTACTACAGAGTATCTGCTATTGGCTATTATTTACGTTGCGTTCTACGATTATTTTTTAAGTACGTTACTTGATAATTTGTAACCTAAAAACGTTCCAAAACAAGCATTTTTAGGTGTAATCCTTTTTTATTATTATTACATTATTCCCTCATCGTTTAAGTATAATTTGTGTTCGGTTAACTATATTAAGATAATAACTATTTTTGTGAGTAATATGAATAATAAACATTACTGTTTAGGGTGGTGCGAAAAAAAACCGTCCTTTTGAAGAGTGTCAAACTTTTTAAGTTGGTTTGCGTATGTCTATACTCAATATTCTAATTATGCCTAATTGCAAAGATTAACACTTCTTTGCTACAAGTCCCTATAATTTACTGGCGGTTTACTACATATATAAGTTGCGAAAATCATGAAATCTTACTATAGATCCAGCTAAAAACCATACAATGATGAATCATAAATCTATACTAATATTATAAAGAGGAAAGGTTTGATTTTTTGTTTGTTTGAATTGAATAGCCTCCGAAACTACTGAACAGAGTTGAATAATTCTTTCACTGTTGGAAAGCTACATCTTTCTAAGTAACATAGGGTATATTTCATTTAAAAAAAAATGGGGATCCTTACTTAAATTACGATAAAGTGTAATGTGTTAAATAAATGTAATGTTTAATGTATTATTTAATGTGTCGAAAGTTTCATCAAGAATTTTGACATGTACAATTAATCTACAAGAGTATACATGACACGCATACAAATATCAGTTTTATTCATTCGGTGTAAAAGACAGAAACATGCGATTATAGTTTCGGACCAGTTATTTCAGTCACGTTGTTTTGAATGAAATTCATATGAATCTAAATACGCATACTTGGGTCCTCGCATTATTCTTACAATATGAGGTTTGCGTGCTCAAAGTTTATTGTTAGCATTTTATGTAGCATGTTCTTTAAGTAAAGCGATTGCAACTATTTATAAAGGGTTAGGCTTTTATATACTGCCATGTATGGATTATGACTGAATTTGCATTTTCATGTATGTTCATGTTTGTGGTAGCAAATAATATTATATTTTTATTTTACTTCTGTACTTAAGAGACTTAACACAAGACCTATGACGTCGGTCCTTTTCACCATAACCAATATTAATCTTACGTACAAAAATAAATTAGAACAAAACTTTGACACCTACACTTTTTAGTACAAACATCAATCTGTGAAAAATGCTTACTTCAATTTGGTCAAATTTTAAAAGGGTCTCATTCCATAAATAAATGGGCAAATAAATATTCTACGAACCCTGATACCAATTATTATCCCTGTAATGGCCGATTTGATACGTATCAAAAATAGTGTCTACCGTAAGGTAGTTAAAAAACAAAAGACAACAAATTCCATTCGTCGTAAATCCGTTTGCCTACTGGTGCTTCAAAAAGTCAATCTCTTGACGAAAATTGAACGCGTTAACGATGCTGAAAACATGGAACCTAGTTTTAGTACCCTGCGAGAAAAAGCTTACATCTTAAGGCCTACGCAGACCGGGACGGCATGGCAAGGGATTTGAATTTTTACTAATGGACATTCAACCGTACTATTACAGAAATACGACATAAATTGCTATGCTTTAAAATGAAAAATGCCGTGCGATAAAATCCCTTCCAATGCCACGGCATCATTTTAAAGCATAGCAATTTATGTCGTATTTCTGTAACAGTACGGTTGAATTTCCATTAGTAAAAATTAAAATCCCTTGCCATGCCGTCCCGGTCTGCGTAGGCCTTTAGAGTCATTAAAGCATTGTTATTGGCATTGACAGTATCAGATGCTCAAGCGTAGTAGTGACACCACTGCCCAAAGTTGGTCGACTAAATTATGATAGCGGTTAAAATATATTGTCAAAATCTTTATTGAAACTCACTTTGCATTGTTTGTTGCCTTTTGAACAAGAAACTATGTTTTAAAAACTTGCAGCACAAGTAATTTATCATTTTACAAGAGAATATATTTTATAAACAAAGACGATTTACCTACTATTATAAATTACATTTTAGTAGCAAATCATGTTCTATTGTGAATCTCGAACCAGTAACACGTGCCTTGTGACCTCGGTGGCAACCAACTCAGTATTGTGCGGATAACTGATCGACATTACCGATCGCCTAATTAGGACAGGCATGATAATGATACCAAAAGGCAGGGTGGGGAGACCCCTCACACGGTAGATTGACGACCTAGTTAGGACTGGTGGATGAAGGAAGCACAGTACCGCACAATTTAGAAGTAGGTATATGGAGAACTCTGTCTGAAATTGGGGTTTTACGTTTGTTCTTTTTACCACCCACATTTTTTATTAATTTCTCGCTGAACGAAATTAAATGGATACAAATCAATTTCTTAAATCAATGTAAAATGCTCTCAGGAGTAGACGCATAGAGCTATATTCGCAAAATGACATGAAAAATATCTTAATTTTACGATTGTGTGTGGCCCATCTGGCAATAGATTCTAAGGCCTCTGGAGTAAAACCGAACTTTCTTCGACTGTTTTACGAAAAAATTCTACGTGGAAATAAATAGATAATCTCAAATTAAACAAATAACCTACAATACTTTTCTGACGCAGCTGAAAATGCACGGTTCAGCTAGTCTTTTAATAAAAAGAATGACTTATGAATCCAATTCCATTAGTGATTGATTTGACCAATCCATATCGGCTGCTTTCATGATATTGATCAATGTAAACCCATTAATATGAAATATCGCTTACCTTTTAGTGTCATTTCTTCAAAGTGACACTAATGTACATAAAACAGTGTCTTTTGGTCATAACGAAATGATTTATTTAAGTATCCTTTAGTGCCCTAGACAGAATTCTTAGTAACGTCTTTAATATTTCAAATAATAATAGCTTGTGTGAAGATCAAAATAGCGTTGTGTGTCTTCTGTAGCGCGATATTCGTACTTCATGACTGCTGCGCAGAAGTGTCGGGTTTGATATCAGCTCGAAGGAAATCTTTGTATGCTTGAATATGCATTGGTCAGGATATTTTATTTGTTTAACATGTATTATTTCCAAAAAAATAAGTATTAGTAATTTACTAATTAAAGCTTTTATTATTATTATTTTCTTGGAACCTAGTCCTGTTTCGTGGAGACTTACAGACATGAACTTCGAAGTTCAAGACAATTTAATATTTGTGTATCGCATAAATAATTGTATTGGATTCGAACCCCCAACTACGCGCTGAAAACTGCTGCGTCACCAAGGCAGTTTAGTTAACTACTGTATAGAAGAAACTGATCTTCTGCGTGTAGAGAAACTGATTTCAAGATTCAAACAACCTAGAAACTGATTTCAAGATTCAAACGCCCTAAGTTTGATTAAGCATCAAAATATTTATTATAGTACCCTGTAACTTAGCAAGTCTTCTACGTATTCGAAACCTCGTTAAACTTTTAATACCCCTGTGTATACGTTGAAGTGACGCCATGATGGCTCAAGGTTGTACATCAAGTACTGTAGACCACTGAAATAGCTGTAATTTCCTATTCAAGTGGTACACATGCAATGGAGGTGCGGCGCAAGTGTCGGAGCGACCTTGCTTACGTAAGCGTATGCAAACTTGGGGATTGGTACAAGGACGAGCGTTAGCGGTTTGTACTTAACTTGAAGTTGTTGTTTTTTGTTGGCGTTTATTAACACCTCAATATTTTTTTTCGGGTTGATTATGATAGTCTGGAGGAATTCATCTAATGGCAGAAATCAATTTGACTCTCAATATTCTATTTTTATTTTATTTTAGGTACTGCGAGTATTGCTATGGCTAGTATTGTCGTTAGCCTGGGTTATTCCACGTTCAGTATAGCAGGAACAGCATTACTGGCATTATTTTCTTTACAGGATGGGCATAAAAAATAAAACAAGGAAGTCAAATCTGAGAGAAGAAATCTGGGTTTCAGCAATCTAACAAATTGCTCAATGTTACTTTACTACTGAAAAAACCCTAGCTGATCCCCCATATTTTGATTGCCATTAAACAAAATACTATGAGACTAATTCCAAAAAATCTTAATCCAAATTTATATCAAAAATAAATCCCTTGACCGTACTTTGTTTTATCAGAAACTTTTATAGCATTGCTAGATGTAGAATTTAGGAGCAAAATTTTAGTTGTTGGGATGACTAGACATGCAAGGTTTAGTAGTTTTAAGATTGGATCCCGGGGACCCAATTTTGCTGTACCCTACTTACTTACTTTTACGTCCCTTATATATTTGGCGGAGTGTTATATTACTTACAGGCAGACGGTCGTTTAGTCTAAAACGAGCTTTAACATAATGTTACCTATTACAAGCCAACTAGTTTTTATTGAGCAAATTTTCCGGCATAATTATCATTGCCGCAATAAAGAGATCTCCTGTCTTTAATAATCTCTTAAATTTTTTTTCTTCATAAATTCCTTGAAAGGACAATGCTCACAATGTATGGGGAAAAAACCCAGGCCCGGCGCAAATGAAATGTATCTCAGATTTTAAGTATTTATATGTGACATAATATTCAGTAGGGGGCATTACCAAAATCTTTTTTTTTAATGTCATAAATTGCTAGTTGTTTTATGTAAGGAGCTTCAAAAATGTGATTTTTTTTAAATTATTTCTTTCTTTACTCTTATTCTATATATCTTATTCTTATTCCTAGTGCGAGTGAAATAGCAGTTGACTCTTGGTTCGTTTTTGTAGCGAGCGACGACGACCGAAAGGTATTGTGTGAACAAACAACCGGTTTAGTTTAGTGCCTCTCCGCCTTGCAACAACCACTGAGAATATTATAATGGTTAGCGTAGTATGTTAAAATATATGTATATACATATTTTCTTTAAATACTTCTATTTAAAAATTACTTTCACGAAAAAAGAATTAGCAAAATGTTACGTTTAAAAACGAATTTTTGGCTATATTTTTTTTTAGTATGAAACTACTATTTTATACTAAGAATTTGAGATATGTACCGTTTGCGCCGGGGCCTGGGTTTTTTTTGAGCATTATCCTTTGCTGCTGCGTTACTGAAAGTATTAGAGCTATTGTAGCATAAGGCACAAAGGATAATATTGAGCCCCTTCCTTGTACTATCCAAGATAAGAAAAGAAGGGGTGCAAAGTGTTTGCGATAGATCTGATATTGGATTTCTGTAAGCCACGATTGATATTATAATTCAAACTTGTAGCAAGGCTTGAAATTGTTTTATTTGATTTTATTCCAAGTTAACTTGAAATAAACTACATAGCAAAATTACCTTAATAATTATGAATCCCTTTCCCTCTTAATTCAAACTAAAAAAGAAGCATTTTAACACTTATTTACTGTACACACAATGTATAATAACAGAATAATGGTTTAACTAACAGAGTTACAAACACAACAATGTCGTCTGCATATTGCATCTTTTCCTAGGTACTTAGCAGAGATTTACGTTAATTTGCACTTCGGCGTTGACAACTTCAAGTAGCATGTCGGAAGCTCTTCTGCTTGCCAACTACGTTTGAGTAAATATTGGATAGCAGTCGAGACAGCATGATGCGTTTTAAAGGTTAACAGGAATTCTACAATTTATACGTTGGAATATTTTGAAAGATTTTTGAAGTCAAAGTAGTCTGTGTTTGTTGTTTAACTATCATAGCTCAGCCTGACATTCAGAACTTTGGAATTTCGATATAATCAGAGCCTTTCAAAGACAAGCATACTTTTCTTTGAAAGACTTCATTTAGATGTTATTTCTAGAAGCATCTAAAATAGTATAAACATCGAGTGCAGCGAACGTAACTTTATTATTTATTGAACAATAAGGTACAATTGGATTCTATACGACTGACTGGAGTTACACATTCAAGGGCATAGGAGTACACGTAACCTTAACCCAAGTTCATTACCGTGACGATTGAGCTGTTTAGAATGAATCTCTGAACTACCTCTGTTTCTCTAACCAAATGTATCCAAAGCTATATAGAAAATAGTATCGATTATTTATAGTTTAAGGATCTGACAGATTTCCAGGATTTGGAATGTTATTAATAGTAGCTTTTTTTTGTTTTTAACTTGGGAAATCTTGAAGATGCTATGCTATCCCTACACTCCACCCGCCTTTCGCCCAGGCAGACAAGTGTATAGGAGTCCTGTAAAGTTGGAACTAGTTGGAAGTACGGTGTACCGACTAAAATCCAAGGTGTTCCTCTATCACCTATAAAATGGGAGGATGGCGAGAAGACTTGCATTACTCGAGTCTTCCCTGTAGGTGTTGGTCCGAGTTTTCAGGCATCGAAAATTACTACCTTCTATTATTGCAGCGAAATGTTAAAAAAAAACTAGTTTCGTTTGAAGTAATAGCTCCTGTGTGCTAGTGAGTGATTAATGGAACTATTAAGCAATTTATTACTACTCTCATTCGAACCTTTTAGTAGTTCAGGGACGGCCTTCTTCAGTAATGAAACTTGGCCTACTAATACCACGCTGGTAAGCCGGCTCGATATTGGGTTTGTTTCTATTTTTTCTTCTCTTATAATATTCTCTTCTTTTACAAATATGGCGATTAAGTTACTATTATAGCTTTATCATATAATATTCTTTACATAATCACAAGACACCATCTAGTTCTAAGCTAAGCAGAGCTTGTACTATGGTCACTATGGATATTAGACAACGGGTAAACATATAAGTTCCTTTTGGAAAACCTTCGATATTATACTATGTCCGTCACCAAAAAGTCGTTTGCTTGTTTACTGACCTATTTTATTAATGTTAGGTACAATATAAGCTTAAAAGATTCCTAAAATAATTAGTACAACGTATTAAGTAATACGTTGTGGTACTGTAAGGGATTACACGCGTGCCTAATTAAGAGGCTAATGAGTTTTCATTCTGCATAATTTAATTGTTTTGAACTGTGACCTAATATCCGTAACTAGAACGAGTGTATTTACAAATTATATTTATTACTTTTATGGTTTCAACATAATAGATGACATTCTTCAGAAAGTGCAAGTGCCTAGCAGTGGGAACTTACGTGCGTATTGTATGAAGAAGTGCATGAATGTAGACGCATCAAACCAGGTTTGTAAGCCTATAACAGCCCACTAATGTCCCACTGCAGGGACGGGCCTCCCTGTCGGGGGGATACTTGGCATACTAATACCACGCTGGCCAAACGGACCGGTATAGGGTTTAATTATATGTCTTCCTTCTTTTTATTACGTAAAGATAATATTCACGAATAGTCCCTTAGTCGGTTTTTACGATACCCATGGAATGAGATGGGGTGGTGACATATTGTATTCTTACTCCGTCACCACACGGATATCTCTGCCTACCCTAATGAAAATGAAGCGTAAGTTTATGTCTCATAAGACGGTTATAATGTTTTATATTCCACGCAATAGCTGTGATATTCTCGTGCACAGTTTCTTTATCAAATTATGCGGATTTCTAGTACAAGTTTGTTATATATTTCTTTTTGATCGTGTGCTCTAATAATACTTATGCAACACGTGATTGGAGTTATTTTCTACATTATTAACAGGTTTTCTTTTAATTTTTATTTCGTTTTAATAATTTTTTTTGCCTGTCTAGCTTAAACTTACTTAAATTTTAACTTTAAATTTTGCCTGTGGAGGGCCCCCGACGTGCTTTACCATCGGGTCCTTCAAGCGACGCGAGATGGCTCCAGGTTGTTTCCACGCCCTTTCTGTCCAATATGGAAAGAATTGACATAATGACATTTTCGGTGACGTTTCTATCAAGTACTCCCTCGAAAATAGTTGAGGCTATTAGGTATATGCACATTCAGTGACATGTCCAGTTTCTCATCACACGTCACTACAATTCTCAGTTAATAACTTAAAACAAAACTTAAAGATAATTCTAAGATTTCTGTCGAGTAATAAGACCTTCAAGAAGCAATAACAGTCTCATTTTATAGGTCTCTGTCCAAGTTAATTCACCCTCGCGAAGATACGGCGCCATATTTACTATTATACCCCAACATAAAATATTTAAGGGTTGAAAAGTATAGAGATTACTTTTGTTATATATTTATTTAATTGCTAAATAAAATAGAAATAAATTGCCTATTAAATTCTTCACCCTACACTAATAGATTGTCTGTCTCACGCTATTTTGTTTATGGATGATCTGATGACCTGTATAATATCTTTGCAGTGAAAAAATGAAACATTTTTAATCGAATTCAAAAAGAGAAGGATGTTTCGAATTCAGTTGTATCTTTAATGTTTGTCACCTCTGAATACGGTTATCTTTTATTTTAAACCTTTTTCTTTTGTTTTCATATAAGCATGTCTTACCCCCGGTTTCCGAGTGTCTGATCAAGTAAAAATCAACTAATCAAGTGTCAAATCTCTTGTCAACTATCATTTTTAGGAACAAAACTTTGAAACTTGATACGTGATTAGTTGATTTTTACTTGATCAGTCATTCGGTAACAGAGGGTAGTGCCTTATTTTCTAGATCTAAGTTCACCTACTAAAAGAAAATATAATGTACGAATGCTTCGAAACCAGAACCCTTCCGTTCAAGATCCTCAAAACCTAATGACGTCCTTTTGTATATTGCACGTTTTCAGCGTGATCCATTGTTGACACCAGTAAATAACATTTATAACACGAGAGCGATGACCTCGGGTAAATATGTCGTACCTAAAGTTACCAATGTGTATGGAGATCGTACCCTTAGAAAGCGCATTCCCTATATATTAAATAGTTTACCTAATGAAATAGCAAATGAGCCTAACAAAAAGAAATTTAAAACCAAGCTTAAAAGTTATTTATTGGATAGTTTGCCCTAAGTATCTATATAATATTTATTGAATTGTTAGTTTTAAAAATATATCTAAATTATGTTAAAATAGCTTAAATAATGTTACATAATTAAGTTTGTTTAATCGATCTCACAGTCAAACTGTACATTACACAGTTTTGTGGGACACAGTTTTTAGTTTATAAGATTTTCCATGTACCGTAATAATAATAATAAATAAAAAAAAAAAAAAAAAAATTGCACGTGATATTGTACCTCCCTCACCCACCTCTGACTACCGTCGGGCACCAAATGACGTCATTTCAGGTCTTGTCACTACGGCTATCAAGTACAGTAAAAACCATGAAGTAAAAGCAAAAACGTTTACGTATACATTTCAAAATAAACAGGCGTAGTGTTGTTTGCGCTAGGAACGTATGTGTGTTGGTGTATGTTTTTAAATACATTTATGTAACACGCAAAGGGTGAATTCCAAGGCGAACATGTTAATAGGCATTTACGTGTATGTGCCTTGGTAGGTACATTTCTATTTGTAAGGAAGTTATATTTACAGAAGGACGCATGCGAGCTTTACTTAGATAGGTATATTGGAAACAATACGTCAATATTAGCGTGTTTGTGAAGAATTTTACTTTATACCTCTACTTAAAATTTGACGCTAAACTATTTCGTTGGGCCAGCGTAGTATTAGTAGGCTAGTTTCAATCCGTTACCGTAATAAATTGGCTGTTATGGTGATGGCATAAAGTGATGTAGGTAAATTCGTAGTTTATCTTGGGCGACCTTATGCCTACTATCAAACTAAAGGCGTTGTGTGAATGTGTGAGGAATATTTATTTATTTTATTTATTGAAAGGTTGAATGCGTACAAGTCAATCTCACGCTCCTGAGGATTGAGACCACAATGACATGGCCAATAAGAAGTCTTCATTGATTGCACTCCTTGCTTTACGTAATGCAGCACTGACCGGAATATCCAGATGCTCAGATATTTGGACTTACCATCGTTTCAGAATACGGTCCCTATGTATTTTGCTTTAAACCTTTCGGGCGTTCTAGTGTATCTGCCCCCCTTCGTGCAAAATTGACGACCTCGGTGGCGCGCCGGTAGAGCCAGCGGCTGCCGCGCATGAGGTTGTGGGTTCGATCCCCACGCAGGACAATAATTTGTGAGATCCACAAATTATTGTCCTGAGTCTGGGTGTTCTATGTGTCCGTTAATTGATGTTTGTAAAAGTCCCCGCGACACAGGGCATGATCCCTAGTGCGGGAGTTGTCTTTTTTTTGTCTTTTTTTTTTTTAAAGAAAATGACCGAAGTATAGAAGGAATCATCATTATCATCATATCAGCCAATCGACGAGCCACGACCGCGTAGAGTAGGACGGCGGGAAGCCGATGAATTAGGGAGGCAAGGACCGCACAAGGTGGCAATACTTGGAGGAGGCCTATAACCAGCAGTGGACGTCATAGAAGGAATAACTTGGGTGAAATAATATGTAGTATAAAATACATTCATGGCGAAAAATACCTTACCGACTCGTGGTCACACCAAGCTTGTCACACCAGTGTGACAAACAGTAATCGTTTTCTTGTTAGTCACACTACTGATTTTGACACACCATTTAATGTATTTATTTCTAAACTAGTGATGTCCAAGTTACAGTACTAAGTTTTTTTATTGAAATCATCAAAGTATGTAGGTACCTACTACTGTGTTTTGAAAGTGCCAGAAAAAGACTTGTATTGTATCACCTTCGGCTTTTCTGGAAACGACGAACTTACCTACACAAAAGAATAAACCAAACAAAACATTTTTAACATTTATAACACTGAGTTTAGTTCTCAATGCAAATTCTCCTTTATTCAGTTTCATTTATTCTATCTAAGTTTACATATTAAAAGTTTATCTCTGCGCTAGTAGAGAAGAAGCGGCGTAACTGAGGACTATATAATTTAATAAAATTGTAACTTCAATAAGGTGCAGCAACCATTGTTTACCATATAACCATACAAAATTAAGGATGATAATAAGGAATCAATATACATTTTAAATATCTAAAACTATAAGGACGCATCACGTAGGTAGTACATAAAAGTGGGAGCACCAAATCATATATTTTATATCAATGTATTTCCAACCGGTCAGTTCTTTAGATGAGGTTGTAGTAACTTGTACTTATTAATTGTCGGCAAACGATTTTGCTATGTAGGCACTGCACTAGCAATGTTGAAAAATCAGTAGTGTGACTAACAAGAAAATGATTACTGTTTGTCACACTGGTGTGACAACCTTGGTGTGACTACGAGTCGGTAAGGGAAAAATAGTTATTGAACCACGTTCAGACATCGACAAAATGCTTTTACCGCGAATTATTTATAGGCACTTTAACTTTTCATAAAGTTATAATGAAAATTTTGATATGAAACTACTTAGTGAAGAAACTTTTTTAACTAATAGCTTTTGCTGACTGTGTAAACTAAAGCCTTGGAACCGCAATACCTAATATTGATTTTGTAACTAATTGAAAATGTTGCCGTTTAATAATGTTATTAAGTTTTTGGATGATAATTATTATATTTAAGAAAAATATTTTGGTTTGATGCTAGGTACTACAATCTTATTAGAAGTA
Organism: Schrankia costaestrigalis; assembly: GCA_905475405.1. NCBI lineage: Eukaryota > Metazoa > Arthropoda > Insecta > Lepidoptera > Erebidae > Schrankia > Schrankia costaestrigalis. Next base: position 7,250,518 of record FR997850.1, read on the forward strand.
TGATGACAAACAGAGAATAGTGTTACTAATTTACTTTATATCGAAGTTCGTTACTTTATTCTGTAACAATCTGTTACTAAAAAAAAATACAAGGGATAAAATTGGTACTCGAGGCTGGACTCGAACCCGCGTCTCTGGACTATACGCGTCCAGCGCCCTGACCACTAGGCCATTAAAAACATTTCTGCCCCGATAGAGTTACGGTGGCAGTATGCTATGGCCGCTCACGAGGTTCGAATCCCAGGCAGAACAATTGTTTGTCCTATCGACAAATTAATTATTGTTCCTGGGCGTTTTTTGTGTTGATGTTTGTCCGTCCTTGACACATAGGGCCTAATTTCTAGGTTGGAGATTATATTTAAAAAAAACTAAAGTAAAAAAAATGAGTACCTTTCATGGTTCATAATATTTTGTAAAGCTCTATTTCGCAGCTTTACATAAATATTTACTAGCTTTTGTCCGCGGTTTCGCTCGCGTTAAATTCGGGGTAGCAAAAAGTAGCCTATGTTACTCACCATCCCTTCAACTATCTTCACTTAAAAAAACACGTCAATTCGTCGCTCCGTTTTGCCGTAAAAGAAAGACAGACTGACACACTTTCCCATTTATAATATTAAGTATGGATTATTATTAAAGCTTCATAAAGGATAATATTCCTTCTAAATATACTTGAATAAGTAAGATAAGAGAAATAGGTATCTATCTTAAGTATTAGGTACTTCACAGTTTCAGGATTGCCCTTGAGGATAATGGAGCCTTTGTTACGCATTGTAATGCGACTCTACGAGAATCTCAAATACAATAGAGATTTTGTTTGCGTTACGTATAGTTTTTATCATTTATCTAAAGGAGACGCCAAATGGACTATATTCAACCTGATAGAAAGCTTAAATGCAGTCCAGGCATGAAAGCTACGGATAGTAGTCATTAAATCATCATCATAACAGCCCATTAATGTCCCACTGCAGGGACGGGCCTCCTCCTGAGAAGGAAGGTTACTTGGCCTACTAATACCACGCTGGCCAAATGGATTGGTATAGGGTTTAATTTCAAGTTTTCCTATTTTTTTTATTTCGTTATAATATTCACGGATAGTCCCTTACTCGGTTTTTACGACACCCATGGGATGAGATGGGGTGGTGATATATTGTATTCTTACTCCGTCACCACACGGAGTAAATGTCGTCATTAATGTAGTCATTAAATGATTTCACTATATTGTCATCACTTTGGCTATTAACTCGATATGGAAGTGCAAAACATTTAAGGATTTATCGCTTGAGCGATGGTGCTCGCTACCCAGGTTAAGTTGGGCTACCACCTAGCTCCAAGCCAGCGAGTTCGAGTTACAAGTAGTTTGTTCTATACCTTACACAAATATTTTTATTCTTTCCAGATAGACTATACTTTGCAACCCTAAGGACCGGATACAAGCCGAAACCAACACGCAACAGCAAATATTTTCACATAGAAGATGAGATCGTCTACGAAAACTTTTACTTCGACTTTGGTCCTTATCACTTATGCCACCTGTATCAGTTCTGCAATAAGCTTAACGAAGAATTGGAGAAGAATCCTAAGAAGAAGATTGTTTTCTATTCGAGCAACAATGAAACTCTTAGACTCAATGCCGCCTATCTTATTGGGAGTTATCAGGTAAATTGTATTAGAATTTCGCTTAAAATATACTCGAAAAACGGAATTTGCTTTGCTGACTTGACTTTAAATAATACCAACCTTTCGGGAGTAAATCTTTCTTAGAGACAATTTAGACCAGCTTGACCAACCTGACTTTCTCGGACCAAACCCCTGTACACATTAAAAAATTAGTTAGAACACACTACCGGCAACTGTGTTTCCTCTTTTCCTGTGTTCTTTTGAATGGAGCCTGATTAGCATCTAAGGCTGCTAAAGTGGCACCAAGTGGTTTGCTATTATTGTGACTGACAATAAAACTCTTTGTCAGAAATATATAGTTACGATGTATTTAAATAGACAATCTTTTCCCAGTGAAAAGTTATTTTATATTGACATTATCCTGCTATTGAGTAATAAAGTGATTTTATGTTTACTATAACACCATTATACCCCTACTATTTGTTGTTGCTTTCATCTTTGCTATATAAACAATAGAAATAATCTTAATCGTCACTTACTTTGTTCTACTCTATTATGACCTTATACGATGTGTCATTAAAGAGAGATTAACTATGTAACCGTAGTAGTCTCCAGAGTAACATAACCCGGGATGTTATTACGTTACCGACGGATGGTAAGCTACGCGGTTACTATTGCAATTACTTATTTTTAACTGCTGTCCGTTGTCTTTATTTTTAAATGTTTTACCTAAAAAAGGTTGTTTGGAGCGAAAAGAAGTATCGAAATCCGAAGTCCCGACTTTCAATGGAAAGCTGTATATAAGTCTTAAGTCCCAACAAAGAGAGAGCCCACCAAAGAGAGTCTTCTACAAAGAGCATTCAATCGAAAGCTCTATTTAAGTCCCAAATCCCAACATTCGATCGAAAGCCCCATTTAAGTCGCAACAGGCCTACTATTTTGAATCAAAGCCAACTCTGGCTGCTCGGTGATAGGGTCATAAAAATCAGTAAAATGATTGTTAAAACCACAAACAAAATACCAAGTTTCTGCTTGGTACTACTATTTCTTAATATCTTCAAAATGCTTACGTTAAATGACTTAAGAACGGAGGCCATTCTCATCAGAATTATCTTAACTGGGAGTCATTACATTGAAAACGATACGATATTTCCACTCGAGTGGTATTAGATAACTACTCTAAATTGTAACGTGGGTAGATTTACAATAATACCTAGTTAGAATTGTTGGTAGGACTCTTATCAACAGGCCAAACAATTTAAATTGGTGTAGGGTTTCGTTTGAAACTGGTCCGAATTCGTAGACATCACTTACATAAGAATGGTAATCAAACTCATGTGTGCAGTACCCAGCCGTAAATATTGCACATCGACCTGTGTGTAAAGAGACAATCGGTCAAGTTCAAGAGGCCGAAACTGGCCGATTGTCTCTTTAAATAAGTCGATGTATAATATTTTCGGCCGGGTACTGTAACAATATTATTATTTTCTTTTAAAACAACAATGTTCAAGTATTAGAGCATTTTTCAAGAGTTGTACACTATCTTCAGTTCAATCGATTGATGTTAATCTTGTTCGATCGATGCGTGTGGTAGTATTGATTGATTGACGTTTTATGGAACTAAAATATTTAATAGGTTGACATCTAATTATTCATTCTATAATCGCAGGCATCGATCATCAATCGATCGATTGGTGTAGTAACATCCTAACAGCATCATAACATCACCTATGTGGCGTATGTGGCGCCTCTGGCCATATCAAATTGACGATTGACAGATAATCTGTTTTATTTTTAGATAATATCCGAAAAAAAAAGAAGAAAGACAAAGGAAAAAATTGATACTTGAGGTGGGAATCGAACCCACGTCTCTGGACTATACGCGTCCAGCGCCATGACCTCTAGGCCACCCGAGTACCCGTCTCGACTACCAAATTTAACCATTGCTTTATACGGCGCCTCTTCTTTCTTTTCGGATTTTTCTAGTTATACCTAAGCTTTATAGGTAAAAAATTATATGTAATTTCAGATAATATACTTAGACTCAAGTGCAGCAGCAGTATACAAGCAACTAACGGACGGTTCTGACTGGTCGCTTCTCAATTTCCGCGACGCGTCCGGTGGTCCTCCACTATTTGACATATCTTTGTTGGATGTGCTGCACGGCATCAAGGTTGCTCATGATGCGAGGTTCTTTGATTTTGACCATTTTGATGCTGAACAGTATTTGTTTTATGAGGTGAGGGATAGATATTATTTTGTAGTATAAGATCATAGAATAAGCATGTCGTTAAAGAGTAAGTATTCATTTTTATGTAGGATATGAACGAAATCATAAAAAAAAACAATTATTTTGCTTTACACAAAATTTGTTGAGTTACATTATTTGAAGGTTTTCAAGTTACCGGTGACTGAACGTATTCCAAGTTCGTCTTGTATTATGACTATCTTTCGATCAAAAAACATACAAAAAAAATCATACAGCACGGACCATAATTTTAATGCTTGTTGAATCATCATCATCATAAAAGCCCATTAATATCCCACTGCAGGGACAGGCCTCCTCCTGTGAAGGAGGGATATTTGGCCTACTAATACTACGCTGGCCAGACGGATTGGTATAGGGTTTAATTTCAAGTTTTCCTTCTTTTTATTTCGTGCAGATAACATTCACGGATAGTCCCTTAGTCGGTTTTTACGACACCCATGGGATGAGATGGGGCGGTGACATAATGTATTCTATTATATATCATATTTTATTAAAATACAACCTAATTTTTATTTACAGAAAGTCGAAAACGGTGATCTAAACTGGATAATACCGGGCAAGATGTTAGCATTTTCCGGTCCCCACCACCGTTCGCGGCTGGACCGCGGTTACCCACTCCATAGTCCCGAACATTACCACCAATACTTCCGCACACACCATGTCACCACCATCGTGAGATTGAATAAGAAGTCCTATGATGCCAGGCAGTTCACAGCTCATGGGTTTGAACACCGGGAGTTGTTTTTCGTAGACGGATCGGTGCCATCGGATTTGATCGTGAATAGATTTATAAGGATTTCCGAAGCTGCTAAAGGCGCGGTCGCTATACATTGCAAAGGTAATTATAAATATATTATTTTTAGTTACAGTAGTAGTACCTAATAAAAGTTAGATTTATCTTTTAGTTTTAATTATTTTGCTATTTGCCAATTTATGTATTTTAGTACATAAATTGTTCCTCACACATTCACACAACGCCATCGATTCTCAAAACAAAAAAAACTTTAGTAAAAAAATATTGAAAATAAACGGTAAACCCTGTCATTAGACCGCCGAATCCTGGTTGCTTATATCTTTTTGCTAACAATTACAGATTTGGTACTCAAAGACTTCTGTGGTGTAATGGCTATAGTACATGATTACCTACTGCATTGATTTGGTTTTGCGGTTCGATTTCCGCTCAATGCAAATCTTTTTGCCATGAATAACACATATTTATTTCATAAATAAGTTTTTAAGTACATTTATTTGCGGTCAAATATCGGTACAACCTCTGCTTAGTTTGGTTCTGGATGGCGTTGTATGAATGTGTAAAGAAATTTATTAATTCTTAATCAGAAGCATGTACTCTGACGACGTATTAGGATCGTTTTCAAGTAATCCTAATGTCGAATATATTAGTTAGGTCATACTATAATACCATACCTATTACTAGATATTAGTCAAATAATAGGGAATATTTCACAATGCTCTAGCTGTATGTAGTACCGCGTGACTTTTATTACATAATAGCATAATAATATATTATTAGATTTTAGTAAATAAATTGGAATGTTAGATGATGTTATAGAATAAATTATGCTTTAATATGGGTGTCGAGTTTATTGCTATCGTTATATTTTAAGTACTTATTTAATAATAATCATAAAATAATATTATTTTTTTCAGCAAAAGTAGATACCTACTCCTTGAATGTTATAAAAATGTTATGTTTTGGTTTTTTGTTGTAAATAATTGTTAGTTTAATTTAATAGTTGGCATATTATGAAAGATTTGCACAGGATAATGTATTACTGAATATGTCTAGTACTAGTGCCGTATATATAATATATGATGCTAAGAAAATCAGTGATCAAATTTTCCTTCATACTTGAACCTCTCTTTTTTACATTTTGTAGTAAAATAAAATGAACTTTAACAAGTGAGAGGCAAGACCTGTATTATCAATAATACTATAAAACCACTCAAAAAAGTTTGTAATAGTGTATAGAACACTTTAATAAAATTATTCAGTTAAAAGCGGTTGGTGTTACGATTTATTTATAATACAGGCCTAACAGGCTTAGGACTGTCAACGTATTATAGCACATAACGAGGAAATATCCACTATGAATTACATGTTATTAACTTGCAAATTAGACACAGTAGTTTTAAACGAGCATTTTTGCTGACAATCTTTGCAAACAGCAACCTTGTTCTCCTCTGATTCTACAAAAAAATGTGTCCATACCTCACTGGTTCTTGCACGCTTCATTGTACACTTAATTTTTCAAAATGTCTGTTAATTTAATAGGTACACGCACCGAAAACCACCACAAGACACAAAACTATATACTTACACATAAATTTATATTTACACTTAAAAGTTGCCTTTAATTAATATGAAAGTACACAAAAAATCATCACCAACACACAAAGTTCTAGAGATAAAAGTTATTTAATATTTTAGTCCTCTTCATTCATCCACTTCTGTACTATTATTTATTTTTACTAAAAAGTCTATTCAATAATATAATTACTACATATTAGTCCTTTTACACATGCAATTACAGAGAGTTACAAAGTCCCACTAATAAAACAAACAAATGTTACACTAGCAGTAAAAGCAACATAATTGCTAATATTCACTATTCTAATACCATTGCTCTTTTATTCTTTAATTAACTACGCAACTTTCATACACAGCTCGCCATGTATATCAAATTGGATAGCTCATAGGGACATGTATCACTGATCTTGCTTCCGCATATCGACGACTACAGAGAGTGAGCGAGACAAATGACGGTGACCGCGACCGGCGACGAGCGACTATGTCGGCTCGTTCCGTTCATATTCGTGTATTCATATAAAGTAGCCGTATGTTCACTCTGACGAATATAAACTAATATGAAGGATCTGCTATACATATACACAAAGCGATGTGTAACTCAGGAGTGAATCATAAAAAGATGTATATCCACAGCACAAATGATTTATTCACTCCCTAACTTTTTTAATTACATCTTTAAATCATTGACGTTATGGTTCGTGATTGTTTAAAGAGATGTAGATTGAGTCGACTATTGCAGAATTATGTATTATGTTATGTTATTAGGTAACAAAAGACTTTGAAGTACCGAACAGGTCGGTTTAGCTTTTGTTATCCTTAATTGCATTGAACACGTGGAGAATGACGCATACAATAACGATACCTAGCTAAAATCCAATGTACCTATATAAATATGTAGGTAAGTAGAATTAAACTCAAGAAAGAATAATATTCTACGTATTCCTGCAAAGGTAAACAAATCATCAAGCTTATATATGTTGTTGTTAATATAAAGTGAAATATTAACAAACTAGTTAAAATGTTTCTTATCACATCGTGTTAAGAGTTAATAGAATTAAACATTCATAATGCATCTTTGTTCGGCTGTCACTATAATTACAAAGATTTAAATAAGTTGAAGATTTAAAAGATGGATATAAATCTTTAGGAGCAAAAGATTTATAAATCACTGATCCGTTCAATGATTTAAATTGCGCATCGCTTCATGCATCGTGTACACCTACGCACACATAAACAAAAATAGCACGTGGCAACATGTACGGTCAGCTAGGCTACAAAGAAATTTAACCCCTTTTTAAATATAAAAGCGCGCCAAAGGGGTGCAATTGCTTTGCAGCTGACTTTACCACTGTGTCTCGCTCCCGCATACCGGCGATTACAGTGAGTAAGCAAGACGACACGGCGACCGGCGACGAGCGACGATGACTGCGCAGCGCGTTCCGTTCGTATTCACATTATCACAGTACAACCAGTAGTCTATCTGGGCCGAACATTTATTATAAATGCCTACGGCTGCGCGGTACGTAAACATGCGATAAAGCTGCCCACCTCCAGTTTTTTAATTACATTTACCTACTTTCCCGCTCGTTACTCGGGCACAGTAGCGACTGTAGCACTTCCCAAAGCCACCGCTATCGTGAGCGTGTAGGTATAACTCGCGTTTCGTCCAATTCTATGAAGTCGAAATACTGTATATATTTGTACTATGACATTACTAACTTTATTTTTTTAGTAAGTACTTAACACTAACGACCTTTGACGACCACTGTGGCGCAGTCGGTATATTACATGGCTTCTACGCCGAGGTCTCGGGTTCAATTCCCGCTCAATGTTAATCTTTGTGTTGATGAACATGCTTGTTTGCATTGGTCTGAGTGTGTTTTTTAAGTATAAATGTATGTATTTACAAAAAAAGTGTTTTAAGTATGTTTATCCGTTGTCAAGTACCCATAGTACAAGCTTTGCTTAGTTTGGGACTAGGTGGCGGTGTGTGAATGTGTGAGGATTCAATCAATCAATCAATCAACTAGCCTATTGCAGTCCACTGCTATACATAGGCCTCTCCCAACACGCGACACAGAACTCGGTCCTGCGCTTTCCGCATCCAGTCAGACTCAGAGACCTTTATGAGGTCGTCGTGTGAGGATTATTTATTATTATTTATTACTAACCATCGCTTGGAAGGCTACTTACTTCATAAATAATTCAAGATTTTAGAATAATGTATTTATTAAAATTTAATATTTATTTAACATTATAACTTAAAGAAGTCTCCTTTCCTCAAATTTGATGGTTTATTTTCCTTAAAATTATATTTTCAGCCTGAAAATGAATCTTAAACTTAAAATTACCATAAAACAGCATTTAGAATAAAAAAAAATAAAAAATAAATGAACTACATATAGCTTCCAATTTGTTATCTAAATTAAAAAAAAATTATTGTGTATTATCATATATCCAATTAAAATATACTGGGCTTGTTTCAATCAGCCTTTGTTTTTTTTAATCTCAGATGTACTTAATAAAGAAAGTACGCAAAAAAAACCACTTCAAAATGTTTCCCACAAAGTTCTACAGATAAAAGTTAGTTAACAATTAATATTTAAGTTTTCTTCATTAATATATTTGCACTGAAAAAGTATATGTTCAATAATATAATTATTATTACCTCCTACTTATGCACCGCGCAACGCATCCAATACAGCAAGATACAAGGTCACACTATTAAAACAAATATTACATGACACTTATGACGTTAGATCAATATTCTCTATTCTAACAAATATAACCTTATTAGCATAATAGCATAATACATACATAATAGCATAATACATGCTATTACGAACATTCATATTCACGAATATTCACTGTTCTAATACCATTGCTCTTTCATTATTTAATCAAATACGCAACTTTCATACAAAGCCCGTCATGTATATCAAATTGGATAGGTCATAGGGACATGTATCCCTGATCTTGCTTCCGCATATCGACGACTACAGAGAGTGAGCGAGACAAGTGACGGCGACCGCGACCGGCGACTATGTCGGCTCGTTCCGTTCATATTCGTGTATTCATATAAAGTAGCCGTATGTTCACTCTGACTAATATAAACTAATATATCGAGTAACTGCTATGTTATGTTAGTGTATTCATAATATGAATATGAACAGATCGTATTATAATATCCCTACCTAATATGAATATATTCGTTTCATCTCTAGTCTGTGGCATAGTGGCTATTTAACATGACTGCTACGCAGAGGTCTCGGGTTCGATTCCCGCTCAATGCAAATCTTTGTGTGCATGAACATGATTGTTTTCTATGTACAATACGTATGTATTTACAAAAAAAAAAAATTAAGTATGTTTATCCGTCATCTAGTACCCAAGGTACAAGCTCTGCTTAGTTTGGGAATAGATGGCGTTGTGTGAAAGTGTGAGGAATATTAAATCTACTGACCCATTCATAACAAAAGCTATTTATATATTCCAGCTGGCCTAGGTCGTACGGGCACGCTGATAGCTTGCTACCTGATGAAACACCACGGGTTCACAGCGCGGGAGTCTATCGCTTGGCTGCGGGTATGTAGGCCCGGCTCTGTCATCGGACACCAACAGCGGTTCCTTGAGAAGTAAGTTCACTTAACTTATTTATATACTAGCTGACCCGTGCCCCACTTCGTTGGGTGGCGAAAAAACCGCGTCCCTTTTTTAAACATATTTCATTGCTGCTATAGCCTATGACACCCCCCGATAAATGGAATTTTCAACACAGAAAGAATTTTTATGATCGGTTCATTAGATGCAGAGATTACCCTCTACAACGTCACAAACACACAAACTTTAACTCTGTATAATATTAGTATAGATTGCGTCAGAATATGTATTCTTGTCAATAATTCGTGTTTTATAGTTGTCTTTGATTCCATCGCGACGAGGCTTGCACGCCGCTGCGCTCCGTGTGATCGCTGTGAACATTGTCGTACGTTTGTGTTTGCTGTACCGCTCGACTTCTTAAACGAGCCCTAATCATCATCATCATAACAGCCCATTAATGTCTCACTGCAGGGACGGGCCTCCTCCCATGACGGAGGGATAACTAGCCTACTAATACCACGCTGGCCAGATGGATTGGTATAGGGTTTAATTTCAAATTTTCATTCTTTTTATTTCGTAAAGATAATATTAACGGTTAGTCCCTTAGTCGGTTTCTACGACACCCATGGGATGAAATGGGGTGGTGACATATTGTATTCTTACTCCGTCACCACACGGAGCCCTAATGCTTATTTACTTTAATCTTTATTTTCATTGTCGTAGTATACAAAACCGCATGCACTTGGAGGGCGAGTCGTATCGTCGACGTCACATGACGTCACTGCCGGTGTTCCAGCGCGGCATCTACTGCGACCTACCGCTTGAGATAGAACCACCCGCGGTCGACAAACCTGTGTCGCTGCACTCCATACTTAATAGTAACAAGAATGTTACTAACAAGGTATGTCACGAGTATTTTATATTATATCTCTATTATGGCGAACTCTGTGGCGTAGTGGTTATATAGCATGACTGCTGCTCAGAGGTCTCGGGTTCGATTTCCGCTCAATGCAAACATTTGTGTGCATGAACATGATTATTTGCATTGGTCTGAGTGTTTCTATGTTTAATATGTATGTATTTACAAAAAATATTTATAACTATTAATATCCATTGTTCTGTTACCCATAACACAAGCAGGTTAAGCCTAGCTTACTTTGGGAACAGATGGCGCTGTGTACAGATGTCTGTGAATGTTATTTATTATTATTATACAAAACCGTATGCACTTGTCGTATCGTCGACGTCATTATGACGTCACTGCCACCTTGTCTCTGTCCAGCTATGTGAGGCTTGACCTCGCCTTCTATGTCGCCGGACGCGCAAAGTCCCAAGTATGAAACTGGACCATACGCTTGGCCAAGTCTTCAATTAGGCGCACGGGTATCTGTAACATTTCTAGCCATGTACTCAGTCTTCGCCACATTCAGTTTCGCCATTCTCAAGCGTCTCCTTACACACACTTGCTTACCAGTCTTCCTCTGTCGGCACCCGTCAGTGTGATATCGTCCGCATACATAAGCAGCAATGGGGGTTGTTGTCAAAAATGTATTATGACACTTCGTCCAATATTACACCAAAAAGATAGGGACCGAGAACTGAGCCTTGGTGACAGTCTGAGATTTTACTTTCCTGCCGAATCCGAGAGTCCATTATATGCTCAAAGAGCTTCACTCTGTGGGACAATATCTTGATACCGCGATACTTATTTGGAAATGAATACCTAATCTCATTATAATTGATATTTTTCCATCGTTACAGCTGGACAACGCAAACGCATTGAACGCGAACGAGCCAGACTCTGAAAACAACGTAACCTCCGTCATAGGCAAGTACAAAACAACTCCCACACCAATGTTGCCAACTAAGACTGTATTTGCCCCCAAACTAAACTACATGATGCCAACAAATAACATTCGAAACGCCAACAACACGAATTTGAAGCAACCGCCCCGTATTATAAACACAACGCTAAAGTCCCACTACGCATCGAAGACTTCAACATTCCCGCCAACAAGAAGTGCCAATTCACAAGCCAAGCTGACGAGTAGTGTCAAACCGTTTACCGGTAAGAGTAGCTTCCATGGTCAGCGAGCCAACCTCGCGCGGCCAGCCCTAGGATACACACATGGTGCCAGCCCGTTGAAAACGTTTGCCAGAAAAACTAACGTCAATAAAATCACTAATAATGACAACAACGTTGTCACAACACTCAATAACGTTACGTCAACGTTGTCAGCTTTAACAGAGAACTGTCATTTGAACGGTAAGAATCGATTACCATCAGAACCTAATTTGAAATCGGTATCCCTCAACAAACAGGTAAACAGCAATCTAAATTCGCGAAAGAAGTTGATCGTTAGGTCTAATTCAAGTTCACGTAAGAAGCTTCCAAAGTCCAACTTGCCAAAGACAGGCTTAGAATCAAGCCAGGAACTGTCTTCCAGCGATACTAACGTCACAAACATATCTGCTGATTCTTTAGACACGCCATTCCGTTTTAGACGAAAACGGGACAAATCTAACAGTCCTGAACCAATGGATTGTATTACTAACTCCGTGATCACCGCAGACGTTACTCCAGACAATTACGAAGAGACGAATAACTCACAAGGAAATAAGTTATACAAGATAAAGGCTTTGCGTAAGAAATGTCCGGCATTTGGTGTCAGTTTGTTAAAGAAAGATGGCGTCCAAACTAGGTCGAGTAGTTGCGCCAGTAGTTCTACTGTGAAGAAGAAATGATCTCGGTGAATGTTTAGCATAGTTTAGCATGAGCACGTATAGTTATAGTTTATATTGTGCATAGCACGATGGTGTTGTAATGTCTGTGTCTTTGATAGATTTGTTTAGATGTATAACTATTTTGCGTGTGTGTACTCATATTGTAATGTTTTAAATTGGGTAACTAATTTAAAGGGACTTCGATATAAATAGGGTTTTAAAATATTATTTAGACTAGATTATTAATTTTTCAGACTTTCTCTAAAAAGTGAGTTTTATAATCGGTATACACAAGGTGTAAAATGCCGTCTTCTAATAATATATCGAACTTTTTCTTTCCATTACATTAATAATATTAGCTAAAATTTAATTAAATGTTAAACATTGATCTAAATGAGTGTACAACGCTACAACATTTTTAAAAAATCGACTGAATTTTTTTATTCATTTAATAAAATCATATCAAACAAAAACAGCTTGTAAATGACATTGTTCTAAACAAATTTATCGATGTTATCAATGTATAGAAATACATTTTCTGCTATATATTATAAAATGGAGTTAACCCCAAAAAGAGCCTATGTTTATAATCTCATTAAATGGTAACTATTGAATGCAGGCATTATATTGTGGTCGAATGATTGTCTAGATGAAATAAGATTAAGTTAGGCATTATTATGTTAAAGCCATGTCCGAATTCGTTAAAAGACTTGCTATACTTATACATGGTCATTGAAATGCATATTATATACTTATATCTGACGTAGGTGCTACCTAAACCTCTAGCATGCGGTACGTACACCTTTGCATGAGATACGTAAAGTCGTTTGCTATAGAATCCAAAAAACATGTAAACAAACCAATTTGTCACGATTGCTCCGTATTTAATCACATACATTTGACGATCAATTATTTTAGTCTCATTTCAACGAGGGCACCATTGTTTTCAAATTATCTTCAACACGATTTAACTGTATTTCTAAGTTAAATTTGATTAAAACATTTACAAGGTAAAAATTTAGAAGTATTAATAGGCACGTCATATTTGTTTACATACTTGTTGGATTCTATTGCAAACGACTTTACGCCTTTCGACATGCGTTTACGTACACGCAAACATCTCGCATGCGGTACGTACACCAGTCGGTACATGTAATTCCTGTGAGTCTCGTATAGGGTAGGCGTACATATAAAGTCCCTTATTGTTCTTATAACGTCCTCAAATTGCTATGGGTATAATTTTTAAATAAGTATATTTTGTTTTATGTCAACTTGAGCTGTGCCGTTGAATGTTGTTATAGTTTACTTATTATAATTTGTTGCAGCATTATGAACATTATATAATAGTCATTTAAGTTATAAGCTATTCTTATAAATATTCAATCCGTCTTTTCCAATTATGACGCAATTTAAAATTTAATAATTTTATTCATTTTAATTGCTTGAAATATTTAAAAATTGAGGGTACTTACTTAATTATTCGAATAATTTATTAGCTACAATGCCATTCCTAAATGTATTGTATCTATAAGTACATAAATAATTATGTATTGGATAAATTATATGAATTAGGCAATCATTCGACCTAATTTAGTAATAAGTAAAAAATAAAATATTTTTGTAGTAAACTAATAAGTGATTATGAAAATGCCATTATTTCTTAGCTTTTATTGAGCTTTTCTTGTTAAATAGATTTATTCTAATCATATTATGTTTTACTACATTTTGTTGTTCTACATAATTTTATCATTTTGTATACAGTGTGCGCCATCTTAGATGTCTGGCTTGAAGTTGTTTGAAATTGCTGCGCAGATTTAATTTTTGGAACTAAGTGGTTTTATTTGTTCCTATACATGAGCGATTTTTTCCTATAGCTTCAGGCTGGCCAATTAAGATGGCACTTGCTGTATAATATTATATACATTATTATTTTTATATTTAATGCTCAGATTTGTTTTATTATAGCTTGATGTACACTGACTATAATTTTATTTATGAACTAAAATATATAAATATATTTATATCGGACGAATGACCTGATATCGCCTTGGTAATATACTAATAATATTCCTAAAACGGTTACATACTACTTATAGAAATATACCTACTAGTTAATAACTATAATATACAATAGTAATGATTTTATACAATATAATCAGGCTGTGTATTCGGTTTAGCGAGGCATTGATCATTGATCATAGGAAAATCAAAAAACGAAATTTAATTTCTATAATTTTATTGATAGATCTCAAAATAAATCGAAAATGTATTGATTACAAAACCAGTTTGTTTTACGTTTTTTAGGTGGACTGTATTTTTTATGAACTAATCCACCTCGACTCTTCCTTCTCTACTCCGTTTTTGAGACTGTCCTGAAGCAACCCAATTTAAATATACATTTTATTTACATGGTGTTTAGTAGTCCTTGTCTACCGCCACGGGAACAAGACATGAGTATGATAATGAAACATAAAATTAATTATAACTACTTTTAAAAAACATTTTTATTAAATATGTAACTTTTTCTTATACTCTATTCAAAATAGCATGAGAAATAATATAAAAATGTCAAACTGCAAAAATCCATAGGTTTCAAAGTTTTTATCTAAAACATTAATTTGTAATTAACAAGTTTGACAAACATTACTATTTTAGGTTCTTTATCGTGTCGATTATGTAACATTTTAAAAAGGAAAAAATAATGAATTTTATACTTGATGATCAAATTAAAATGTAATGAAAATAATCTACAAATTATAAAAACATACTGATTTTCTATTTCGTGTCTTCATCGTGACCATAGATTATGATTATATGTTTAAACGGGTAATTGTGATATTATAAATGACCCATTTTCTAGTTTCGTTACCTAATTTCTCACGCCGAGATGAATAGGGTAAAGTACTCACTTATATCCGATCAATGCCTCGATTTTCTAAATATACTTCAGTGTGCATTAAGTATTAAAAATAAAGATTATTTGTCACAAAACGCTGTGAAAGTTGTAGCTTTTATGATAATAAATAAATAATAGTTGTAGACGGTGTTAAGTGTTTATACGTTTCTAGCTCGAAATAACTATTCTACTATAGAGTTTATTTAGTCACACTAATATGTATGTTACGGTGATGTTATTACTGAGTTACAATACGCGGAATCTAAGATGGCCGCCGTGTATTTATTACAAATGGCGCTGCAGATGTCATTTTGACAGCTAACTTCAAACCGGCCAAGTA
The DNA here is from genome assembly GCA_905475405.1 of Schrankia costaestrigalis. Taxonomy (NCBI): domain Eukaryota; kingdom Metazoa; phylum Arthropoda; class Insecta; order Lepidoptera; family Erebidae; genus Schrankia; species Schrankia costaestrigalis. The sequence goes on from FR997850.1 coordinate 7,266,293, forward strand.
AGATATATATTTCAAATCTATAAATATTAAATAAAAACGGCTCTTTTTAATAACTGATATATTTTTTTTCACCTTGGCTAAGTTGTGATCTTGTTATATTATACCTCAAAATAGTTTCATTCTTAACATTACCGTAACTTTACATACATATAGCCTATAAACAGTTCCATACAAAACTGTACGAATTTACAGTGTCATATCAAATATTTTGTAAAACGCTTGTGCGATATATGAAATGAGAGAGCGTACCGACTAAATGCCATACTTATCTTTTATATTTGTTCTATTATGCGCCTTATGACATTCATTTATAGTTCTTGGTATATATGGATATGTTTGCAACATTTAAAGACTATTTTGGCTTGCGTTAATTGCGTGCATATTTAATTTTCAAGCAGTCTTCTTGTTACATCTTGACTGTAAAGTTCACTTGTTGTAAATAGATCTGCTATTTGAATTTGAACTCTAAGTACAGATGTTGCATTTTATTTATGTAACTGGAAAAGTAGAGAAATATTTGTTACAAGATAAATGTATTGTAAGTCCCTGGGTTAAGAATATGTATCTCCTTGGCTTATAAAACATTCTTACTGCATGATGCCGAGAGAGAAAGCTTAAGGGGAAACAATTCAATCGCAATTCCATACAAACAAAGAAAGTTAATTCCTCCTTCATTAGATAATAAATACTCAAAACTATAGATGATATCGTTTTGTCTTGTTATTATCTAGTCTTATTGATTAATAAAACAGTAAAAAAAATATTCATTTACAAGTTATGAGGCTTCAAAGTTCATAATTCTATGCACATTTTATGACAACTTTTAGCGTAATAAAATAGGATTAAACGTTTATAAAGGTAAATATATTTTGGGACTAGGAATAGATTATTTATTCGAAAATTCAAATAATTTTATATTGACTAGATACATTCTAAAGTTTGTACGCAATTACCTTTTTCCCAAAACCATTTTAGGAAATTTTACCGTGCTCGTTTCCGCCATCGACATCTTGCATCTCGCCTCCACTTTCTGCACCCCTCGGGTCGGGCGGCGGAGGGGAGGTACGACAGCGAGCCGACCGTCGTCGAATGTTACCGAATATTTTTTTTTAAACTTCAATAAACTTTAATTTATGTCATTTATGACAATTACGTATCGCTTGCCAGTAAGAAGTTTCGTAATTTCTTTTATCAAAGAGATCCAATTATTATCAGATGCATAACCAGTTAAATAAAATACCTACATCAGTGACATTCTTGACTAAAATCAACTGTCAAAATTCACCTATTATTACAATAGTCAATAGAGCATAGCTAAGGCTGTCACATTGCACAAACTGTATTTTTTTTTGTAATTCATTTTGTAATTTTTTTTTTAATATTTACGTGACTCACCCCCGCCCCGGTATCTGAATGACTGATCAAGTATCATTTCTTGTCAACTATCATTTCCAGATTTTATGATTATTATTTATTCTTAATAAAAATAATCAAGAGTTAGAACTGGTCAGATCCTGGAGACCACCGAGATTCGAGAGAACACCTCAACGGCATATAGCAGCTACCTTGTGTTTGGGCTTATTTTAATTGTATTGATGAAAACTTTACACAACTTTACACAAACATGATCTGATGATGAAGACGACTGAGGGTCGAGGAAATTTTTCAACGGTATATAGCAGCTACCTAGTGTTTGGGCTTATTTTATTCGTATTAATGAAAACTTTACACAAACATGATCTTATGATGAAGACAACTGCAGAAATTTATTTAATACTAATCTTAGAAATTGTAATCAGCATGGTTTTTAACCGACTCCTGTTGAAGTCGGTTTTTTAATTAGAAAATTATATGATTTTCATCTTTTTTTTTAAATCCAGCTAAAATTAACTTCATGTACTGTATGTGAAGTAAGATATTATTGTGTACTGTATGGAACCCCTATTAACGATGCACGGTCTAAAAAACTGCCTCAAGAATAAACAGTTTAACTTAAAAAAAAAAACATTATAATGTTTTACGGTGTCATACCTACACCACTTACAAGATAAATTGATGTCTCGCTTGGTGTGTCTTCCGCAACAAAACTTACAATAAAATATTTTTTTAAAACCCATTTTAGTTATCTTTATTTACTCCTGATTTATTACTTTTTGAGTAACTACCTACAGCTAGTATTAGTGTCAACCCTAACAATCAAGAAGAACAATATTTATATTTTGAACGACATTTTGATTTGTAATAAATACAATCGAGCGCGTGTGCGTGTGCATGTTTCTTACTGCTTTTCTATGAGTTGTTCTCTTTCTCACGCGACGTTTTGTGAAACAACAATGTTTTAGGCTTCGCCGACAGCTGAGTTGGTTTTGACAGAAGGAGCCTTCTTAAGGGCACATTTTCACTGAACATAACTCTGTGTGCGGAAGATATCTGATTATTGGTAAACCATTAGACCAAATCATTGCATTTACGTATTGCTTACATTTGGAATATTTGTTTATTAAGAAAATGCAATGCTATAAATGAAATAAAATTAATCAACAACGGTAAACCTAAATTAATTCATTGACCTTTTGTCATTCATCATTTAAATGAGATGAAGATAAATCTACTATATAAAAATAAGTCGGGTTTTCCTTACTGACGCTATAACTCCAGAACGCACGAACCGATTTTCTCGGTTTTGCATTCGTTGGAAAGGTCTCGGGCTCCGTGAGGTTTATAGCAAAGAAAATTCAGGAAAATTTTCAACAGAAAAGCTTAAAAATAATGCCCGGGCGAAGGTCGCTAGTTATGTATAAATATCAAAATAAATTGAAGCTTTAGACAGGATTTAAAAGGCATCCTCTGGAATAAATTTCAAACGTTTTCCCTTTTCGATTTATATCGATAAAATGAAGATAAAGTATGTATTCGATAATGTTTTTTGTTCTACTAACTTTGACTTTGACTGAGTTGTCTAATGTCATGCATAAATTGAAACATTTCATTTATCCCTGCATGTGGAATGATGTCCAGTGAAAAATGAACTTTAAGGGCATATAAAACAATAGTGTTATGCATTATTAAAAAAAAGTTGTTTAAATAGTAATCTGCTATAATAATATGTTTTCGTGATGTTTATATAATAATTTATAAATGTCAAATCTTTAAACTTTTTAATGTTTTATTATTAAAATATATTAAAACGTATCTATGTTATGTTGCAATGCGAAAATGTTCTATTTTATTGATGGAATATATTTTTATAATATGGTCAGTTAAATCCTAACTGTTATTTGTTTAATAAATACTCTTTTCTTTTAATGTAGTACAAAATCTCTCGCGCACTTTATGTTCCAAATTATTAAAAAAAAGAGCCGCCATTTTGATTTAGGACCAAAAGCGCGCAAGAGTTTAATTTTTCGATTCAATCATCTAAGTGCTACCTTTGTATGTAAGTTAAAAATGCAGCTAATAGCTATTTTAATTTACTTATTTACCTGTTATTCTATATCAAACTTTTGTTTTTAATATTTTTATCATATATTTTCAAGTCTTAGAAATCACATAAAATGTTTTATTTTTTAAGAATTTTATATTAATTAATTATTAATAATTATAAGTAAATGTTGGTGCGCCGTGTATGTGTGTAATGGGACCAGAGCGTTGTAGTGATACACTATTTTTTATCTGTACATTATTTTGCGTCTGTTGTTCTAGATTATAGTTTATATTATTATATAGTTATGTTGTGTTGTGATCTAATCAGTTACTAAAATGTATGTGCACTATGTATACAAATATACATTATTAATGTATATAATTATGTACAATGTGATTCTGGTTGTTTATATTTTGTTTTTAAAAGTTGAATTGTTTTTCTTCCCATTGCTTTTGCATTTTACACGGTCATTCATTGCGTCCCCGAAAACTTTGTGCTTGAAATTGTGATGAGTGCTAAATAAGTAACTTCGTGCAGCTCTTTACTGGCGAATATACTCAAAATAAAGTAACCGTATCAAGGGGTATATTAGTTCTTTGTTTATTGGCTAATATTTTTATGGAGGCTGGCAGTGTGTCGTCTGCAAAATTTTATTCGTTTTTATATAAAATATACACATATTTACATATTTTATTTAAAATGAATCAAGTTTTAAATATTTTTTGTAAATGCATGACAAAAACGTTAACCAATCTGACAGATAACTGTGGGTAGTAAGAAAAGTTTACTTCTATAGTTAAAAGAATCACTTTTTTGCAATGTGATTTTATTGATCTAGATATCGTCATATATTTTAATGTTATATAACAACCAATGTCACGTTGTATGACGCCATGTCATGGTGTACAAACGCTTGGGCTTAATAAAATTAAAAAGATATATTCCAATTTATTTTGTTGTTTTATTTACAATGTTCAACAGAAATGAGTAACAATTATGAGGCGGATATAATAGGTAAATATAAATATTTGGGTATTTAATACCGGTTTTTATAAATATATTAAGTAGTAATCGCAAGGTTTAAAATATCGTATAATACAGACGCGCAATCTTACTTGGCCGGCTTGAAGTTAGCTTTCAAAGACGTTCACGCATGTACAGGAATTATGAAAACACTCTTTTCGCCATTAAGCTCCAAAAATTACTTCTGCATTTGCAACAACTTCAAGCCGGCCGACTTGAATGCGCGAGCTGTACTTTAGAAACATACGATCACTGTCTCAAGCTAACTTATAAACTGTGCTTAAACTATTAAGTAAATGTAAATAGCACACTGTGTTAGTTGTATTTTCGTCTCATGTTCGTAGTAACAATAAGTTCGAATCTAGATTAACCATGTCACTAATTACATGGTAGGTTAGGAAGTAGGTAAGGATATAATAAAGTATTTATTTATTAACAGATCATAATCTCAAGCAAAACACTTTCTTTCAGTCAGATCACATTTGCGCTTATCTTAACCCCAATCTATGAATTTTAAAAAGCTTATCCTAGTTAGTTATAGTCTGATCAGAACAAATAATAACAAAGTGGAGATAGGAAAATTTCGCACTGAGCGCATGTTGAAGGTCAACATTGGCAAACTCTTGTTATCTAAAGAAACGACGTAAATTGATGATTTCTTGACATTCTACTTCTTCAAGCAAAGCTCAATTAATTTACTAAAAATGCGTTTGAAGTTATATATAGAGTTATATATAGTAAAGAAAATGATTTTAATCTGTGATATCATACAAGCGACCATAGAGTAAATTTTACAAGTTCTTTATCATCATTGGTCTATATCGTAATTTATCTATGGAAGCTGTGCTAACTTTTACTTTATCTTTTCTGATCAGATTATTATAATTTAACAGTCTACATGCACTAGGCATTGGAACTACTTATGAAGGCTTATTAAATAATTTCATTTTTATCCGTCATGCGATGACAAACTATATCAACACTAAACAAAATGTTCATAACTAAAACTCGTATTGCGACACAATAACGACTAGCCTCGCGACGGCACTTCCCGCGAACATGGAGCGTTGGTATAGGGACATGGTCAGCTCCAACTCTACCACTTGAGGACCTTCCAGCGAGCAGAGAAGAGATATCACGCATACGTTGCCGGAGGGACGCATACTGAAACAGAAGACAACATTGGGCTTAAATTTTTGTTACCTACTTAGATAACTTTGGAGGAGGAAACCATCAAAAGACTATTTTCTATTTTATTCGCAGTAAATTTACTTCAATTACTTATCATTCGCAATACAGATCGAGATGCATTTATCCCTTTTGCACTTTATTTGAATTTGAAGGTTTAGCCCCAAAATGCGATTCCAAATTTTTTTTTCCGATTCTTAAATGGAGTAATAAAAATAACCTGGGCCGAGACTAGCAACCACTGCCAGTAGTAGAATATTAGATATTAAGTATAGATACTCACTCGAAACACCTAAAGTCTGCAGGCTTGGCACCGCGCGAAGCTTGCACATCCATCATACGCATCTCAAAGCTCACAACAGACTCCCTCCACGTAGGACCATGCATTGTGAACAAATCCACCTGCAATGTAAACATTATTCTTTAGGTACTGGCTAATTTCTGGCTGGCCATACTGATATAGATCAGTATGGCCAGCCAGAAATTAGCTGTCAGGAGCAAAGAAAACTCCCCCTCCCCCTGCTCGCCATTAAGTTCGACATCAGCGCAGGCATTTGCAATCACTTTTTTTATAAACGATACTGATTATGTAACTTAGGTGAGGAGGACATTCCATAGATGGGTGACCACTCAGAGGTAATCATCATTCGAGTCAATAGCAGGGCGCGTAAAAAGTCGGTCCCGGCTATCGTTGTAATGACATAGCCTTAAAGCCAGATCAGAGGCCTATAGGGCGGTTTGAACAATTCGGTATGTAAAGTAAAAGTTTACCTATGTCGAATCCAAAACCTTTTAGAGATTTTAGATCGATAAGTAATAAAATCATATTTTTAGCGCAAAAAAACGCAAGATTGTGTTTATTTTTACAATTATTACATAAATTACTTTGTTTTTCATTTGACGTCTAAATGACATCATGTCGCCCGGCTCAACAGAAGTTAGCCCTCCCACCTAATAGCCCATCTGCAGTAAACAGCCAAAGTAAGCAATTCGACTGCATCTATGACGTCATACATGCGGTCGAATTGCTTACTTTGGCTGTTTACTACAAATAAACTAGAAAGCAAAATTACTCAAATTAGTTGTTTATAATTAATAAACCTTTAAAATAAAAATATAAAAAAAATACCAAAAAAAATCTTTACATACCTACCGAATTGTCGTTTGTTTCTAACCAAATGTTGAAGAAGAACAATTAATTTAAGCAAGACACTTACACTTCCTGTTGGCAGATATATGTTAGAGACGAACGTAATGAAGTTGTAGCTGTATGAGCTCGGCTGTTGTAGGCAGCTCCAGTCACCAACTTGACATGAGCGCTGGACACGCGTGCAGCGACTGAAAAATATAAATATGTTTGTAGAAAAGTACCTCATGTATTAGTGGTGTAATGGTTTGGGAATGATTAATGCAGAGATCTTGCATTGTATTCATAAAAACATAGACAGACAAACCCTGTATTCGTTGAGAAGAAAGAAAAAGTTTTTGAACTAGTTTTTTGGGGGTATGTAATTTATCTGTTAGTAAATCCTGCAGCAATCGAAATAAGTTGAGATGGTACAACGATAAAACTCTTTTCATCTTCGCCATTTTTCCCACGACACGCATCTCAAAAACTTTTATCATTTTTAAATCGTTCTAAGGAATCAGATTTTAACAATATTTAAACCTAGGTATAAAGAATTTTTAATTATAAAGCCGATGCCTTTCTTAATTTTTTCATCCTCTAAAACTACTTACGAAATCACCGACTTGTTCATCTACCCTTTATCTCATAAAAATACACCAACTATCCTAATTATTATTCAAGCCCCATGTTTTAAATATTAACTTACTGCTTAGATTCAATATGATATCCCGGTGGGCAGTCTATACGATGACAATGATAACTTCCTCTCGTATTCTGACAAACTGAACCGGAATTGACGTCACACTGAGCTTCTCCTGTCTCGCATTCGTCTATATCTGTAAGTAAAGACAACAATTCATCATAACAGCCCATTAATGTCCCACTGCAGAGACGGACCTCCTCCCGTGATGGAGAGATACTTGGCCTAAGTACTACTTAATACCACGCTGGCCAGACGGATTGGTATAGGGTTTAATTTCAAGTTTTCTTTCTTTCTATGTAAAGTTAATATTCACAGATAGTCCTTTAGTCGGTTTCTACGACACCCATGGGATGAGATGGGGTGGTGACATATTGTATTCTTACTCCGTCACCACACGGAAAACAATTGATTATAGTTATTATTTATTCATTGTCTGATTAAAATGCCGGCGGGCAGAGCGCGTAGAATTGACAGCTGTTAGGGCAGAAAATTTCTGAAATAGCGACCGCGTACCGGAAGACTCATGGTGTGGTGACTTATTAGGTACATGGAGACACACGACCTGGTCAGGTTGGCGAAAAACCGATGGAAGACAATTCACAGAACCTCGTAAAAGAGAAATATTTGGAAGAGGCCTATGTCCGGTGTTGGGGCACTGTATGACTTCTACACGTGATAATGCGTCAGCAATAATATTTTCGCAACCTTTGACGTGTTGTATGTCGCTAGTAAACTCGCTAATGTACAACAATTGCCTAGTTCTTCTCGGAGTTTCTTTGTCCGATCCTATTTTGGTAAATGCGTATGTTAAAGGTTTATGGTCCGTGTAAATAGTTAACGGACGTCCTTCAACCATATTTCTAAAATGAACTAACGCCATATAAATTCCTAACAATTCTTTATCATGGTTCCCGTACCGGGAATCGAACCCGAGCCTCCTGGGTGAAAGCCTATCCTCCGAGGGATGAAAATCGATCAACATTCAGAAATGTATTCTCCAAACTACGAACATTGCTTCCATTCCTTTGGCCAAAAAAGAGTGTGTGTCTTCAGATATATGTGGTCATTTGTATAATTTTACTGGTTGCTGGAAGAGCAGTGAATCTGTTCGTGCCTATTTATAGTAAAAAAATTGTTGACAGTATATCAATCCCGCCGTTATATTTTCAATGGGAACTGGTGGTTGTCTACGTGTTGTTCAAGTTCCTACAAAGAGGTTGGTAGACACAGTAACCACTTTACGTACATATGGGTCCATCATTAAGCATGATGATCCGTCTATTTCCAGTTTTCAGTGTGATAATCCTTACAAAGATTTGTTAGAAAAATATCCTGATATTACTTTGCCAATGTCTTACAAAGACGGCCCGTCGCATTCAATATTTCATCACATTGAAACAACGGGACCGCCTGTTTACGCTAGGGTTAGACAGTTACACCCCGATAGGTACAAGAAAGTTAAGGAAGAGTTTAAGTACATGCAAGAGCTAGGAATATGCAGACCTTCCATGAGTCCATGGGCCAGTCCGCTACATGTCGTGGACAAAAAGGATGGTGGAATACGGCCTTGCGGGGATTATAGGCAGTTAAACGCGATCACTAAACCAGATAGGTATCCTGTACCGCGTTTGCAAGATTTTACATACGGATTATCAGGTAAGAAGTATTTTAGTAAATTAGATATTAATAGGGCTTATCATTTAATACCTATTTTTCCAGACGATGTACCTAAAACAGCTATAATTTGCCCTTTTGGCCTTTATGAATTTACTAAAATGAGTTTTGGGTTACGAAACGCAGCCCAAACATTTCAAAGATTTATGAGTTGTCATGTACTTAAAGATTTAGAATACATAAGAGAAGATAGTCAAGAGTCGTTTTTATCGTGTTATATCGATGACGTGATAATTGCATCCGACTCAGAAAAATTAGGTAAGATCCATTTAGACAAAATTATTAAGCGTTTTCATGAGTATGGCATAACAATAAATTTAAGTAAATGTAAATTTGGTCAGTTAAAAATAGATTTTGTAGGTTATAGTGTCACATCAGAAGGCATACGGCCTTTAGAGGACAAAGTAAGAGCTATCAGCGAGTACCCTAAACCGGAAACCGTTGAGCAGCTAAGAAGATTTTTAGGCATGCTAAATTTTTATAGATCTCATATACAAAAGGCAGCCAGTTACCAAGCTGAACTTAATAAGTATTTGCATAAAGCTAAGAAACGGGATAAGACTAAGATTGTTTGGACCGTAGACGCTGAAAATGCTTTCGAACAATGCAAACAGAGTCTTAAGAGTGCGGTTGAGTTATCGCATCCTGTCTCTGATGCACCGTTATCGCTTATGACAGACGCAAGTGACTCTTGTATAGGAGGAGTACTACAACAAAAAGTAGCTAATCAGTGGAGACCATTAGGCTATTATTCAAAAAAACTATCGGAAGCTCAAATGAAATATAGTACGTATGATAAAGAATTGTTAGGAATTTATATGGCGTTAGTTCATTTTAGAAATATGGTTGAAGGACGTCCGTTAACTATTTACACGGACCATAAACCTTTAACATACGCATTTACCAAAATAGGATCGGACAAAGAAACTCCGAGAAGAACTAGGCAATTGTTGTACATTATACCCCTTCCAGCGTAAGTTTAGCTTTTTGACAGTTCACGTCCATGAAGTTTCGTAATACTTCTGCTTATTTTTCAAACAAATAATATTGTATTTCATGGACCTACCCATGTTTTTTTCAGTTACCATGGTTACTTAGTGATGGACACTTATAACGATTACCACCATTATGAAACAAATTACAAATAATCGGTAGAAATAAATGCTATGAATAAACCTGAACTCTTCATAATACGTTTATAAAATGTAATATGATACTTTAGATTAACTATAACCCGCGAATGCGTCACGTTAAATTATATATTTTAAATAAAACCTAAGGTAACTATAATTTTATCATTTTAGGCTATAGGCTAATTCTCTTAACATAGATAAAGAAAGAAACAGTAATAAAATGATAATGTAAGTTGATGTTAGGATCCAAATGCGTAAAAAAAAGTAATTTGAAAAATCGCGAAATCGCTTACAATCGAATGGCATTACATTCGAGATACTGCTGAACGTCACTAACGTCAACCTGTCAAATGTTGTTAAATATAGTGGAAAGGGTATAGCGAGTTTACTAGCGACATACAACACGTCAAAGGTTGCGAAAATATTATTGCTGACGCATTATCACGTGTAGAAGTCATACAGTGCCCAACTTATATTGATTTTGAAAAAGTAACGATAGCACAGGAAACAGATACACAACTTATATTATTGCAAAAGGACAAAAGTTGTAAGTTACAGTTTAAAAAGATATTGTTACCAAATAGTAAATTTTCCATTTGTTGCGAAAGTACGTCAAATAACTTAAGACCATACATTCCAAAAGAGTTTCGAAAATTAGCTTTTGATTCCGTACACTTACTTAGTCACCCTGGGAAACGTGCTTCCAGGAATATGGTTTCACAAAGATTTTTCTGGCCCGGAATGAATAAAGACGTAAATGATTGGGTAAAAACATGCCTACAATGTCAAAAAGTTAAAGTAAATAGGCATACAGTGTCGAGCCCACAGTGTTTCCCAGATTCACAAAAGTTTTCGCATGTACACATAGACATTGTTGGTCCTTTACCACCTAGTGAACAAGGATACCGTTATTGTCTCACATTAATAGACCGTTTCACACGTTGGCCGGAGGCTATTCCATTATTAGATATAACAGCTGATACGGTAGCTAAACAGTTTTATGAAAATTGGATATGTAGATATGGATGTCCTATCAATATTACTAGTGATATGGGACGACAGTTTGAATCAGACTTGTTTAATAGTTTAGTTAAAATGTTAGGTATTAATAGGATAAGAACCACCCCGTATCATCCATGTAGCAACGGGTTAGTGGAAAGATGGCATCGCTCATTAAAAACCGCAATTACTTGTAGGTTATCAGAAAATACGTCTTGGGTTGATGATCTTCCAACCGTGTTATTAGGGTTAAGAGCAGCTTGTAGGAGCGATAGTGGTATTAGTACGGCAGAAGTAACATTCGGTCAGTCATTGCGTTTACCTGGAGATTTTTATAGAGAAACAAGTTTGACATCGACAAACGTTTATACTTATGTTGAAAAGTTAAGAAGTATAATAAATAACTTACGACCTAAATCTCGTAACGATAGAGATTCTCGTAAGATATTCGTATACAGAGATTTAAAAGACTGCGATTACGTTTTTGTTAGAAATGATATGTTAAAAAAGTCACTTTGCCCTACGTATAACGGACCCTACCGCGTATTAAAAAGAAACAATAAGGTATATGAAATCCAGTATCCTAACCGTAAAGGTTTTATATCAATAGACAGATTGAAACCTGCTTACATTATACAAGAAAACAATTTAGGAGATAGTAGTAATAAAGAAGTTAGTGTGAATACGCCATTAGATGTTAAGAATGTTTCTGTATCATCACACCAACCCGTATCGAACACAAATACAACGCGCTCAGGACGTGTAACTCGACCACCAGTACGATTTTTAGTATAAGGTGTAATTAATGTGAAACAATATAAACAGTCAAAACATGGTTTAGTAAAACTTGTAGAAAATAAGTTAACTTTTATATAAATTAGTACGTAAGTAAATCTTTTGAACGCCACAAAGATGAAGATGTTACTATTATGTGTTAGACAATTTATGATGATATGAGAAGCAAATTTTTAGAATAAAGCCATTGTAAGCGATATTTTAAAAATAAAAGCAATTTAGATTTAAGCTTTAGCTTTAAGAGACAGATGTAAACACGTGTTTCATAGGTCCTAATGATTGCATGTTCTAAGGAAATTGTAAACTTTTGTTATTTTCTATGGGTAATGTCATATCGTGCTATATTATTATTTCTTTCTTTAATTTTGTTACAAACTATGTTATTGTATATTATTCTGTAGAATTTAGTTATAAGGTAACAAACATGTAAGTATCGTTTTGTAATGTATTTCATACATTATTTTTGGAAGGGGATGTATGTTGGGGCACATCTGGTTAACAGTTATCTTCTAATGTGTTTTAAGTTCCCATCTGATTTACAGTTAGCTTTTATTGTTTGAGATCCTTTTTTGGTTTACAGTTATCTTTTATGTGTTTTAAGTTCCCACCTGATTTACAGTTATCTTTTATTGTTTTAGATCCTTTGTAGTTTACAGTTAGGTTTGCGCACGCATCGCTATTGTTTGTTCACATCCTTTAATTACCGTTAGCCATTAGTGAATAGATGCTTTGTTAAACATCTAGTGAACATTTGTGTTTTGAATGTTTTTTGTTCAATTTAGTTTTACTATATAAGTTAAGGACGCGCAGTGTGGAGAGTTCAGATCAGTTCAGTTCAGTCAGAGTCCAGTCGCACAGTCGAGCTCGTAAAATCAAGTTCACGCACTTGTTTTATAGTTACTTGAAACTGTATAGTACTGTGTAATCCATAGAGTAAAATAAATAGTGTTTTAAATCAGTGAAGTGTTTTACTTGAATTCCCTAGCAGTACTTGCCTTGTATTTAACACAATCCGACACCTAGCCAGTACAACTCCAACATCCGGCATTGGACGTCATTAAGCTGACATGATATAGCTTTCAAGATTCCACTACAGCACTATTGGGACTAATAGTGTTTTTAATAATGACACAGCAACATGACTATCAATCCTAATAAAAAGCGTGAATCATTCAATAATTCAGGGATGAAATCAACGAATATTTATTCATTTATTGTATTCAGAAACAAACAGTCATATACAAAAATGCTTAATACTAAAATAAAACTTAGTTTTAGACCTATAGTTTCCTATCTAAGGCACTTATGAAAAAAAATAATGAGTTTTCTCAAAAATTATACAAAATAATAGAAACTAGACAATTAAAACATTACAACATTACATACTCACACACTCATACATACATACATACACACATATATACATACATACATATACCAATGTAATACTTAAATATTGTAATGTAATATTATACACATACAAACACGTTTACCTACCTATATCCATATCATATAACAAGATACAACTATTTAAAATATATAAACATAACAATTAAGACGATGCAAGTAATTGCAACGATTTTTTCTTAAAACAAATTAAACTTTCACTAAAAATGTCAACATCTATGAGTTTATCATTATACAGCCTGCAAGATCTTCTGATAAAACTATTATTAGCGTAACACGTTCTACAAATACGGATAACAAATAAATTTATTTTTGCGACAGGATCGTTCACTTCGATATGGCACTCTAAATAATATTTCATGAAGCAATGCAGGGGCATCTATTTGGTTATTAATTATTTTATAAAGGCATGCAACATCAGCCAATTCGCGACGGTGACACAATTGAGTAATGTTGTGTGCTACAGATGAAGTCTCGTAATCCGAATACCAATGACCAGTACGGTAGCAGAGAGCCCTTACAAACTTTTTCTGAACTCCCTCTATCACATCAATATGCTTTTTAAAGAAAGGATGCCAAACAGAGCTTGCAAACTCTAAGTGACTTCTTACATAACAGTTATATAACACCTTATAAGTCAATGGGTTACGAAATGGTTGACAGATACGCAATATAAATCCCAGTTGCCTATACGCCTTATTTATCATTGCATCAATATGTGGAACAAAAGTAAGTTTAGAGTCTAATACAACACCCAAGTCACGGATTTCGGTAACTCGCGTTAAGTCATTATCACAGAGTCTATAGGTGAACTTTAGTAAAGATGTTTTTCTGGAAAAACTTATAACAGAACATTTCTCAGAATTCAAAATTAAACTATTTGAATTACAAAAAGATTCAAAAACCAAAAGATCTTTTTGCAATAATTTACAATCATCTATGTTTCTTACAATTCGAAAGATTTTTGTGTCGTCAGCATATAATAATTGACTAGAATTTAACATATCTTTAGTGATATCATTAATATACAAAATAAATAGCAGGGGCCCTAAATGGGACCCCTGTGGGACTCCAGAACTTATATATTTATAATTTGAGATGTAACCTCCCATAGCTACAGCTTGAGATCGATTTTCTACGTATGATTTTATCCAACGGAGCAGATCACCACGTATTCCCAGCCGCCAAAGCTTCAACAGCAACGTATTATGACATATTTTGTCAAAAGCTTTGGCAAAATCTGTGTAAATAGCATCTACTTGTGCATTACTATTCATGGCTTCCAAAACAATTTCAGTAAAAGACAAAACATTTGTATCAACACTGCGTCCCTTAAAGAAACCGTGCTGGTTAGGTACAATATGACGATTGACAGCGTTAGAAATTTGAATGGTGACAATTTTTTCCAATATTTTACCAAACTGGCAAAGCTTGGATATAGGACGGTAATTTACAATATCTTGACTAACTTGTCCCTTGGGTATTGGGGTCACGAGTGCGCGTTTCCAAATGCTAGGGACACAGCCCTCCTTAAGAGATTTCTCAAAAAGTAATTTTAAAGGTGTTGTTAAAGTAGCTGCACACTGTTTGATCAACAATGGAGGAATCCCATCTGGTCCTGCGCCCTTATTAATATCAACCGATTTAAGATAATTATGTACAAGATCATTGCTAAAGAAAATATAGCTCATGTCAAGGACGGTATCCATGTTCAGTGGTAAATTCTGTAAATCAATAGGAGCGATACTAGACTCAACGAAAACTGAGTGAAAATATTTATTAAACAAATTACAAATGTGATGACCATCAGTAGCTGATACCCCGTTATAGGACATAAGCTGTGGAAGGCCGCTATTCGACTTAATTGACTTAACGTATGTCCACAAATATTTTGGGTGAGTTTTAATTCTAGATTCAGTAAAATTCATATAATTATTATAACATTCTCTTTCTAATGTGGCTACCTTTTTTCTAAGAAATTTAAAACTATCATAATCTAAAGGATTACCATGTCTTCCACAACTTATGAAATCTACGTTTCTCATTCATTAATCTTCTAAGCGACTGAGTATGCCATGGAGGTTTACAGTTTGAAATACGCTGAGGGCGTCGGGGCACGAATTTATTGATCAAATCATTTAATAAAATATAAAACTGTTCTAAGCATTGCTCAACAGGTTCCGAGAAAAAGTCAAACCAGTCAACTATAGATAACTGTTTGTTAATCTCATTGTAATTTGCATTACGAAAACAATATATAAGAGTAGGCGCCGGTTTTAGAATAGGTATATAAGACAAATTAAGTTCTATTTGAAGCGCCTTATGATGACAATCCTCTGGTGTCAGTGGACTATCACTAGCTATTACCACACAATTAGTATTGGAGAGTATTAGGTCAAGAATACGATTATTACTATTTACTATTGAGTTATACTGATTTAGGCTAGAAAAAGACATGAATTCACGTAATAATTTAACTAAGGAACAACTACTGTTGCCCAGTAAACAGAATGAATTATCGGACGTTGACCATTGAGCCTCAGGAATATTAAAATCGCCAGTTACTAAAAAAGTGTCATTAGGATTATCAATTACTATTTGACCACATAACTCGAAAAAATTTAATAAAGTATCGCTAAATAAAGGGCCACGCGGAATATAAATACAACAAATGTTTAGATAGTTTCTTACATTATGATGTGACAAAGGAATAGAAATCCAAACGCATTCGCAGGACGAAGGGGGTGGCCTTGGCCAGTCCCGGCGCACGGACCGAAGGTCACACCGTGCGGCCACAGCGACACCCCCACCGCGCTCCGCGCCACTCAAAACTGCACATCGGTCGTCCCTATATACATCATACCTACTATCGAAGAATTCACGATTGTAAAAGTTTGAGTTTAACCAACTCTCTGCAATGCAAATAAAATCGAAATTTGATTGTGAGACTTCAAAAAGGAAACCGTGAGACTTCGTACGAAGACCCCTTACATTTTGAAAATAGCAACTAAAAGTTTTATCAATCATTAAAAAACCCTGTTATCATTATAAGAATCACACACATGTATGCTATAAAAAAATATGTATGTTAATATGCTATAAAATATCGATGTGAACGAACCCAACATATACCTATTTGTTTACATATAAACAAATAATTTGTTAATATAAATTTACAATAGCAATAATAATAGCAGCAAAACTGTAATACAACAACAATAGAATTAGGTATTTTTATTATATTAATAGCAGTATATAGCGTGTTATAGCCACGTATTTGGTATTTATTTAATATTTTACACATGTTGACATGAAATGAAAATGTTTTTAACAAGACGACTAATACGAAAATAGACATTAATATGCGTAATATATGGTATAACTTAAAACTAACATGAACATACATTTTGGCACTTTTTGAGTAGGCACAATTATAAAAATATTCTTATACAAGTACAAGTCACATTATTTTGTTAAAATCGAATTTTTTTGTTACAATCATGACTTTGGAATTAAACGATTTCCGCACCAATATTTTACAGTCACGTATCCACACGTAAGCAATCTTATTGTCTTTTTTAAGTTGTCGAGCACGTTTAACCCTAGATAGCTAACGTTCGTCAAAATGACGAACATGCCATAATTATCTTTCTTTATCTTTCTAACGTTTTTACCTACACGTTTGCCAATTTAAATCAACTAAGTGAACGCCGAGGTGCATCGAAAGCTGCAGATTGGTTTCCTATAAGATGAGGTGTATGGCAAAGAAAAAATGTAACAGTTGCAAAGCTCCCATTTGTGGTGAACAAACAGTTGATTTAGCCCAACTTGTGCCAAAAATATCTAAATATTTCATATTTATTTAATGTTTATAAACCTTAAACTTAATTATTTAAGAAGAAAAAATAATAATTCTCTTAATTTAGTCATTATAATATTGAGAGTGCCTTTTTGATTGAAAAAAATATGAGTCATTAAAAAAATGTGATTTAATACTTAAGAGTTACATAATATTTATTTTTGTATTAATTATTTTTAATTTATACCCTATATTTCCCCTCAGTTTAATAATCTTAATTGAAATATAGCTTTAAGTACTAAAAAATCTCATTTTAAAAAATGGTCGTCAAAAAGTCGAATGGTTAGCTTTTCATAGCAGTTTAGGAAGGTTAGCTATCTAGGGTTAAGAAGTAGTTTGATTGCCGGGGTAAATCTGAGCTAGGACCAGTGAACCCAATTTTAGAAGTGGTGAGCCCCTTATGATTGCGGAAAGCCGACAGCAACTGATCTTTATAAATTCGTCGCGTAAACTTGACAATAACAGCTGGTGCGCGTAAGTTTGATGCGTTGTGGCCGCCATTATCACCTTGACGTTCACCGGGCGAAAAACGACGCACGCGATGAATGCAATCAACAGCATTTTCGTCGAACCTTTGGCCAATTGCTGTATATATGCTACCAAGGATAGTAATCAAATTCTCATCTCGTAATACCGGTAAACCTGAGATTTCAATATTGTTCATTCTTGTATATTGTTCACGAATATCATTTTCATTTTGTAAGGTAGAAATAGTCGCCGATGCTGCGTCAAGGTCAGACTTCAATTTCTTAATACTGTCAGAATCCTTTTTAATGAAAACAACTTTGTCTTCAAGATCAGAGAATCGTGTTTCTATATCACTAATTCTGACATTGTTCTCCAGTAAGCCCTTTTTGAAGCTGGCATTCTCCTCTTTCAGTGAATTAATATTTATGTTTAGGTCACTGAGAGTGGTATGTATTGACGATAATTCTTTTCTGATTGCACTACTTACTGCTTCTACAACGGATTCCTGCATGAGACTAATCAGCTGCTCATTCGACATCTCAGCAGATACCGAATTCGAATTCGAACACGATACGGATTTAGCTGGTTTCCGTGGGAAGGTGTTAACATTTTTATTAGCACTATCCACCATGTATAGTGTTTGTTAACAATGTATGTAGTAGTTCACCGGGAGTTCTGGCAGGCAGGCAGCCAGGCAGCGCAGCGTAGGCAAGCGAGGGGGTGAAGTGCGGTATCGCCCCACCTTCACGACCGCAAGCAGCGGAGCCAAAACAAGACGCACAGATATGGTCTATCCCGCGCTAACACTCGAGTAACTCACTATTTTTCAATTTAATTGCGAACTAATTACAACAGCAATAAGGTAAACAATTGTATGCGAATGTAATAGAGATTTTTTATGAGAGGTGTAACACTACCACCTGTGATGAGAACTCAAACAAGACTGATATAAAATGTTATATATTTATCCTACTTACCAATACAACTTTTCCCATCGTCTGACAGCCTGTATCCACCCGGACAGCTACAGCGGAAGCTCCCGGGCTCGTTGACGCACTCGCCTCCACACAACTTGCCGCGGAGACGCACCGACGAATACTCTTCACATTCATTCACGTCTACACATGTTCTGCAATAAGAAATAAAACATTTTTATGGAAAAAGCATGGCACATTTTATGTTACTGGTTACATTGAAGATGTTTCCGCCAAAAAGAAAACGTAATTTACAGCCAGCTGAAATTCAACATGGATATTTAATGTGATAATTGTCTCAAAGTAAACAGTTAGTGGATACGGACATGCTAGCTCGCAACAAAAAAAATAGGGATACATTTTGAACATTATTATCTAATGACGGATTCTTTAAAGGCAAATAAGTAGTACTCAGATTGAGAAAGCACATCAAATTTCATCACCATCATTAAAGCCAATGTACGTCCACTGCTAGACATAGACCTCCTCTAAATATATCTATTATGCGAGGTCTTGTGCCACCCACAACTTTTGGTTTTGCGCCGTTCTAGCTAGAACGCAGGGCGGGGAGATCACTCACACGGTAGACCGAATATCTACGAGTAGTTATGACAACAACTATTGCTTTAAAAATAATCAACAAACTCACTTATTATCTTCATCAATCCTGTATCCTTTCTTACAATAACACCTGTAACTTCCCCAAGTGTTGGAGCAGGCTTGTGAGCAGATGCCAGGGGTCTCGGAACACTCGTCCATGTCCACACAGACCTTGTCGTTGGACGGAGCGTTGCGGAAGCCGTCGCGACACACGCAGCGATATGACCCATACGTGTTGACACATTCTGCGTTGTAGGCACATGGCTGAAAGAATATACAATGAATTGATTGAACATAATGTATAAATGAGAAATAAACAGAATTTTGAGGCGATGGCTGTGGAATACAACTCGCTCCTTTTGCTTGCCTGTGGGGGTCATAAGAAGCGTCCGATGACAGAGACCATTTTTAATCTTTTGAACTGGGTGGTAAGTCAACTAATGGATGTTAGGGCATCGAAGGCTGTATGAACACCATAGAATGAAAAGGTTTCCAGTTGCCTATCAGTCGGTGACCTGCATCCAGTGTCCAATTTACGTGTGTTTAAACCAGCAAAATGATAGTGACGCAGTAGTTCATGACTAAAACATTTGTCTTCTATAAGGTTCAATATAGTCACATCGCCAAAAACATGATACATCTATTTGCTGATTATAACCAAGTCTTAGAAAATTGTATAAAAATATAAATTATATCGAGAGTGGCTCAATCTTACATTTCCATGCAGACACTCGTTGATATCTTCACATTGGTTCTGTCCAACAAGGCGATGTCCTGCTGGACACTGACACGAGTACCCGCCGTAGAAGTTCTCACAGCGCTGCTGGGGACCACACTCGGATGCATTGTGTGCGCACTCATCGATATCTGTAATGTAATGTAACATATAGGGTTTAGAGGGTCAGCATATAAATAATTAGAATTATCGCGTTAAAATACCAATGCTTTTTTGGACAAACTGGGTGCGGGATGTGATGCGAAGACTATTACGAAAATGGAATTAATGGATACAAAGTATGTCGAGGCTCAGGGACGATCATATTACCTAGATATGTGGATCGCATAATTCTTGGGTGGGAAAGCACCAGAAACCACGTCTTTGAACGTAACATACTAGTTAAAACTTTGCCATTAAAGCAGGCACTCGTGTAAAAGTACGCATGAATAGTTCTTAGTTATAGTTTAGTTCTTCTTAGCGCGAAATAATTTTAAGGTTTTTTAGACCTTAGTAAAGAGTCTCGTTACGAAACATTTTACAAAAGTTTGTACTTAAGTAATGCTGTTTTCAATAACGGGCCATACTCACTTGGTTCAAACCCTGCTTCACCAAATGACAACTATAAATCTGCCAAACTGATACATAAATTGTCAGGTCCGTTTATTGGGTCACACTAAAATTAGCCTAGCGTTTTCAAAATAAAATAAAATATTGTCTTACCATAGCATCTTTTGTCATTGAGCTTGTAACCCCAAGGGCACGATGCCACCATAGCCCCAGCATCTGGTATCGATGTGTAGATAGGACGAGATGAGAATGGTCCACGCTGGCCGTATTGGGCACCAACTGTGATGATGTTGCGGCCGTCGTTTGGCACTGTCGTGCGTGGAGCGAGGGTTGTTGAAGTAGGATCTATATAAAGAAAAGAAAGTAATAATTTAAATAGTTATGTTACAACATAACAGGCAAAATACGACTTTTTAAACTAGAAGTAGGTGGACTTTTGAGAATTCTAAAAACCGTAGACACACAAATAATAAACCCAGGTAGATTTAAACATTGCCTGGGTTGATTCAGGACGAAAACGTATCAGAAGTATTTGAAGAATGGTAAAAATGTTCTAAGTATAGTTTTAATTGAATTTGATCCTAAGCACAAGCTTGTAGTGGCTTATTTCACTCTTAGATGACTATTAAAAAGTCCATTACCTGTAGTATATTCGTATGTAGGCTTCTCAGCGTCACGGCACCTTGGTCCACAGTCACAGCGGAATCCTCCGGGAATGTTGACACACTCCTCCACCGGCGAGCAAGTGTGGATGTTGATCTCACATTCATCTACATCTGAAACATTATTTCATTTACCAATAAGTACGCCATTTAGTTTTTAAATGCACTTAGGTTGTGAATTTTTAAGCAACTGACAACCATACAAATCGTAACTATTCCTTTGGAGTACCTCTTTTTCCTGATTTGCTTAGTCTTAGTGTTTTAGGGACTACTACTACTACCTACACTCATACCTATGCCAAATAGTCATCCGTCTTTTCCATGTGCCACACAACTAACGCATAAACCCTTGTAAAGCATAGCCTAACGACTTTAACTCACATAGGTACCTTGTTATTTCTTTACCAATCTCCATCATATTAACATATTGTTACACCGAAAATGCCCAAACCAAATAAAACATACATATTCGCAGATAAGGGAGGCACAGGAGCGCAAAAGGTGGCAATATTTGGAGGAGGCCTATGTCCAGTAGTGGACGTCGATTGGCTGATATGATGATGAAGATTCTCAGACAAATAACATCAGCGCAGAAGACTGATCAAGCTGGTAAAGCACACAAACAAGACTCACCGATACATTCGTTGCGTCGAGGATCATACTTGTATCCTAGTTCACAAGACTTGGGTGCTGGATACCTGCCGTATGGTCGCATCGGTCTGTAGGGTGACTGTCGAGCACGTATGGTTACTGTCGAAAATAATAACAAAACGATTGTCGATTATCTCGGCTTTTATAACTTGACCTAATCTTAGCATCTATCCGCATGGTGACGGAGTAAGAATACAATATGTCACCACCCCATCTCATCCCATACTTGTCGTAAAAACCGACTAAGGGACTATCCGTAAATATTATCTTTACGAAATAAAAAGAAGGAAAACTTGAAATTACACCCTATACCAATCCGTATGGCGAGCGTGGTATTAGTAGGCCAAGTATCCCTCCGCCACTGGAGGAGGCCCGTCCCTGAAGTGGGACATTTATGGACTGTTATGATGAATCTCATTTCATGGATTCTCCGTGCGGGTTCTGTATCCATCGGGTGGTAGAGCCGGAAAAACTTGCCTGACAGAGTTAAGGACTTACCTATTTGTGGTCAGTCCTTTTTTAGCTCTAGCAATCGATAGATTGACTGCCTCACGTATAACCCCTAGTCTACTTGCCCTAGTCTACTCTGTCGTGACCTTGCGAGTTATGACTTCTATCCAAAACACTTTACAGCCTACCATTACTTTATAACTTTTATTTCGTAAAATTGATAATTTTATTGTTACATTGACATAATAATTTATTAACAGATCCTGATGAAAAAATCTTAGGATTTTGTGCCATACCTGTAGTTTCGGTAGTGGTGGATGTAGATGTACTAGTAGTAGGTACGGGAGTAGTAGTCGCTGGAATGGGTATACACCATCCTGACGCGTCCTTCTTGAAGCCGGGCACACACTCGCAGATATAACCGCCAGGTTTATTGACGCACATCTCCAAATTTCTGCAAGCGTTTTGACCAGTTGCACATTCGTCGTCGTCTGCAATTTTAAACAATATAATAGCTGCTCATACGCATCAATATTATCTGTGTGGTAACGGAGTAAGAATACAATATGTCACCACCCCATCTCATCCCATGGGTGTCGTAAAAACCGACTAAGGGACTATCCGTGAATACTTATTATCTTTTTAAAATAAAAGGAAGGAAAACTTGAAATAAAACCCTATAACAATCCGTCTGGCCAGTGTGGTATTAGTAGGCCAAGTATCCCGCTGTCACATGGGAGAAGGCCCATACCTGCAGTGGGACATTATTGACTGTTATGAATGACGCATCAATAATCACAATGACACCAAGAATAATCGAATTGACAAGTTTTGCCACCTTGAAGATCGTTCATTGAAATTTTAGCTTTTCTTCAAGAACCGTCGAGTTTCATACTCACTGCTATTAGTCATGGCCAACGGATATCGGTTATGGTCTTTTAACAGATCCAAATTACCGCTTATTCCGCTCAGAATTCTTTTGATAACCCCAAACCCGATTACAATACACCCAGTAACTAACTATTCCAAATGCCTATGGCTTGACAAAAATATTAAATTGTCAGGTTTTATGTTTCGTCATTTCATTTCGTTCATTTTTCATCAAATTATTTCGCTTACTTATTACCTAAGGTCTCTCTAACAACGTACTGTAAATGTTATTCCTGTAATCATACTTGTGCATGAGTTTGAAGATATTATTATGATACGTACCAACACAATTTCCTTCAGCATCTTTGATATATCCATCCAAACAGTGAACTTCATCAGGATTAAATCCATCATCTCGGTTGTCTATTTCATTAGTGCTTCTATCATCCGGTACATCAGGGTCTGATTGAGCAATAGTAGGTCTTGGTTCTGGTGTTGTTGGATACGTTGGTCTACGTGGATAGGATGGTCGTGATGTTGTGGTTCTTTCAGTTGTCGTCGGAGTTAACCTTGGTCTGGTAGGGTAGAATGTATAGTAGGGGAATTCTGGCCTGTTTGGTTTAGGAGCTACTGTGGTACTAGATGTTGTCGTCGGTCTTGGTGTCGTTGTGGTACTGGTTGAGGTGGTTCTTAATGTGGTGGTCGGTTTAGGAGTCGTAGTGGTGCTGGAAGTTGTAGGAGTGGGAATCTTTGGTAGACGGTCTGAATCGCTTGTGTTTGATGTTGTGTTGTCTTCACTAAAACATAAATAAAATTGAATTAAGCTTAACATTGTAGTTATGTGTGTTTTTTTTATACTAAACACGACAATATGACTATATCGAACCTGATGGAAAGCGCGAGTACAGTCCACAAATGAAGCCAACGGATAGAAGTCAGTTTTGAAAGGGATTTGTTCCTGATTCGTATAATCTTCCTAATTGGTCATCTTCATCTTACAAATTCGTCACTTTCCTAACTCGTCATTTTTCAAACTAGTCATCACGTTATCTAACAAGTATGGTATTAACACCTTTCAAAACAAGATCTGGGTAGTGGAAGTCTTCAAAGGCAATAAATGTATATGTCGCAGGGAAATGAGGAAACCAGGGATTTCACGAAATCACTAGGGATATGACGAAATCCCATTTGTACTAGAAAAGAAATGCTCATATTTTCGTTTGTAGGTTAAAAAACATAAAAATTCTTTCTTCTGTAGGTTAGGTTAGGTTAGAACTGTGACCATAATGCACGAGGCGAGCGAGCGAAGCGAGCGTGCCGCGGCAGCGGCCGCCGAAGTGCAAGGCATTTTCGACATTTACCGGGATTTCGTGATATCCCTAGTGATTTCGTGAAATCCCTGGTTTCCTCATTTCCCTGCGACATATATATACTATAGGTAAATTATCTTAGAGAGATTTTTGCATTTGTAGTTGTGTACGGTCAGCACATAAGGAAATAAATAATTGATAGTATTTTTTATACTTTTTATAGTCAGTTACACCAACTGCATCAAATAATATTAAACAATGATAAGCTAGAGACTAAAACAGTTAACAATCATTACCATAATATTTAATTGTAATCTTCTTCAACTCCAGACATTTCACTCTCGTTCTCATCCCCACTTTCATCAAATGAATCATTTGTGTTAACAATAATTCGTTCTGATATTATATCTAAAGCCTCATCCGTGCCTTGAAGTTTGTTTTCCTCTTTAATGGCGTGCAGGCAAACATTTTTCCATTCCTCTACACTTATGCTGTTAAATTTCTCCTATGTGAATTTCTCAATGAACATGATTTCTATAATGCTAACGTCATTATAGAAATCATGTTCATTGTAATATTTCTCTTTGCCACGTAATTTTTCACTATCCTCCATATATTTTCAATAGGGTTCAACTGAGGGTGATACGGCGGTAAACGTACCACAGTATGGCCGTGCTGTCGTAAGATTTCGTATCTTAAATTCGTAATATTTAATTATTTCGTAATCTTAAATTTAGAATCCCTGTTCATAAACATAAACAAATACTACTACAGCTGCAAAAATCTCTCGAAACTAATTTTACCATACAATGCTAAAGTTTAGCTCGGGCATATATCATCATCGGAACATTTTTATTTAACAATGTTGAAATAATAAAATATTGATCAAAAAATATTACACAAAATAAATCCTTAAATAATAAAAATGTGACAGACCTTATTTGCTGACCGTATAGTGGAATTCAAATTTCAAATTTTGAATCCGTGTACATATACGAACACTACTACAAAGGCAAAAATCTCTCTAAGATAATTTACCTATACGCTCTAATATAGTTACTCGTATTATGTACTCACTCTGAATCATAATATTCATATTCGTAGAGAGGAGGTGCGATGGTACTGGTAGTAGTGCTACTGCTGGCAATAGGGCGTCTTGTGCAGGTGAACGTACCCAGGAGGTTGAGACAGTGCTGACCAGGCCCGCAGTTATCCAGCTTTAGCGCACATTCGTCTACATCTGTGAAGGAATGTGAGGAAACTTAAAATCGTTCGAATCAGTAAGTATAAGTTACCAAATGGGCCGTTTTAACGGTTATTACCCTCGGTTTCCGAATGTCTGATCAAGTAAAAATCAACTAATCAAGTGTCAAAACTCTTGTCAACCATCATTTGGAGATCTCTTTGAGCAGTCGTAAAGTGCGGTCGTGTTATTAGTTGTATAAATGTTTAGTAAATTATTATGTTAATTAATATTATTTTTTTGCTATATAAGTTAAAATAAATCTGTGTCACGAATGACTCAACAGTATAAAGACTTGTGTGAATCATGAACTAAAATTGTGTGATTGACAAAAATGTTTAACTCAGGGTCGAGCCCTTTTGGACGTAGCCAATTGATGCAAAGAAGTCCTCCTTCTACGCCAACACCTATGCAGTCAGCCGAGCCTCCTGCTGAGGATATGCCTGCTGCATATATACCAAAGGAATTGCCAGAAGAAGTACTGCCCACATCTGAAATCCAGAGATGGATGAGTATTATTGAGGACTGTTTGAACGGTGTATGCACGATCGTTAGCGAAGGGAAAATGAACAGCGAGCAAAAACTTCGTGTCTCCAATCTATGCCGTAAGGTAACATCAGCTTCGTCGCAAATGGCCGTTGTTTACCAAGCACTGAAACAAAAAACCATACAAGCGCATACCACAATACAGCACCTCCAAACCCAGCAAAATGTGGAAAAAGCCCTAAAACAATTTCAGGAAGTTGTTAAAGAGAAGTTAAAACCATCTGTGGGTCAATCTCCAAATCGGGCGTATTCGTGTGATCGCTCTGGTGCTTTTCAGATCTTGATATTTTTTGGTAATTATGTATCTCATTGAAAATAATGATATTAAAATACTACATTTTTACTATTGGCCTTCATTTTTGACAAACAGTTATGGAAATATTTAAGTTCAAACATTTTCGCGTCCAGAGCAATCATGATAGGCGCTAGAGCGATCATAAATGGCGAAACAAAAATAATAAAATTGGTAATATATTATTTATTTAGTCATTTTTAGTATTGCATGTTACAAGATTTTATGATTTTATGTTTAGGGGATATATCTAGAACTTTTTGACAGCTCATAAGTTGGAAACTTGTTCATTTTTAGGGCAGCGTACCGATTTTGAAAAAACGGAACCCTTAAAGGATCACTTCGTTGTCCGTCTGTCCGTCTGTCTGTCAGTCTGTCTGTCTGTCTGTCAAGACCATTTATCTCAGGAACGCGTGGAGGTATCAAGCTAAAATTTTCAACAAATATTATTAGTGATGAGATGTGACGTCATAGAATTTTTGACAGATAAGTAAGTCGTGACGTCACATAATTTTGGCAGGAAAATATTTTTTGACAGCTGAGTCGTGACGTCATTGAATTTTTGACAGATGTGTCGTGACATTACAGAATCTTTGACAGATGAGTCGTGACGTCATTGAATTTATGACAGAATCTGTCAAAAACTCTCACATTCACATCTGATGTGTCGTGAAATCACAGAATATTTGACAGATGAGTCATGACGTCATAGAATTTTGGCGGGAAAAATAATATTTAGACAGCTGAGTCCTGACCTGACGTCATCACAATTTGGCGAGAAAGTAAATAGGTTTGTACGAAACCCTCGGTGCGCGAGTGAGACTCGCACTTGACCGGTTTTATAAGGGTTCCGTACTGATTTTGGAAAAACTGAACCCTTTGTTGTCCGTTTCTCTATCAAGACTTTTATCTCAGGAACGCGTACAGGTATCAAGCTGAAATTTTTACCAAATACTAAGGTCTGTTGCCTTTTAGTGCTGTAAAAAAATCAAACTTCTAATCTAACGAAATCAAGACATATAGCCGTGTATGTCGCAAATTTTCGATGAGCAAAGGGCAAAAAGCTACAGGGTACTTCCAGTCTACATACAAACTTGAAATTTGGCATGAAGCAAGGTCTTATAGTGCATGTAAAGGAAAACTTCCGAAAACTTGAAATTTTGACTTCCATCATATTATATTTTGATAATTTCGTCATAGTCATAATAATTTTGACAGCTAAGTCACGTGACTAGTGACGCCATAGAATTTTGGTCACGTGACACGTGACGTCATAGGTTTTTGACAGATGAGTCGTGACGTCATAGAGTATTGGCGGGAAAATATTTTGCAGGGGAGTCGTGACGTTATAGAATTTTTGACAGATGAGTCGTGACGTCACAGAATTTTTGACAGCTGAGTGACATTTGTCGTTGTAACAATCTAGTATTATTACTTAAAGTAGTTTTATAACGTACAATTATTGCAAAATATCATCGCTCTGGTCTTTTGGACAGAGCAATCATAGTCATAGCGATCAAAAAAAGTCATAAAAGCATTAATATAGCCCAAAATAAAAACAGTAGAAAGTTGTGTTTACGCCTCATAAAGAACATCATTACTATCACTTAATTCACTTAATAAGCACATTTACAACCTTAATATTTAATTTATAAAACATGCCATATCAATCATCAAATTCGAGAACCAAACCCAGATAAATCATAAACTTACCCTCGTAATCTTGTAGTGGGGGACCGTGGCACGAATGTATCTTCCTCGGCGGTTAGACCACTACAGCCACTATCCCGGGGGAGGGGAATAGAGTTTCTAATTCGTAAAACGAGGGATGAGCGCGATGTTTTACTCCAGCGCAGAGCGATGAGATAAAATGCCAGGTCATGACGATAAATTTAAATTGTGACAAAAATATTGTTTATATAATTTTTAAAAAAATATTACAATGAAGATTAACTATTTGTTATGTAATATAAAATAACATCGGACATATGAACCTTCTCAATAAAAAGTTACACAATGTTTTCTCATTCAATCGGGAGTTAGGTCAACCCAGAGCAATCAGGATTTTAGGGTTTATGATTTTTTTTTAAATATTTCTAATAAACTAATTCATAATTTCAGCCCTGCACCACATAGCTTAGACACCAAAGTATACATAAAAAAATGTAATGAAAACGTTTATCGATTTCAAAATGGGTTTCTCCAGTCCGACACGATAAAAAATGCCTCTGGAGATCTACCCCTGTATCAACATCTTTCGCCGACATGGTTAAAAAGGGACCCAGCGACTTTATTCGCCCTACTAAAACCAATTCTGTGGCCATCTACCCGACCGATAAGAGCAAAACAAGCGACGATACAAAGACGCTTGTTCAAAGCATTATCTCACCTGAGGAGTTGAAGCTTCATGTACGAGGACTAAGAAAAGTAGCCAACGGAGGTGTTATTATTAGCACAGAAGGAAAAAGCGACATAGAAAAGTTAAGGAGTTCAGAGAAACTAATGTCGTCAGGTTTTACGGTTAAAGAACCCTTAAAGCGCCGTCCTAAAATCGCAATAATTGGCGTACCTGTAGCTTTATCGGAAAAATATGTGTTTGAATGCATTTACGAGCAAAATTTAGCAGATAAACTTCCAAACACTACACGAGACTCCTTTTTAGCAAGCATAAAATGAAGCCACAAATCGGGGAAAATAGATCTTACGACGTGTAATTATATCTTGGAAGTTCCTGCAAACATTCGGAAAATTATTATTAATCAAGAACGTTTGTTTATTAATTGGACCTCCTGCCCTGTTAGAGATTTTACTTTGGTAACAAGGTGCTTTAACTGTCAACAATATGGACACGTAGGGAAATTTTGCCGTGAAACCAAACCGACCTGTAGTCACTGTGGAGACGCTGGACATGAACACAAGGACTGTAAGAACCAGACCTCTGCACCAAACTGTGCAACTTGTAAGCAGTTCAAAAAGAAATGTGATCATGAAACTGGTGATGTGAGCTGCCCGGACCGTAAATTTGCAGAGGAAAAATACATAAATTCTATAGATTATGACGGCGCCTAAGAGCGCTTTACGTATAATTACTTTATTTAGCTCTAACCGGTAACTGTAAGTTAATAACTTTA
Organism: Schrankia costaestrigalis; assembly: GCA_905475405.1. Lineage (NCBI taxonomy): Eukaryota > Metazoa > Arthropoda > Insecta > Lepidoptera > Erebidae > Schrankia > Schrankia costaestrigalis. The sequence continues at coordinate 7,296,109 of FR997850.1, forward strand.
TTTTATTTTTATATTTATATTTTAGTACTTATTTTAATTAAAATAGCAAAATAATGTCAAGTCAATTAATTTCCGACTTGGATAATTTTACAATGTCTGAAACAAAAATTTGCAATGTTGAAGAATGTAAACAATATTTGCCATCTAGTGAAAATAGACTTACAGTATTAACACAAAATATACGAAGCATAAATCGTAATATAATTGGACTAGACGTACTTTTACATCGAATGGGTTTATCATGCGATATAATTGTATTAACAGAATGTTGGCTTTCTAACCAGATAGTCAATTTACCATCTCTGAAGGGCTACATTTCACACAAAACCCAAACTAAGATAAATCAAAATGATGGCATAGTCCTTTACATTAAGGAAAATTTAAATGTAAATGTAAAAGAACCGACTTTACTAAACAGTAATTGTCTTTTAGTTACAATAGATACTGATACTGCTGTCTTAGCTATTTATAGACCACCTTCTCAAAACATTGATATTTTTTTACAATCGCTCTCAACTCTTTTGAAAAATCTCGCATCTTACAAGAATATTATATTAACAGGTGACATAAACATTAATATTGCTGAGGGAAAAACAGATTCTCACGCACATAATTACTTAAATATTTGCTCATTTTATGGACTGCTGCCGGCTCACTATCATCCTACTCATCAAAGCGGGTCATGCTTAGATCATTTTATCATTAAATCACGATTCGCCAGCACAGTGTTAGTCACTAACTCAACTTTAACAGATCACCATGCTATTTTACTAACTTTACCATTAAAACTAATTAAAACAAAGTACGAAGAACACCGCTCGAAAATTAATATGGAAAATTTAGAATATGCTATTTTAAACATAAATTTTGACCCTATTTTTCAATCCCACGACGCAAATATTTCTTTAAACAGTTTTATTTGTTTGTTACAAACCGCAATATTGCATAATACGCGCAGTGTTAAAACTACGAACAAGTATAAACCTATAAAGCCTTGGATAACACCAGGCCTTGTTCGTTGTATAAGACAACGAGACAAACTCCACTTGCAGTCTAAATTAGCTCCTGAAAATGCAACTTTTTCTATAACCTATAAAAGGTACAGAAATTTTTGCAACACTCTTTTAAGAAAAATTAAAATACAGTACGACAAGGCTCAATTACTACAGGCAGGAAAAAACCCTAAACTTGTTTGGAGATTTATAAAATCTAACACTATTACAAACAAAACCAAAAACGTCCCACTTGAATTAATTGCTATGGAAACTAATCCACCGGAAGTCTTAAATAGAGCGAATAAGTATTTTGCAAATATTGGTAAAGACCTAGCTGAAAAAATTTTAAATACCAAGGGAATGTCTCAGAATAATCTAGTCTCACATTCTTCTGTTTCTAAACTCAACTCTTTTGTTTTATTAGACACCGACGTTGACGAAGTCTTAAGGTTAATATCAGGGTTAAAGGATACTTGTGCCATTGGGTGGGATAACATATCAAACAGAGTGCTTAAACAATTTAAACTTATACTCGCTCCTCCATTAACTCACATTTTTCAATTGTGCTTATCTCAAGGTGTTTTTCCAAAATCTCTTAAAAAAGCTATCGTAACGCCCGTTTACAAGTCTGGCGACAAAAAATGCTTATTTAACTATCGCCCCATCTCAGTACTAACAGGACTATCAAAAATCTTAGAAAAACTAATAAACATTCGACTAGTAAAATACCTCGAGGATAATAAATTACTATCAGATACACAGTTCGGGTTTAGGTCCAACAAATCAACCGCACAGGCCGTTAACAAGCTAACAGATTACGTTGTTAGGAACCTGGATGAGGGCAAACACACGCTGGGTGTATTCCTCGACCTTGCCAGGGCATTTGATTCTGTTTCTTGTACCCGACTATTGAACAAGCTAGAAAACCTAGGGATCAGGGGTATACAACTACAACTTTTTGCAGACTATCTCTCTGATCGCAAACAGCGCGTAAAAAATAGGACAATACTTGAGTTCTGAAGTAGAAATTGGTAGCTATTCTGTACCACAAGGCAGTATATTGGGCCCAACATTGTTTTTAATCTACATTAATGACCTTTGTAACCTAAAACTTCAAAATGGTATCATTATAACTTATGCCGACGACACAGTGCTTCTCTTCACAGCAGAATCGTGTAATTATCTTTATGAATATGCTCAAAAGGGTCTTAATCTTGTTACTGGATGGCTTCAACAAAACATTCTTTCCTTAAATACGGAAAAAACCAAATATGTTACATTTAAAATTAAAAATAACACTAACATAAACTCTACTAACCTCAATATTTACGCACATAATTGTAAAATGCTTACTAACAAAACATGCACTTGCCCTACTTTACAAAACACGGAACAAATAAAATATTTAGGTATCACACTAGACTCAAACTTAAACTTCCGCAAACACATCGATTTATTATGTTCTAGAGTCCGAAAACTAATATACATTTTTAAGAACTTACGAAACATTGCTGATTACCATTTAATAAAACAAGTATATTTAGCACTATGTCAATCTGTGATAAGATACTGTATATCTTCCTGGGGTGGCGCTGCTAAATCAATCTTGCTGCCTCTAGAACGAGCCCAAAGAGCCATTCTTAAAGTGGCCACATTTCGACCTATTATGTATCCAACACAACAGCTATACGAAGACTGCAAGGTACTAACCGTATGGCAGTTATTTGTTCTGAACATTCTACTGAGACAACTTAGTGAAATTTCTGTCAAAACTGTACTGGAAAAGAGGAGGAAGTACATGGTTTGTATAAAGACACAAACAAACCATGCATTTGTAAATAGATTTTATATATTTCTAGGCCCTTTTATATACAATAAATTAAATAAAACTTTGCACCTTCATAGTCTAAGTCATAAAAATTGTAGTGTAACTTTAACAAAACATCTAGGGAACCTTAATTATAATGATACGGAGAGTTTAATGGTAGTTCTTAAATAGTTTTAGTGTTATTATATTGATGTTTTATTATATTTCTTTGATTAACATATATTTTTTTTACTAAATGTTTTTATGTAATAAGTAATCCGTTAGCCTGAAACACAGGTATAAACCTAGGTCAGGTAGGTTGCTGGTTCAAATGAATACATTCAAGCAATTTGTGCTGACTTAGTAATACAGTAGAACCTCGATAACTCAAACCTCGGTAACTCAAAAACCTCAATAACTTAAAAAAATAATATGTTCCCTTCCCTTCAGAGCCCAAAACCTCTATAACTCAAAATTCGCAACCTCGATAAGTCAAATAAGTAATCTCTGTATTGAACCTCAGTAACTAAAAGAAATATTTCCACAACCTCTATAACATAAAATTGTTTATCAATGAGTCATTTTGAATGAGTGTGCAAAACAAAAGTTTTCGGTATTTATGGCTTGCACGTGATCACTACATAATTAAATTGATAACGTAAACAATACATATGTCACCTATTGTTTGCTTCTTCGAAATTCTTTAAAGCTTTGCGGCGGCGGAGGTTACCTTTAAGACAAAGGCTTACTTAAATCATTTAGTTTTTGATCATTGTGCAAAACAAACGTTTTCGGTATTTATGGCTTGCACGTGTTCACTACATAATTACATTGATAACGTAAACAATACATATGTCATCTATTGTTTGCTTCTTCGAAATTCTTTAAAGCTTTGCGGTGGCGGAAAATAGGAGCAAGGGTTCATACATACACATGTACATACCTACCTCTATACATTTTAACCTAAACCCTTGGTAACTAAAAACTCGATAACTAAAAACCTCGATAACTCAAAATATTTTGTGTTTCCCTTGGACTTTTACTTATCGAGGTTCTACTGTATAATTATTACATAAGTTATATTTTTGTAATAGATATAAGTAAGTAATTAGACGTATAATTATTATGTACAAACTACGTCGGCATTATATATACAAATGTAATAATGTTTTTTTTGAATAAATTATTTTATTTTATTTATTTTTTATTTTCAGGAACTAAAATTTTTAACACTTGATTATTTGATTTTTACTTGATCAGTCATTCGGAAACCGGGGGTTAGTGAGTCACATAAGACATTTGGTGAAAAAAGCTTTAAGAATAATACGACATGGAAATAATATCACTACCAGAGTTCCACTGTTTTACAGCTGCAAACGACTAGCCAATAAGAAGTGAGAATGCTCTTGCGCCCAAAAAGGTTTTTGGCCTTTTAACTCTCAATAACAACAACAATATCCACAGTTACAGCTGACAATTATTTTAATAAGTAAGTAATCATTGTTGAGAAATACAAAAAAAAAATAATTTAAATGGGATATTGACCGGTAGAATTAGTTAGTAATAATTAAGCAAAAACATGGAAAGCAGGCAGACCCCAGGCTCCATGGTTCTCATTGTGGACGTAACTGGGAACTCGCAAAGATGAAGAAGCTAAGCAAGAACATACTTAATTAAGACTTACCAACACAAGATCCCGATGAAGAGTCCAATTCGAATCCATTCTTACATCGGCATTCATGACCTCCAAAACTATTGATACAGTTCTGGAACTGATCACAGAGATGGGTACCTTCACGACACTCGTCGATGTCTGCAAAATAATGAATAAGCGAATTAGATATCAGAGAACATTATTTAACCTATTCCCTGTCCCATGTATCGCATATGATACATACCCATTGTTATACTATTGTGTTGTTGTCTACAGGCGGGACAGGCAACCTGTTATATTGCGTTCTTGTCTCACAATTGCCATTTGGTGAAAAGACGACCTCTGTGGCGCAGTCGGTATATTACATGGCTGCTACACAGAGGTCTCGGGTTCGATTCCCGCTCAATGCAAATCTTTGTGTGCATGAACATGATTGTTTGCATTGGTCTGATTGTTTTCTATATCCATAGTACAAACTTCGTTTAGTTTGGGACTAGATGGCGTTGTGTGAATGTGTGAAGATTATTTATTTATTTATTAATTGCCGAATGACTTTTAAAGTAAAAGACCACTGAGTTTCAGTACCCCATCTCTAATTATATATAGGCTTATATCTCATCATCATATTAGCCAATAGATGTCCACTACAGGACACGTTCACGACTGGACATAAGCCTTCTTTCATGTGCCATTTTTCATTTAATATTTCTTTCGACCTTGCGCAGTCCTGTGCCTTCATAATCCATCGCTTTCCATCTATCCTTCCTCAGCTGTTTGATGATAATTGAAGTAATCCTTGTATTCATGAGTCATCAATTAAATTAAAAGAAAGTTGTTGAGTGAATAAATATTTTACCTTCACAAATTGTGCCACCAGGGCGTAATCTAGTTCCTTCTTGACATGTTTTTGTTGCGAGTCTGTAAACAATCATAGAAGATCAATTTATTTAAAGTGAAAAACACTCGTATCGTAGATGATAAGGCCACTAGAGCACCTGCTTTGATTGACGACCTTTGTGGCGTATATAGGTATACACTTACGGTTCGGGCTTTCAGTTCAAACAAATATTTTCTTACACTACTACGTCACAGGGGACTGCTAACTAATGTAACTATTAATACAACGTTAATTAATAAATAAATACTTAATTAAACTTACTTAGGTAAAGTGCTTATCTTAGACTTGCAGTTGTAAGCTCCAGGCAGATTGATGCACACCTCTGAACGTTTGCATACTTCAGAACTTTCTTCACATTCGTCTATATCTGTAAAATTTAAATATAAATGATGATTATTTTCTTAATGACAGATATAACTGACGTTTTACTTTAGATTGCAAGACGTGGTCGGTTCCAGATAAAGCCAGGTCGTTGGTATTTTCAGCAAAATGTCGCCATAATTGTGCATGCATAATCCACCTTTAAGCAGTAATGTGAAAATGCTACTGTGGTTAGAGACGAACAATTACAAGGCGATGAGATCTGATATCTCTAAGAAAAGTTACCCTTGCAGTGACGTAAAATACAACTTTGAAAATCTTTGGAGAGCATTCCAATGATGCTGTCTAAAAAGCTATAATGTAATATTCTTTAAAGAATGTAAAATGTTTACGTACCTTCACATATCCCAGTTCTAACATTGACCTTAAACCCGGGAGCACATCGCTTTGACACGTGGTCCTGACAGAAGAAACCTCCATGCGTGTTGATGCAATGCTGTGACAGACGCTGGCAGTCGTCCAATCTTTCTTCGCATTCGTCAATATCTGAAAGTTTAGAGAAAACAATTCCAAACTATCCAAAGAACTTGCAAGTGATTTAAGATGTCCAAAATTGATGTAGACACTTTATTGACCATTTTTTGTCGCTTCTGACCGTATAAATGTAATAGAAATTCATCGTCATTTATTTATTACAGTGATTTGCATTCCATGCCATCAATTTTATGCAATGAGTCATCAATGATTCACATCAGTCTAAAGATAAATAAGTCTACATCATATCTGGAGTTCGTAAGGGCTTAATATTGGGGCCTTTGTCGAAAATGATTTGTACCTAAACATCATTGGCAGTCAATGACTTCCACTGCTGGACATAGGTCTATTCAAGAGGTTTCTACTTCGATCAGTCTTGTGCCTCTCTAAACAACATTTTACCTCCTTAATAAAGCCGTCGATCTATCGCGTGGAAGGTTATCACTTAATTCTACGTCACAAAAATATGCTTTATTAATATCACATATATCTTAGATTTCTGTGATTAATATAGTCACTTTAATAGCCTTTACGTAATAAGTCAAACCTCTTCAATAACATCTCATTAAGAAACTTGGACCATTTTTTTAGAAATGGCCTTCACATTGATTAGTATTTATTCAACTTAATGAGATGCTCTTAGATATAACCGGTAATACCTGTTGAAATTATGTAAAAGCAAGGTTCTTTCGCATAAACAATCATTCCGTTATTATTGTTACTCACCTAAACATTCATCATTGGCACCTCCTCTAAAACCTGGTGGACAGATTTCGTTCTTCGGTGATAGTGTGGAAGTGACAGTAGCTTCAGTAACAGCTCCTGGAATTGCCTCCATGGCAGGGGTTCCTGGTTTCCCAGCGCATTTGAAACCTCCTATTGTGTTCTCGCAGAGGTATTTGGGACAAGGAGGCCGAGGTAGCTGGCATTCGTTGATATCTGTTTTGGAAAAGAGGGTTTGTTTAATCAGCATCACTTAGCTTGATAGTTGGGTTACGTCAATAAAATCACCAAATTCAGTAGGTAATAAAATATTTTATAGCGGACTATTTTTGTTGATATTCATTAATTGATTCATTGCGTATTTCTAAAATTAGATTATTATTTATGCCAATTTTTAATTAAACAACACGTGGAGATAGTACTACATTTCTTATCAAAACATTAAGTTTGTGTTTCAGTTTTTGTAATAACAGGTCAGTTTTTAGTTCATATTTCTAGATCCATCAAAAATCTAAATCAAATCAATTTATTTTGTGAACACAGGTGAAATACAGTTAAAGATCTTTATTTCTCATAAAAATTTACAAATACAGGTGTTATTACAAAGTATTGAACACACCATGCCCCGCCGATAGGCATACAAAATCGGTTAAAAAAAGCATTCAAAATAAATTTTGTAACATTAAAATAAATAACAAATCACAATTATTGTTATCAAATTACATGCAATCTAAACCTATACTACTTACCTATCTCTTTTCAGCAGCTAGCTATCGTTTTGCAGAAAAGAGATGTTGATGGATCTGAGGTTAGCTAAAACTTCAAGCTAGGAATTGACGAGTTAGTCAGAGATCGGGCAAGTTGTTTTTTCTTGTATCGCAGATCTGAATTTGGGTTCTTGAGTCAATGGACTAACTGATATTTTTATTGGATTTACTGCTTCTTTATGTGGTAACACTATTTCGGTGCTTTAATACTTAATGTTTAAAGAGCTTTGACCTAAAATTAATTTATTTGCCCTATCTTATCATATTTTTTTAGTAAGTAGTCCTAGTACACTACGTATATTGAAACAGATTATTCATTTATCAAATTTTTTACTAATACAAAGCGTGGAAATACATTCACCTTATCAACAAAACATTAAGAATTAGAACCAGTTTTGAAGTTCGACGAAACAAGACTTCTGCTAAATAGGTGAGTAACTATATTGTTTCTTTTGAAACATTTATAAAGCTATTCCTTATGCACTTATATATTATAGTGAATGCTATATTTCAAAAAACCAAATATCAAAAGTCATTTAATTATTTTTTTGTGGAAAAATACATTATATATTGTTCTTACATAAGACATTTGGCAATTTTTTTATGAGTCTAGGGCAATTTATTACTCTTAATATGGAAATCAATCAAACACTCAATCTGAAACTGATAGTTATTTGTGTCGTAATGAATAAGACTCATTCTAAAAGACAAACACATCAGTCATACAGACAAGAACATAAAATCAATATTATAATTTCCTTACCATCGCAAACCTGGTTGACGACATTTCTCTTGAACCCGGCCGGACACGTGAGTCCTACGTCTCTCTTCTTGATAGGAACACATTTGAACGCTCCAGGTGTGTTGTGACATACAGTATCCTCTGCTGTACATAAATCATCTGTTGATTCCGCACACTCGTTTATGTCTGGAACAAAATTGTCACAATCTGGGGATCTGTTTTTCTAAGGAACGAATGCTTTCTTTCTCAATTCATGTTAATGTTTTATGAGCCTGAATTAAAATCATGATTTTGCCAAAAACATCGAAGAGAATCCTCAGTGCGTCTCAGGATTTTACTTTAAAAGTCATAAAGCCCGTAAAAAAGTATAAGTTGAAAAACTGCACTCCTGGCAAAGCTTGCCGAAAAATTTATTAAATTAACAAGCTGAATGTAAAGAATTTCACCAAAATATATTATTTTAGTAACCATTTTGGCCGATCAAGAAGCACTTTCGTTTTATAAAAGGTTAATAGGACCCTAAGAAGAACCGTATTAATGGCATACCTTTACAAGTCTTCTTATCAGGCTGTAGTCTGTAACCATTCCTGCACGAGCACCTGATCACCCCGCCTTCATCATCACACGTCTGTCCACAAGTGTTTGGTTTGCATTTCTCTTTCGGCTTCTCAGTCGTCGTCACAGCCTTTTGTGTTGTAGGGGGCTGTGTAGTGGTGGTGGGTTTTTTTGTTGTGGTCGTTTCTGGGATTGCTGCTGCTTCCTGTGATACAGAAACTTATATTTTTGTTACGTGCAATAAATTAGTTACATTGCAGTGAATGTAAGCTGTATTATTACTGACGAAACATGCAATAAAGGGGTTGAACTAAACAGAAAACTAATAATACCAGCCTGTCTGGTAGCAGTCAGTATGGTATTTGGGATTTTTTCTTTCAGTTTTTAGTCTGAAACTAAGAAGAACTTGTATGATGGGTATTAGAAGTTGATGATTATTAGTAGGGAAAATTTACATCCATTCCTAGAGGAGAGCTGCCATCTCCACAGTGGAGAAGCTTTTAATTGCTCCTATGAACAATTAAAATAGAGTTCAACACTTATAACTAACTTCTGCGTGTGGTGATGGAGTAAGAATACAGTGTGCCCCATCTCATCCCAGGGGTGTCGTAAAAACCGACTAAGGGACTATCCGTGAATATTATCTTTACGTAATAAAAAGAAGGAAAACTTGAAATTAAACCCTATACTAATCTGTTTGGCCAGTGTGCTATTAGTAGGTCAAGTATCCCTCCATCACTGTAGGAGGCCCGTCCCTGCAGTGGAACACTGTGGGCTATTATGATGATGATGACTTATAACTAACACTAATAATACACAAGTATTACCAGACAACATTGGTAGAATGCATTCTTCCTAAAAGCGCTGGTTGGAGTGACTTCATCAGTTGATGGTGGTGCTCCGCATGCCCTTTTACCGCCAGATTCTCCCGTCCATCTGCCGAACGAACATTCTTCGCAGCAAGTCTGTTGAAGTTATTAGATGTCAGTTTATGTGAAGACACTAAGTACGAGGTTATTGAGAAATACGCAATTAAACAGACAAAGAATAACAATACTGGGATTTGAATATATTACTCTTAGTGACTTTTTTACTTTACTATAATGTGTAAACTTTTGAGTAAAACTCAAACTCAAATATTTATTGCTCTCCATATGTTAGTTAACAAGGTGGTAACAATACATAAGTACATAGATCAAATATGGACCCTGTCGGGCACGGCAAAGTACAATAAAGTAAAAGAAAGAGGGAAGCTACTAGGAGTGTTACAATTATTACCTAATCATAAACCCATTACGTTGTATTTCCACTTCAATTACAACTTATGTATATGTGTAATTATAAATAAATTTCTTTCTTTAACTTATGACTTACTGTTACTGCTTGTTTCACCTAATTAAGTTAAACTTGTTACAATAAATTAAATTATAATGATGCTTACTCTTCCTATTTCCGTGTCTGGAATACTGCAGCCTTCTGTAGCAGCAAATTTCATCCCAACTTTACAATCATCTTTGGATCTGAAAAAATATTAAGGAGTGGCAAAACCATACTAAGCTCGATTAGGAGAGGACTACCCTCTAAAAATAGTTATACAGTATGGTTTAGTTATGATCCAACCATAATAACTTACGTTAAAACTTACTGACGTTAATTAAAATCAACTAAATCTAAGTTTACATAGTGACAGTTAGTTAAAGTTTATTAAACTTTACCACCGCCTCAAAGGTGCTAAACGAAAAGAAGCCGCACATTGACTTTGATATTTCAGATAATTTTGGTGAACAGAATATAAACAGAACAAGTATCCCTGAGAGGTAAAAGATAAATAGCCAGAGGTTCGCCAGATGGATTTGATTATTAAATAGTTTTGTATAAAGTATAGTAGTTTAGTACATATCTAGACAATAGTTTGAACGACTTAGTTAAGAACGCGCCGTCTGGATAAAGGATAGACAGGATCTCGCAAAGTGGAGTTATTTGGAGGAGGCCTATGTCCAGCAGTGGACTTCCAATGGCTGATGGATGGATGGGTATGGATATGCTAGATAGTACCTTATAAATAGCTATATTTACTTGTTACTGACGAACTTACTTAAATTGCTGTTCACAGCAACTCTTAATGGCATTGACACACACGTCTGTCTGTTCTGGTTCTATTTCTTCAGGTGGGCTGACAGCTGCGCATTGGGCCACTGACGATGACGTCATAGCAGCCACTTCGGCGTGCGCACAGCATGTGTCTGTTACTTCTAACTCTTCGTCTGATGATAATGCTGGAAAGAAAATGCTTGATTAGAGATCTCTGAATTTTACGATATCATCTAGTTGTGGACAAATATAAGATATCATAGTGCTACTCTGTCATATAAACCAAGGTTTACAGTAGACACTTAGGTACACCTTTACTGATAAACGCCTCTTAAATTTTAGTCGATTGATTAGCTTAAATTCATACGGTTTCGTTTAGTATAAGGTTGATTTTACTAATAAAAATCTCGCTATACAGTGATTAAATTTAAGAGGCGTTTATGAGTAAGCGGTAAGACATTATCTGCCGGAAAATGTTGAGGAGATAATGCAGAGCAAAAAAGGTAGTGTAACTACAAGGTAGGTGAAAAAGTTAACTTCCTCGGTCGCATACTTACAGAATCTACCAACAAGTATTTATTAAGTATAGTTATATAAAAAAATGGAATCTTTAAAGCTGTGAAGGGCTCTTTCAATTTAGCCACTTGGCAAAAGCAACGTTTGTTTGTTTTCATACAAATCTTGCCGTGCGGCTGCCGTTTCGTGCCGTACGGCAGTATTTATAGTGTCGAGCGTTCGCCGCTCGGCAAGATTTTTATGAAAACCAACGAACATGATTTAGCCGCTCGAAAAACGCACCAAAAACGCAGCCGTACGGCACGAAACGGATAAACTGAAAGAGCTCTAAGTTGACAAACCAAATCTTGTATTAAAAGTACATTTGTACAAATCAAATGTTTTGTATAATCCTGATTTTTAACATGGATTTTAAGAAAAGATAGACGGCACTTTAAATGGCAGTGCTAAGACTTTTAAGCATAAAAGAATTATTTCTTATCTTTCATCACTCAACTCTAATTTCGGCTAAAGTTTTATTATCTTAAGCTTCTTGCACTGCCAAATAGTTATTGAACAACGGCGGTATACCCAGAGGCATATAGCTACTTGAAAGTTAAATTGAACGTGAGGCATTAAACAATACAGAGCGGTAGGAGAATTCACTAAAGCAAAACAAACTTGGGACGTTAGACGTTGTCGAATTTTAAACTGTACATTTTGCTGTCGACTATAAGCGGTAGAGATGTTCTTCGTAAAAATTGCTAAAAGAAGTGAATGCATTTATTGATATTACTAGCTGACCCGTGCCCACTACGTTGGGCCGCGAAAAAAACGCGTCACTTTTTTAAACATATTTCATTACTGCTCCACTTCTATTAGTCATAGCGTGATATTATATAGCCTATGACACTCCCCGATAAATTGTCTATTCAACACAGAAAGAATTTTTAAAATCGGTTTAGTAGATCCAGAGATTACCCCTTACAACAATACATTGAGCATAACTTTTAAACTAACTACCGAGCGGGACTTGAACCCGAGACTACTACCTTTACTAATTACTATTGCTACTCCAGACAGTTCGTCACTTATCCAATTCATTAGTTCAGGTACGTTGCGGAGACGTTTCTTATCATGATTAATACAAGTCTACAGAATTTAATGTGTAGGTGTTTACTCGTTGTGATGCATTCCTATTTATCATGTTTATTGTCGCGCCTAGATGGCGTTGTACAGTTGAGTTTTAAGTTGCGGTTTTGGCGCCGTATAAAGCTATGGTTAAAGAAGACGGTTTTTTTTGTTCGGCGAATAGGCCCAGTCACAAATTGTGCGAGTTTAGGAATGAAATGCATACAGTTTATTCCTTATAATCTCTAGATAGACAGTCTGCATATATCAAACCTCCCTCAAGAGGGAATACTCTGAAATAGGACAATCAAAACATGACTCTAGTGACAACCTAAAATCTCACAACAGCAATTGTCTAATGAATATACACTAATAAGGCAACCAAGACCTCTCGAAATAACGCAGTTTTTGCTGGCTATTGCTTGTAGATCTAAAATAATAAGGTAGTTAAAGAGAAACAATACACTATATATGTATACCTATACATACTTAAGTTTATTAATTTTAATTTCACGGAACCACCGGCGTTTTGAACCATTAAACTATCGAAGTAACAAGCAATCGCTGTAAGGGTTTTCGCTAACAGAATTTTTCGCACTAACGTTACATTGCACTAATAAAGCATCGATATAATATAACATCGTACTACTGAATTTTCGGGATACCGTGTTCGATATAATAAAAATCGAACCAACAACTTTCGCAGAAAAATAGGGAACCTGATAACAGCCATAGAATATAGTTCTTAAAAGTACCTACCATAAAGTTTACTCTAAACGAATTCAAATAATTTTATTCGGTGCAAATCAAAACAAAACGTAAATAATAAAACTTATTTACTTAGTTATTATTAAAATTCCAGTTTATTTAATAATCATTGGTTATATCACAATTCACAACGGATATATAGATTAGCATATGTAATTATTATTCAAAACAATTTTATGAGAGACACCGATGTTGCCAGTAAATGCATAATTTATGCATTTATCTTAGCACATTGCCATAAATAATAATTATTCTATAGATACAAAGATAATTTCATTTCATTTTATATTATTCAATTATAACAGCAAGTGCAAAATGAATATGTTAGTAACATACTGACCTTATGTTATGAACATATTCATTTTGCAATAACAGTATGCAATTGTCTACTAATTATGTAAGTTTGTTATAATCTTTGCATTAACCTTATTTAACCTTTAACCTTATTTACTTCTGTTTTTAGTAAAAAAAGGTATAACTCGACCCCTTTTATGAAACGGGTGTCGTAAAAAAAGTAAGTTTTAAGAAGATATTTGAAGACTTGGTAAATACCTACGTAGTTACCAAGTCTTCAAATATCACTACGAAAACAAAAGAACTTTAACTTTAATAATTCGCCAAATGCCCTATACCAACTTGGCTTGGAATTAGCAGGCCAATTTTCCCTCAATCACAAGAAGAAATTCGTCCTTGCAATAGGACATTAATGAGCTGGAAAGAATGCAGTCTACTGACCTGCGACATTAGATCATTCATTAGAATATTATGTATCAACAACTTACTCATACAACATTTTAACTAGCATGTCAACTCTCGTACCTTAAAATCGTTAAAAATTCGATTAAGTTAACTTTTAGCTGTCAAATTGTCACACAATAGGTAAGACAATTTGACAACGAGAATTGACATTCAGCTTCAAAAGAGGAGAATATCTACACATTCGAATCATTTTCGACGTGAATCTCTTTCGTTTCTACTGAAAAAAAAACATTCTGCATAGGACACGCAGAAATATTAACCACTTATGGTAGCCGCGACTTAATAATGAACATGAACGTCACCAATACCAAAACATAGTATGTAAGTACTTAGAAGTTAATGGTTTTCCCAAAAAAATAATTACTAACATTTCGCCATACAATACAACCCATTATAAAACATCGTTGGCAATGTATTGTTTTTCATTTGGTCGTTAAGCTGTCAATTTTAAAATTCATGACGTAATTACATCACGAGTACTTACGTGAGATTGTTTTTGAGATATTAATTTACAAGAATTGCCGCTCTTTTTTATGTCTCTTACGTACGGCCGAATACTCAAACGTCTTTTAAAAGAAAAGCGGCGCTAAACTAGAAATTCAAACAAATGTCTAGTTTAAGAGCCGCTTCACTTTTAAAAGTCGTTTGATTATTCGGCCGTTACATGATTATTGATTAAAAGAAAGACTTAAATTAAAAATCCGTCAGCTTAGACTAATCCCATTACGTTCTGAAATTCGTGTTGGCTAGATGTTTAATTAAATATTAAATAATTCCTGACTTGGTTACCGAGATCGCAGCTCGTGTACTAAATAATTCCATGATGGCGTTTCGCGTCGCTCTAGTTTACGTGAAATAACGACTGTTTTGCTCTTCTCTTACGTTTTGCGCGGTAAAAAGTTTCATTTTTATGAGTAGGCATTTTATGTTTTTTTGGGTAAACATGAAACTTGTACATTTTGTATAACACCTGTCTATTTAAGTGCTTCATAGTTTGAATTAGATGGAAGGCGTGGCTTTCAGCAGTTCAATTCTCGTAACATGCAATTTAATTCAACTTAATTTTAACTTTTATTAAATTTAATTAATCCAAAAGTGGTATTCTGGTTCTTAAACATTTCGTTAAAAATAAATTTAAATGATAAAATAAACGTCAAGTTTGACGTTTCATAATGAAGAAGATACACACCTCAACAAAGTCTAGGGATATTTTGTATAAGCTTGTGAAACTCAAAAAATTTGGTTTGTAATTTTGCTTTTTTTTAATTGTTTTGATGAAAACTTATTTTGTTAACCTTTTTCAACCATTCTAAATTTGAATTTGAAAATTAAAATAAAAATAAAAGATTTACGCGACTTAAACGTAGTCAAGTTCGAAAATTTCATTTACCAATAGTAAGTTTTGACTGCTTTTTTGTGTAAAATTAAAGTTTTATAACAATTTAAACATTTATTTCGAATGAATGATATTGTGTGCATCAAGCAACGGCGCCACTTCATCAGACAGAAAATGTTAAGGGCAGTAGGCATGCTCCTAGCTGCGGGTACTAAGCGGAGTATTGCTGAAGAGAATAGAACAATACAAAATATGAAATCAGGCTTATGGTCACGTTATCGTGCTACTGGTGAAGTGGCTGAAAGATACCACAGCAAAAAGTCTATTACCACTTAACGACATGATCGATTTTTGCAAGTTCCCGCGAAAAGACAGCCAAATGTTACTACCATGCGGCTGGTTTAGAGGCTCCAGCTCTTGGTGGAGCCTCTTGCGGGTGACCAAACTGTCAGAAGAAGTCGGCAGGAAGCCCACCTTTATGCTTGCGTACCGTTTTATACTCCAGCACTACGCCGAGCGAATCGCGCACGACGACTAGACTGGGCTCGTGAACATTTGCTCTGCAAAGATAACCTGTGATCTGTAGTAGTGTTTACACATGAGTCCCGGTTCGGTTTCCACTCGGATTCACGTAGAGAACGTGCGTGGCGAGTTCCTGGTTGTTACAGCCATCTACAACATCCTCAAGAAATCTATTCATACCACGATAGAACAAATTATGGTTTGGACGGGAATTTGTATCGGTCGAAGAACAGAGCGCGTTTTGATCAGAAACACCATGACGGCCAAAAAATAATTTAACGAGGTGCTAGTACTAATAATCTACCCCCGTAGACTACAATTGGGCCAAATGTTCAAGTTCATGGACAATAACACCCGTTCGCATAAAGCGAGAGTGATGACGAGCTGGTTGTAGGAGCACGACGTATCGGTTTTATGCTGAACCACTCAATCCCCTATACTCAAAACCATAAAATACGCGTAGGACATGTTCAAAAGAAGGGTTTTGGTGATTTTTCCTGCATAAAATTGCGATGGCAGGGCACCTTTTTTTGCATCCTAGTCGGACCTGGAACAATATACCGCACCAAGACCTGGATAACATAATAAAAGCATGAAAAACCATTGCAGGACCGTTATTTACAGTTTTTTCAATGCGCAGGCTACTGATTACCCACATAACAATTAAAAACAGATGAATTTTTGGTTATTTTCACTTTTGCTTAAGAAACACATTCATTGTTAGTTCTACTAATTTTCCAAGTTTTTTCATTTATTTGAATAAAAAATTATTTATACAAAAATAATTCTTTTATTTAATTCTGGATTGTAGCCTGATAAATTGTCTTTATAAAAATATAAACATGTTGTATGCTATCTTCAATAATTTTGAAGTTAATTGAGTAAATACCAAATATCCCTAGACTTTGTTGAGGTGTGTACATGAACTGTCACTTAAAAAA
Source organism: Schrankia costaestrigalis (assembly GCA_905475405.1). Taxonomy (NCBI): domain Eukaryota; kingdom Metazoa; phylum Arthropoda; class Insecta; order Lepidoptera; family Erebidae; genus Schrankia; species Schrankia costaestrigalis. The sequence goes on from FR997850.1 coordinate 7,313,148, forward strand.
TAACAAGAATTCCGTTTTAAGCTTAGTACATTACTTTATTACATTACTTAAAAAAAAATTAAATTATAAATACTAGAATACTTACCTATTGTGTGACAATTTGACAACTAAAAGTTAAATTAACCGAATTTTTAACAATTTTAAGGTACGAGAATTAACCTGCAGGTTAAAGTTTTTTTAGTGCGTTACATGGACATGATAGTTGGGGGAACAGCTGATGGTTAGTAGTAATCGCTAGTCATGGACATCAGCAATTTCAGATCACAGCCAAGCTATGGCGGCTATGCAGAGGTGTTTAGTTCGATTCTCGTTTAATTTAAATCTTTGTGTGCACAAATTGCATATTTGTATTTAGTGCGTTACATGGACATGATAGTTGGGGGAACAGCTGATGGTTAGTAGTAATCGCTAGTCATGGACAGCAATATCAGATCACAGCCAAGCTATGGCGGCTATGCAGAGGTGTTTGATTCGATTCTCGTTTAATGTACTTAAATCTTTGTGTGCACAAATTGGGTATTTGCTGTTGTCAGTTTGTTTTGCGCCACGTTTGTTAATGTTGCTATTTGCAAACTTCTTATTATTTATGTCAGATGCAGCAGACGACTACAAATAATAATCATTCTTAACAGTCATAAGACGTCACACATCAAACTAACGTAACGTCACACTTAAGTTATACATGCATGATATCATGTTATGATGATTCATCATCTAAGTATCATAAATTTCTTAGAATAATCACTCAAGGAGACTTTCTGACAAGCGCACAATGTGACGGTTAGTAACGTTGTTATGACATAAATAAATAAATATTCTCTACACAGCGCCATCTGTTCCCAAAGTAAGCTAGGCTTAACCTGCTTGTGTTATGGGTAACATAGCAACGGATATTAATTAGTACTTAAATACTTTTTTTGTAAATACATACTCGTACATATTATACATAGAAACATTCAGACCAATGCAAATTAATAATCATGTTCATGCACAGAAATGTTTGCATTGAGCGGGAATCGAACCCGAGACCTCTGTGTAGCAGTCGTGTTATAAAAGCACTACGCCACAGAGGTTGTCTGAGATATAAGTAAAGTTCTGCAGAAACCATGCTTTTTGCTTGAGAAACTTTTTATAAGCAATTTACATTTGTCTCCCATTTCGTACATTACAAGAACCAAACTTCCGCGTAGTTAATGCGAATTGCGTGAAACACTTTTCATGGAACTTTTAATGGTAAGTATAGAGCTGTATTAGTTTCGGAAAAAAAATCATGACTGATCTTATAACTTCGGCTACTTCTACGCATGGGCATATACGGCGCCTGACGCATAGGTAGTTTATAATAATATGCATAGGGCATGGATGGTGTCAAGATTTCCATCTTCTCTAAGTGATCAATGTATGTTAAGCCCTGCAAACTCTCCCCCTTACTAGGGGGAAAGAACATTTGGGGTAGTAAATAATAATACAACATACTAATTAGGGAGGCTGAAGTATAATCCGTCACAAAACGAAGAAGACAACAATTCTTTAAAAAAGCCACACCTTTAAACCACAGACTACGCTACTAATTAAAAAAGTATTTACAGAAGGACTATTATTGAAATAGGACACGTTTATATTACTATGGATTCCAGTGACCGGGTATTGGTAATCTAATTGTGACGTCATACTGATTAGGTCCCTATTGCATGTAGGTAATCAGGTAGGTCTGGGCGAATACGAAGCCTGTCTGTAATATAATATGTTACTTAGTTATTTTTTTGTGAATCTTTAACAATTATATCTAAACTATATTTACATAGTTTTTAAACCTCTGTTTTCTTATCAGAAATTACGTTTCGGGCCCAATTTGTCTTAGTTTTTTACCAGGGACTAAACTGAGTACAATGGTCAGAAGTTTTTATGAGACCACGCTGATAAATCCTGGCATACAGTATACCTTAATCTATGAAGATGGATCTTGAAGAACACACCTAATAATCTATATCTATATCTATATCTATACTATTATATAAAGCTGAAGAGTTTGTTTGTTTGTTTGAACGCGCTAATCTCAGAAACTACTTCTTCGAATTGAATTTTGTTTTCAGTTTTGGATAGACCATATATCGAGGAAGGATATAGGCTATATAACATCACGCTATGACAACATAATTTTTTTTCAAATTTTGTCTTTGTAGCCTGGCCCTATGGGCCTTCTCAGAAGGCACATGGTCACTTAAAGGGTAATGGAGAGAGCTATGTTGTAGCCTGACCTATGGGCCTACTCAGAGGGCAAAGTAGAGAGCTATGTTGTAGCCTGACCTATGTCCCTACTTAGATGGTTCATGATCACTCAGAGGGCAATGGAGAGAGCTGTGTTGTAGCCTGACTTATAGGCCTACTCAGAAGGCTCATGGTCACTCAGAGGGCATTGGAGAGAGGGCACACAGCGCGATGAACCGACAGCTGTTTGGATAAAAATATTCTGGAATGATGACCGCGTACAGGAAAGCGCTGGTGTGGACGGCTGGAAGCCGATGGATGACGGAGGCATAGGACCGCACAAGGTGGCAATACTTGGAGAAGGCCTATGTCCAGCAGTTGACGTCGATTGGCTGATATGATAATGATGATAACTTTGTAGGAATTAAATAAGTTTTTTATTATTTTATTTAGGTATTTTCAAATTTAATTGCGTACGAAGTCGCGTTTGCAGCTAGTAATATAATATATTCGAACTTTTCTTATTTTACGCCACCAGTAAGATATGATGGAGAGGTGACATCTATTTTAACTCCTTAACCACAAGGAGAGCCAACAGAACAGCAAATATAATAATAACACATTAATCGTGTACAAAACCCACTTAACAGTTATCATAAGTTCAACTATTGAGCAACGGTTTAGACCTCGTCTTATCACAATCACTGATAATGAACTATGACTTCATTTTAACTGATTTACATTTCGCAAACAAGTAACATTACTCAGAAGTAATTATATATTGTTATTGCCACTCAGGATTACACTTTCACACAACGCCATCTAGTCCCAAACTAAACAAAACTTGTACTATGGGTACTAGACAACGGATAAACATACTTATATACTTTTTTTTTAAATACGTACATAAATATTATTATTATACATAGAAAACAACCAGACCAATGCAAACGATCATGTTCATGCACACAAAGATTTGCGTTGAGCGGGAATCGAACCCGAGGCCTCTGTGTAGCAGTCATCTTTAACCACTACCCCACAGAGGTTGTCATGGAACACAAAGGATCGTGCTGGACATAGGCTTTCCCAGGTTTTCGCTACTTATTCCGGTCCTCATAATATCACTTAACCATTTTAGGCCAACTTTATCAGGTTTCTACGCTAGGTTTGATAGTTCTTGATCATCATTCAAGGACACGAAGCTCCAACGTCTATCAGGCATTCGACATTAAGCCCTTTGCAATTGCAGCTTACAGATTTAACGAGCTATAACGGTGTGAATGTCATTTTATTTATAGTCCAACCTCTAAAATCAGAACTTACCCTAGGCTTGGCCTAAGCCTAGTTTCAGACCTTATCTAACATTTTAATAAGGACTCCGAGCATAGCTCTTTCTATTGCCCGTTGAGTGACTGGAATTTTGTGGATTAGTCCCGCTGCCGTGTAGTGAAGGAGTAGAATGTTGGATATAAAATAATATATACTTAGTTGTAGAATGTGTGGTGACGGAGTAAGAATACAATATGTCACCACCCCATCTCATCCCATGGGTATCGTAGAAACCGACTAAGGGACTATCTGTGAATATTACCTTTACATAGAAATAAGGAAAACTTGAAATTAAACCCTATACCAATCCGTCTGGCCAGCGTGGTATTAGTAGGTCAAGTATCACTCCGTCAAGGGAGGAGGCCTGTCCCTGCAGTGGGACATTAATGGGCTGTTATGATGATGAGTGCCGCTGCTGTTTAACGTTTCTGTCGTCCATATCCTAATTAATCAATCTTAAAAGACCCAAAAAAGGCCCGATACATTGGCTTAGGTCCCAGTCTAAAAAAAACACTAGAATTTGAATTAGCAAAACCTCTGCAGAACCAGGTAGTTATTTATTTTATTTACAAGTAAACCAGTAACCTTGTTGATGCAGTGAATAGTAAAACCGTATTTAAATAATTTACCACAGTGAATGAGTAATAAAAGACGTCCCTTGTGTTCAATTCCTATGTTTAACTGTTTCAATCTCGACATATCCCTGTTGTTTCTTATTTTTACACAAACTATAAAATCGACGAATTTACTTGGGTTCATTTTGCACGAATAAAACGCTAAATAGAGTCTTGTGGAAACAAAAACCGATGGTTTTTTCGCAAGCGGGCTAACGGCGAAGACAATAAATTTTGGAACTGAATTGACTGCAGGAAGAAAGATTTTGGATTGTAAAGCATGCTACCAACTCGAAAATGATTACCACGAATACTTATTGAATACTTATAATTATGTTGAGAATGTAGCGATATAAAAAATATAGGCAGACAGGCCACCAAAATTTCTTCAAAAGATATGATATGATTGTGCTTAAAAGGTTTTAAATATGCGTTCGAAATTGTTTTTATAAAATTAAAATTGCCAATTTTTTATTTAATGCCGAAAGAAGGCAAAACTTCTTTAAGAAACCGAAACTTTCCGATAAACCTAATCTATGGAATTGTGCGATTTCTGTCTAATTCTCAAGATTTTGTATTATTCTACTGTATGATGACATTTTAGAACTTTTATAAGAAGCTACTCGTATCATCATTCAATCAAACTTTGTGGCGCGTAGATATTGCAGAAATACTTTTAAGATTTTTCTGTATCTCCTCTCCTCTACCTACTATACAATAAGGGGTTAATTTATGCTAAGTATTACTCTACATTCAAAAGAGAAAAAAGGATTAACATTATTAATAAGCTTTAATAAATATTAAAAACTTACCAACACACGCCGTAACACAAAACACAAATACATAAAAAGTTTTCATTTTTAACAACAAAATATATTTTCTATTCACACACAACACTTCTATAAAATCCGATGTACAATTTTGTTGATATTATCCGATTGTTTTGTTCATTTTGGACTCGTTGATAAGTGCGTGGGCCGAGAGTGAACCGAGTTACTTAGCTACCAACTCGGCAATGATACGGCACAGGTCAACACTTAAATGATAACATTTCTGCGCATGACACTCAAGACCGGACATTCTATATTGGAGGAAAAACTTCTAAAATCAAGTTTTGAGTTGTGAGAAAAGTTCGGCGTACTTTTTATGTAGCAGCATATGAGTTTTATACTTCCGATTGTCTTCGCTTTATGTTTGTTTATGTATTAAAATGTTTACCAATAGGTATGCAAATTCTAGTTTGTCAACTTATTTATGTTATGAGACATAGAGCTAAACAATGTCTTATGACTTGGCTAAGGGATTACCCGATGCACAAATTGCACTATTGCAGTCCTAGGAGTATGAGGACGAGGGATGAATGAATTCTTGGAAAACAGCGTTATGTCGATTTTAACATGTGTTTAACATTAAATGGAATGCGACACGGTGGTCATACCTAGTACTGAAGGTACATTTTTAAAATAAAAGGATAAAATAGGAATTAGGATAACGATAACGTCGAAGGACTAAACGACGTCACGAGGTCTTTCGGAAGACTTTTTCTATTTTAGAAAAGTAGCTTTTGGAAACACATAACAAAATCAGCAACTGCACAGTCTTGATCGCTCTTTCACAATATTCAAGAAAGTGTTTAAACTTTAAAGAAGTTCTTAGCTAGAATACTACTAAGTATTTATACATTAGAGACTTTAAACTTTTACACAGTCTACTTCAGCATTTCTAAGTTCTTTTAGCATTAGGACTATTACATTCACAAATCCGTTGCAGAACAAAGACCAAAATATTTTGATGCACGTGTTCAACACTGACTTCATAAAAGTGTTTATCGTATTTTTTAATTCTATGATTCATCATCATAACAGCCTATTAATGTCCCACTGCAGGGACGGGCCTCCTCCCGTGACGAAGGGGTACTTGGCCTCCTAATACCACGCTGGCCAGACGGATTGGTATAGGGTTTAATTTCAAGTTTTCCTTCTTTCTATGTAAAGGTATAATTCACAGATAGTCCCTTAGTCGGTTTCTACGACACCCATGGGATGAGATGGGGTAGTGACATATTGTATTCTTACTCCGTCACCACACATTCTACAACTAAGTATATATTATTATTTTATATCCAACATTCTACCTACAGATACCAATAGACGGAGTATCAAAGGAGTTTATAGCACTCATTTTAATAATGCTAAAAGAAACAAGTTTTAATTTTGTATTCTGGAAATATCACCACGTGTTTTGTTTTGTGACAAAAATACTTAGCCATAATAATAATAGTACATTTAGAGATGCCATTATAACAGATTTTATTGTAATTTTTTTAACAAAATATTTTTTAATTTTTCCATTGACTTCGTCATTCTTAAGTCCACGAACATTGCCATTTCTCTTAACTATAGCAAAAATTGAGGACGGACCTCCTCCAATAAGAGAGGGTTACTTCACCTTATATCAGACTTTCCTACTTTTGTAATGATTCCAGCCGACTCTACGAAAATCGATCCTTACTTATTCATATATGTATATATTATTCATAGCTCGTCGAATATCTAAGACGACCTCTGTGGCGTAGTAGTTATATAACATGACTGCTACGCAGAGGTGTCGGGTTCGATTCCCGCTCAACGCAAATCTTTGTGTGCATGAACATGATTGTTTGCATTGGTCTGGGTGTTTTCTATGTATAATATGTATGTATTTACAAAAAAGTATTTAAGTATGTTTATCCGTTGTCTAGTACCCATAGTACAAGCTTTGCTTAGTTTGGGAGTAGATGGCGTTGTGTGAATGTGTGAGGAATATTTATTTATTTATCTCTCTTATGCTCGGCAAGTAGTTGCTATTGTCACATTCTCTATCAGTCTACTTTTACAATTCTCTTGCGATGAGATTTGGTGAGGATACACTTGTAGTGTTGGTCTATAATTTTAAGCACACGGCACTACAATGGGGACTCTACAATAAGTACATACACAAAAAACTTTGCCATCTTTATCTCTAAGACTTGGAATGTCCCATTTTTTATTCATGTATTTGTTGCAAAACCATTTCACAGAATTATCTTACTCATAAATTCTATACAGCTAGGTATATTATCAGTTTATTTTGAGCTCCATCTCAACCCAAGGTTGTCGTAAACGCCGATTTTAGAAATACTTTTTACTAAATCAAAAGATATCGGTAGGTACTATGACAAAAAACAGTCCTTAAAATCCTAAACAGCCCTGACAAAATAATGGCCAGGCCAGGTCATAGATTGATAGCCAGCAATATTGGGTTGGAGTTTAATGTCATTAGTCCTACGAGAACAAGTTACATAATCTCATTTTAAGACTTATTATTTTTAGGGAAGTGAATTTTCTATCTCTTTTACACAATACAAGCTCTGCTTACGTACGGAACAGATGGCGCCGTGTGAATATGTGAGATATACCTACTTTGAATTAGGTTTTATTATTACAGAAAATAAAAACTAGTTTTTAAAACCAAAATAAAACAAAACACACTCAACTAAAAGACACACTGTTATAAATAAAATGTACCTATTGTGCAAAATTGTCTTAATATTTTATTTAAATTTTATTCATAATACTTTTCATTGTTAATATTTATAACTACCATTAAATTAAATAATAATCTAGTTCTTGACTTTGAAATTTATAATTTATTTTGTTTAAATATTAATTATTGTTTATATTATTTTACTGTGTTTGCTACGCCGAGGTGTCGGCTTCGATTTCCGCTCTATGCAAATCTTTGTATGCAATGAACTTAAATGTTTGCACTGTCTGGGTTTCTTATATAAGTTTAATTAGTAACATATTTAAAAAACACTATTTTAAGTATAGTCATCCATTATCTAGGAAAGGATAAATATACCATCAACGGCGAATAAGTATGAGGTGATTCAAGTGAATTGGTGGTGATTCAAAAGACACTTCACTAATTGGACGCAGAGCTGACTCCAGGCCCTCGGCCACCGGCCTAGTCATCATCATAACAGCCCATTAATGTCCTACTGCAGGGACGGGCCTCCTCCCGTGACGGAGGGATACTTGGCCTACTAATACCACGCTGGCCAAACGGATTGGTAAGGTACCTGCGGGTAACAAGAGCCGGTGGGTATCAAGAGCCGTTGCTTGAAAATGACACTTTTAATGATCACAGCACCCTACATTTACACATGCTTAAAAATGACCAATAGGAAAGCTAAGATCCGAGCTCGCGTCGTCGCACGATCATCAATCTTACCAGTAGCCACGAGTCAGTTAAGAGTGATAGACAACGCAGCTCCACTATAATTTTATCTTGCCAAAACAATTTTTTTTCACCTAAAATACAGCCGTTTGTTCAAATCTTGTTAATTAATTGTGAATGTTATACAAATAGTGTGGGCTAGTGGAGATAAGTTATAAATTTTTATTAATAAATACAATACTTTTTACCGTTTTCAATAATGCTATTATCAGTGGCTAATACGGGCCACGCTCGAGGCGGGTACATAGGCCGGCCCTTATTATACATATAGAATGTAAATTAATTTTAACAAATTTCAATAGACTTCGTTATTTTAATACATACCATAGTTATTATTATTAAGCATGTATTTGTTATTATTTTTGTATCATAAATCATCCCTAATATCTTTAATTAACTTAAAAGTGTCCAAGTTGTTGATCTCGATAACAATAGGTTTTATAATAAGGATAAGAAGGGCCACATACGTGGCCTGTCTTATACCGTACTACTTATTTATAAAAAAAAAATGTTTTAGTTTTGTAATTTCCATAGATAATATTTAAAAAGTTACAAACTCATTGCTTACGTCTGTGATTATTTTGACGATATGTTATAGATAAAGGTTTTTATGACATGTTTTTGCTACGTTAGTTTATTAAGAGCCATTGCTTGTTTTTCCTTTGATTAAGTAATGTTAAAAGCGTGATTTAATGCCAAATGATAATTAAAGTCAAATGAAACCGAAAAAAATATTTTTTCAATTGATTACTCTTTTAATATTTGAATTAAAATTTGGCCCTTATAAAACTACATACGTTTATTAAGGGCCAAAGAGAGGGTTTTTTTAAATCATGATTACTATGCCTAATTGAGATGAAAATACTTGTAATAGTACTTTCTGATGCAGATATTGGAATAAACATTACCATGATATTAAATATTTTATTATATTCCTTTATTTATAGAAATTATTTAGGTTTTGATTAAGGTGGCTCTTATTTACCGCAAGTACCTTATAGGGTTTTATTTCAAGTTTTCCTTCTTTTTATTACGTAAAGATAATATTCTCACGTCTAGTCCCTTAGTCGGTATTTACGACACCCATGGGATGTGATGGGGTGGTGACATATTGTATTCTTACTCCGTCACCACATGGGGAATACAAATTGCGAAAGTTTAAAACCAGTAAACAACAACAATATACATACGTGGCTAGTTAATTATTAACTTATTAGTAAGTGCTCACTTAAGTACTGATTTGTATGTAAAGTAACCAGTAGTTAGGGAATTTTGATCATCATAAACGCGACCTAATTAATGCTAGTGTAATGTAGTTAGCATATTTATTAGTTATTAGTGTAGGGAATACCTACTTTTTTTTTTATTGCTTGGAGTGCTTGCTAAATACAATGTACCTAAATGGTTTGTGAGAGGGAGATAGAGATTTTTTTCGCGTGTTGGGAGAGGCATGTACTATGCCAGCAGTGAACTGCAATAGGCTAGTTGATTGATTGAAATGGTTTGTGCATACTTTTTTTTTCTGGGGTTTAATCCCAAAGGTTAAGTCAAAGGCCCACTAACGGGTCTACTGACTAAAAACTCCACAGTAGCCTTCTTCTTATCTTCTGCTCCTCCTTTTCGGAGACCCTCCAAGATGCACTTCAACCCCATCGGATCTTATCCCCACGGTAGCCTACCTCGGGTTTCGAGAAGGGTTTTCGGAATGCGATGATACCGTCCGAAACTTACTACACTCTGTCTTGTTGCAGGGCTCGGCAAAAGCTGTTACTTACTTTTAACTTTTCCTAGTGGACTAGTTTTCTCCTATACGGATAATCAGTAGACAAGACCCAGTTTGATGCTTTAGAAAGCACCACTTTACCAGTGTGCTTTAAGTAGACCAAGTTTTACTCTATCATTGATGTCCAGTCCATAAACTGGGACTTTATTGAGTTACTACAAATCGGGTTCCCTATTTTACTGCGAAAGTTGATAGTTCGATTTTTATTATATCGAACACGGTATCGCGATAATTTAGTAGTACGATGTTATCGTACATCGATGCTTTATTGGTGTTTTATAAAAGTATTTATTATGAAGTATTTATATAATATGACCTCGGCTTCCTTAAAAATTTATTGGTAAAAAGGCGCCAATTATTTTTTACAGTAAAATAATAGATGTAGGTATTTTGTCTGATTTTATTTTTAAATTACGTCTTAGTGGTAAAATATAAAGTAAAGTATAATATTTCTCATCTACCTAAGATTAGAATTATTTTAATATATTCGTATTGTATATTTTTTAAAGATAAACAAATTATTTTATTAATATTCATAATTTAAAATAAAGTTATTAATTAAACGTCATGAAATAATAGGAGTCTCTCTCGAACCGATATACTATCGAACTAACAAGTAATCGTAGTAAGATTTTTCGCAATAAGATTTTTCGCACTAGCGTTACATCGCACCAATAAAGCATCGATGTACGATAACATCGTACTACTAAATTATCGCGATACCGTGTTCGATATAATAAAAATCGAACTATCAACTTTCGCAGTAAAATAGGGAACCCCTACAAATCAGCTATACTAATATTATAAAAAGGTAAAGTTTGTGTGTTTGTTTGTTTTTGTGTTTGTGAGTTGGTGACGTTGTATCTGGATCTAAGAACCGATTTTTAAAATTCTTTCTGTGTTGAATAGTATATATAGTATCACGCTATGACTAATAGGAGTGGAGCAGTAATGAAATATGTTTAAAAAAGGGACGCGTTTTTTTCGCCGCCCAACGAAGTGGGCACGGGTCAGCTAGTTGTATATAAATAGGTTTATTAAATACTTTTATACTTATTAGTTAATCTGCACAAAAATAATATTTCCAATGTAACACATATAAAGATAAATTTATCTACATAATATGTACTGAGAATTGGGTAACCTATGTATGTTATCTCTCGCACTTGACCTATTGGCCGTGTCCAATTTTCTCGTTGCCTATGTCACTGTTGACATAGTTTTTTTACTCACTTTATGTGAGCCAGTTAGGTGATGGACGGCCATGGAATTTATGAGCCCTTCCCGTTATTCTGTAAGAGAATTTCTAGGCTATAGGGATCATAAGACATAACACTATTAATTATTTTATTATTACTATTTATTAATTGATATCACATTATTAATCCATTTACTTATATTTAACTGCATGTCAAATGTAATCAAACATCAATATTGTAAATATGATAACATTAAAAAAATAACCTTAATAATGTTAATTAAGTTAGGTAGGTAATTTTTTAAATTTGTATGCCATAAGTAATCATGGCAAAATGTGTCTTGCACTTTACAATTATTGTACTTACACTTCCATCTCTGTATATCACATAAGTAAACTTTTAGTTTACATACCGAAATCCTACTTCGTCACCACACATAAAAATAACATACTTAAACAAATATTTTTTATTAACAATTGTTAATGTATCTAGTTTTAATTATAAAGATGATACGAGGAAATTTATGATAAAGGTGCCCCATTAAGTCGAATTTTGAGGTCACGATTATTAAATAAAAAAAATAAAGTACAAAGCCGACTTGACTCAGAAGGATAAAAACTGTATACTTACGTACAACCATAGACCTATAAGGCTCATTATAACGTAACGTAAACGGATCGTCACCGTATCAACTCGAGCCGTTCAGTATTCTTTGTATGAAACTCCTTACTTCAACGCACACTAATCGGAATCGTAACGTAATCGGATTTTTGACGTTTGACACCGAAGAAAAAGGCGAGGCGGTGCCGATCCGCTTACGTTACGTTATATGTGCTATGAGCCTAATGCTTTACTTATAAACTCTATTACGTCAGCATCTCTTATGTTAATCATCATGCGGTTTATCAGTTACAATAAATCTGTAAGGGAATCTGTACACAATAAAATATAGTGTTGGAAACATTGATTTATAAAAAACCCTAGATGCACATTTTCAAACAAAACTAACAGCCAAAAGTGTCACCAAATTAAACATACGCAATAAATACGTATAGTAATATCGTAAACATATTTTTTTTTGAATCTATCTATAGTAGATCTTACACGCATGACATAAAGTTGTATTTAAAAAGTAATGCACATAAAGCAATAAAATTTAATGATTGACGTTTGCCGGTAGAACAACGCGATACTAATTTAAAAAAAGTGCACAATGCGCCTATTTGTTGCGGACGTTTTTGGGAAGTGGAGTGTGTATCTTTGGTTTTTTGTAAATCAATGGTTGGAAACCTATATTTTCTTTCCATAAGTGTTGTAGTGTAGGACGCCCCCCAGCTAGGTGGACCGACGACCTCATAAAGGTCTCTGGATGCGGAAGGCGCAGGCAGGACCGAGTTCTGTGGCGCGTGTTGGGTGGGATAGGCCTTTGTCCAGCAGTGGACTGCAACAAGCTAGTTGATTGATTGATTGTTGTACTCGTGGGAGAAGTAGAAAGTAGTAGGAAGAGAAGAAAAGAGTTCGTAGATATTTTCTGTACTATAGGATATCCTTATTTGTTGTGGTACATGACCACGACCTCTGTGGCGTAGTGGTTATATAACATGACTGCTACGCAGAGGTCTCGGATTCGATTCCCGCTCAATGCAAATCTTTGTGTGCATTAACATGATTGTTTGCATTGGTCTGGGTGTTTTATATGTATGCTCAAGACAAGCTTGATATTCGGTGGCCAAGACTCTTTGCGACACTAGAGGCGTTAGTCCATCCCTATCGTAAGACTGAGTAATAGCAGTAGTAGGCAAATGTTACAATACTTAGCTGGAGTAGCTGTAGCTGGTGATCTTACAAAGCTATGCTATTTAACAAATTGTCAAGATAACAAGCGAAATAAAGATATCATCATCATTTCAGCCAATCGATGTCCACTGCAGGACATAGGCTTCCTCAAAGTACCTATTGCCACCTTGCGCGGTCCTGCGCCTCCCTCATCTATCGGATTCTAATGACGACCTCTATGGCGTAGTGGATATATAACATTACTGCTACGCAGAGGTCTCGGGTTCGATTCCCGCTCAATCCAAATCTTTGTGTGCATGAACATGATTGTTTGCATTGGTCTAAGTGTTTTCTATTTATAATATGTATGTATTTAAAAAAAAAGTATTGAAGTATGTTTATCCGTTGTCTGGTATCCATAGTACAAGCTCTGCTTAGTTTATGACTAGATGGCGTTGTGTGAATGTGTGAGGAATATTTGAGGAATATTTATTCCCTAAATGCAGACATGATAACAGGCATTTGCGGAATCGTCGTTAAAAAGTTTTACTATTGAACGAAAGCAAAGCCGCAGGTTTAGCGAGATAGAATTAAATAAAGTCCTTCAATAAGTATCTACAATGATTCATGAGCAGAAAACCCGAAGGCGTAATAGGTTATGAGTCAATTTATTGAGATCACCAAGAGTAAAATAATCACTGGGTAAGATATTGAGATCAGTAATTACGTAATTATGTAGTTGGACATAAAAAAAAGGACAAAAACAAAATTATAGGGAATAATTCTCATTATCCTTACCTACTTATGATTTAAAAAAAACAGTATGTTCTGATATTTACGATCTACGCATTTATGGTATTCATGGAATACGATATTTTAATTACCTACACTATTTTTTTCCTATCTAAAATGTAGAGCCTTAGATGAAATAAAGCAGGGTACGTACCTACTTATTTTCCCATAAGAAGAAATGTACAATATTTAAGTACTTACTTCTTTTTTTAGTGTTTGAAATTGGAGACCATTTTAGTCAAGGGTTTTATTATTGCTTTCTGGTTTGCAGATGTGCAAGTGGCCAACCCGATGTTAAGGGTGGTAACCGTTTGCTCATGCCCGGTACCAATGCCAGAGAATACCGTACTACAATTGTGGTCTTCCGTGTGGTGACGGATTAAGTATACCATATGTCACCACCCCATCTCATCCCATGGGTGTCGTAAAAACCGACTGAGGGACTATACGTCAACGTCAATGTTATCTTTACGAAAGAAAAAGAAGGAAAACTTGAAATTAAACCCTATACCAATCCGTCTGGCCAGCGAGTATACCTCCGTCACGTCGCCGCGGGGCATTAATGGGCTGTTATGATTATTAGATATCTTTGTAGGTAGAGTCGCAGGCAAAGTCAAGTAGTATTATAATACGCAATCTCTCGTACGTACTTTGTCGGATGAAATGAAGTGATTTTCCGCCTCGTTTAAAAGGTTCCTTCTTATAAATAGTACTAATATCCAAATAAACAGTTTGGTATAACAATGTCCAGTAGTTGACGCCATTTGTATGCGTAATGGCCGTAGTAAAGGTTGTATATACGCCTCTTCATTAAATGTTAATGTAGGAGAAATGTCACAAAAGAGTCTGAAAAAAAAGGCAGGGAAATATATGTCTATGTTCTATAAAGTTTCCGTGTAGTTGTCAGCTAGAATTGGAGTAAGAACACATGACGTATGGTACCAAACATCTCATTCCGAAGGAATAGATTGATCTCTTTGGCGCAGTCGGTATATTACATGGCTGCTACGCAGAGGTCTCGGGTTCGATTCCCGCTCCAGGCAAATCTTTGTTTGCATGAACTTGAATGTTTGCATTGGTCTGAGTGTTTTCTATGTTTAATATGTACGTATTTACAAAAAAAGTATTTAAGTATGTTTATACGTTGTCTAGTACCCATAGTACAAGCTTTGCTTAGCCTGGGACTAGATGGCGTTGTGTGAATGTGTAAGGAGTATTTATTTATAATTTCATTATCGATGACTCTCTTACGTTCCATATATTTTCTATACTATTATCCATCCAGCATTAATCCGTCCGCCAGCTTGATATTAGAAGGTGAGGTTAAAGGTTTTTTTCGTCATAAGGAAACTTACAATACAAGGAACAACAAATACTAGGTACTGATAACCCTTTGAGCAATGTAGTTATCTAAATGGTACATAGTTTAATTTGACTTAGTTTTTTTTGTTTATGTTTTTACGATCTCCGCGGCTGTTATAGTTTATGGCTGCAATGCAGAGGTCTCGGGCTCATTGTAAATCTTTGTGATAGAGGCAGATAGGTATACTTAGTGCTCCAATCCAAGACCCTTATCTTTTTACCTAGTTAATTATCTGAAACTGCCTCGGCGGTGAAGCGGTCGTCAATGAGGTCGCCGGTTCGAATCCTACGCAAGATCATCATAACAACCCATTAATGTCCCACTGCAGCGACGGGCCTCCTCCCGTGACGGAGGGATACTTGGCCTACTAATACCACGCTGGCCAGACGCATTGGTATAGGGTTTAATTTCAAGTTTTACTTCTTTTTATTACGTAGGTAAAGATAATATTCACGGATAGTCCTTTAGTCGGTTTTTACGACACCCATGGGATGAGATGGGGGGGTGACACACTGTAATCTTACTCGGTCACCACGCAAGATAATTAAAATTATTTGTGTGAGCCCATGCTCGGAGCTGTGTGTATGTTAATTTCATGCCAGTACAAGACACGGGAATCGATCCATTAAGCGGAAGTTGTCTTTTAAAAGAAAAGCTTTTTATCTTCATTGTTAACTGTTTAGTTTTGGTAACCTTTGGTAACTTTTCTGTGTTCGTTTGTCACTTATAAAAGCGCTTTTGCTTATATTGCTCCTGTATTTTTGATAGGCGTTGATGAATCAAAGTAGAAAAAAGTCTGTATAAAATTTCGTTAATTTAGGTTAAGTAATTTTTACTATAAAGACACCATGAACTTTTTACAAAAACGAACTGGGAAATATTAGCACAAAGTTCATGTTGACTTTTTTAAGATATGTAGGTATTTAACAATGTGTCACATTAAAAGCTCAGATTAAGGACTAAAGGGCGTTCTGTAATAAAAATGGTCTTTGAGATCCAAATTTCCTTTATTATTTTCTAACAGCTCTGTTAACTTTTCCGTAGATTTCAGGGAAGGCTTCCGAGCAATACTGTAGGCTGTTCCTAACTTTATTATACAGGGTGTGGTCAAACATCTGATGGAACTCTTCTCTGGTCGTGTATGTGTCGGCGTAGAGCATCTGAAAGCCGTCGTGTTCTGTCACGAACTTCTCTATCCGACGTGTTGATGGAACCTTGAAAGATAATAATAAGTTATATATTATGTAAGCAATATAAGCTCTGTGTGGTGACGGAGTAAAAATACAATATGTCACCACCCCATCTTATCCCATGGGTGTCGTAAAAACCGACTATCCGTAAATATTATCTTTACGAAATAAAAAGAAGGAAAACTTGAAATTAAAGTCTATACCGAAAGAAGGAAAACTTGAAATTAAACCCTATACCAATCCGTTCGTCCAGCGTAGTATTAGTAGGTCAAGTATCCCTCTGTCACTGTAGGAGGCCCGTCCCTGCAGTGGGACATTAATGGGCTGTTATGATGATGATCACCCTATCAAACCTGATGGAAAACGGATTGGTATACCTAGGGTTTAATATCAAGTTTTCCTTCTTTTTATTACGTAAAGATAATATTCACGAATAGTCCCTTAGAGTCGGTTTTTACGACACCCATGGGATGAAATGGGGTGGTGACTATGTATTGTGTATTGTTATTCCGTCACTACACGGAGAATAGGTTGATATTGCCGTGTCTTTATAAAAAAAAACATCGATAAATTATTTTTAAAACACTTACCGTTTCAAATCCTTTAGCTTTAGGAACTCCATACACGCCGATATCGACGAACATTTGCCATTCTACATCTTTCTTAATTTTTAACTGGCCAGGATTATTGAATACTTTGAAGGGGCACAGCCACATTGGATAAACCTTAAAAAATAAAATGTTTTATGAAAACATTTGACTTGTAAGGTTCCATAGAGGTTTAACTGTATTAATATGCTCAAATGTACGTAACTATACTTTAACCTCATAAGAGCGAAAAACTTTAAGTAAGCCCAAATATAGACCAGTCTTTAGGACATTCTTTATTCATTAAACCTCGACGACCTCTGTGGCGTAGTGGTTATATAACATGACTGCTACGCAAAGGTCTCGGGTTCGATTCCCGCTCAATGCAAATCTTTGTGTGATGAACATGATTGTTTGCATTGGTCTGGGTGTTATGGGTCTATGTATAATATGTATGTACAAATAAAAGTATTCAAGTATGTTTATCCGTTGTCTAGTACCCATAGTACAAGCTTTGCTTAGTTTGGGACTAGATGGCGTTGTGTGAATGTGTGAGGAATGTATTTATTTGTATCTAGTAAACATACGTTAGTAGGTAGGTATTCATGTTTGAACGTAATTGCGCATAAACTTAGACAATTAAACTTTAGAAAATATTTAATATTTCAAAAGTTAAGGGATTTTCAACCACGTAGTCCTAATAACAGCGCAGTTGAAAGCTGTTCAGCACACGACGCATATTGCTGTCTCGCTCTTGCCGATCAATGTTTAGACACGCCTATACAATCAAGATTGAGCTCATCGTGAAGATTACACGAATGTCCATAATCTGGTAAATTGCTTAGAGAAATATCAAAATATCATCAATATTTGTGCAATTTATCAAATTTTGATTTTTCGACAGTGTTTTGCTGACACAACAAAAATAACAGTTAAGTAGCTACATGTTATCAGGTAGTTTGTAAATAAAAAACTTACTATCCCGGATCGCGCTAGATGCGGAAAACTGTTTTGTAGAGCGAGTTGGGAGAGGCCCAGGTCCAGCAATTGACTGGGATAATAGGCTAGTTGATCGAATAATTGAATCCATACCTGAAATTCCTGATGAAAGACATTGATGGCCTTCTCGAGATGTTCAACAGGAACCAGCATGTCTTGTATAACGTGAGCTCGTTCGTAAAGCTTGGCAACAGTCTCCGGTTGTGTCAGCTTCAACAGCGATACTTCTGGTGGCATCAACCAACCGAACAGGTAGCGGAATATTACGGTGTTGCCGAAGGGTACGATATCCTGAAAAATTTATATAGGGAGTACTTACATGAGGATGAGGCGTATATTGTAAACAAGGCAAGGCATAACTTTACTCAGCAGGAGCCTATTGGAAAACCTCTTGAAGCGAGTAGAGCTAAAGATTATCCCCCTTACTCATAAACGCCTCTTCAATTTTAGTCAATTGATTAACTTATTTTCTTACGGTTTAGTTTAGGAGGCGTTTATGAGTAAGGGAGTTTAAGGATAGTGTATTTTTTTATTTTACGAATTGTTCATCCGTTAAAATTCTTAAACGTAAAAAAAAACTTAAAAACCAGCTGTTTTCTTATTTCATGGTTGGTCATTATAGTTATCATTAATATGGTGGACCTCATCCAGTAACAAAGCGAAATTTATCGGAGAGATAATCCAAGGAGCTGACTAATTATTATCAGATTCTGTGTCAAGTTTTAGTTGCAGCACCAAATGTTAACTATGACTATCGAATCCATATTCAAAAAAATTAAAATTAACACGTTCCCAGTCCAATGTACCATATATGGTACACGTGCATTGTTTTACTATTGTGTCTGCTGGCGGCACTGTGAAAGGGTTAAATATTTTTTTTTAAATTAGGTAGTTTTTCTTTGTTTGAAAAAAGATTTTGTTACATTGATGACAACAAAATAAAAATATTGTGAACATTTTGACTTACCGACAATTCCCAGAACAAGCTTCTCGTATGCCTATGATAATAGTCTCTGAGAGGAATGTATTCTACAACTGATGTATAGTTCTTTAAATATCGCTCTACTTGAGTGTAGAACCACTTTGAGTGCCACTTGCCGATAGGGTTTAACTGAAACAAACAAATACTTTATGATAACCTTTAATTGGCTATAATAATAGAATGTTCCGTATAGTGACGGAGTAAGAATACATTATGTCACCACCCCATCTCATCCCATGGGTGTCGTAAAAACCGACATATTGTGGTGACATATTGTATTCTTACTCGATCACCACAGGGATGGTATGTTTCAAAATAAATTCCTCAGACCGCTAGACCAACCCCTTTCCTCGATATTCAAATAATATATATCCATTTCGTTGCAGAAAATCAAAGAACCATTAACTCTGATAACTAATCTGGAAGTCCATACCTCTCCATCATCTCCAACTTCATCCACCATATCTGCTGTCATCAGCACACCAGAGTCCTTGCTGAAGAGCAGCGCTTCGATAAACTGATGCGGTTTCTCTTTGAGTGATTCTTCTCTGAATTGATTTGAGAGTTCTAAGAGATTTCTGTGAGGATAATACTGTAGGCGGACATACCTGGTGACAGGAAAAGGGATATTATAAACGGAAGATTAATGTGTTTCGTCACAGGTCTCACTGGCCGTGGTAGCAAGCTGACTGTATTAAAAAGTTATAAGCGAAAGGTAAATTAGAATTGCAACGAAGTTTTCGAGACAAATTAATTAAAATGCTTTGGTGACGCAAAGGGTTGGGGTATGCCATTGCTGTTAACGAGGTCGTGGTTTGTGCTATTCACAAATCAATGTTATGAGGCTGTTATTTGTGTTTGTTAAATTGATGTTGAGGCCATTAGCCCGAGTGCAGGCGTTGTTTTCAAAACAATTTTTGTAAGCAGATTTCCTGGAGCGATTTTCGTGATTGATCACCACCGACCACAAAAACCCTATACGATCTGGTACCCCTATACTTAGTAGCATTGTAAAAATAATCCTATTTCGAACCATATCGAAAACAGTTTAGTTTTATCGGAATTAAACACACAATTACATTATAAATCTCTAAATTTATATGGGGTTCTCTACTATATTATGCATGTGTTATACACATAAACCTTCCTCTTGAATCACTCTATCTATTAAAAAAACCGGATCAAAATCTGCATGATCAATTAAGCATACAAAGGGACATAGGGACAGAGAGAGCGACTTTATTTTATACTATGTATAGATAATTACTTTTTGGCAGGAACGACTTTCATGACGACAGATGTGAGGAATCCAAGAGTGCCATAAGACCACGGCACCGCATAGAATAGATCTGGATTTTCATCCTGGAATTGTGCAAAAAAGATATTGAGTATAAACTCATGGAAATAAGTGTAATCTCGTGAATTTAATAAATACGTACGTATGTACTTAATCTTTACATCGACATTTAAATACTAGTCAAAATTTGCAATTTGACTCAATGCCAAACGTTAATTGTTAGATATAAAAATTTTAAGCAAAAATTTTTGTAATTCTATGCGTTAGTGTACAATTATTTTAATTGCATTATGTTTTATAGTTAACTGAGTTTCCTCATTACGTATTGTTACAAAAATAACTAAAATTTTAAATAATTAATTGCTGATAATAATGAAGATTTATCGGCAAAATATCCTAAATTAGTATTTGTAAGAAAATTACGATAGAAACCCAAAAATACCATGCTCCACAGACGAGTTGTTAGGTGGAGAATTTTGCGTCACAATTTCCTTTTCTCCTGAAGGAATACAAAAATCAATAACTACATATAAACTTTCTCATCTATACTAATATTATAAAGAGGTAAAGTTTGTGTGTTTGTGATGTTGTAGGGGGTAATCTTTGATCTATTGAACCGATTTTAAAAACTCTTTCTGTGTTGAATAGTTCATTTATCGGGGATTGTCTATTTAGTATCACGCTATGACTAATAGGGGTGGAGCAGTAATGAAATATGTTTAAAAAAGGCACGAGTTTTTTTCGCCACCCACCAAAGAGGGCACGGATAGTTGAAATATAAAAAAAACGCCAAAAAGCGCAGTTCACTACCGCAAGGTAGCTTTAAGGGTTTGGATCACGCAAGATTTTGTCACAAATAATAGTCCACAATAAACAAATAATATCCGTGTGGTGACGGAGTAAGAATACAATATGTCACCACCCCATCTCATCCCATGGGTGTGGTAAAAACCGATTAAGGGATTAACCGTAACTACTATCTTTATGAAATAAAACGAAGGAAAACTTGAAATTAAACCCTATACCAATCCGTCTGGCCAACGTGGTATTAGTAGGCCAAGTAAACCTCCGTCACGGGAGGAGGCCCGTCCCTGCAGTGGGACATTAATGGGCTGTTATGATGAATAGTCCACAATGACTTGTTTAGTAATCTGTCACAATAAAGTAGTTTATAGGTACTTCGTGACCGTTAACTTCATATCTGTGAAAATTCCCGGGACGCAGGGTTTGATTCCTAATGCTGATTTTTTAATTTATTTAAATATTTATCATAAAAAAGTAACTTACTTTACTACAAGTAACAACGGACCCATCAGCTAACACCAACTCAAACTGCAGACAGATATGCTGGAACAACCCGTACACATGCGAAGAGGTCTCCACTCCAGTGCCCATCACCAGACCACCGACAGTCAACTGATCCAGCTCTGGTACAACGGCCAGCGCTAGTCCTAAAGGTTTCAGCGTTCTGGATAGCTGGCCCATTGTTACTAACGGCTCACAGCGAACTGTCTGGAAAAAAACAATTGCCACATTAAGCAAAGTAAATTCTTCCAAGAACTCCTTACAAAAGAATGAAATAAAAAAAAATTCACCAGCACCTTTAAGCATTTCTTTTAAAAAGAATACAAATTAATTACCAATGGCTGTAATGATACACATGTGGGGATCAATGGATGCACTATCCCGTAGACTTAAGGCTTAGTTGCTAAGAGAAGGATTCAGTTCCTTTCTGTGATAGGTAAATATAATTTTTTTAAGACATTGGTTCATACCTTGTGTCAATTTAGGGTCGTAGCACATATAACGAAACGTAAACGGATCGAGGACACCCCCTCGCCATTTTCCTCGGTGTCAAACGTCAAAAATCCGATTACGTTACGATTCCGATTAGTGTGCGTTGCTGTAAGGAGTTTCATACAAATAATACTGAACGGCTCGAGTTGATACGGTGCGGATCCCTTTACGTTTTGTTATAATTATGTGCTACGACCCTTATGCGTCAAACAAACGTACAGCTATATACGCTGATTTTATTTAAATATCTATGTGGAAGCTTGGACAACTGTCAAGAATAAATGAATTCTATCAATGTATAAATATAATTTAACTGTAAGCTCACAGTAAAATATATAAATAAATGAATAATAATAAATTTAAACAAAGTCATGCGCATATTTGAAAATCACTAACAGTTATTCCCCTAGGTATAGGCATATTTTGGTCTCGTTACTGGAGTTTCCACAACACCTTTTTTTATACTTAAACGTCGTTAATATTATTAACATTTAACTGGCCCACTGTAAGGACACGGACCTTCTCCATTCTTCTTCAGGTGTGTCATGGCGTGACCATGATATTTTTCCAACTGTCATATGCCGCACGAGTCTAGGTTAAACTAAGGCTGTCAGCCTACGGCACAAAGAGTGCCAGTGGAGCGAAGAAACAGAGAACCGTAAAATTGCCCAAAATCTAGTTGGAAGATTTTGTGCAATTCCATTGGTTAATAGATCGCCTGAATGCAACTGCTTTTACTTATCTCTTTACTGGGGTTAGGGCAGTTAAGCCTCGCTTCTATGTGGGCATACCACGTTAAATCGTGGCGTGAAAAATTGACGTTGTGTAAAATACATAGTAAATTATAACTTGCTCATTTTGAACTGGTTCGGTGGTGCAGCAGTAAAGCCCGATTTACACATTGACAAGTACTACTACTTGGGGGCTACTTCGTACTTAACTCGCTAAAAAATAGGATGGAAATCTATTTAAATCAATTTAATCAACAACTTACTACTGAACTCGCTACTGTACTTGACGATGTGTAAATCGGGCTTAATGGTTTATTAGTGCGACGTAGGACATG
Source organism: Schrankia costaestrigalis (assembly GCA_905475405.1). NCBI lineage: Eukaryota > Metazoa > Arthropoda > Insecta > Lepidoptera > Erebidae > Schrankia > Schrankia costaestrigalis. Next base: position 7,336,390 of record FR997850.1, read on the forward strand.
ATCCCTATGCGGGAGATGTTTTTTCACTGTTGAGATGCGTTATTGGACAATTTATTCATGTAAATTTGGCCAAGCATCCCTGAATAATGTATTGACATATTTGTATGTATTTATTTACCCTCCTCTTTTAAGAAATAATGTTTTCCTTGTTGCTTATCATTAAATTGTTTTTCTAAAATTTGGTTTTTAGAATCTCGAACATATTTTGAAAGATTTTTTGCCCGGGACATCTGTTTTAATACTAACAAAATATTAATGGGATGCAATGGTCCAGCATTAGGTATTCATGATGACGGGCTTCTCGTAAACATAGACGTACCTACATGAAGTAGGAACACATAGTGTCTCAAACCCATTTCATATATCGGACAGTCAAAAAAAAGATAGGTATATCAGGTCCTTCAAACGTAGTGTGAAGAAGCATTAAGGAGGATTTATAATACGGGTCAATTTTCGCCGTGCGGCTAGTCGCTTAACAAATCGCCTCACCGAACCGCCTTGCAAATTCTCCCTTGCGGCCTAGACGAATTGCCATTTAGATTGTCGATTTACGCTGCGCGGAAAAAATCGTGCGGCTTTAGTCACCCATGTAAACCCCCCTTAAGGGGGATTTATACGGGTCAATCGTACTGCAAACGTACGGCACGAAACGCCTAAATTGAAAGAGCTTTAGGCCCTGCGCAAACGCAGACACTATTTCAACAGCAAACAAAAAGTGTCTACGTTTGCGCAAGTCCTTAGTGTGTAGTATTTAAATATATTGTCAATAGTTTTTCGTCCTCGCCACGCTTTTTATAAGCACGTGTACATTAATTACGCAATGATTAAGTTTTTCAAACAAGATTAATTCTTAAACACAATGATATCTTTTGAATGGAATGTCCGAATGTTTGATTACTTAAATAAATAAATAAAAATAAAATAAAATTCATTTATTTCGAACCGGAATTCATAGTGTTAGTAACAATAATCTTAAAAACTATGTTAGTAAAATAGTTACAGTAAAATTCATGTGTTAGTAACAATAAACTTAAAACCTATGTTAGTAAAATAGTTACAGTAGGTACATAAAATACATAGTGTTAGTAACAATAATCTTTAAAACTATGTTAGTAAGATAGTAACAGTACATAAAATACATAGTGTTAGTAACAATAATCTTAAAATGTAATCTACAGATATTGAAGTAGATTTGAAAATGATGTAATTTATTTGGATAAGAATTAATAAGTAACTTAGGTTTAATTAACATTTTCTGTGTTACGTTTCTCGTATTTTATTTATATCCATCTTAATTTTGTATATCTTTTTGTATCTTGCGTGAGCACGAAGCTATTTGGTCTGAGCAGACCAAATAGCTTTAATAGTCCAAATAGTTCAACTACATTTTGAAGTTGAAAAAATAGAAAGAAAATCGTCCAATTTGTTCAACTGGTTAAACAGATAGTTGATCATTTTGAACTACTCCCTTACCTACATGTTCTGTGCTGTATCTAGCGATTATATAGCCCATGACTTCTGGCTGCTACGCAAAGGTCTCGAGTTAGATTCCCGAATAAAAGTCGTGTTATTATAAATGTTTGGATTATTCGGGATATTTTTTAATAAAAAAAAGTGTCTACGTATGTTTATTCATCGTTTATCCGTTATCTAGAATCCATAGTAAAAGCTCTTACTTAAGGACTATCTGCTTACCCCATTACTCATAAGCGCCTCTTAAATTTTAGTCAATTGTTTAGCTTAAATTCTTACGGTTTTGTTTGGCATAAGGTTGATTTTGCTAATAAAAAACTCTCTAAGCAGTGACTAAATTTAAGAGGCGTTTATGAGTAAGGGGGTTAGTGTTGGCGTGAGATCGCGTTGTTTAAATGTGTGTAAAATATCTTCTTGAATTTGTACAAAGAGATTGGGGAGACATCTCTGACGAAAGGCATTTGTCCCTCGTAAGCGTAACCTTATTCATAAATTAAACAGATAATGATTGTGTATAATATAATCAGATAATTACATACATTGTATTTCATCATAACAACCCATTAATGTGCCACTGCAGGGACGGGCCTCCTCCCGCGACGTAGGGATACTTGGCCTACTAATACCACGTTGGCCAGACGGTTTGGTACAGGGGTTAATGTAAAGTTTTCCTTCTTTTTATTTCGTTAAGATAATATTCACGGATAGTCCCTTAGTCGGTTTTTACGACACCCATGAGATGAGATGGGGTGGTGACATATTGTATTCGTACTCCGTCACCACACGGAGGCATTGTATTTATTTCTCTTCTTTCTAAATTTGGCTAGGTAAAAGGGGGGATATTGAGGAGAGTGATGGTGACCAGGAACGCGTTATAAGAAGGCCTCCTTAAACCTACACCTAGATCTAACGATATCATGGTACCAAATGTTCCTTTCTCAATAACATGATACACCCGGCACTCGCACGGCATCTGCGCTTTAATGGTTACACAGTGCATCACTAGTTACAAGCGAATTAAGAGAAGTTTTATTGTGAATTGTTAAATTGCCCTGATCATATTTATTGGTAGCTTCCCTCCTTTACTGAACGAAGTAACGCAGTGGTAAATAAAATACTTAATAAGTTTTGTTTTTATATTTGCCAATAGGCACAATCACCAGTATTTTACAAACTGAGATATGATGTGATTGTCATGAGTTATTACATCTCATCCCATGGGTGTCGTAAAAACCGACTAAGGGACTATCCGTAAATATTATCTTTACGAAGTAAAAAGAAAACTTGAATTTACACCCTATACCAATCCGTCTGGCCAGCGTGGTATTAGTATGCTAAGTATCCCTCCGTCACGGGAGGAGTCCCCTTCCTGCAGTGGGACATTAAGGGGCTGTTGTGATGATTACTTAAAGCTTTTCAAGTATCGCGGTGCGTTGAGTATTTACGTGAAAAGGCGTGATGCTATTGCGCTTTATTTTGGCTGATGTTTCGGCACCAGTAATACCAAAAGTGGTCTCAATCAGCTTGAGACTTTGGCCTCTTAATAGCATTTTACTTTAATATCCCGTTGACATACTCGTATATAATATTTATGAGTAACTAGGAGATGCGCGCGGCTTCAGCCGTGTTGTATAAGCTTAAATGTTATTCCACACCCTAAACTACCTACGAGTATATTACATATTTCATCAAAACCCGATCAGTAGTTTTTGAACATCCAGCCATACATTTTCACAAACTTTCGTAATTATAATATTAGTAGGATTATTAATTCTAAAGAGAAGATTCTTACCATATTTGTGGTGTCAACTTCAAGAACATCGACAAGGTTGATCTTGATGTTGGTAAATGTTTTCTTGTATTTACTTTGTCTGAAGGACATCGTCTGCCATGTTGGTCGCGCGGTGCACAGCCGGGTGCTGCGGTCTCCTGATAGCCAGGTCTTTATCTGTAATGGTAAAAGTGGTCTTATACATACAGTAATATAGCTTCTGTCCACAGTTGGGCATACATCTTACCCAAACATTTTTACCTTGAGCGGTCCTGTGTCTCCCTCATCATTCGCCTTCTGCTGTCCTATCTAGGTCGTCGGTCCACGTCTCTCCACCCTGCTCCTTTCGGTGTACAAAATTCATAAGCGAATTCATTTTAACTCCACAACTAGTGCGGCGACTGAACAAAATTCATTCAGCATGTCAATTCTCGTACCTTAAAATCGTTAAAAATTCGGTTAAGTTAACTTTTAGTTAAATTGCCACACAATAGGTAAAGACAATTTGACAACTGAAAGTTAACTTAACCAAATTTTTAACGATTTTAAGGTACGAGAATTGACAAGCAGGATAAAAATTGTAGCGCTACCTATCCTATTATATATTGTTGATAGGAATTTGACCCGATACTATATGAGAGTACCTTATATGAAAACTTTTCCAAATTAACTCTTTTTCAATTCAATTAATTATTTCTCACCTGTTTTTGTACATCTCTAACTTTTTTATCGTGCATCTTAGGTGCGCTGTTGATCTTGAACACGACATAGTTCCTTATTGTGGACCAGATCTTCCAGATCAAAGACATGGGAAGCAGTGCCACGAGAACCACTACCCATCGGTACTCGACCAGGATGTATTCCGCCAGGTTCTCTGTTTCCATCGTCATTTTTATACTTCTGGAATTTAAAAAAATATAACTTAAGATATCTAAATTAACCTGAAAGCGACTTAAGATTGTACTTGGTATATCCATTTCTTTATTTTCTCTATGATGGTTCTAATTTTAATAATTTATAGTATTGTGATCATTTAATTGTGATTAAATAAGTAATGATAATGCGCTCAGAATTACCCGGTTAAAGTGGCGGTGGGCAGGGCATATAGCGCGGAGAACCGACAGCCGTTGGGGCAGAAAGGTTCTGGAATGGTGACCGCGTACCGGAAAGCGCAGGGTGGAGAGACCCCTCACAAGGTGGACTGACGACCTAGTTAGGACGGCGCGGGTAGCCGATGGATGAGGGAGGCACAGGACCGCGCAAGGTGGCAATACTTGGAGAAGGCCTATGTCCAGCAGTGGACGTCGATTGGCTGAGATGATGATGATGATGAAGTAATGATATCGATCGCATTTATGTATTTATTAAATTTTGAACAAAGACAAATAAAATAAAATCATTCAACTTTATTTTTACATAGGTACAGAAACTTATAATAAATGTTGGGGAAAGCTCCTCGAGTATACTTTTTGTGGAAACGCATACTTATTATAGGTATACTTAATACAAATTCAAACTCATTTACACAACGCGGAAGCGGCACCAATACTAAAACTAAAGCCCGATTTACACATCGACAAGTACAGTAGTGAGTTAATTAGTAATTTGTTGATTAAGGTTGATTTAAATAGATCTCCATCCTATTTTTTGGCGAGTTAAGTACGAAGTAGCCCCCTCTCTCTCGCGTCTCGCCAACTCAACTCGCCAAAAATAGGATGGAGATCAGAGATCAGATCAGAGAGAAATCAACTTAATCAACAACTAAGTACTTAACTCGCTACTGTACTTGTCGATGTGTAAATCGGGCTTAAGTAGAGCTTGTACTAGATATAGGTATTGGACAACGGTTAAACATTATAACTAAACCTTGTTTTTATTATATATTTTTTAATTATTTATAATATAACAATTACTAGTTAAACTGGACCTGCGACTTAGCAACAAAAAGTTCTACTTTACGCTTAAATACAAGGATAATACCTTGAAAAACTTAAACTAAAATAAATAATCATCTGCACTTCAATTATTGCCTGTCATTATGTTTAATAAAACGTCTGCTGTACTATTTAACCTTGCTCTGTAAGACAAATTAATTGACCTAATATTACACGTGTACAGTAATACTATTGCACTGATTCTTGTGGGAGCTCAAGACGGGTACAGTGTAGCAAATACTTCTTTCTAGTGGATTTTTTTTTATAAATTGGCCTACCAGATTGTCTCTACGGTGCCTAATGTTAAACTTCCAATAGAGTCCAAGAATGGCGAGCACCATGCCGGCTACAATACGAGTATTTGTAGAGGCTTGAATGTCTCCACTGTGGCGGCTTCAGAAGATGCTTTTTCACGCCTCGCTTGAGAGAACCAGGATCGAAGTGTGAAGGAAACACTTGGGCTGGCAAAGAATTCCACTGTTTGATGGTTTTGCACATTTACGAAGTGAACCGCTTTGTTCGGACTTGTATGGTATAAAGGGCAGATTTACAGTTAATCTTCTGACACATGATAATGATTCTTGGACTTCCCTTTTTCCATTTTCCTTTTTTGCCAGGGAGCAAATTCTCGTGGAGTTCCGACCCCTCGCCGAAGAGTCTATCAGACTCATACTGACTACAACGTTCCGCCGCGGTGTTCCATCTTTTACATAGGCCGGGGGAAAAACATAGGTAATTTATCCGCAGACCCCAAAATAGTAATCAAGTTTTATGATAGGATCATTACGAGAAGGTATCATGAAAACATAATCTTTATCCATCTCTACCACCCTATTCTTAACTTTCTAGGTGTCGAATTCGGCTACTGTGCACGCGGATTCCTATCTAGCGCAGGCCTTTTTTTTGTTGTTTGCGTATTAAGTATATTCTTCTAAGCCTAGACGTTCTATGTGTACCGTACTTTAAATGTATCTTATGTTTGTCAAAATTCACTTACTCAGGTCGTAATCTCGAAACAAAAGTGGACTTTTAAAAAGTATTAGCAAAGATTTAAAAAAAAATGCACTTACATTAACCTACGCGCTAAAGACTAACGCAACGTTATTTACCTTGATTTTACTTGACGTTTCGGCAAAGGTTGCACTGTCCGTGGTCGCAAGCTGACCTGGTAAATAGCAACCATTTTTATCTCCCGTTTACTTAAAATTTATTTTATAATAATGAAACGCAAGAGTTTAAAAGTTATAAAAACTTAATCAATAATTAAAAATATTCAATTACCTAACAATAATAAAATGTGATTCGATCCAGTACTTACCTACTCCCACTTGTTATAACAAATTAATTTATTTTATCGTTTATTAAACATTTTGGTTCATTTAAATTAATTTGACAACAAAGTTATCTTAAAGTTATCTAGTTCGATGACTTTTTGTAGACAAAGTTACAGTCGGCTGCATAACTTATTGTACTAATTTTGATTAAGTAAATTAGGTTCATTATTTCTCAACTATGCGTGAGTGGTTTGCCCATTCCACGTTCTTCGGTACGCGGTATTCTACAATCTTTACTTCCTAACTGCCGTTTTGGAAAAAAGTGGTATTTTTATTGAAACTTCAAATGCAAAAAACACCAATTTTCCTTCTTGGATAAATGATACTGCTTCCAATAGCACTAAAGTACATATTGGAAAAGTGGTCGATGAATTATGTGTACTTTTACCTCATTCATTAATTCACCCTACACCTATCCCAATCTTAACTTCAAAACGATGTATCATATTAAATCGATTAATCGTTCGTTATCTAAATCGATAAATCTTCCAATAGATTTCAGACACCCAACCTTAGACTACAACTGTCAAATTTCACCTATTATAGTGGTCAGAGTATAGTATAAAGAATCTTTATAAAGTTAATTTTTGAGTAGTTTAGTTATGTAGTTTTCAAAAAGTTCTAATCGTTTTATTGTACCTGACTGTACCCATGTCATTAAAATCTATGCAAATTGATAAAACCGAAGATTAAGATAACCTTTCATACAATAAATGTAGGAAAACTTTGTTAAATGACAAATCAACTTGCAGGTGTTCAAATACTAAAATTATCAGAAATCAACAATGTAAGGGGATTATGTGTTTAGTTTATATAATTTTTAATCAGTGATAATGTAGCACTTACTACCCGGTCACACATTATCTCGAGACCTGGCGTCGATTACGTCACGTCGCGTCGGACGAATCACTGATGCGCCCGTGGCGAGCGCGGGGGTTGAAAGAAGAACGGAGGTTCGCATTCCAGCGAGGTCTCTAGATAATGTGACCGTGTAGTACTTATTACTGATTTATGTTTTAAATTGCTCAAAATATACAATCATTAAGTACAATCTTTAAATATCGTATTGCAGGAACAAACAAACTCCAGCACACACAAACTGAAAAATCAAACTGAAAAATCTGAGTTAAATATTTCTTGTTTCTTAAATAATATACACACATCAAAAAAGTCTAAGCAACATGCATGATATTACAAATCACTCACTCAAAGTGTATAGGTAAGTAAACTTCAAGTGTATAGGTAAAAAAACTTATGTCCATCCATTTGCACAAACCTTTGCCTCCGATTTTACGTTAATGCATGACAATGCGCGTTCACATACAGCTCGGCGAACCAGTGAATACTTGGCAACGGAGAACATCCAGGTATTGCCCTGGCCTGCACAATCGCCAGACCTCGAACCCAACGAGCACGCATGGGACATGCTCCAGAGACGTGTTTTGAAGGACTTGGACGGAGTGACAACAACCCAACAGCTGAAGGATTTGCTACAATTCCATTGGGAGCGAATACCGCAAGATGACATAAACAATCTCATTAATTCAATGAATAATCGTTGCCGACAAGTTCTGAATAGCAGAGGAGGCCATACTTTGTATTAAATTGTCCTATTCTTTCACAATAAATTCATTTTCTTAAGAAATTTCAATTTGTAAAAAAAAAGTTTAGTTTCTTATGTACCTGTATATTCTAATATTGTTAATTTCTGTTATTAAAAGAACTTATAAAGAAAACAGCTGTTATTTTTACATCATAGAACCCTAAAAATATTATTTTAAAAATAAAATACAACGTTATAATTAAAATAAATGGTAAAATAAATTAATATAAATGGTAAATTTGTAATATCATGCATGTTGCTTAGACTTTTTTGATGTGTGTATTATAATAATTTAAATATAATAATCTAAAATTATAATAATCTTGTTAAATATTCCATTAACGTATTTTCTCTTAGTCCACTTCTTTGACTTGTTTCAAGATAAAACCGGTGCTAGGCAGGGATCCCTTTTTTTTTCTAATGTTTTTGTCCTAATTTAAATTGTCATAATAATTTAGGTATAATTGTCCTTGTCATAATAATAGTTTGCCATAATTGGTTTTTAGCCTAATAGGTATGTTTGTTGGCATAATCTCTTTTTCCATAATTTAATTTGTACTAATATTGTTTGCCCTCGTCCTCGGTCATAATATTCATTTGCTATAATAAAAAAAAATTTAAAACCCCGAGTTAGAGCAGTCCGACTAGGATAGGTTGGTTAGGTAGGTCAGAGGTAGGAGACCCGCGCGGCGGAGCTCCGTCGAGCTTATTTGGCGTTATGGCTAATGAAATTATGACAAATATTAGTATGGCATATAAATATATGGCAAAACTTTAATAGGATTAAAAAAAATAAAGGATTAAAAAATTATGGCAAATGAGTATTATGCGTGACTAATGTTAGGACAAGAAACATTATGCAATGTTAAATTATGACATCAAATTTTGGGAAAAAAAATAGAGAACATTAAAAAAGGCAAGAAAATTCATTTTTAAGACAATTTTCGTGCGTCATGCATAATTACAGATAATTACACACTTAATTTTCCTGCGTTACCGAGTCGTATAATCTCAATACAATACTAAGTATTTAATTTCACCTTTTAAACTATTAATTGGTATATAATTATAATAATTGGTATTATTATTATGTTTATTTAATTACCATCTTACAAGTATTATTTAGTGTAAGTAATACCTACATACATAAAGTCATGCTATATTCTCTTAGGGCCAGATTCAGAGACCGCACTTTGACTTTACTTTAGCAAAGTCTAGTTATTATCTCTGAATTTGAACAACATTAAAGTAATCTTTTCGCATAAAAGGTTACTTTGTAGTAATAAATAATTAAAGTAAACTTTTTATGCGAAAAATTACTTTAATGTTGTTCAAATTCAGAGATAATAACTAGACTTTGCTAAAGTAAAGACAAAGTGCGGTCTCTGAATCTGGCCCTTAGTAGGTACAGACTTAGCGACTACGATCCTTAGAAATAAATAAATATTCCTCACATTTTCACACAACGCCATCTAGTCCCAAACTAAGCTGAGCTTGTACTATGGGTACTAGACAACGGATAAACATACTTTAATAAGTTTATTTTTTTTGTAAATACATACATTACATAGAAAACACCCAGTTCAATTCACAATCATGTTCATGCACACAAAGATTTGCATTGAGCGGAAATCAAACCCGAGACCTCTGCGTAGCAGTCATGTTAAATAACGACTACGCCCCAGACGTCGTCAAATATGCTTTGCTTTGTCTTCATTAATTAAATACCTACTTGTAACTTTTAACATGCCCGTCGATTCCGACTTGCTACGCTACGCACTTGCCTTTTTTTATTTTAAGGATGTCACCAATGATGTCCCTTTAAGTCTTTCTAGGGCGTCCTCTACCATATTATAAGAAACTAGCTGACCCGTGTCCACTTCGTTGGGCGGCGAAAAAACGCGTCCCTTTTTTAAACATATTTCATTACTGCTCCACTCCTATTACTCATAGCGTAATACTATATAACCACACTATATAGCTACACTCCCCGATAAATGGACTATTTAACACAGAAAGAATTATTAAAATCGGTTTATTAGATCCAGAGACTACCTCCTACAACGTCACAAACACACAAACTCACAAACTTTACCTCTTATATTAATAAGTATAAGACCTAATCTTAGCATTCCATGGATTCTTCGTGCGGGTGCCGGGTCCATCGCGTGATAGAGGACGGAACACTGGCATAACAGCGTCTGGGACTTACGACCCAGATGTAGGTTTAAGGAGGCCCCCTTACAACGCGTTAGCGGTCACCTTCACTGTCTGCTATGTTCCGTCCTCTACCTATCCAAATTTGGTAGGAACCTAACAATGCCGTTTTGGACATACGTGATAGCAGAGAGTTTACTGAAGTTCTCGGCAGTCCTAGTTCTTTTAATAGATTGTAGAGGGATTTAGCTGGTGTACCCCTCGCACCTATTTCCACGGCATACAGAGTAACCCTATAGCCATTTCTGGTTATCTCATTTGTCAAGTCAAAGTATTTATTTGTCTTAATTGCGTGGTCTTTAGGGATGTTAGACCGTGAGCTCAATAGTAAGTACTACACGCTTTTTCAATTTTGAGTAGAGGAATATGTCTGGTCTCAACGGCGACACGCAGATATCCTCCGGGATTTTGTAGTGTGTTTCATACGTGTCAACCAGTAGAGTCCAATCGTCTGCCGGACACAGGACCGAAAAAGGCTTGTAGGTGGTCTTTTTAGTAGTGCCTTCCTTAACAAATTGGATGTTTAGTCTTTCATTCGTAGTCAGTCCTTTTCTAGCTCTGGCAATCGACAGACTCACTGCCTCGCGTATAATCCCTAGTACTTTGTCGTGACGTTGCGAGTAATGACCCCTATCCAAAAGCACTTTGCAGCCTACCAATAAGTGTCTTGCCGTACCAATTTCTTTGCCACATTCCGTGCATTTTTTGTCCGTGGCTTTTCCCCATCTTACAAGATTGCTTTGATCAGGGAGAGTCAATTGGAAAGCGTTGAGGTAGAATTTAAGTAATGCTAGTGACCAGTCGTAAAGCAAAGTGCGCCACTTCAAGGCTAAAGGTATACAGTAGTCCCCTAGAGTAACCCATTCATTTTGCATTTCTAGGTTCATTGCGTGCACTCTGTAGCTATCATTCTCATCTTGGTTTAAGAAAGATTTTATAATTTCTTTGTCCGATTGACTTTCCGTGTTTCCTAGACCTACTCTACTAGATTGTGCGCCTATCATGAACTTTTTGTGGAATTGTAACCGTGACTCGAGCGCAGATGATTTTTTATCAGTTGGGATGGATTTTACAATTTCGTCTTTAGATGTTGATAAGACTTGCATTTTAGTAACTCTTAGATGTTTGTAGAGTTCCGATGGTTTTTTTAGTTTCATCCCAAAGTTATTTGTGTCTCGATACAGAGCGGAAGAGTCTGCAGATTGAGCTAACCCTAGCCACGATTTCAATGTTTTCGTCGCATGTAGTTGTTTCAAGAGGTTCTGATTTAAATCATACATAAGGAAAGGCCAATTGAGACGTGATGTTAAATAGTTGTCGTATATCCAGACTTTTTTTACGTTATTTATCGGGTGATGGTCTACCTTTTCAATGTCGTTTATGAAACTATTGACGACATCTTCTAGCACTAGAGAGCGACCTTTATCGTTTATCTTTCTACCAAGGAATTTAAAAGGCACGGTTTCTGATATTATTGAAACGTTTTTCCCGACAATAGTGAGACCGGGGTCATATGAAGTATATCTCGTATCCCGCCTACCTAAACACAGACAATAACATTTGCTAGGTTTTACTCTCATTCCATCAGTCCACTCACAGAATTCATCAACCTTTCGCAGTAGTTCTTGGCACTGCTTTGGATTCCGAGTAAGTATCGCTAGGTCGTCAGCGAATGCTAGAATGGATTCTGTATATTTGCCATTAGACTTAAACCGATATCCCCACCTTTTTTCATCTATATAGTATAAATAACATCATGAAAGTCCCATTAATGTGCATGGACGAAGTTTAGTCAGTGAGATTTTAGATCTCTGCTGTAATGTCCTTGGTACACACGAATTATAGGCAAAGAAGAAAAACTGGTTGATAAATTTATACATCCTAACTGCGGGTGTTGTAATTGTCCATACATATTCACTGTTACTAACCATACTTAGTTTTTCTCAGAATTTATCAATACCATGTTTACCTTTTATACAACAGCTTAGCTCATATTTGCTTGCGCTGTAACGGGTAACGATTAATTATGTTATCTCAATTATGCAAAACAGCCGAAAAAATTTAAACTGCAAGGACGACGGCTGCTTATGGAAGGAAGAACTTGCACTATTGTCGAAAACACAATAGAAAAAATTTGATACTTGAGACACACAGGATTCGAAATTAAATCTTTTGTCAAAAAAAAACAAAAAACCATTTACTTAATTTATCTCCACAAATTACTTAACACAGTATACAATATTTATAAAGATGATAACTTGGTTTCCAAGTGTGAAAGTGTAACTTGTGGGAGATCTGGGGTCTAACTAAACTAAGCCTAGACTTGTATTTTAGAGCCCAGAGTAGCAGCCTCAAAAGCTTTGACCCGTCATTGTCTCTTTATGCAAATTCAGTATAAATTCTCGTAATTTACACTCAAATATTAACCACTTGGGCTGCTTCAGTTGATATTTTCCATTGTCTTTCGTTTGGGTTCCACCTACTTGGCAGAATTTTATTTTGCAGAACACACGTATAACATTTATATTATTTATTTTGATTATAACATTTATATTTTTTAAATGGCACACTTTTAGGGTGACATAAAAAAACATAGTATTTATCAAAAATATATTTTTTTGGTAAATAGTATTATGACAATAAGTTCTGCTTTAAAGAATAGACATATTTGGGTTAGGTTAGGTAAAAAACATTGATAGATTTCTTCATTTTGTAGATAATAGGTCTTTACCTATGAAATTGCCGTTTTATTTCTGCGCAGTCTTTAGACTCTATATTATTTTAAAACATATATATTGTTTTAATAATTGTTGTTATTTAGGAAATATAGGATATAACCAACATCTAACAAACTATAATAAATAAAAAAAATATCATTTGTATTATTATATAAGCCTGTGAACATGGGTCCAATATAAAACAGCGGATTTTCCCATTTATTTTATTGTAACTTCTTCCCAGATACTTCTTTCTCTCTGATTAAAACCCTATAGTTAGTTAGCTTAGAAGTGCTCCATTACATATACCAAACTTTATTCTATTAAGTATAGTAACTATTGAAAAATCTAAGAAAACGTTAGTATGAAAAATCTAACTTCTGATAAAATCATAATACAAAACGGCAATTTCATAGGTAAAGACCTAATAAATGATGGTTCAGTTACCTAATATGCGATATGAAAGTACGCTGAAATTCGATTCTGATTGTAAACTACCTACTGGTTTCCCACGTAAAAAAATGGATAGAGTTTTCTCTGTTTATATTATTGCATTTTGATTTTTATTTACCAGTAACGGTTGCGATTAGATTTTAAAACATTTTTTTTCTCATTTTATTCTAATTGTGATTATAGTAGGTACAAGTTCGATCAACTACGAACCTGGTTCTTTTGAACCTGACTCTACAAATATATTATTGTAGCTGGCATGGTGCTCGCCATTCTTGGACTCTATTGGATGCTTATTATATTTATCCATGCTATATAATATATATGCTAGTAAGCGCATGGGAGAACCGCCGGGCGCGCGCGTGGCCCTGACTCAACTCGAGCCGCGCGACGTGCGTCGTGCGCTCGCGCGTCTGTCGCCAAAACGTTCGGTCGGGCCGGACGGTATCCCGCCATACATTTTAAGGGATTGTGGGCCAGCATTTGTGGAACCTTTACAACATTTATTTAACGTGTGTCTGGGAACCGCAACGTATCCTGACCGATGGAAACTCACAAGAGTAGTACCAGTACCAAAAGCAGGTGGAGGGTCTGCGAAAGCTGATTATAGACCGGTGGCAGTTCTGTGTGCTCCAGCCAAGGTATTTGAGTGGGCCATTCACAATTGTCTTTATCCGCAGATTAGTGCACAGTTATCTGACGCTCAACACGGATTTCGACCAGGACGCGGAACAACAAGTAATCTGCTAAATCTGATGACGCACCTGGTACCGGCAGTGGATGCAGGGCTGCAGGTTGATGTCGCCTACTTTGATTTCCGCAAGGCGTTTGACACAGTCGACAATGACGTACTTTTATTCAAGTTGGCCGGTGTGGGATGCACCCCGCACACTCTCTCATTTTTTGCATCATATTTGCGTGACAGATGTCAGTATGTCGATTGTGGAGGATACCTTTCAGACCCCTACCCTACAAGATCTGGGGTGAGTCAAGGGAGCAATTTGGGGCCCCTGCTATTCATTCTGATGATCAACGACCTCCCTGAGGTAGTATGTAAGTCCATTCCTTTATTATTTGCTGAGACTTAAAACTAGTGAAAGAAATAAAACATAGCACAGATCATAGCGTACTACAAAAAGACATCAACAGTATATTAGCATGGAGTCAAGACAATAAATTGTACTTTAATGTGGCTAAGTGTTCCGTACTGTCATTCAGTCGCTCGCGAACCCCAAGCCATCATGAGTACGTCATGGAGGGGTTACTGTTAAGGCGCGTTTCGGAGGTAAGAGACCTGGGCGTGCGCTTCGAGTGCACCTTATTGTTTCGGCAGCACATTATTGACATATGCAAAAAAGCATACCGGAATTTAGGGATGGTATTGCGACAGGGTAACAACTTTACTAACATATATGCCTTGAAAGCTCTCTACGAAGCACTCGTAAAGAGTCAGTTGGAGTACAATGCAGTAATTTGGTCACCACACGAAGAAAAGTACAAGCTAATGATAGAGCGTATACAAAACAAATTTCTTAGGTTCTTATACCTAAAGCAGTATGGCGTGTACCCAGGGTACCCACTTTTGTATCCCAGTTTATTTGTTTTAGGTATGACTGGCTATAACAGACTCGAAGTGAGACGTGAGGTAGCTCTCTCCACCAACATATTTAGTGTAATACGCGGTAAAATTCACAACCCGGGTATTATGGAGATTGTTCAGCTGTGTGTACCGGACGAGTATGTGGGACGTCGGCGACGACCACCTCTGTTGGCGGTGCCCCACGCGCGCACCAACCTGCTGCAGCGCGCACCGCTCGTGCGGGCGCTGCGTGTGCTCAACGACCTGTCTGGTCAAATAGACTTATTCTCTTGTTCACTGAATGAATTCACAAGGACTGCTTACTGCCTGTGCAGCAACTAGTTTTTGTTCTTAATTGTTTACCGTGTTTTAAAATATATATAATAAGTTTATTATAAGATAGTATACAGGGTGGCTCATTCAAAAGGGTCAGTATGGGAAAGTCTTAAACTATAAGTCATACGAAGATTTGTTCTTAGGAACCATGACACCGATTTTGATAAAAAGAAAAACTGCATTCATACATTTGAAAAAGATACTGTACCCAGCTGGGGAATCGAGCCCGGTTGTTTTGCAAAAAAAAAACTTATACTTTTTCTATTTAAATATTGATTCTGTAGGTCTTAAGCAGTAAATATCTCTATGAAACATTATGTCTTAAATGAATAAAATGCATTTTTTTCACATACTTAAATTTATTATAGGTGTTCGAAGTGGCCACCGTCTTGTTCAATACAGTATTTAACACGTTTAGGTAACGATCTTCTCATTGCATTTTGTATCTTCATGCAGCTAGGTATACTGAAACGTTCCATTTTCAAATGAGGCTTAACTTAACACGCGTCTCTGTACCTATCTACAATATCTACATACTTTATGTGGGCTTTTCAATTGATTGTTAGTGTTTGATTAATAGAAGTAAGTAGTTGCATGATAATAATATTACTGTAGATAACAAAACTTCCTTAAAAGTTTAATGCAATGCCACATGATTATGTAACACGGTGTATGTAACTAGTAGAGGGGTACAAACAACCGTAGGGACAATTTTACATGCCTGAACTTGTTGAATATTGTAATGGTGGTCACTTCGAACACCTACTATGATAAATTAAACTATGTGAAAACAATGCATTTTATTCATTTAAGACATAATGTTTCATAGAGTTATTTACTGCTTAAGACCTACAGAATCGATATTTAAATAGAAAAAGTATAAGTTTATTTTTGCAAAACAACCGGGTTCGATTCCCCAGCTGGGTACAGTATCTTTTTCAAATGTATGAATGCAGTTTTTCTTTTTATCAAAATCGGTGTCATGGTTCCTAAGAACAAATCTTCGTATGACTTATAGTTTAAGACTTTCCCATACTGACCCTTTTGAATGAGCCACCCTGTATAGTTACTAGTACATAAAAGTTATTAGATAATAAGCAACTTATCTGTCGCATTAGGTCTGCCTGTAAAGATAGATTTAAGTTTATATATAAATAAAAAATAAAAAAATATGATATCATAAGTAAGTACATATTCGAACAGAAATTATTAATAAGTCTATCATTGTATAACTACAAAAATCGAAGTTTTTAAAATGAAATGACCGTGAGATTGGTCAAGTGTTTTTTTTTACATTCCGTGTAAAATGAAGTTAATAATTGTCATACGTAGATTTTTTAGAGAGTCAATAGTGTTATCAAAATATTTAAAATAGCATTTTAATAGCATACCCTGAACAAACTAGAAAGAAAGAAAAAAAGTTTTATCATTGGCAACGGATAAAAAATGTTTCGATTCATTATAATCGGTTTTTACACCTACTTTAGTTGAAACTAGCTGACCCGTGCCCACTTCGTTGGACGGCGAAAAAACGCTTCCTTTTTTAAACATATTTCATTACTGCTCCTCTCTTATTAGTCATAGCGTGATACTATATAGCCTATGGCACTCCCCGATAAATGGCCTATTTAACACAAAAATAATTTTAAAAATCGGTTCTGTAGATCCAGAGATTACCCCCTACAACGTCACAAACACACAAACTTTACCTCTTTATAACATTAGTATAGATTAGTCTAATATTATTTGGTTTGGTTTGCCAAAGCATTCTGATTGGTCAAGTCTACGAGAATACATTTCATTTCAAGTCTGTAAAGAGTTTTAATTTGTCAAAAATGTTAATACTACATATATCAACAAACCTATTTTTGTTCTGTTTTGACAAATTAAAACTACTTCCAGACAATGTTATTTTAGACAACATAATTGCTTACAGACTTGAAAAGGTATGTACTTAGCTATTTTTCGTAGACTTGACCGATAAGAAGAACCTTTACATACTTCGTCAAAACGAAACCAAATTAATATTTGGCTAATTTAAACTAAAGTACCTACGTGAAAAAAACCGGTTGCCGAATCACAAGAAATTCGATCCTCGCTCAAGTCAAACATTAATTTGTGTACATTAGTAAACTGTTTGATTTGTACTTTTCTAAGTATTTATTCTTAAAAAAGTGACCGACATAGGAATAGGAATCACAATTTCCCAATTTCAGTAATGGAGGGCAAGGACCAGCATGCAAAAACCGATTGTTAATGGGCTACGACTGACGATCGTGTACCGTAATGTACGATTTTAACTGAACGGATCCAGGACTGATTCCATTTCGCGTTGCCAAAGAAAATTAGGTCATGCAAAAATTAAATTTAAGGACAGTGTAATCAATTTCCTTTGGTAACGTGAAATTATGCTCTTCGACGGCCTCCGTTCAGTGGATGAACAGACCCCTCACACGGAGTTCAGAAAGATAGAAAATCGATAGAATAGGTTAACGTACGACCGCACAAAGTGGAAGTATTTGAAAGAGGCCTTTGGACGTTTAGCAAAAAACAAAAATCAGTGTGCTTACCTCACTGATTTACAAAAATTTGTAAATCAATGGCTTACCTATATTAGTTGTCTATTAAACACGATAAGGCACTTTGCTTATTATGGGATAATGTAGAGTTGTATAAAGAAATAAATAAAATATATTTATAAGTAGGTACTTATTTTTATATAGTATTTATACAGAACTTACAATATATTATTTATTGTTAGTGACAATTATTAACTAACGGTGATTACCTGTTTAATAAGTTACATTATTAAAGAACTAAAAAATATATCTCTCAAAAATACGAGTGTAGCAAAAAGTATAAATACCTAATCCGTTACTATATTAACAAACAATAAAGAAATATATAACTGACGTACCTAACCGAACAAAACTAGTTTTAAAACAAATTAAGGCTAGCTTAATATTTTACAGACTTTATTTTGTGTAACAATTGTTTTATAAAACATTTATTTTTATAATTTTATTCTCTTAGAGCTTGTTTAGACTAGCGATTTGTTTAGCAATTTCACGCTGCAAACTTGCCTCGCCGTAAAATCGCTGAAAAATCTTCATATTATGAAACAGGCCCTTACACGTATACACGAATGGGTCTAGGTGCACCACTTATCTGTAATCTAGAATATCGGGGACTTTAATTGATTGGACTCAAGATCGTCCATTTTCAGGACTATAACTTGTGGATCACATAAGCAATTATCATTTGTTGAAACCAAAACCATGAAGACACAGAGACAGTTTACAAAATAAGTATTGTTAACTTTATTATTAAGTATGTCCTTAATCATTCACAACAGCCCATTAATGTCCCACTGCAGGCCGTCCCTGCACGCTGGCCAGACGGTTTGGTATAGGGTTTAATTTCAAGTTTTCCTTTTTTTTATTTAGTAAAGATAATATTCACGGATACTCCCTTAGTCGGCTTTTACGACACCCATGGGATGAGACGGGGTGGTGACATATTGTATTCTTACTCCGTCACCACACATTTCCTTAATACTCGGGGCTATTGCAGAACCGAGTTTTTGGAAGGCATACCTACATGGTACCGAGGCCAAGATGCAGTGGTAGGTACTTGAAAAGATATTTAATCTGCATGTCAATTCTCGTATCTTAAATTCGGTTAAGTTAACTTTTAGTTGTCAAATTGTCACACTCTAAATAAAACTTTAACACGACCACAAAAGGTTAGAATTGCAATAGCAAAAAAACAAGACAATTTGACAACTAAAAGTTAACTTAACCGAATTTAAGGTACGAGAATTGACATGCTGGTTAGGTATTATTATTACTCGTATTAACAGCCTATACTCCCACTGCAAAGCCAATCCGAAACCTTTGGACTTCCTTTTCCCTTTGGTTCTGTCTGTAGTTTTTGTCTGCCTATTATTTATGAAGACATTTTCGTTAAAGTTCATTATTTTGGATTAAAATATTCACTAAACAATATAATAATATTTGTTTATGTATTTTTATAAAAAAAGAACACTTTTCTACCACGTTCTAGTTTGCGCGCTGGTATAGGGCAGTGGTGATGAATCCTATAATCTTTTTTTTTTCAAATTTTTGAGATTCAATTTGTATGAAATGATACGTCCAAAGACAAATACATACAGAGAGCCTAGAGGTCATTGGCGCTGGACGCGTATAGTCCAGAGACGCGGGTTCGATTCCCGCCTCGAGTATAAATTTTTTCCATTGTCTTTCTTCTTTTCGGAAATACATACAGTCCTAAGAAATGTTTGTCGTTCAATTTGCGGTTGGTAGACGTTAGCCTAAACACATATTTAGTTTGATCACTTCCGCTCTACCTTTGATAATTGCAATACAATACTTTTTAACTGATACTAACTGTCATGGTTACAATAATGTTCGAAATTACAATCGTTAAAATAGTTTTATTTCAACAACTTCCTACTACTTAGAATGTCTATCATTGTTTTTTTTTATAAATTCGTAAGAAATAAAAGTGCTACTTATAATACAGTGTGAACTCAAAATGCTTATCATGTCGGAAAACTTCACGTATTTAATAAAAAAAACAATAGACAAATGTAGAATATTTCCCTCCTGTAAATTAGGGATATTTTAATAGAAATATATACCTAAATAACTGCCTTGGTGGATTAGTCTAACAGTGGTGGATAAGTCGGGGATTCAAATACCTGACAAGATAAGTGACGTGTGAAGAAGAAGAGTGAAGATAATGACGGCCTCTGCGGCGTAGTAGTTATACAACGTGACTGCTATGCAGAGGTCTCGGGTTCGATTCCTGCTCAATGCTAATATTTGTGTGCATGAACATAATATGTAGGTACTATGCGTTTCAAATTAGAATGTGCTGTGCCATAATTGTGACGACATAAGTGTCAAATAAAAAAAAATGTAAATTCGGTAAAATAAAATTGATATAATTCATGAAATATTTTGTTAGATGTTCAGAAAAATGATATCGTATGTTACAGATATTTAAGTATAACGAAATTATGATTATTACCTATCGTCTTTGATTAATTCTATTTACCGGTATACATTTACGAGATGCATAACATGGTCGTTTTCGCATTGTTGAAATAATAAATAAAATGTAAGTACATAAGCAAATTTTATTTTTGTTAGTGTCCGTACTTTTTATTGAGAATTGATATATATGGAGGTCATTGACGTGGCAATTCTTATTTGAAATGCATAGTAGAAAGATTAATGTAAAATCATTTTGACGTTCTAAAGTTACCTAATAGGTAACCGTCCGTCCGTCCGCGCGATAGAAAAGCACGGTTTTATGTGTGTTTGTTTTTAAGTAACTATAGCGACGATACGCCTACTAGCGCAATTTTATATGCGTCTATCGATTTGTCTGAATCCTATGTAGTATAATTAATGATGATTATATTTTTCCACTGTATAAAAAAATAAATGAAATACTTACTTATTTAGTTAAGTATTTGAAGGAAGTCACCGTTTTTTCATTGAGACAGACACCTAAGGTTTTAATCTTACTTTTTACTTACAAGTTTTTAAGCATGTAGAGTTTTTTTACTTTATTTATAAAAAGTTACTTATTAATAAAACGTTAATATTCATAGGTATCTAGGTAATGAATTAAGTTATTATTTTTTATTCATATTAAATATTAAATGTAATATGAATAAAAACTTTTAGTTAAAAGTAATTAATGATGTAGGTACATATTTACCTAATAGTAAGTGAGGAATACCTAACATTTTTAACTCTAAATATTTATTTTATTAACAGTTTTCTATCGTGTCACCATCGCGTTACATCTCGAAGGTTTTGTGAAAACGGAGTGAAAGAAAATATACCCATATTAACTATTGATACCCCAACATGAATATTGAAAAAACAAAATTGCTATCCCTCAAGGCTAAATTTTCGGTGGTATCAAAATTTCCCTGTAACTATAGGTAGGTAAGTAGAGCGGCCCCTTAACTGAAATGGGATGTAATTTAAAAGCCCTGCAATGCGGCAATCCGATGGAACCGTATTACCAGCTTTTACGCTCTTGCCTAACATGAAATAAATTGAATTATATTCTAATTAAAAATCGACTTCACAATTCTCGAGCGTTTGTGCATTATTATCTTTAGCAATTACGTAAATTTACACAGTAATTTCGTATTTTTTGAGATAAAAACGTACTATGCCACCAATTTTAGGTAAAATTTCTATAGACAAACGGCAGCCAAATACATAAACTCTTTGCCACCAAAACAAACAATTATGTTTAAAGTAAAAAAGTTACTAGAAAAATTAATTATCACAATAGCCCTTCTATGCTAAAGAGGAAATTTGTTTTACGATACCACTCTACTACTGCTCTATGAAGACATTCTTTATACCTACCTAGTGGTTATTTATTTATTAAAAACTTTACGTAGGTACAAAGGTACTTACACATGGAGAATTAATGGCACAGAAATTGTCAACCATTCAACCCTAAGTCGTGGCGAGAGAGAAAATAAAATAAATATTATGGTCCAATAACAACGAACACTCCGTCACAAAAATATCACAAAAAATAAAGTTTTGTGCGTGTTCACTATGGTTTGTGTTAAGTGGTGTAAAATGAAAAGATATCGCGGTAAATCTACCCCATCTTTTCCCGCGGGTTTCGAAACAACCGACTCTAGTATTGAACACTGAAATAAACTATAAAACTAAAAGAAGGTTTTAACACAAAACCCTAAACGTATTCGACTGACCAGTGGACTGGTAAGTAATTAATTACGGTTTGTTTCCATCCGTCACTATTAGGAAGCGAAGTCCCGCAGCGGGATAGCGGGATGTAATAAATTAATTTATCACTAAATTACGACGACAAAACAGAAAAATTATATTCCAGGAAATTCTAGTATTTGGTGTTAGTTTACCAAAGAGTATTTCCATTAAAAGATCCCTAAGGGCTAGTAATGGTCAGTCTGATTCACTCAATTATGCAGCAATATTTCACAAAAATACTCACTTTTATTAGTATAGATTTTTTCTATGTTAGTTTTAACTGTACATTAGGAATCTCTTAAGCTAATGTCAATTTAAATTCATAGCTTTAATCAAATATTCGGCTAGGTACTTATGATATCGCAATAGGTCGACGAACCTAGTACGAAATATTATGATACACATTAAAAAATAAAAAAGAATTATTAAAATACAGAAAATAATATTGTTTTACTCACAAAATATTATTTTCAGAACACCTTTTTTTAACACGTAAACTCCTTTTATTACGTAACAGTAAGAGTCCGCATCGCACCGCAGCTATTGGCAAACTGAATTTCAAGGGTAAGGCCTCTATTAGGACAATTAGCATTGCGAACATGCGACAATAGGCCTTATTGTTAAGGAATTTCAATCATCTAAATTTGTGAGTGATTTACCGGCGATATGAGGATCTAAATTGATAAATATTTTTTATCACACAGTGACAGGCGCTTTATCTGAGCTGTTGTCAAGTAGGTAGGTTTATTAATGAGTAGGTACTTACTATCAATCAATAAAGAATACGTATTTCTTTAGACATTATGCATGACTTTTAATCTGTATTTTATTGATATATTTTATTCATGTATCTTCCGATGTTTAATTCGGTATCATACGTGATGATATGAATAATAAGAAGAGATAAATAACACAACTGTTTAATATTAACGAAATAATTTATTTACAAACATAAAATACTTTAAATGTTTACATAATATCACACCAATTTGCCCTGTTTATAGAATATAAATCACAAATACATTTTTGAAACCATTGTATTATAAGACTGTACAATACTAACTAAAATCAATTCCCATCACAGTTTACTTTTACCCTTTGAACTCTCATGTTTTACAGGTATTACGGTGTCATTTTTAACAATTGGCTTTCGTGGTACAATAATAATAAGCATGCCGTCTGATGTCAATTTAGAATGTATTTTTTCCGTAATACAACCATCTGGTACGGGATATCTCCTCATGAATTGTCTTGCTATGTAACCAAAATCATCTTTCTTTTCTTCATGTTTCCCCTCCACCACAATGTAACCATCAGCTATCTTCACTGATATCTCGTCAGGTGCGTAGTCACTCACTTGCACACATATTTCGTACTTATCACGCTCTGTTTTGACAGTGTTTTCGTGTTTCCAAGGAAAACTTTCGATCCAATCTAACGAATGCAGCAATGTATCGTCTCCAAACATTTGTGGTTTGTTTATTGAAGGTAGCTGAAGCATGACGAGGATCTAAAATTCTAGAAATATCATTAACTAAACAAAAAACTTACGTATGACGTATTTAACAACACCGTGTTCTACTTTTTCAAGCGAAATTATATCCCAAATACCTAAATGTAGAGTTGATAGAGCCCTTGTTCTGTCAAATGTTTCCCTAGCGTTGAAAATAGATGTCGCTAGTAAAACCAGTCAATGAAACCAGTCTACAATGGGATCGTAACCTCGTACTATTATCAGTGTTGTCAACATAAGAAAATAGTAGATACCAACCGAAAGCACCGAATATTGTTAAGCGCCAAAACAGGGCAACGTTTTATTTTTTTTTATCGTTGAAGTAATAGGACAGATTATTCTATTCTGCCTGCTGTTGTAACTACTTGTAAGTACACTCATTATAAATCATATCACGTTAGTTGTCGCTTCACACCACAACGTGTCTTTTGCTTTTGTATTACAGGTTATGTTTTTGTTTGCTATCTAACAAAGCGATAAGGTTCTATTCATATATTTTTTTCAACTACATTTATTTATGACATGGACGTTGAAGTTAACATTGTTAATGTTTACGATAATGTTTACTAGGGTAGGGTACGTATCAGAGGATAGATAAATAAGTACAGAAGTATTTTATTCATCATACTTATTGTATCTATAAAGTCAATTAATAATGTTTACGTTACGAAGAAAGATATGTTTTACCCTTTTGAGACTTCATATTTTGAAAAACCGCCAAAAATATTATAGTGTTACAATGTTTCAGTTTTATGTATGTTTGTTTTAATTAAAATATTTAATTTTTAGGTACCTAAAGTAGCGATAAATGTTCCCGCTATCAATGTTTATATTAGCAGTGACTTATGTTATGCTATAATTTAACACGTAACCTTGAAGAAAGACGTCAAATAAATATCAGATTCAACAATTGCATCTGATAACTACAAACATTTGCTATGTCTTCTAAAATAGCTATAGTAACAGGAGCAAATAAAGGCCTAGGATTTGCTATTGTGAAACTTCTTTGTGAGAAATACAAAGGGAAAGTTTATTTAACATCACGGGATGAAGAGAGAGGAAAAGCCGCTTGTAAGGAATTAAATAAACTGGGTCTTAATCCATGTTTTCACCAATTAGACGTCAGTGATAAAAAAAGTGTGGAATCCTTTTTGGAATATTTACAAGAGCAGAAATATGAAGTGGATGTTTTATATAATAATGCGGCAATTCTTTTCCTCAATTCTTCAGAACGAAAGATCTATCAAGCAGAGCAAACAATATTCGTCAACTTTACTTCATTAGTCAATTTTACAGAAGCAATTTTGCCTTTCATGAATAAAGGCGCGAAAATTATAAACGTCACGAGTTCTTCGGGACATTTATGTCGAATTCCTTCAAATGAGTTAAAAGACAAGTTTCGTTCAGAAAAATTAAGTTTAGATGAATTGAAAAATATGTGTAAAGATTATGTAGAAAGTGTAAGAAATGATGAAGATATTACTAAAGGATGGGGAGAGTCTCCTTACGTAGTCTCTAAGGTGGCTGTGAATGCATATACATTCATGTTACACCGTCGCCTATTTGATAGTAAAGGTAAGCTCCTGGCAAGTTTATTAAGATAGAAGAGGTAATTGGATCCTGGTTTATCTACAAATCAATCACATCAATAATTTACTAAGAATTATTGAAATAATATAGGTACCTACCGGTATGACTTACGACCTGTTAAATGAATCTCTTATCAAATTAATTGATACGCAGCACACAGTGGTCATTATAACTATCATTTGCGTTCACAGAATTGTTTTAAACATTGTATTATCTGATTAGTTTTACCTAATTGTTTTTTACATGACGTGATTTATTTTATCAATCAGTTTAAACAGCCACGAGTATACGGCTCATAAAATAAGATACGTAACAGATACATCATAATGATCATACGGTCTGGAAATATTTTGCCTCCTTGACCTTTTGATCTCAACAATAAAAAAAGTAATTGTTCCCGTTTTAGGACTAGGCTTTAGTTAGATCCATCTCAGGCACTAGTATATAGACAACAATTTAAAATATCTACTCTCAGAACAATCAACAGGAGCGTTTTTGTAGATCGTGGCAACGAATGAGTGTCCAGTTCGACCGCGCGGCCATAGCGTTTTTTTTTAAAAAAAACCATGTCAATTTTTTGTAAAAATTTGTAGAAGTTGATTCCCAAAACCATAAATTTGTCAAAGATACGGTTAAAAAGTTATAAGGGTTTAAACATGGCCGCGCCATTGAAACGCGGCGAACCGCGCGGCCACTGAGATCTTTAAAACTAAGCCTTGTAGAGACCTGAAATTTACGCAAATGCAAGATTTAATTTGTAAAAAATTTGTAAAAATATAAAAAAAATACTCAGGTTTATAGTTTAAGAGCTATAACACTAAAACCGAATGGCCGCGCCATTGAAACGGTGGAGAAAACGCTATCGCCTGTATCTCGCTGAAAAAAAATCGCAGAGGTGTGTAGTTTATTGTAATTACCCAGATTTGAATTTGTCGAAACTAGGAAAAATACAACAAAAATTCCTAGGTTTATATTTCAGGAGCTATAAGACTAAAACGATATGGCCACGCCATCGAAACGGTGAATAAAACGTTATTTCGCCTGTATCTCGCTGAAAAAGCATCGCAGAGGTCTGGAGTTTTTTGTAATACCTAGATTTTAATTTGTCAAAACTAGTAAAAATACAATAAAAATTCTTAAGGTTATATTTCAGAAGCTGTAGAACATTATCAGTATGTGGTGCGATAGGGTGACCATGTCTTATTGTTTACAGAATACTTTCTACTTATTGTTACAGAAATTATTTTATTTATTTTAATGGTGTATTTTTAAATTGTAATACAACAAATAATAATAATATTGTACTTCTGGTTTTGTAAAAAATAATGAGTGAGAGGAAAAGGAAGAGAGATTTTACCAGTGGAGTTACAAAAAAAAACTGGGGAAGTACGAGTCGGACTCGCCCATGAAGTGTTCCGTAGTAACAAGCAAAGTTTTGCTCTTAACTTTGTTTTTCATAGTGTTTGTATGAATTACAAAGTAACGTGTGCGGTTTTTGAAATTGTGCTATATCTCAAAAACTTATGATTGTATCTTGTTCAAACCAGTTTTCATTGAAAGTTTTTATTGACATTTACATCAATTTTTTTTTCCAACTTTATTATTTCAAAAGTTAGAGGCGGGGGGGGGGGCTCATTTTACGACTTTGGAAGTGTATATCTTTCAAATGATTGACTTTAGTTTTTTTAGTAATTTTTCCATTCATATAATATTACGCTTAAAGTAAAAACATATATCTACATCCCTGCTAGTTATGATTGTACTTATTTAAAAATGTGGAATCAAAATGATTTACAATCATTTCAAATGTTCTAAGTAAAGTTCTAATTACCTATATGATTTAATAAAACATTAAATAATAATAATCCAGCCTATTATTGTCCCACTGCAGGGCAAACATTATATATTATTATTATTTTTGTTAGTTATTAGATAGTTTTTAGTATTTCATATAAGTTCATATACATAAGATTGTAAATATTTCATAGTAAAATATCTTAACTACACGGTCATCCATACAAATAAAGAGAGAGCTCTAACATAATCATAAAATATTTAAATGCAACATACCTTAATCACTTCTGCTGAATTGTTTACATAATTTACCGAACTGACGTTACACCACAGTACAACACTTAATCGTAATTACACACGAACTGAACATTTTAATAATCAGTAGATCACTTTTTTATCGTGTTAACATCACAACGACACACTGATAACGAAACTCTTACGCTTACGTCGCTGTACCACAGAATAATAAGTACTAACGGCTGTACGCGTCGCACTGACCTGCGGAGGCGCGCGGGGGTGGCGCGTGTGAGATGCAATAGTGTGCATTACTAATCACATAGCTTAGGGGCGGAGTTGCGTCATTTAAACCAATCTTAGGGCTAGTTTTTCGTAAGTCCACGCGGACTGTAACTGTATTATTGACTTTTCAAGCAATAAACATAATTGTTTTTATATTTATGGTTTCATTTTAATTTTATTTAGAATCCTTGAATTATAATTTCTGTAACAATAAGTAGAAAGTATTCTGTAAACAATAAGACATGGTCACCCTATCGCACCACATACTGATAATGTTCTACAGCTTCTGAAATATAACCTTAAGAATTTTTATTGTATTTTTACTAGTTTTGACAAATTAAAATCTAGGTATTACAAAAAACTCCAGACCTCTGCGATGCTTTTTCAGCGAGATACAGGCGAAATAACGTTTTATTCACCGTTTCGATGGCGTGGCCATATCGTTTTAGTCTTATAGCTCCTGAAATATAAACCTAGGAATTTTTGTTGTATTTTTCCTAGTTTCGACAAATTCAAATCTGGGTAATTACAATAAACTACACACCTCTGCGATTTTTTTTCAGCGAGATACAGGCGATAGCGTTTTCTCCACCGTTTCAATGGCGCGGCCATTCGGTTTTAGTGTTATAGCTCTTAAACTATAAACCTGAGTATTTTTTTTATATTTTTACAAATTTTTTACAAATTAAATCTTGCATTTGCGTAAATTTCAGGTCTCTACAAGGCTTAGTTTTAAAGATCTCAGTGGCCGCGCGGTTCGCCGCGTTTCAATGGCGCGGCCATGTTTAAACCCTTATAACTTTTTAACCGTATCTTTGACAAATTTATGGTTTTGGGAATCAACTTCTACAAATTTTTACAAAAAATTGACATGGTTTTTTTTAAAAAAAAACGCTATGGCCGCGCGGTCGAACTGGACACACGAATGAGTCCCTTCGGAGCATAAATAGTCCATTTATCGGGGAGTGTCATAGGCTATATACTATCACGCTATGACTAATAAGAGTGGAGCAGTAATGAAATATGTTTAAAAAAAGGGACGTGTTGTATCTTGGTTACGGCAGACGCTCACCGTGACCGCCTTGCCACCAAGCCTTTTATTGTTTCTAAATCCTAAGTTTCATCTTAGGGCCAGATTCAGAGACCGCACTTTGACTTTACTTTAGCAAAGTCTAGTTATTATCTCTGAATTTGAACAACATTAAAGTAATCTTTTCGCATGAAAAGTTTACTTTGTAGTAATAATAATGTAAAGTCAAAGTGCGGTCTCTGAATCTGGCCCTTAGTGCGATCTTGCACCTCCTTTGTCCATCAGCTTTTAGCAAATCATATTAAAAATTACGATTAATGGTATGCGTTTCGACTGCTCGGCCACGGCACGCAAACAGAAAAAAAATTAGTCAGGGATTCTGTCGAAATTTGTCGAAAACGAATGGCACAAACTAAAAATTTGTCGAAGTAGAAATAAAGAAGTTATAGGGGTCTAAACGTGGCCGCGCGAACGAAACGCGGAGGATTGCGCGGCCACGGAGATCTCAGCAACTACTTGAGCTAGAGATCTAATTCTTTTTGTAAATGAATAGCTGAATTTGTCAACAATTGTCGAAAAAAGAATCACAAGCCCTAGATCAATACTTTACTAGATATTCACCTCTGAAGTCATTTCCGCGCAATCCTGCACTTGTGATTTCTTTAATGTTGATTATTTCTTTCAAACTAAGACTTTAGACAGTAAAATTGGTGTTGACAGCAAGGTTTTAATTTGTCGAAACTAATGAAAGCAATAGACTCTACTAAAGTTTAGCCATATAGACGAAATCAGAGGAAAACAAAAAGTTCATGGCCGCGCAATCGAAACGGTACTTTGGACGCTGATATCTCAGTAACTATTATTGCCAGGATATTCGTGTTTACATTTATTTATTCTATATTTTAACCTCATTGTAATGAGATATCGTTTGAACCTCAGAACAGTTCTCAAGCCGTGTAATCTCAAAAATAATGATACCCTATACAATGTTCGAGCAGAGTAACCATAATTTCGATTTCATTAGGAAATTCCTTTTTATTAATCATTGTAAATTATTGTATGCTACAAATATTATCAAGGAACTATTGACTCCATTATAATTTAATTATTTTTAAAGACGAAAGATATTTAATAAGTATGTATTTGTACTGTTTTGTCATCGCCTTAGTTATTTTTCGTACATCGATCGCATGATTCTTTACGAACTTACTGTGTGTGTAGTGATATTTAAAAGATATTCTGTGCCGTGTAGCATTACAAGATTTACTTACATCTTGGTTTTATAACACCACACAAACATTTTTATTTACACCCATTGTTATGCCTATTATTTTAAAATAAAAATTGAAATGTTATAATTACTTTACAACAATTGGATAACCCAAAAGCTTCAAGGTCTAATTTAAAGCAATTTTGCCAACGATTGCGCTACGAAACCGGAAGGATCAAGCGAAAATTAGCCTTTTGCGCTTTCACTCTAAGATTATGATTTCTCACTCGCACATTTGTTGGCGAGCGATCCACCGCACCAGGCGGGACGGCCGAATAGTAGTGGCTTTGATCCAGTGTTGCCAGCCGTACGATTTAAATCGTACTTATACGACTTTTTGGTACGTTACACGACCGTGAACTCAAAATCGTACGCTACGTTCTTACCAAAATCATCATTTTCGTAACCAATTATGAATAATATTACAATAAAAGTTACATTTTTCAGTTTTAAACATCAGCTTTTCTATCAGTTTGCCTTTGAAACAATGACATGATGTATCGCGCATTTTAATGTACAGTGTTGGTAGCCTGTTAATGAACATTATTCGGGTATTGATTTTAACACATCTAACGAAATAATATCAAAACTAAATTTAAATATGAAATAATACATATTATTCTTAAAGAATCAACACTTTCCTTACTGTTAACGATAGTCGCTAAAACTTACGGAAATAAAATAAAAAAATAAAGAAAATAATACACCCATTATTAAGATTTTAACATGTATCTACTATTATTTTTTTATACATTCGAGCTTAATACAACCTTTTTCACTCCGTGGAAAAATAAAGTTTGCAACACTGTTTAGTTGCAGAGGAATGTTATTCTCGTTTAAAACTCAGCTGTGTGTCGATTTGAATCGGGAGATAAATACTGTGTATAGGTACTGTGTGTTAATTTTAAGTGATTTGCTTTTAAGGGAACATTCACATTTAACGGACTATCATATTTTTATGTGTGAACTGTGATGGGACAGGATATATCGTATGGAATGTATCGACTTTACCATTCAACCTATTATATTCATTACATGCACGCACTAAAGGAGTAACTTTATTGTTTTTTTTTTTAATAAAAATGATAGTCTCCCATTAGAGGAATATCCTAATGAAATCGAAATTATGGTTACTCTGCTCGAACATTGTATAGGGTATCATTATTTTTGAGATTACACGGCTTGAGAACTGTTCTGAGGATCAAACGATATCTCATTACAATAAGGTTAATATATAGAATAAATTAATCTAAACACAAATATCCTTGCAATAATAGTTACTGAGATATCAGCGTCCAAAGTACCGTTTCGATTGCGCGGCCATGAACTTTTTGTTTTCCTCTGATTTCGTCTATATGGCTAAACTTTAGTAGAGTCTATTGCTTTCATTAGTTTCGACAAATTAAAACCTTGCTGTCAACACCAATTTCACTGTCTAAAGTCTTAGTTTGAAAGAAATAATCAACATTAAAGAAATCACAAGTGCAGGATTGCGCGGCCATGACTTCAAAGGTGAATATCTAGTAAAGTATTGATCTAGGGCTTGTGATTCTTTTTTCGACAATTGTTGACAAATTCAGCCATTCATTTACAAAAAGAATTAGATCTCTAGCTCAAGTAGTTGCTGAGATCTCCGTGGCCGCGCAATCCTCCGCGTTTCGTTCGCGCGGCCACGTTTAGACCCCTATAACTTCTTTATTTCTACTTCGACAAATTTTTAGTTTGTGCCATTCGGTTTCGACAAATTTCGACAGAATCCCTCTGACTAATTTTTTTTCTGTTTGCGTGCCGTGGCCGAGCAGTCGAAACGCACACGATTAATGTACACGTTTTGAGATAGACACCACAAACCGTGCTTTCTAAGAATCGACCTTTTACGAACAACGATTCTGTCAACACCTATTTGAAAACGTGCTGTTTATAAAGTAGGTACATTAAAGTTCATTATATGCGCACGGATTTAAAAAAATGTTCTACAGTAGATACCAATATATTACGGAACTCGAGTGTATAATGTAGTATCTACCCACATTCGCTTCAAATCTGATAAAAAGCGCTTTAAATTTTCTTTCCCTCAGGGATAGCTGTTAACTGCGTTCACCCCGGCTATGTGATGTCAGATATGACGTCCGGAGCCGGTTCTATCACACCTAACGACGCCGCAGTGGTGCCTGTATCATTAGCCTTCGATAATGATAATAGTGGTCGATATTTTTGGCATAATGGACAAGATACGCCTTGGGATGGAGAAGACCCTCGGAGATATATAGATGGTAGAGATGTATAATAAAATGTAACAAATTTATGTTTAATCAATTTAAAAAAATAAAAAAATATGCAAGTATATTAAAGATACAATATAAAACCAACAAATATAGTATAAGAATACCCTTTAATCCATCCGGCCGGCTCCATCGAAGAGAAAGATCCTCAATGCGGTAGGACATAATGTAAAGATCTGGTAAAAGAACTAGGTAAGTACCTACTGCACTACGATTACAGAAATTATAAAATATTTTGTAAGTAAAAAAAACCGACAGCCACCAGAACGTTTATTCCATTTTTAGGGTTCCGTACCGATTTTGAAAAAACGGAACCCTAGGATTACATTGTTGTCCGTCTGTCTGTCAAGACAAGACTATCAAGCTGAAATTTTCACCAAATAAGGCTTATTGCCTCTTATGCCCGATTTACACATCGACAAGTACAGTAGCGAGTTAACTTGCCTCATTGGCGAGTAAGTCACTTTTTGCGTGTGGACGGCAAAAGCGAGTTAAGTAGTAAGTTGCCGATTAAGTTGATTTTAATACAGTTCGATCCTATTTTTTGGCGAGTTCAGTACGAAGTAGCCCCCTCTCTCGCGTCTCCCTCACCCCGCCGGCTCGGCGCTCGCAGCGCCCGCCGTGTAGACGGGCGAGTTTAGTACAGTTCACAAGTTCTAATATGTATTTATTTATATTTTTGTCTGTTTTTCTATGTATAATGTATACGTATTTCCAAAAGGTTTTAAGTATATTTATGCGTTGTCTAGTACCCATTGTACAAGCTCTGGTTAGTTTGGGACTAAATGGCGTTGTGTAAAAGTGTGAGGAATATTTATTTTTTTATTATTCTATACTTTTCTATTAAAATTTTATTTTCAATGTGTTGTGCAAGTGTTAATACTATTTCTCGTATAATAGCGCGTAAATTGGTATTCAATTGTTCAATGTCCATTTTATCGATTAAAATAACCGTACCTAAACAATCTCAGGCGACGCACGCCGGCACGCACGACGCGACTGGTCTTCGTCTCTGATCGGCAACTTATGAGCTGTACTCGCCTACGTGTGAACTGTACTTACTACTTATTACTTACTACATAACTGTCTATTTTTTTAACTCGCTACTGTACTTGTCGATGTGTAAATCGGGCATTAGAGCTGAAAAAAAAACCAAACTGCCAATCCTACGCAATCAAGAGATATAGCCGTTTTTGTCGTAAATTTTAGACGAGTAAGGCATTGAGGTAATATGTACTACGTACTTAACTAGAGAAGACATGCCGAACAAAATGTTTGCTCCATTAACTGAGGTGCATGCACCTCAGTTGTCTCAGTCGACATTTGAACCTCGTAGCGAGAAGTCATATTTACCATAGATCAACAAAATAAACATCCACTGACAGATCTTTTACTATTGTACCTAATTTGTATTGCTACATGCAATACTACTTTGAGTATATTAAAAATATTTATAATAACTCATTATTCTATTATGTTGTCAGAATACATTTTTCGTTCATCTTGAAAGTTAGTCAATATAATATAATAGACTAAAGTCCAACAAATCTAATAGGTACGGTATGACAGTTCTGACAAATTGAATAATAAGGTTGGGATAAAAAAATCGATTACTATAATATCCGAAATTTAAGAGATCGATTACGATAATATTCGATTTTTAAGACACTTTTATAATTAATTTCATTATTAGTAAAGGGTAGAACCTTTTGTAAAAAAACACCACATATTGCAAATTCTCTAATCTGCGAATAAAAAAAAATTCCAAACATTACTTTTATTTTAATTATAATTAATTAAATAAAAGTAATGTTTAGGATTTTTTTATTCACTACTAAGACCTTAATAAGTTGCCCCCCGTCACCTTCGACCACGTCAGGTAATAGTTTTAAGTAATAGTTAGTTACGTGTCTAACGATAATAACGATTTTTCGTATATGTAAACGATTTTTTTGCATACAAGTGTATCCGAAGAGTCGCAACACTACGAGCAGTAACCTAACTACGTGACTTTGCAATGAGGTCAAGAATAGAACTTTAAGATATTATTTACTATGTAAATATGTTTTATTTTGCTTTGTTTGAAAGTTTTCAATTTAATTTATATATTAAGAATTGTACATTTTTAGATACAATAATAAAATCTTTCTAAATTCATGGTTTTACGAAAAAGGTTTTCGAAACTGAATAATGTACGCATGAACAAAGTGGTTTCAGTTTGAAAAATATGAAACGTCATACTGTATCTTTTAGATTTGTTGAACTGTAGGTATATAAACATAAGAAGTATTATTATTGTATTATACATATAGAATAATTTAAAGAAATTAAACAAAAATCACATTTTATTTTACTTGGTGAATTCCCACTTGTAATAAAAAACTATGAATTTATACGTATCGAATTAGGCACAAATCTATATGTGTCCGTTCTGTTAACAGCTATTTAGTTAGTCTATATTGTGCAAAACGATTTGAAATGAATGCACGACGTTTAACCCTTAGCTGGTATTGTTAAAAAGGGCAACGTAAGTGGTATCGGGTCAAAAGTGACCCCGAAGAGGTGAGTGATATATATTATATGTGATATATGTGTAAATATTAAAAAACATTTATGTAGATTAAACTTTACTTTTACTTAGGAAAATAACACTTATATTATAAACGTAAGATAAATTTTTAACTAATTTCAACAAGAAATAACGTTTTCATTTAAAAAATTGCTAATATCTATTTTTTTTCTTTGACTCTACTTTACGCATTGTATAATAAAATATACCAAGACAACTCATAAAATAAAATACACACTTTTGGTATGGGGGTCAATTTTGACCCCAACATGATACGTACCTAGTAGGAAGTAAGTTACGAGCGTCCGTCACCCGCCGCACCCCGCGACCACATGGGATTACCTTGATGCGCGAGAGCGTAGGTACTTAAACTGCATAGTTATGAATAAAAACAAAAGCTCTTGGGTCAATTTAGACCCCAATACCAGTTAAGGGTTAAAACGTCGTGCAAACTGTATTGTGCAATGTAGCTTGAAAATTGGAGCACACATTTTCTTCGGGGTGTCTTCTCTAGTACGTAGTACATATTACCTCAATGGAGTAAGGGCAAAAACCTACAGGGTACTTCCAGTCTACCTACAAACTTGAAATTAGGCATGAAGCAAGGTCTTATAATACATATAATGGGATAATTCCGAAAACCTAAAATTTTTACTTCCATCATATTATTATATTTTGATTATTTCGTCATAGAATTTTGGCGCGGGACAATAACTTTTAACAGCTAATTCGTGACGTCATAGAATTTTTGACAGAATGATTCGTGACGTCATAGATCTGGTGAACTGCTCCTGAGGGAAATTAGGACAGATGAACCGTGACGGTTCAGTTACTACTTACTAAAATTACTTACGTGTTGATTTATTGCAGCTCCTTCAGATCATGAGGTCTTTTCAATCAATAAAATTTAAGAAGAGAGAAATTCTCGTAAATAATTTGTTAATTCTTATTTCAAACTCATGTCAATAAATTTGAAACGTCACTTATGTCAAATGTGACACTTTATTAACCAATGAGACAGCACCAAACCGTAGAGATGGTACTTGGGAGTTAACGGAAACGTAATTATAAAAATACATTTACGAGAATTAGCACTCTGATCAAACAAAACGAAAAGGCAAAGACTACTCTTAAGTCAAACTTTCTCGCTGTCCCATATGAAAGGGACTGTTCAGAAATACATACGTAATTCATTAGTGTCCAGTTCGACCGCGCGGCCATAGCGTTTTTTTTTAAAAAAAACCATGTCAATTTTTTGTAAAAATTTGTAGAAGTTGATTCCCAAAACCATAAATTTGTCAAAGATACGGTTAAAAAGTTATAAGGGTTTAAACATGGCCGCGCCATTGAAACGCGGCGAACCGCGCGGCCACTGAGATCTTTAAAACTAAGCCTTGTAGAGACCTGAAATTTACGCAAATGCAAGATTTAATTTGTAAAAAATTTGTAAAAATATAAAAAAAATACTCAGGTTTATAGTTTAAGAGCTATAACACTAAAACCGAATGGCCGCGCCATTGAAACGGTGGAGAAAACGCTATCGCCTGTATCTCGCTGAAAAAAAATCGCAGAGGTGTGTAGTTTATTGTAATTACCCAGATTTGAATTTGTCGAAACTAGGAAAAATACAACAAAAATTCCTAGGTTTATATTTCAGGAGCTATAAGACTAAAACGATATGGCCACGCCATCGAAACGGTGAATAAAACGTTATTTCGCCTGTATCTCGCTGAAAAAGCATCGCAGAGGTCTGGAGTTTTTTGTAATACCTAGATTTTAATTTGTCAAAACTAGTAAAAATACAATAAAAATTCTTAAGGTTATATTTCAGAAGCTGTAGAACATTATCAGTATGTGGTGCGATAGGGTGACCATGTCTTATTGTTTACAGAATACTTTCTACTTATTGTTACAGAAATTATTTTATTTATTTTAATGGTGTATTTTTAAATTGTAATACAACAAATAATAATAATATTGTACTTCTGGTTTTGTAAAAAATAATGAGTGAGAGGAAAAGGAAGAGAGATTTTACCAGTGGAGTTACAAAAAAAAACTGGGGAAGTACGAGTCGGACTCGCCCATGAAGTGTTCCGTAGTAACAAGCAAAGTTTTGCTCTTAACTTTGTTTTTCATAGTGTTTGTATGAATTACAAAGTAACGTGTGCGGTTTTTGAAATTGTGCTATATCTCAAAAACTTATGATTGTATCTTGTTCAAACCAGTTTTCATTGAAAGTTTTTATTGACATTTACATCAATTTTTTTTTCCAACTTTATTATTTCAAAAGTTAGAGGCGGGGGGGGGGGGGCTCATTTTACGACTTTGGAAGTGTATATCTTTCAAATGATTGACTTTAGTTTTTTTAGTAATTTTTCCATTCATATAATATTACGCTTAAAGTAAAAACATATATCTACATCCCTGCTAGTTATGATTGTACTTATTTAAAAATGTGGAATCAAAATGATTTACAATCATTTCAAATGTTCTAAGTTAAGTTCTAATTACCTATATGATTTAATAAAACATTAAATAATAATAATCCAGCCTATTATTGTCCCACTGCAGGGCAAACATTATATATTATTATTATTTTTGTTAGTTATTAGATAGTTTTTAGTATTTCATATAAGTTCATTTATACATAAGATTGTAAATATTTCATAGTAAAATATCTTAACTACACGGTCATCCATACAAATAAAGAGAGAGCTCTAACATAATCATAAAATATTTAAATGCAACATACCTTAATCACTTCTGCTGAATTGTTTACATAATTTACCGAACTGACGTTACACCACAGTACAACACTTAATCGTAATTACACACGAACTGAACATTTTAATAATCAGTAGATCACTTTTTTATCGTGTTAACATCACAACGACACACTGATAACGAAACTCTTACGCTTACGTCGCTGTACCACAGAATAATAAGTACTAACGGCTGTACGCGTCGCACTGACCTGCGGAGGCGCGCGGGGGTGGCGCGTGTGAGATGCAATAGTGTGCATTACTAATCACATAGCTTAGGGGCGGAGTTGCGTCATTTAAACCAATCTTAGGGCTAGTTTTTCGTAAGTCCACGCGGACTGTAACTGTATTATTGACTTTTCAAGCAATAAACATAATTGTTTTTATATTTATGGTTTCATTTTAATTTTATTTAGAATCCTTGAATTATAATTTCTGTAACAATAAGTAGAAAGTATTCTGTAAACAATAAGACATGGTCACCCTATCGCACCACATACTGATAATGTTCTACAGCTTCTGAAATATAACCTTAAGAATTTTTATTGTATTTTTACTAGTTTTGACAAATTAAAATCTAGGTATTACAAAAAACTCCAGACCTCTGCGATGCTTTTTCAGCGAGATACAGGCGAAATAACGTTTTATTCACCGTTTCGATGGCGTGGCCATATCGTTTTAGTCTTATAGCTCCTGAAATATAAACCTAGGAATTTTTGTTGTATTTTTCCTAGTTTCGACAAATTCAAATCTGGGTAATTACAATAAACTACACACCTCTGCGATTTTTTTTCAGCGAGATACAGGCGATAGCGTTTTCTCCACCGTTTCAATGGCGCGGCCATTCGGTTTTAGTGTTATAGCTCTTAAACTATAAACCTGAGTATTTTTTTTATATTTTTACAAATTTTTTACAAATTAAATCTTGCATTTGCGTAAATTTCAGATCTCTACAAGGCTTAGTTTTAAAGATCTCAGTGGCCGCGCGGTTCGCCGCGTTTCAATGGCGCGGCCAT
The DNA here is from genome assembly GCA_905475405.1 of Schrankia costaestrigalis. NCBI lineage: Eukaryota > Metazoa > Arthropoda > Insecta > Lepidoptera > Erebidae > Schrankia > Schrankia costaestrigalis. The sequence goes on from FR997850.1 coordinate 7,374,946, forward strand.
GTTTAAACCCTTATAACTTTTTAACCGTATCTTTGACAAATTTATGGTTTTGGGAATCAACTTCTACAAATTTTTACAAAAAATTGACATGGTTTTTTTTAAAAAAAAACGCTATGGCCGCGCGGTCGAACTGGACACATTCATTAGTACAAAGACTTTATAGGTATTTTTTCTTCATAAAAGTCTCATTTATAATTTAAATCTTCTTTTAATATGTTCGGTGTTTAGTAAAAAATGAGAGGTATGTATTAAAAGAGAATGTTTATCTTTTCCTTTAATTTAATGATCTTCCTCATGGTTAATGGCTCAATAAGGTACAAATGGAACAGCGAGTTATTGGCATCTCATTTTAATATAGAAAATATAATCTGTCATAACAGGGATACGATTCTATTAAATATATATATAATATATAACGAATATACATACATTGCGCGCGAAACGAAGTAAACAACCAAAAATAATTCACTAAGAAATATGATAATATCGATCGTTCGCGCACACCGCGGCGGCCAGACCGAACGAAAAAAATAAATAAATCAAACTTTAAATAAAACAAATAGGTTAATTTATTTTACAAATTCCTTTGTTATCATATTTCTCTCGTTAAAATATGTTCTTTCTCAATACAAAGATTTATCGATCACATCACCAACGGAAAGAAACAATCACTGAATAGAAAATATAATATCCTCGTGCGGCAGATTGCACACCGTCCCTCTACTTGGCGTCGATACACTCGGCGGGGTGCTGGCTGGGCTTGGCGGGCGCGAAGCCGGGGGGAAGTGGGATGCCGTACGCGAGCCCGCCCCAGCCCGGCGCTGACGTCACGCCCAGCGAGTTGAACCGCGCGAACAGCTCCTGCTGCTGCGCCGACATGCCGTGCGCGTGCGTCTGTGTGTGCGCCGGCGCGTGCGCGTGTGACGTCACGTGCTGCTGCTGCGGCGCCGCCACCGACGTCGACATGATGGCGGGGTCCATCTGCGTCCAGTCTGAGAACATGGCAGCGTTTGAGTTGTAACCTGCAATCACAAACGTATAACCTTACTCTTACACTTTCTCCAAATACACTGGAGGAAAAAGGGAAGAATCCTAACGACTTGAGCTTTTGAAACGGTTTTTAACTTAAGTAAAAACAACACCATTTATCAAATTACGTTAGAGACAAAAATAAGAATATGATCATGACCATTATCTAATTTGTCAAGCTCCTACTAACTAAACCCACTGTCACGTCAAGGTCACTATGTTTCACGAAGGCCAAGAACCGCAGAAAACTATGCTTTTTCCGCCCTTCATGGTCAACTGATCCCACAACAAACTTTTTCCGTTTTCTGGGTACTGGGTTTGGGCTGAGTAGACCCTTAACCATACTAAGTGATTAACTGAGCCCGCGGGATGAGTAGACCCTTAACCATAGCAAGTGGTCAACTGAAACCGCGGGTCCAGTTGACAGATTAGTGGGCTGAGTAACACCCTAAAAAAACGAATGGGGTCCACTAAGCCCGCGGGATCAGTTGACCATGAAGGGTTTTTCCGCAGCTACCAACTATTAGATTAACATTTACTTTCTTTTAGGTTCACTTTAACGTTTTATTAGTAGCATACGAAGCATATAGGAAGAAACAGTGAAGTATAACAATAATGCTAACTACCTTGATGATGGTTATGTTGTTGTGGTCGCGGCACTCCTAATCCAAATGTGTTCATATGGCTAAATCCGGGCGGGGCTAAACGAGATCTGCGTACTCGGTCCATATTGTCTCTGAAAACAGTTGCAATAAAATTAATTAAAAAAGGCCTGGATATGGTGCCAACAATGTGGTAATATTTAAAGGAGGCCTATGTCCTGCTGTTGACGCCATTTGGCTGATACGATGATAAAAATTACTCTACAGAGTCTGTAGTTAATGCTAGCACAGGCACTGACATTCACACTATATCCATACTAATATTATAAATGGGAAAGTGTCTGTTTGTCTTTCTTTCACGACAAAATGAAGCGAAGAATTGACGTGATTTTTTAAGTGGAAATAATTGAATGGATGGAGAGTAACATAGGTTTTTTTTCTTTCTTCTGTGTCCCGGAAAGGGGAACAGTGCTACCCCATATTTAACGCGAGCGAAGCCGCGGGCAAAAGCTAGTTAAGAATTTAATAGTCACAGCCTTATGTACTTTTATATAATATTGTGCTCTGTATTTGACTTTTAAATTATTATTATTTACAGTAAAACATACAAGACCAGAAAACATTACGGCGGTCAAGAAAGATTACTCTAAGCACACATGGGATTCGAGCTGGGAACCTTGCGCAGAGCGCGACCGTTTTGCCACCGACGCAGTTCATTGGTTAATATTTATCCCCTCCCCATCTTCGCTGGTCTTCAAGCGACAGACAGGCAAAGATGTGACAATAATGTTAAATACTTACCCGCTAGGAACTGTGTTTTGCATCATTTCTGTTTCCATAAGTTCTGCGAAGGCCTTTTGTGTTTCTTTGAAGGGGTCGAAATCTAAATCGTCGTCTCCGTCGCCCGCCGCACGTCCCCCGTTACCTTCGTTACCGCGTATATTGTTCATCCTGGAATTATAAACAGGAGTATGTGAAGAAAACTTTGTTGCCTCTGCCTACCCCGGACGGGATAAGGTGTGAGGTTATGTATGTATGTATATGATGAAGTCTTAAAGGAACTGCGATTACCCTGTGAAAGGAAAAGTAAATTCATCATCATAATAGCAACTCATTTCTAAAAGGTCGATGTCAATCTGGGCATTAATAGAATTATCTAAATATTTGTTAACATAACTTAATTATATCTCACACACTGCCATCTAGTCCCAAACTAATGAAAGCTGGTAATTCCTGTTAGTAAAGCCTGTAGCTTGTTCAATGCAAATTGTAGTTTAACCCATAATGGTTATACTACAATTTGTATTGCGCGAAAATCGAATACGAAGCCTATTGACAGCTACGTAACAGCTATTGACTATTTTGGGGGTCGCGGTGACGTAGCAGCACCACGCCCGCCTCCAACGAAAAGGGAGGATCCTCCGACCCTCGCCTGGTGATCGTGCTTGGCGGGCCAACTGCCCAACGGTTGTTCGTTGAACATTGAATATATGCGGAATCGCTGTGCGAATCTTGATATCGCGATTCAGGATGTATCTGACATCTGTTGCTTGTGGGGGGTACTGAGATAGTGTAGGTGTTCGCTTGAGTAAGTCGGTAGATGACGCTACACTATTAACACTACGCCAGACTTCGAAGTCCATAAATCCATACAACATAACAATAACGACAGTCTTAAGAAATGATGGAATGACATTCCATCATTTCTTAAGACTTAAGACGTTTCTTTACGAGAAGTTTCTTTATACAGACAACGTCAATATAAAAAATCCAGATTCTGTATGCCGAAAAACGCTGAAGCACAGCTATTGAGAAAATATTTTGATTGTATATTTTATGTATTATAATTGATAGTTTATAAATGTACCTCTGTTTATGTTCCATTTCTAATCGTTCAGCGCTGAGCATGTTCTGCGGGTAGTGGTGGTGCGCGTCGTGGTAGCGTCGCTCGTCCGCCGCGCTGTGCCGCAGCTGTCGCATCTGCTGCGCCTGCCGGAAGTCCGTGAAGAACTTGTCCATGTTCTCCGCCAAGTACCGCACTTCATTCTGCACAACACAATATATTATTGTACTACTCGGCCACATTATCTCGAGACCTGGCGTCGAAGACGTCACGTCGCGTCGGACGAATCACTGATGCGCTCGTGTTGAGCGCTGGGGTTGAAAGAAGAACGGGACGCAGATTCGCATTCCAGCGAGGTCTCTAGATAATGTGACCGTGTAGTAGATCGGAATCATGAATTATGGTGTGCAATAAACATATTGAGTATTAATTCGAAATATTTTATCCTTGCTACCTCAATACTTTCTTACAGGAAATTGTTAGACGCCTCATCAGAATGAAGCTACCCTCAAAAATTAACTTCACAGTTCGAAAACATGTTCTAGGGAACCCTACTATGGTATGTCTATGAGACTAATTTTATAGAGTGGAGCACTCCTACAAACTGACTCACCTCGTAACATCCCATTAATGCCTACCCCCCTTACTCATAAACGCCTCTTAAATTGAATCACTGTTTAGCGAGATTTTTATTAGCAAAACCAACCTTATACCAAACAAAATCGTAAGAATTTAAGCTAATCAATTGACTAATATTTAAGAGCCGTTTATGAGTAAGGGGGTAAATATCATAAAAAGTTCTTTGATAGAGATAATATTATGACTGCATTATTATAAACTAAGGTACAGGTCACACAATCCTACTTGGCCGGTTTGAAGTTAGCTTTCAGAGACGTTCACATGTACAGTCACAAGAAAATGCCATTTAGTTCCAAAAATGACATTCGCAACAACTTCAAACTGGCCAATTTTATATTGCGCGTATTGCATGATACGTACCGCAGACTGTGGCGCATCAAATCCGTTGACAAGTGCGCCCTGTGACATTTGCTGCTGTTGACTTTGCTGAAGTAGCGCAGAGTTGTGCAGGAGGAAACCCCCTCCCACTGACCCCACGCCCCCCACTGAACCTACTGTAGACCCCAGACCGTTGTCCACTCGCATACCGAATGGTGGAAGCATATTGGGATTTGGATGATAATTAGCACCTGTAATGATATTCATGTGTTTTACATCTAAAGAATGAGAAGTTAGGCATATTCACAACGAAATACATAAACATGTTTATTTTTTTGTTTTCTATAGTTTAATATCGAAAATCTACTGATTTCTTGTTCTAATCTTTTACATCTCTCTCTCTATCTATAAAAGTTCAATCTGTATGATAATAATTAGTGAAAGAGTCCAGATTAAAAAAAATCTTGTAGTACTCTAAGCAAAGTTGATTTTCTAGTCTCTTTTAAAAGGAGTACCTAGTTCTTTTTGATTCAATGAAACCATATTAGGGAAAACTTATTACAAAACATTTGTCGGAAACTTCAAGTTACCTTAATTATTTACATAAAAAAAGATTATTACTTACCTAATAATTCACTAGTTGACTCAAGTCCTATACTAGAAGATGGCATAAAGTGTTTAGGTTCCACCATAACACTGTGTTGCCTAGCCAACAATTCATTCTGTCTCATAATCATTTCACTCTGACTGCGTTCTCTTAGCAACAATTCCTTCTGGTCCATGAGACCTTGGCTAATTTGACTATGTCTATCGTTACCTAAATAACTCATATCTCTGTCTAGGAGGCCGTAACCGTTGAGTATGGGTGATTTCATATGTGGAAGTAAATGATTGTTATCTACTAAGCCGGCCAGCATCTCGCTGTGCCTCTGCATCATGATGACATCACTGCTGGCATCGCTGAGCAGGTTGTGTGTGTTGTCGTCTTCTAATAAACTGTGATCACTGTTGTCCAACAAGTCGTGGTTCTCTAACAAACTGTGTCTGTCTGACTCGAGATCGTCTATGTCATTTGATAGATAGCTAGGATTATCACTCTCGAACACAGACGTGTGATTATTCTGCGTACTATATTGTTTGGTATCTAATATTTCGGTATCGTTATCATTATTAATACTATTGCTAGACTTTTGTTTAGATTTGTCGGTTTTACTTTTCTTGCTGCTTTGGCCGTTTGTGCTAAGTTCCTTGTTTCTGTTTGTTTTACTATCTGTGTGTATGTCTTTAATTTGTTTTTGAGCCTGTTGCATTTGTTGTGTGGGACTGGACGATTCTGATGTGCCGTTTTCTTGTGACTTAACTGTAATTGAAACATAGATATAAATAGTTATTAATAATAGCTAAATCATTTGCTAGCACTAATGATTATACATACAAGACTTTTATGAAAATGAGCCCAGAATAACTTGACCATTAGAGAGTTACTCTGACCTGCTGACGAATGGTTTTTAGTCTATTTTGTAACAAAATGTAATGTTACCATTCCTATTCTTAAAAATTGTTTTTAGTGTTTTATTTAGAATTGTAGTTACACAAAGGATAAGATAAATATATCTGCCAAACTGTATAACAATATGTTGGAAGAAGTTTACTTTTTGAAGCTTTCTCTATTTTAGAGTATTTAAGTATATCTGAATGATTTGTTACCAAGCAATGAGATTATTACAGAAGTACTATATAAAAAATAATCAGAATTATTTCCTTACCCGAAGACTGTTGTGGTTTAGGACTGGGCTGTTTTCTGGCAGGACTATCTGAGGGTGGTGAAGAGCCCAAGCTAGGCCAGGCTTCTTTACCATTACCATTGCTATTTGACCCACTTGTACCACTCGTACCATTAATATCTTTTTTATTAGATCTGCAAATAAGAAAAATTACTTATAACTACACTCAAAACTTACCAACCATTGGTGGATTAACCATCATAAGTGTGAAAAAGAAATTATTAGTTGATTGTTGATAAGCCTATTATTGGTTGATTGATGTTAATTGTGAAGGAAAAATATAATATTGTGTGTAAGTTTTAAAGTTTAACTTTCCAAATAATAAATTTATGTACACCATATACTTTTTTAATCTTACGCCCCTAAGTTAACTATTTTTGTACAATCTTTCTTTTTTAAACGTTACACCTAAAGCACATTATACCCTTTTCACTATGGTTTTTCGACAGTTCACCCCCATGATGTTTCGAAATACTTCCGCTTATATTTCGACCAAATTAATAATATTGTATTTCACATGGATGGACCCATGTTTTTTTCGGTTACTATGGTTACTTAGTGATGGACACCCAAACGCGAACACTAGCCCCCTTACTTATAAACGCATCTTAAATTTAATCACTGTTTAGCGAGATTTTTATTAGCAAAACTAACCTTATACCAAATCAAATCGTAAGAATTTAAGATAATCAATTGACTAATATTTAAGGGGCGTTTGTGAGTAAGGGGGTAGATTGTAAATACTGTTACAATAGTAATAGACAAAACTCTTTAAGTGAAGAACTACCCTAAAAAATTATAATCAAGCAGTAGAAAATATTTTGAAGTTTTTTGAAAAATAGTTACTTCTACCCTGTCTACCCGTTTCCTTTGGCTTATTTAGTTTTAATAAAAGTTAATCTCAAGAAAAGTAACCAAGTTATCAGAAATAGTCAAAGGATATTTACTCACTTAGTTGAATTGACTACATTTATATGTGACGATGTGACCACTGTTGTCGGTATAAAGTTCGACTGATTACCTGCAATAATACAAAACAATATATTTTTCACTTATTAAGATCTAGATTAAGTTGTAATAACCTATGTTTTAACTTAACTCATATAGTTCTAGCGTCCAACAGATACATGCTTGTACAGTAGGACTAAATAATAGAAGTTACTATTCATAAAAAGCACATTTCGTCGAATCATAGAAACATTCCGTGATTCGACGAATCGTGCTGTCTACGAATCGTCTCGTCTACGAATAGTTATTTCTATTCTTCCTATAACGTCTAACAGAAACGCGGTTGTACGATAGAGCATGTTTCATCAAAACATTCTATCATTCGACAAAACACGCTGTCTACGAATAGTGAATTCTCTTAGCTGTACACATTCTATAGTCGTATCACCTGCGTGTTTATGTTTGACGTTCCTAATTTGTTTACATTCAAAATACTTCATAACAGACATCCAAAAAACAGAAGAAAACGAATTCTTATTCTGTGAAACTCTACAGAATTTTAAAAGAAGAGACAGACAAACTATTAAAATAAATACACATGGAAGGATATTCTTACCATCTTTTGAACTGCTCTTTTCTGCATTCGTACTAGAATTACCTGCAATACGTAATGTCTATGAGTATCGTAAATAAATAAATTTATGACTACCATTTATTTATATTTTGCAATACTAGCTGTCTAAGCAAAAATTCTAATTTAGTTTTTGTAATGGACCGCGCAAGGTGGAAGATATTTGGAGGAGGTCAGTCAGAGTTGTAGATGTCCATTGGCTGATTTGATGATGATGAATGGAGAGATAAGCGGTGTCATCACATGATCACATGTAAGTTGTATGGAATATCTTGTTTGACTCTCAATCTGAGCCTGAAGGAGTATAAAAATTTAAATGGTCATGTTAGGAGACATGATCATTATAGACAGAGGGTATTTTGGAATGATTTTTTTGTTTTCGTTTAAAAGTAATATGGTATAGTTAAATATAAATATTTCTCACACATTCACACAACCCCATCTAGTCCCAAACTAAGTAGAGCTTGTACTATGGATACTAGACAATGGATAAACATACTTAAATACTTTTTTTTCATACATAGAAAATAGTTATACCTTATGTTAAAATTAATGCAGTGTTCTCATGTAAAGCCTAAACTAAAATGTACAAAAACGTACCTGAACTATTGCTATGTTTGTCATCTGGTTTGTCCCGCTGCGACTGCAAGAGTTGATTGTGAAGCTTTCTCTCGTACACCTGGTGGAGGCCGGCGTGCATCTCTTCCTTCGTAAACGACGCATTAGGATCACCTAACATATAAACAATTATTACTATCAAGGAAAACAACGTGTGTAATTACTCATAAAAGAATCCTTCATGTCAATTCTAGTACCTTAAAATCGTTAAATGAGATCACAATACTCGTTTTAATCTTAATATTATTATGAGCTGTATCATACTAGGTGAACATTAGAATAGCGCATTCCTTTGAACTCAATGTAGGCCATAACAAAAAAAAACATGAGTAAAAATTCTCCGTGTGGTGACGGAGTAAGAATACAATATGTCACCATCCCATCTCATCCCACGGGTGTCGTACAATCCGACTAAGGGACTATCCGTGAATATTATCTTTACGAAGTAAAAAGAAGGAAAACTTAAAATTAAACCCTATACCAATCCGTCTGGCCAGCGTGGTATTAGTAGGCCAAGTATCCCTCCGTCACGGGAGGAGGCCCGTCCCTGCAGTGGAACATTAATGGGCTGTTATGATGAAATATACCTTTGATATTATTTTACATAGGTATTTTATTTCTTTTGCTTAACTTAAGCTTAACCTTGTAAAAATGTCCTTTTTTTAGTCAAAACTTTTCAATAATACATAAAACTTCGGGAACACACATTTAACAAAAACTCTTTTTTTTCCTCATGATAATTTTACTACATGTTAATAAAACAATTAATTAGTAGGCCAGTCAAAATAGATATCCAGTTTGCATTAATTCCCAACAAGCTGGATTTTTGTGCAGGCCTTGAATACGTCATTACAAATGATAATTATGTCAAAAGTCCCCATCGATCCCACTTGTGCGTTGTTTTTTATTTGAGGTCAAAGGTCACAAATTTGTGTTTTTTGCGTATAAATCTGAAACAACGAGAGCTATTAAAAATAGTTCAGACAAAGTTTGTAGACCATAAAATTATCTACAAAAAATATCTCAACACTTTTCTCCTACAAGGTATTGCTTTTGAGATATCGTGACTTTAGAGTGCAGGAAAGTCGTATTTTCGACTATATGCACACACTTGCTTTTTCCCGCGATTTCGCTCGCGTTAATAGGTATTATTAAAAAAAAGGCTTATTTCAATATATAGTAGCAATATGCATGCTTGGTCTCAGCCTAATCGGTTTGAAATTGACAAAGTTACATACAAACTTTCATCCCCTATCTTATCCCTTTAGGGGTAAAATTTATCAAAATCCTTTCTTAGCGGATGCCTACGTTATATCATCTACCTGCATGCCAAAATTCAGCCAGATGTGTCCAGTGGTTTGGGCTGTGCATTCATAGATCACTATGTGGTAGGAGTATTCTTACTGGAGAAAACATGTTAAAAAAAGCGCCGTGTACTTAATTCAATGTACTGTTGTATTTGATTCAATGTACTGTTGTATTGATTCAATGTTGGTGCAAGATTGGCCTTACCTACCTCAGAGGTGGTGCGGAAATCTTATATAAAACTCAAAGATGACTGACATAGTTATCTATCAACGCACAGCCCAAGTCACTGGACATATCTGGCTTAATTTTGGCATGCAGGTAGATGATATAACGTAAGCATCCGCTAAGAAAGGATTTTGATAAATTTTACCCCTAAAGGAATAAAATAGGGGATGAAAGTTTGTATGTAACTTTGTCAATTTCAAACCAATTAGGCTGAGACCAAGCATTCATATTGCTACTATATATTGAAATAAGCCTTATTTTTAATAATACTTATAAACGCGAGCGAAATCGCGGGAAAAAGCAAGTGTGTGTATATAGTCGAAAATACGACTTTCCTGCGCTCGAAAGTCACGATATCTCGATAGCGATGCCTTGTAGGAGAAAAGTGTTGAGATATTTTATGTAGATAATTTTATGGTTTACAAACTTTGTCTGAACCATTTTTCGATAGCTCTCGTTGTTTCAGAGATATAAGCAAAAAACGCAAATTTGTGACCTTTGACCTCGAATAAAAAACAACGCACAAGCGGGATCGATGGGGACTTTTGACATATCATTTGTAATGACGTATTCAAGGCCTGCACAAAAATCCAGCTTGTTGGGAATTAATGCAAACTTTAATCATAATTTAGTCTATTTTGACTGGGCTATAGATAAACTTCTCATTATCTGTTGAGTATTTGGTAAGCAAATAGTTCACAAAAAAAAACATTAAATACCAACCTACATACAGTCAGTTTCGTGTTCTGGAAAAGAATGCAAGAGACAAACGCGCGATCAACCCTTCTACATTTTTAAACACTGGTTTAAGACTCTTCTCTGCCGGCCAGTAATGCATTATCAAATTACTTTTGGGAAAGCTGTAAAAAACATCAAATTAAATGAATGATTCATTCATTTTGATTGTTTTTAGATCTTCATGTCAACTCTCTTTCCTTAAATTCGTTAAAAATTCGATTAAGTTAACTATAGTTGTCAAATTGTCTTACCTATTATAAACTAAAGTATGACAATTTGACAACTAAAGTTAACTTAACCGAATTTTTTACGATTTCAAGGAACGAGAATTGACATGCTGATTTAATTTCTACTATATCTAGATAACAGGCACTTCACGTACCGGCTATTTAGATATGGTGAAGAAGTGGGAACAATACAAATTGGAGATCTATTAACAATATTTTAGGTGTAAATATTAGAAAAATACCTAGATAATGCACCAGACCGACTAAAGAGAGCGTTTTTTTTCTTAAAGTACATGGCAATACAATACACTTAAGAAATGAAAGTATCGCAAATTTAAAACTCTAAAAAGAACTTCACGCCGTTCTTTACTTTGCCGGTATGGCAAAATGCTTTTTCACACTACGTTTGAAGATTTTATAAGTAGTTTATTTACCTAGCTCGTGCAGATACATGCAGTCCGGCTTGGGGCAGGGCTGGTTCTTCATGAAGTTGGCGCAGTACTTGGTGGTGCCGAGCGAGCCCTTCAGCACTCGGCCGTCCAGCGTCACGTTGTTCACACCCTGTATAGCTCTCAGCGCGTCCGCCATTGACACGTACGTTACGTACGCCGATGCCGACGGACCCTACACAATAATATTTAATATATTTTAATTAACAATAGATCAGGCTACGGTCATCTATAGATGACAAACTAAAACTGACCATGTAAGCCAACGACTCCTATATGTGACAAAAATACGTTGCACTAAAACGCGAATAACGAACAATTAAAACATTACTTTGGAATGTTTATTTGTATACCTAAATAATAAATGTTTTTTTTTGTTGTGGCGTAGGGAACACGGTTGTACGTTTTTGTCATGGCGGTCAAATGGTTAAAAACCTAATCAAGAGCAACAAGCAAAATTAAAAATTAAACCCTATACCAATCCGTCTGGCCAGCGTGGTATTAGTAAGCCAAGTATCCCTCCGTCTGCAGTGGGACATTAATGCTCTAATGATGATGAAATTATACGCGCTGTTTAACGCATGTCAGACCCATAATTAAGCCTTGTGGAATACCGCGAATGAAAAATTGTTGTTGAGTAGCCTTTCTTACTAATTTTTCTTATGTTCTATTTTTATCATGCAACACTTGATAATCTTAGAATGTCACTTTTTCAACGAAGCTGAGGATATCAAAAGCTTTGTCTAGGTTAAAACATATAACTTATCTTCTTATCCATATCGATACTAAAAATATGTCTTTGTTAGAATTCTATAGTAGATAAAATAGACGAAAAATTCTCACCTGTGACCCTGCATATGTGGTACTTTGGTTTATAACTACTTTGTGAATTTTGCCATATTTGCCAAAGTACTCTTGCCGTTTGAGAATCTGAAATTAGAAACAACTTATTTTTTTTTTTATATCAGAGTATCCAAGTCCTTACGAATATTATAAAGGGGAATGTTTATGTATGGATGTCCGAAACGGCTGAACCGTTTTGGATGGAATTTCGTATGGAGGTATCTGGCACCCTAGATTAGCATATAGGGTACTTTCTATCCCGAATACGATATGAACGCAGCATGGCATTGCTTCTTGCTAACCTCTTGCATGACCCAATACCAATAAAATGAATATTAATAATCTAAGTATTATTTTTTTAATTTAAGATTGATCAAAAGAAAGTTATAAGCACATAAAAAAGGATTCGAACACGTTACCTCCGGATCGGCGAGTCTCACGGGCAAGCCTACGACGAAAACTAAGTTGTTCTGCACAACGCGTACATTCGCTAGTGCGCGCCGAGACTCCAACGTCTTGTTCCGTCGCTTTTGTTCGCGGGCCTTCTTCTCCGTCTTTATTGCTGCCACCTTGAAAACGAAACATTTATTTAAGTAACAATAATTTTCTAATTTAAAAAATCGACTTTAACTAGAAATTTGTTACAATAATATCATATTTTTTAGATAAAATGTAAATTTTTATGGGTCCGTTCTTGGTGTAATCTCCCTTCCAACAAAACAGAATGTCTATTAACTGCTTCAAATATTGACGAAAGTGTTAAAAATACCAAAAATGAGAAAAATGTGTTTACAATGCTATAAATATAGATTAAAAATTCTTACCACTTTGGAGGTATATTTTTATTACCTGCTCTTGACTGAGCGGAGTGAAATCTGCCGGGTTTTCCGGGTAGGCCTTCCGACATGCAGGACATAAACCGTTCTCGCCTTCCCGAATTCGATTCCAGCAAAACCGGCATATCTGCAAAATAACAACAGTATCTGTTAAAAATCTTTTAAATTGATAATTATCAAAATATAGGAAATCTTCAGACGGGTTATTAGCATTGCGCTTAGAACTGACCAATTGAAGTGACAATAGGCAGGGGACACGTATCACTCAATACCGACAGCCGATGAGTCAAAAAGATACTGGAATGGCTACCGTAGGTGGCAGGAGGTCTTTGTCTTTAATCTGCCTGTCAAATCTCGTTCCTCTAAGTCGTTAAAAATTCGGATAAGTTAACTTTTTATTGTCAAATTGTCACACAATAAGTAAGACAATTTGATAACTGAAAGTTAACTTAACCGAATTTTTAACGATTTTAAGGAACGAGAATTGACATGCTGATATTTAACTATTGTATCATCCATCATCATCTCAGCCAATCGACGTTCACTGCAGGACATAGGCCTCCTCCAAGTATTGCCACCTTGTGCGGTCCTGTATAACTATTGTATGTTTGTACCTAATACAAACATTAGGTACAAAATGATAAGTATGTATAAATAAATAAATGTTGTACAATTATGAAATTAAAAATTAGTAGCTTTGGGGTTGAAAAAATAAGTCCTTGTAATATTATTTACGCGAATTTGAATTTAAAGACCAAGTATTGGTTTGGTAGAAACTCTTTTTATTTTCTCTAGACCTCAATATAATTTACAGTACCCGGCCGTGCGACAGAGATGACGCTCTACGAAGACGAAATGAGCCGACTGTCTCTTTCCACAGGTCGATGTATAATATAACCGGCCGGGTACTGTATTTACTTATCAAAAACAAAAGACGCTATCAATCGATAAGTAAATAATTGTATGTATAATTGTATACATATATACATGTTCTGTATGTAAATAATTATAATCTAAACGTACCTATATACATACAAAATACATTCTTATCTTTATTTGTTTTGTATGCATTGTTTTGATACTATTTCTTTTAGGGCGGCTTGCGTAACAAGCGATTTAAATAACTGCTAAATGAAATTAGTTAAATATGTTTAACACCTTAAACATGTTTATCTTAAATACATTTAAGTTTCTCTTGCACGAGGTTAATCATATTTAGCGAGATCATAGAGGCGTTTTAGCGTTTAATTGCATGGTAAAACCGAGATTTGTTTAAAATTATGCGAAGAACGGGCGTACAATTCGCGTAAAACGAATATTTTTACAGTTTCGACATCTTTGTTTCGAATTTTCAGTGACAGTCCCTAAATGCGTTTAGAAAGAAAGAAGAAAGAAAGAAAACAATTTTATTTAACACAGACCAGTTCACACACACAAAAACCAATTACAAAAAACACATTTATAAAACAAATTAATACAATTAACCAATTAAAAAAACAATCTAAAAAGCAAGTTAAGGAATGTGTCCCATCAGTGACAAACAAGGACACTGCTCAGTTTTAACGATGCGAGGGTCAAAACAACTCGCAACACTGATTTTCAGCAGTGCCCGTAGTGCGAGTGATGCCAAGGCGCCACCCAGATCCCTACCCTGTGCCGGGTGTTTAGCGACTCTAAACACCCGTTCTTGGCTGTTTAACTTTGACAGCTCGCTAAACGTATTTAAGAATGAAAGTTTGGTTGTGCAAGACGTTAATTTTGTTTAGGCCTTAAAAATGTGTTTAGTTCTACTTAAATCAAATTAAGATACGTTACGCAAGCCGCCCTTAATCTAGTCTTTCGTTTAATGTAAAGATCAAATGTCAGTAAGTGATTATTCTGCAATTTAATCTACATCTGCTATATTTGTGAGTCAACATTAAAAATAAATGACAACCTCCTTCTCTTTTTAGTCATTTAAAAAAGTACATTCCCCCTTTTTTTATTTTTCGTCATTTAAAAAAGTACATTCCTACTTTTTTTATTTTTCGTCATTTAAAAAAGTACATTCCCACTTTTTTTTTTCTTTTGTTTGCTTGTTGTCTCAGAAACCTTTATAGACACTTAATTAACTAAATGTTAAATTACTTCCAGGTTCATGACAATTTTTTGATGATTACACGAGAATTGTCTTACGTGGGGCTCGAAATCACGACATCATGCACAGCAACAGTCGTCACTAAGGCATTGGAACTAATTATTATCTATAGGATAAGTTTTATAAATACTCAGATAAGCACCATGCGTTCTTTCACATACATATTTTAATTTCAGTCAATAACAATAATACACGAAAAATATTATAAATAAATGTATTATCGTCATTATCATGTATATTGGTTTACCTATCCTACGTAAATATTAATCTTGGGGCAGGTCTTGCATACATATTTATGACACGTAGGTTAATCGATTCGTTTTGATTTGATAACTGTATCCTCGGTTAACAACTAATTTTGAGTTGACATATTGTAATTAATTATTTAAAGTAACAACTCGATTACGATACGACTTAAATTGTTGAGACTATTACTTGGATGATTTGAGCTGATATTTATATTTAACATCCTGACTGTATAAGTATATGTCGTTAAGTTATTCATTAGAATTTATTATTTGTTTCATCAGACCCCTCCCTTTTTTACAATTTGGTGGCTGGTAATCACCATATTGAATTTCGATAGGCATTTTTTTTGTATTCAATGAGCCGCACGATGAAGAAGGCCATTGCGTTTGTTTGGTTCTCTAGAGTGCTTTAAGTTTGAACTAAGAGATAGTGATACAGGTGATGTCGTAAATAATGCAGAATGAGTAACCTAAATATAAAGCTTGGATATAGGCCATTAATTAAAGACTATCAAGAATTTTACTAGATCCCTAAATCATATTTCTCAACCATTACTTTATTTTGAAATATGTAGACTGGAAAACATACTTGATATCCACATGTGCACGGGTAGAAGTGGAGATCGTCCACCTCCAGAGGTTCCATACACAGGGGACATTCCACCTGCAATACACAATTAAATTAAATTAAAAATTAAACATATAATCTAAATTGAAACGCAAAACAGAAGAGTTACCACATAATTATTTATCTTTGCGAAATAAAGTAAAGCTTGACACAAAACAGTCCCTGCACTAAATAAAATCAGGAAAATTAACAGAAAGCCCCTTATACTAAATCTTGCCAGTGTGGGAAGAGTAGCCCAAGTTTCACAGCGTCACTGGAGGTGGCCCATTCCTATAGTGGAATACTGAACTGTTTTGATGATTAATTGTCAAGGTCGCGTGAACATTTTTTCAAGTTTTAACAAATATCTTCTATAAAGCTTTTTTTAATGGCTATAAAATCATTGTTGATACACTCATCTTTGGCTGCATTGGACCTAAGATCGTCATTTAAGACAAAAATTAAGGCATCGGTTAAGAAATTGTTTGTAAACACTCATACTAGAAATTGAGTGCCGAATAACGTTCTTATCAAATAAAATGAATGTTATCTAACATAATATGTATAAAACTAGAATGCCGTCAACAAAATTCGCACATTAAACATGTGTTTATCGGTATAACGCTTCTTTGACATACTACTATATTATAATAATATCAGTCATACTATTCTATTCTATACTACGTCATATAGATTTAAGCTTAGTAGGGCTTGTTTGTGGCAGGAAAGACTCGAGTAATGCAAGTATTCTCCCCGTCTTAGCCAGTCATGGCTGAGCGAGGAACAAAGTTGGTTTTAGTCGGTACAGTCAGCTGCAAAGAAATCTAACCCCTTTAGAGCACTGTTATATTCTTAAAGTTAGCTTTCTCTGCAGCTGACCGTACATCGTATTAACATCTTTTTGGTATCCCGACGTATATGTCCGCCTGGGCCAAAGGCGGTTGGACAGCTTTTAAAAGGTATCCTACATTAAAATAAGGGGATTTTTGTGAAGCATTTCTTCACTACTGCTTGGTGAATTAGAAGGGCGTCAAGCGATGGTATTAACCTAGAAAGCCTATCAAAGAGACCTATCATCACCAGTATTATCATAGTCATCAACGACTTAAATTATTTTAGATGATTTCGAAAATGAAAATTAATTAACCATTTTTAATAAATGTTTCTATTAAACCAACTTGAATATAATCCCTGATCTCCCTTTGGCTCTACCAAAGTGAGGAGGGTTGGTCAAAAGATAATAATATGAGTATTATATTCAAAAATTTACCTGTTCTTCTCCACTCTGATTCAGCACTGACATCCTATCCCCAAGAGCCAATGGTTCAATTCCCTCCAGTATATGACAAAGGAGCGTCAGTTTACACTAGAATTCACTCTACTGTAATACCTGGAAAAGAGAACAGAATTTTATCAATTAATTTAATAGTCCAAATCACTAGCTTACGCGGTGACGGAGTAAGAATGAAATATGTCACCACCCCATCTCATCCCATGGGTGTCGTAGAAACCGACTAAGGGACTATCTGTGAATGTTACCTTTACATAGAAAGAAGGAAAACTTGAAATTAAATCCTATACCAATCCGTCGTTGGAGTGACTAAATCGGTTCGAAACGAATCGAATTTTACTACTCGTGGCAAATAAACGTTTATTTAAATACTTCTTCAAAATCTTTTCCATCATCGGAGTGTGGTCTCATGATCATAAATGTTTACGAAAAGTAATAACATAAAATAGGAAACAGCTTTTTGTATTCTTAGTCTCCTAGTCACACCATGGATTGTTCTTAATCACTAATATTCAGAAAATCCAATATAGAACGCAGAGAACCGTACAAAATGAAAATTGGGAGGAAACGAGTATCCAGTATCCAGGAGTGACTGTAACACGATGATGGATAACAAACAAGCTGTTGTTAATAGCATTGTAAGGAATAATAGGATATGAAGCTACCTTACACAAGAACAATATTAGAAAGGCAGATCTTATTGTGAGGTCAATACATTTCATTTAATAAACATAACATAGTATTTGTAACTTCAGATATTCGCATAGATAATTCCTAAGTTTTAAGTTACGTTTGGTTACTATTATTAACCTATTCCCTGTCCCATGTATCATATATGATACATACCCATTGTTTTACTATTGTGTCTACAGGCGGGACAGGCAACCTGTTTATGCTTAAATTTGGCTAGAAGTTTTACAACTGATAGAGACTGTCTCTATGTAATGGAGATTTGGATGTCCTTTTTGCTTAATTTCTTTTTAAACAATTGATATGTTTAACTACAGCTTACACAATTTCTTACGGAAGCTTGTTTGCCACTACTCTATTGGAGAGGAAGTTACAGGAGAGCATACAAGTACATATTTACGTTACGAGAAGGAAAACTATACAAATTCGTTTAGCCATCATAGTATTGGTGGCATTGGAGGCTCGTTTTTACCGGGAGACATAAGGGTCGTAGCACATGTAACGAAACGTAAACGGATCGGCACCGTATCAACTCGAGCCGTTTAGTATTATTTATATGAAACTCCTTACTGCAACGCACACTAATCGAAAGGGTGCCGAGGCGTTTACGTTACGATATATCTGCTAAGACCCTAAGCCTGATAAAATAATTATGAATTTAACAGTACAACATACTATACGGTACTATTTTATTTATTTGTATAGCAAAGTATTTCAAATTATTTTCGATCTCTCAACGAAGTTTAATCATACAAAGCTGGAAAACTCTAGCAGTATAAATCGTGCAAGTTATAAATCTAGCGGTGAGTGTACACTCTAAACTGGTATAAAAAAGTAGGCTGTTTAGTGGCGGCACAACTATAATTAAACTGGTCAAGTTTACAATGTAGTGAAAGGTCATTAACCCATCTCTATGATATCCGAGCTTGACCCAAATCACTCTCACTGTTGTTTACCTGATCGTCTTTTACATTGTTTACATATAAAATTAATATTAATAATCTTGCGTAAATAATGTTACACAACTGTAAAACTTTTTCTTGGTTTCTTTTGTTTTTATTTTTAGAAATTGGTTATGATCGAGTGGAATTTCGTATGAATACAAAATATTTCGAAAAAGACAATACTATTTTTCGTAGTTACTGCCTAACCTAATAAGAGAGCATGAGTTTATACATGTATGGAAATAGCTGCGTTGATAAACCTTATTAAGAGAACAACGTAAATTTTAAAACAGTAAAATTTTAATGACTAACGGAAAAACTTCATAAAAGATTTAAATGGCTAAAAAAACAAACAAAAATAAATGAAAACGGGCTTAAACTACACTAAGCAATTTACTTAATTTAAAATTGGTCTAGATTTTAAAACTTTTCAAACCAGAGCAACAGGCTCTGTAAGTATTGCCAAGGTTTTTAGCTTATCCACAGGAATTGACGACAGTCGGGTCAAGTTTATAGTTTTGTCCGAGTTTATGATTTACTGTTATTCCTAGCTTACAAAATTAAGTTGTGGGAACTGTCTGAGATTAAATGTGCATTGAAAATGCAGCAGATTGACCCCGTTTTAAAAATGCAGCGGGTAAAATCAAGGGTGTGGGAAAAGCTACACCATTCACTAAATGTATGGTTTGTCTAGCTGTAGTAAGTAATTACTAGAACTCGTTTGACAAACGTGAAAGCACTAGAGATGTTAAGAGCTGACTTTTGCATCATAGACGTTGTTGCATAACATGACTATTGTAACAACACAAGATTAAGTTAAATATTACTCCTAAGCGATGGTAAACCGAAACAACGAAAAACCAGATGAACAAACTCCTGACAAGTTTGTAACAAACATAGAACATTTTAACCATAATGCTACTTTCTTTCCATGAGATAACGAACATAATAATATGCTGAGAATACTGTCACGAAGGTGTCGGAAGAGAGATAAGAAAGAGCTAATTTATTAAGGAAAGAAAAACTATTCTTGATCATGAGATTATCAATGAAAAAGTTAATTAATATAAAAACCGTGTAGTCTTCTTACAAGTCAATTACCTCGAAAAAAAATATCCTATCAATGTGATGCTAATAATCTGTTATTGAATAGCGAAAATAACTTTCTATTTCTTTTACGCGCATATCAAACAACAATCTACGTAACACAAAAAAACTGGATATAGTATTCAATTATCTATTTAATTAGTGTTTATAAAAAATATCGTAAACATTTTTCTTTTATTATGCAAACATAGTATTATCGTAAATCGTCACTGATATAAAGCGAGATATCGATAAGCGTACGATGGTATTAAGAAATGATAATAAATATGTATCTGTGCCAAGATTAGACTTAAACTAGTAAGTACTACACAATTTCTCCGCGAATACGGTTACTTTTCAAATCGTAGGATTTAGATCTTATTTTATAAGATATTTTTTTATACGTTAGTGGCAAAGAGGCCTTATGGTCCACCTGATGGTAAGTAATTACCGTAGCCTATGGACACCTGAAACAGCAGAGGAATCACAACGCGCGTTGACGACCCATAAAAACTAACGTGATTTAAAAAAAGTAGCTTGCCTGATGGAGAATGGTCACGATTGGTTATATTATTAAGTATTTACTTTATTATATAAAACACGGAGTATTTAAATAAAGATTGAAAATAAGTCACAATAGGCATTCTGAATAGTACAAAATTTCTTCATTCACTTAAATTCTTGGCATTTAAAAATACATGTAAGGAATTTCAAAATATGAATGATGGGATCTGTAGAGTACTCTCACTGCACTTATATATTTTCCGAAAATTATCAAATTACATAGCTATTTATTAAAATTAATTTCCTTATAGGTAATAATTAAGATTTTTCCTGGTAATTTCTGATATTGAAATAAATGATGAGTCATAATTTCAAGAATAGCCTTTTTAAACTCTGATATCAATCAAGAAACAAGATAATTAGTCTAAAAATATAAGAGCAATAAAGATTTAAAGTTCTTGAGTTCAAGAGACTTTTTAGGGTCGTAGCACATATAACGAAACGTAAAGGGATCGGCACCGTTTCAACTCGAGCCGTTCAGTTTTATTTGTATGAAACTCCTTACTGAAACGCACACAAATCGGAATCGTAACGTAATCGGATTTTTGACGTTTGACACCGAGGAAAAAGGCGAGGCGGTGCCGATCCGTTTACTTTACGTTGTATGTGCTACGACCCTTAACCAACTACAAAACAAGGAAGAGGTTTACAATTATTTTGTTTTATTCTGTTGTTGTTTATACTTAACTGTTTATTTATTTTGTTTCAAAGCTCAGTTATTTCTTAATGATAAATGTAAAGGTATTTTCACTGACAATGATTACTTATTTTGTTGTTATCTCAAAATAAGTATTTGGAATTTATGTGAATCATCAAAGCTTTACGTAATTGTTATAATCCGTATTTTCATCACTCTGTTTTGTTTGGACCGACGACCTCGTAAGGACGACGGAAAGCCGATGGATGAGGGAGGCGCAGGACCGCACAAGATGGCAATATTTGGAGGAGGCCTATATCCAGCAGTGGACGGCAATTGGCTAAGATGATGATGATGATGACTCTTTTTGGTAGTCAGTTGGTTCATTAGAAACTTATGATTTGGTGTAAAAGGTGACCTTTTACTTCATGGACCTGAGTTTAACGACAGCACAATAGTATGGGCAAAATAAATACATAGCTAAAACCAAAAGAAAACAATAAATAAGTTGTTTAACCACAAAAAAAAGCCTTAATTTAACTGGAAGGTAGGTTTAGTTTAGATAATAAGCCTTAACAACATATTGCAACCAAAACAAATGTTATTACTGATAAAAATATGAAAGTCAAGAAAAACTTTACTATCATAACAACACTTTATCCAAATGATAAAAAGAGCCATTAAAATCGTTTCCTTTCAGATTTCCTATTTTATCTTGAATTTATTTTATAGTTCATTAGATTTATATACTTATTATGTTTTATTACAGGGCTAAACGCATTACTGGTTTATGCTACGGCTGATGACTTGTCATACCTTAAGACGCTGTCATCTCCTTTCTACAAATTAGAGTCCGCCTGAGCTTACAGTTAATAGGCAGGTCTAGGACTCTCGCTTCTGCAATTTCTTTATAAATTACCATGATATAGTTTGATGCCTACTATCAGTTTTAAAATTAATAGGTTTAACAAACACAAAGAAATATAAATATATTAAATATAAACAGTGTTCTTATATTTATATTCTCATAATGTTACCTATTTTTCTTTGTTATTATCTATTATTACATATTCTTATGAAAATAAAAAAACAAGTCCTATTATTATATGTAACTGGATCATTTGCTTATCAATTGACACAAATTGCACATTAAGATGAATCTTTAAACACTGAGTTACACATATTTAAGAAGTACCCCGTTAGGATGTCAGTCACCAAAACTTACAATGCCTAACATCTATAAATGAAATTTACTTAACGGTCTAGAATATAAACTAAGTAAAATTCCTACATTATGAGTCAGAGTTGTCAATATCTCGAAAATATACTTTTGGAACATAGCAGGTTTTAGTTTACAACGACGTTATGTAACATAGCCCTATTCTTAAAAGACACCAGAATAAAAAGATTTATTTAACAAACAAAAATCACCAGCAGGAAAAAATCTCACTGATGGAAACTATTGTTAAATAATACTGGGAAATGTATTGTAACCATTTCTAATTTAGCTTTGGACTCGGAGCTAAGTGCAGAACTTCTAACACATTCCTTAATAAGAAGATGTGGACTTAAAAGTTTAAATATGTTATATCTATAAAAACAAAAGGAAAACAACTCAAAATGATATAGACCAATCAGTTTGGTCAAAATTCCCTGTCTGACAAATTTCCCAGTAGTAAATACAATTATTAATTGTAAATATTAGTAAAATTTTAGAGAAATACAAACAACATAAACAGCTGTAAACTACCTTCACAATTATATTAACCATCAGAGGGTATCACGATTATCTTTTAATACCTCAATACGTTTTGTAATATCTCTATTTACATAGGTAAACTCCAATAAGATTCTGATTACTAATGTAAACAAAATAATTCCAATTGTGTAAAACAAAATAACACAGTACTTGTTCTACCTAAATGAATTTCCTACTTCTAAAACAAGGTGCCTCCATAAATTGAGGAAGTTTAGTATACACTGGCCAGGCAAGGCAGACAGGCATAAACATTCGGCAAATGTCAAACATTCCTTTTATGCATTGGTTACTGACCATAAATCAACAGTGTCTTAGTTGGTTTTATAACAGCCACAGGATGAAATGGGGTGGTGACAACCTGTTTTCCTAGTCCATCGCATCATAGACAACAAAGAACTTAATGACTTGTGATTAAACTAATAAAAAACTAGATATTGAAAGAAGGTTAGTCTCTAAATAAGAAAAACTTCTTACAATAAATGGTAAGAATAAAACATAAGAGAGATGGTTAACTTACAGTAGCATATTTTCAGGTTCATGAAATACTCATTACAAATAATTTGCAGATAATTGTTTTTAAAAGAAGATCAAGGCTGAATACATACCTAGAAATACTACCATTCAATATTTCAATGTTCTGATAAGTAAAAACTTTTTCAAAACATACCTTTTTAAAAACACCATTGTTTATTTATACAAAATGATTATAAACTACTCCTAGAGAAGGCAAACTATTCAATTTATGGGAAAGATAACTGAATACTTATAGTAAACATTAGTTATCACACATTTAAAAAGGCCACCAAAAACTGTTTTACGGTTATTAAAACTTACAATGCACAAAATCCCATGTATTATATACATTTTTAACAAGAAGGACACTTCCTATATGTTATTACTGTTTACCTAAATCTTACTTAGTTTATTAATGAATCATTATAATAAAGGAACAAAAGACTTAGGTCAAAACAATATCATTGTAGAAAAATACACAATTTATTGAATGGAAACACCACCAGACCTGTTTTGAAGCACTTGTAAAAGTATTATTCAGGTTCAATTAAACAAATAAACAACAAGTAAATGCATAATCTTGTAAACAGTTTGAATAGGAATTAACAATAAGTTATGCTACTAGATGGATCGTAATAATGACTCAACCCAGCTTTGACAAGTTCACAATTTGACATTTTACTAGGAAAAAACAATCCAATCTGAACCGTACTGAAGCGTCTAGAAGCCACTTTGAATCTTTAATCGTCAACGTTTTAGTCAAAATGATACAATTTCAAATTCACAACACAGTTTACGTTGCATATTATGTACGTACTCTCGTAACTAGATGTACGTCGGTCAGCTGCCATTCAAAAGAATATGTGGCAAAAGTCAAACTTTCATTTCATACAAGGATACACTAAAAATACATTATAAACACTTGATATACAACTACTTCTGTGTAGAAACATGTAATCTTTACTTTTATCACACGATTCCATTTTATGAGAAAAAAATTAAAATCGATGTTTACCTTACGTCTCCTCTCAATGCAAATCTTTTCTATTGCAGATCGAGACTGCTAACCCTTCCGCCAGAGTCGATGATGAATCCTTTCCAATGGACCTATAATGCGGTTCACGAAACAATTTAAAATAAAATGCAAAGCTGAAATAAATACAACTGTCCCGAAGATATTTTCTGCGAGTTACTATACATTTGTTTTATGAAATGGCCTAATCTTTTACAAGATTCCGTTCTGTATTTCCATAGACAAGTTCATGTACTTTTTAATTTCGAATGCTAAATGAGTAGGTACTTTTCCACTTTTGTCAAGGATGTTACTTTCTCTCACACATTACATTTAAAATAATTTAAAGTATCTATCGAACTAATTCATTAGCAGTTAATCATGTTAAACTATTTAAATTTATTGTTAAAAAATATTGTAAATGCACTAAAAAAATATAGCAACATTTTATGGCAGAGCAAAAGGCAATGGCCTTTGGATTTTAATGCTCATTGGACTATAGAAGTAAAACCAAAAACAAGCTGTCAATATGAGCCAATCACAAAAGCTCTTTGATTTGTTGACGTCGCCATCATGTTTCTGTGCAACATTTTTATTTTTCTTTGACTTTATTTTTTGTTTACTAATAAAATTAAGAAATATATACTGTAGCTTAAATAAATGTTTTACATTATCACATAATGTACTTTTAATTTAAAGTAAAAATTTTTGTCCCTAAATATAGAATGTTACCATTAAAATAGTACAACGGGCTAGGTGTATAATCTGTAAGTTTGCCTTTCGTTTTATATTCTCTTATCTGTGGAATAATTACGCGGGACATTTCATTCGAATTCAAATCACTTGTATAAGTACTTGTGTTAATTTTCTAAATTTCTAGTTATTTATGGTGTACGTGGAGGATTTTAATTACCAATACAAACCCTCATTTTATTTTTAACCCAGACGTTATGATCATCACACTATTACACTGCTGGAACAGCTGGAACTACACTGCTGGAACAGCTTGACAGTGGCTTCAGTTGCTGGATGCTTGACAGTGGCTGGAATTACACTGCTGGAACAGCTTGACAGTAGGTTCAGCAGAGAGAGGGACACTTGGTAGGTATATAAATAGGTGCCACTCTGGCCTGGTCAGACGTATTTTTTTATGTTCGTTAAGATAATGTATTTTCCTAAGACGCGTAAGGCGACAGCGAAATGACAAGGAAAATAAACTAGACACCCATGAGAAGAGATTGGCCGTGGGGAAACCATGATGGCTATTTTGTTAAAATTCGGATTTCAATTCTAACTAACACGCAATGAACCTAAAAAGGCAAAATAAATGGGTTACTCTAGGTGATTACTGTATAACTTTAGCCTTAAAGTGGAGCACTTTGCTTTACGACTGGTCACCATCATTAGGTACCTACTTTATTCTACCTCAACGCCTTCCAATTGACTCTTCCTGATCAAAGCAATCTTGTAAGATGGGGAAAAGCCACGGACAAAAAATAAACATAATGTGGCAAAGAAATTGCTAAGTACTGCTAGACACTTATTGTAGGCTGCAAAGTGCTTTTGGATAGGAGTCATTACTCGCAACGTCACGACAGAGTAGGTACTAGATTATACGCGAGGCAGTGAGGCTATCGATCGCTAGAGCTAAGACAGGACTGACTACAAATGAAAGACAAAACATCCAATTTGTTAAGGAAGGCCCCACTAAAAAGACCACCTTTAAGCCTTTTTCAGTCCTTAGTTCGGAAGACGATTGGACACTACTAAGTAGTTGACACGTATGAAACACACTACAAAATCCCGAAGAATATCTGCGTGTCGCCGGCGCCGTCAAGACCAGACATATTCCTCTACTTACATTTGAAAAAGCGTATAGGGGAAGGGGGGGCATAACGGGGTCGCGGGGCACGACGGGGCCACCCTCAAATACAAAAACTTACACACTTTACATGTGTTTTGTTTTCGCTAATAGGTAGCCGTTTTATAACTCTAATGTCTGACAATGACAGGCGACAAGACTGCGCGCGTTTATTTTTTATATCAGAAAATTATTTTTGACGTTATTCTATGTAATTTTGAGTGACTACGAATACACACGTAAAAAGTTAAGTTTTTAAGTGAGTACTATGATTTATTTATTTTGTTTTTATAGATACATTACTTATTGATATGTTTTGGACAAAAATACTCTAAGCGTTAGTAATTTTATTCAGTTTGTTATTTTAAATAATGTGAGAATCGGGGCATAACGGGGACATGGTTGCGGGGTACGATGGGGTACCCGTTATGCATACTGGAGTTAGAAGAACTAGAAAAACTTAAGAGACCAAAGAAGTGTTCCAATCCGAATGATCCCAAGTTAAAGAAGAACGCTAAGAAACAGAAATCCCAAAAAGCTGCCTCTGATGTAGAAAATACCAACGAGGATACCATGTGCCTGTATTGTCTTGACATGAATCATACTTATTTAAAGTCTTTGGAAGGTTGGGTGGCTTTCCAACTATGTGGACGGTGGGTTCATACAGCTTGTGCTGATGTAGACGACAACAATGCAGCAGAAATCCACATTTGCTTGTACTGTGACACAAACTAAATACGTACCCCGTACTGCCCCTACCCTGGGGCACGATGGGGTTTTTCTTAAAGTTTAAAAAAACTAAAATTATGACGTTGTATGATTATTTACATTACCAAATTTTATACCAAATGATAGGTTAATAAGTAACCAAAGTGTTGTGATTAGTTTTAATTAATAAATACATTGCGTTGATTATGTTTTAGTGTATTTTCCTTAACGTCCCCGTTATTCGTCCCTCTCCCCTAATACTTATGGTACCGGTACCGTGGGAAACTAACATCCCGAAAGACCACGCAATTAAGGCAAAGAAATACTCAAAAAGACTTGACAAATGAGATAACCATACCCTATATGCCGTAGAAAAAGGTGCGAGGGGTACTCCAGGTACATCCTTCTACAACTTATTAAAAACACTAGGACTGCCGAGAACTTCAGTAAGCTCTCTACTATCACGAATGTCCAAAACGGCATTGTTAGGTTCCTACAAAATTTAGATAGGTAGAGGACGGAACATAGCAGACAGTGAAGGTGGCCGCTAACGCATCGTAAGGGGGCCTCCTTAAAAATCTAGGTCGTAAGTCCCAGACGCTGTTATGCAAGTGTTCCTTCCTCTATCACGCGATGGACCCGGCACCCGCACGGAGAATCCATGGAATGCTAAGATTAGTTCTTATCTTTTTGTTGGTTAACAAGTAGAGCTTACAGCTGAATGTCAATATTATGTCCATTCATTTTTTTTCAAACCATTTCATTAGTATACCACCGGGAGACAACTGCCCTTCCACTGTCTACAGTAAAGTCGGCCGACCTGAAGTTGTTGGGGATGACTGTGCAGATGTCAGTTTTCGAAGTAAATGGCGGGGACGTCGAAAGGGGGTGGAGTTTTATATTTGTTCCGGTTATGCGCGAACTTCTCTGAGAGCTAGCTTCAGGACGAAGCTTCATTCCATTTTACTTTGAAAGTAAATATTTTTAATAAATTATGAAATTATGTTACAAATAACGTTTTAAAGTGTGCAAACGTTACATATTATTACATTATCAACGATCATTTTGTTATAAAGACCATAAACACCATTCTGGCAGTGTCCTAAAGCCCTCTGTGCCAGAGTCATGTTAATTGCAAATATAATATAGGTTTCGGAAAAATTGTAAAATAAAACATGACTTTACAAGCATATTATATATTTTTTTTATAATAATTAAGAATAAATTCTTACATCACGAGTTATAAAATAAATACATTTATTGCCTTAAATTAAGTCCAAAAGTACTCTGTACAATTATTGTTAGCGATGTACAAACGAGAACGACAAGTAAAAAATATCCAAAAAACAAAAATAATAATTAAAAAGGGTCTTATTGTGAAGTCAGTAAGTTTTCACAATTACTCCGTGTGACATATCTACGAACAACTTAACAAATTGTGTCAGAATCACAACCAATAGTTTGCATCTTAATTTCATCTCTTATCAATATTACACAAACTATTTTATATCATTGCTCTTTGCTTATTACTAAAACAAGAACCATTCTTTACCTTACATTATAATTACAATTAAATTAAGACTATCTAATTGCTAGCGGGTGTTTCTTACTGGACTGTTGTGCTGATTCTCACAATTACTCCATGCCCTTTGTAATCTCGAGATCTAGAATCTGAGTGCAGACTGCTACACTCGTTTCGTTATATCGTAATAACACCAGAACGCACCTAACGTCTGCGAGATTATTAATTTATTCGACGAGTTACGTCATTTAACATTACTTGGCAATTGGCACTAAGAAACAGATGAGCTCACTGAAGTTTTAGAACTTTACTTCACACAAATATTATTTATTTGTTGTCATGTATTTTTCTTAGATAAAAATTGCAACATCACTAATATAATGATTAGAATAACGCTATATAATAACACTGTCCATGACCCGAATCGTCGTAAAGTAGGACGAATTATAATTAAACGGGTCATAAGATATATTCTCTAACTAATTATTGCTATAAAACGCTTTTGTGTAATTTTATTAACTCGAATAAGCGAGCCGTGACTTTCTAAATATATTTATTACTTTCATAAGATGTTGCAATAATCCAAAATGTAATATTTAAGCGTGTCAGTCTGCACGCAGTTCCGAGTGGCGGCGCGGGACTAATACTTATTGTCTCCGCTAACTCCGCCGGGGTTCATTGCTTTATAAACAAGGCATTACTTAACCAAGGCCACTGTGTCATCCACAATGTGCGACTACTAGCCTAGCATATTAATATGCCCTATGTACTAAGTTTAAAACAAAAACTGTTGCGTTCAGATAATCTTGGCATTGTTCATACAGAATTACAGACGATAATAAATTAAATAAGACGGTTAAAAATATCACGAAATTAAATTCACGTGGCAAATAATATGGCATCAGATTTTAAGTACTTTTAATTGTAAAAGTAAAGAAGATAAAAAGCTTGCAATTAACAAACTTAAGTTTTCAGAGGAGTAATAAAATATACTAATAGTACTAGTGTTGTTATCATTTATGAGTCTAGTAAAGGTATTGGAAGACAGAAAAACATTGCTATTCAGATCAAAATTAGACAGATGTAAAAAACTGATACATCAAAATCAATTTATACTGGCCATTAATTAGCCAAAATAATTATAATAAACCAATTTCACTAATTATAATAATTAATATAAAACTAAAATGGACAAAACATATAAAATTATGTACTTCTGTGTTATTAAAGTAATCAATGTGCGGATTCAATAGTTTAAGATTACATATTAACACAGGTTTGGGCTCCATTTAATTTCAAAATTGACTAGATATCTGTGTGCATAGGAATCATATATAAAATAGCTAAGTAAAGGAACCGATACACTGAAATTCTGGCATGTCTGTGTAAAAAATCATCTAAAACTAATTTATTGCCATAAGCAAAAAATTACGTCTAAACTGTACTTTAAATTATGTAGAGTACACAATAACACGTCTAATTATTTTTGTACAATTTGTACAAACGCATCTGCATTCACTAACGTAAAAATCATGCTCAGTCAAGAAACCTAGAATAATGAACTAAAACGAAACCGATACACTAGTAAACATATTAATAAAATTAGTTCGAAAAACTTCACAACATCAAAAAAATCTCACAATATAATACGCGGACTAACGAAAATCACTAACAAAATATTTGATCTCTCGTTTCACTGGGGTACAATTTATTAAGTACTGTCGCGTTCGTGGACAACAATAAACACAAACTACCACCGATCAGTCTGCAATACAAAAGAAGGATTGTCGCCAAAGCCGAGGAGAGTCGCGGGGCCGCGGGGGCAGGCCCGGCGGGACGGCGCGGTCATCACTTGGACGGCTGGTAGGGCGGGTAGGCCTGGTGCGGCTGGGCCGCGCGGGACCCCGTCGCGTACAGCTGCTGCTGGAAGTTGTGGAACTGCGCCGCGTACGTGGGGTCCGCCGTCGACGGCACCGCGAACCCCTGACCCTTGAACCCCGGACCCCCGCCGCCCATCGACGGCGGTAGCGGCTGTGCTGAGCCCATGCGCACTCCGCCCGGCCCGCCCATACCACCCTTCACGCCGCGGAAGTTAGGTCCGGGACCGCACATAGGGTTAGGTCCGGGACCTCCGAACGGATCGTTAGCCATTTTGGGAGGAGAGTTGAACCCGGCGGGGTAGTGGTGCGGCATACGTAGCATGCCCCCCGGTGCTCGCATGACCCCTCGCATGCCCCCCTCCATGTCCATGCCGCGCGCGCCGGGGAAGTAAGGTACTCCGCCCTTGCCGCCTTCCATCTGCATGGGGTTCGTGACTCGCTGCAAAAAGTCGAGGCTGGGAGGACCTCTGGGTCCCGAATTGCACGGCATCTGAGGTCGAGTCGGTAAATATTGTATCGTATTTGGTGCGCTCGCTTTCACTTGAACGTTGGCTCCGTTGAAAGGTGGCATTTTTCCTGGACCTCCCATTCTGGGGCCCATCATACTCGCGTCGGGTCCCATCGGTCCCATTGGGCCACCCATGGGTCCTCCGCCCATTTTTGGACTTAGATTCATGTCTGGTGGGAAGTCACTGCCGCTCATCATACCCTCCATTGGACCACCCATTCCCGGGCCTCCCATGTTGTCCATATGACACCCTGAGAACATAATATCATAAGTTACACATATGTTTTTATATAAACAAATAATTTAATTGAACTATAGAACATAATTTTAGCTCACCTAAGTCATTCATCATCATGTGTGGATGTCCGTGCGGGTGCATTGAATGATGGTGTTGCATGTGATGTGGTCCTGAGCCGAAGGGTCCCATGCCGCCGCCGTTAGGTCCCATGGGACCCCCAGGCCCGCCGGGACCTCCTCCGCCAACAGTGTTCGTTAGTTGTTGTGACATTTGCGCTAGTGATGAGATGGGGTCGAAGGAAGACGTGGATGTGCCCATAGGTCCGTTGGGACCTTGGTTTGGATTGATAGGTATGTTATCTGGCCTGTTCATACTGCAAGGTCCGGGGAATGGTCCAGGTAGACTCGTGCTGTTTGGACCACCGGATAATGTTGTCTGTGGAATAGTAATATTTGGTCAATATAGTTCAACTTAGAAAACTCAATATAATTTTGTGTAGTGATCCACTAAGATAAATAAACTGTAAAATTCGATCGAGACAGAACTTCAAAAATGATAAAATCTAAGGTAGAGAAGATAAAATTAAAAGGCAAAATTTCTTCTCATTACAAAATTACTCCAAGTAGCCTGACATTTTAGGACTATTACAAATACTTTGAAATACTTTATTTGTAAACTAGCTGAACCGTGCCCATTTCGTTAGGCGGCGAAAAAAACGCGTCCCTTTTTTAAACATATTTCATTACTGCTCCGCTCCTATTAGTCAAAGCGTGATACTATAAAGCCTATGACACTCCCCGATAAATGGACTATAAAAACACAGAAAGAATTTTTAAAATCGGTTCAGTAGATCCAGAGATTAACCCCTACAACGTCACAAACACACAAACTTTACCTCTTCATAATATTAGTATAGATTTGCTCAAATATTCAACAATTTGAAGTATGTTCTCACCTCATTACTCCCCGCCATAGTATCATCCATACTAGTATTGCTAGGCGCGGTACTGTTGGCGACGCTACAACTGCTCTTGTTGCCGGCGCAGGACGACGCGACGGAGGAGGGCGCGTAGGGACCCTGGCTCAGTGGTTCCCGCTGGGGCGTCTTCGATGCACCGTCCTGACTTGACCTGTTCGATGATGGACTTGGCCGGGATTTTTCGTCTAAGGAAAAAATATTAGTATTGATTAATATGTTTCTGATATTGAATAATGCTAATGGCACACCGTTGCATTAGCAAGCATTAAGTCAAGTATTCAACTCATTCTACAATACATGGTGTATTTAATAACTAATTTTACAAAAGGTTAAACTTAACTAAGCAAAAAAAACATCACAAATTATCTATCCATTTAGAAGATAAAACCATTAAAATTTTCACTTGTTTTAACTTCTTGTGGTCAGAAACCCTATTGGAAAGTTGTGTAAAAGATTATAAGATTATTTATGTTTTTTATTTTGCGATTTATTCATCTGTTAAGCTTAAAAACCACAAGGTTTTTTTTACATGGTTTTCAGCTTTATTTATTAACTCGTTATATAACTTTACTCACCTTGACATTTACTGTTATTAGCTGACGTAGGCGTCTGTGGGTTGTTGAAGCCAGGACTCTGTTCTAGAGAGAAGCGACCTGCGCGCGCTTCTGATAACGACGAGTGAGGCTCGGGGGTGCCCGGCATCATGCTGGTGGGGATAATAATGATATTATAAACACTTTAATAATTATTTTTTTTGTCGTATAGTAAAATGTTGGTAAGGTTCATGAAAGAGCGCAAAAAAAGGAAACTAAGTCCAATGGCAAAATATAGACCCTGTTTAAGGTAAAGCTCCAGGTAAAGCTCATTTGCCTAGTTATTAAAGGAAGCTACTGTCTTTCCCAGATACATGGGATGATTAAGAAACTGTCCACTCACAAATTAACATCTATTAAATCTCCAACATCTCCAATCTATTGTCAGGTATATGAGAGTGCTGTTGGCTTCCCTTACCCTAAAGTTAGATGTACATATTTGGGGAGATACATAAAGCTATACATACCCGGCAGGTGATTTCTGATTAGAACTAGATTGCGGCGTCTGCCCTCCACTGTTTGACGGCGGCCCGTTGTCTTTTAACGACGTGTTCGGCTGTTTTTGTATCGTTAACTCTTGACCTAATACAATCACATATTTGAATTATAATGCTAAAACATTATTCGTGGAATAGATGTTGATAATGACATACAAACAGAATGAAAGAACAAATTAGCCATAGAGTATGAAGGTACATTATGTTAGCACATTTTCACCAACCACCACCAAAATGAAAATATATAAAAAAATATACAGAAACACGCACAATTTACTACTACAATGAAAACACATGACAAAAAATAGTTACACATTTTATTTGTTTATTATTCATGTATTAGTAATTTGAGTAAATTTATTGTTAACACGTTCCCAGTGCAGTCTACCATATATGGTACACGTGCATTGTTTTACTATTGTGTCTGCTGGCGGCACTGTGAAAGGGTTAATGCACAAATTACATTGGCATCTGTTGTCATGCCACTTAATATGTGCATTAACAGTAATATTGTATAAAAGAAATATTTTGAAACTTACTCAAATTGACAAATAAAATGTGTAACTATCCTCAAAACGAAAAAAATGCATGATATGAACTGAGAGTTAGTTTACGGGTTTAAAAGTAATCTCAGGAACATTGCAATACATTTATAAAAAACAAAACATGTAAAAGCTTAATAAAAAAAAGTGCAACTTAACTAGATTCACATGCAGAAATAATAAGTTATAAAAAAAGGCATCGGATTACATAAAAAAAGTACTAAGAACCAACTGAATCATGCCCCATCGTAAGCTTATTTTCGTATGACATTCAAATGCAATAAGATCTAAATTCGCTTAATTTTCCCCTGGTCTCTTTAGAAACAAACTTGTAATCTATCATATTGATATTTATAGTAGGTAATGTTGTGAATATTTATAATGTTTTAAGTAAATTATGTTGCTAGGTGGAACGACGACCTCAAAAAGGTCTCTGGGTCGGACTGGATGCGGAAAGCGCAGGAGCGTGTTCCGTGGCGAGTGTTGAGAGAGTCCCATGTCTAGCAGTGGACTGCGATAGGCTGATTGATTGATGTGGTGTGGTGTCGGAGTAAGATGTGGTGTGGTGACGGAGTTACCACCCCATCTCATCCCATGGGTGTCGTAAAAACCGATTAAGGGACAATCCGTGAATATCATCTTTACAAGAAGTAAAATCACTAATAAAAAGAAGAAAAACTTGAAATTAAACTCTATACCAATCCATCTGGCCAGCGCCAGACACTACTACCAATACTAATACCAGTAGGCGAAGTATAGGAGGCCCGTCTTTGCAGTGGGACATTAATTGGCTGTTATGATGATACGCTAGAGACCTTAAACAAGTATGATAGTTCAAATTGTCAGCAAGGTGGATTAAGATTCAGTTAGTTCAATAGTACTATAAAATTAATTAAAGTTATGTTTTTGGTATATTTTATAGTGACACTTTCCCGCGTCTCATTATTTCTGTGGTCATCCAATCAAGCTATTTACCTTCAAACTGGTTGAGATACGATATTTGCTGTGGCGACGGTACGGGCATCAAACTTGGCTCCTTGTGAGACCCCTGTTGATTTTTCTGCTGCTGCGCCGCCAAACATTGGAGAGTACGTACAAACACCCCCTCGTCTAGTTTCTCTAGTATTTCTTTTGTGGCCAATATTTGATCCAATATTTTTAAATTCCATTATTCGAATCGTTATAATTCCATAATAATTTTAAGGCCATTTAATAAAAATCCATTTTGGATTCCATAAAATGTGTAGGGGGGTGTTGCCAAATTTTTGTATGGTTTATAAGTTATTCGTTGTTATTTCGTCACACGGTGGGATTTCAAGCGTCAAGCGTTTTGCGAGGGGAAAGGAAGGAAAACAAAAAATACGCATTACAACTACAGAAAAAAAACTCAAAATCAAAAAAATTTAAACAATTAACACCTATATTTGGGAGCAAAACGTTAAAAAAAAAACTGTCGTGGTTGGGAAAATGTCTAACACAAACAAAATTATAATGAGCATGCTCTACTACTTCTATGGCTTGTAACTATGATTATTATTATTCATGCGACATTCTTAACTTACCACATAATATAAATTAATATACTTCATACATATTATCATGAATTTAAAGGACAATTCGTCATTATTAACCTCCCTACTTCTTTGAATTATTTAGTAAGTATGTTATTATATTCACGGACATCTCTATACAGCGCCATCTGTTCCCAAAGTAAGCTAGGCTTAACCTGCTTGTGTTATGGGTAACAGAACAACGGATATTAATACTTATATATTGTTTTTTTTTGTAAATACATATTATACATAGAAACACTCAGACTAATGCAAATAATCATGTTGATGAGCGGGAATCGAACCCGAGACCTCTGCGTAGCAATTATGTTGTATGACCACTACGCCACAGAGGCCGTCTCTTCGCTACGAGATTTCAAACATTATTTCATTATTTTAAACATTTTTTAAGAGTATTGCGAGCTATAAAACATGTGGATAATTTTATGAAGATCCGTAGTAGTAAGCCGACAAAAAGTCTATATTTTTAACGAACTTTATTTAGGTTTAGTAATTTATGACTACTATTTCTAAAATGATAAATTCATTTGTTGAAAGTTAAATCACAGTTATCCTAACCTCAATAATAGGGGTAAGCTTGTTTTAAATATAACCTAATGCCAATGTTATAAAAAAACTCTTCATATTCATTTTAATAAGTTTTTATCCCTCCGTCACTGGAGGAGGCTCGTCTCTGCAGTGGGACATTAATGGGTTGTTATAATGAATAGTTTTTATTGTATGTTGTAGAAAATTTGCTAAAAGAAGTCCTTTAAATTCATTACATCTATTCAAATCGTAAGTATAGATAAACATAATTATGTGTGTACACACCTGGTGCATCCTGTTTAGGTCCGGGCTTGCAATGTGCCGGACTGTTTAGCCCGCTGCCTGCCCGGGACGCTTCAGCAGACATGGGCATTTGAACTGAACCGTGCCCCGGTGATTGTGTTGCTGGAAATTATTGTTACATTTATAATAACTAAATTATAACAAACATAAAATAGAAATTTTTCCAATTCGTAAACTTAAATGATTTCAGTAAACAAAAAACAACTTTGTTAGAGGTAAAAAGGCAAAAATTGAAACGGTCGTATCATGTAAGTCCTAAACGGATGGACATTTTTCGATGATTTTTTTCTGGCCTACTTCGTGTTATAATTTATTAGCGATTGTCATGTACACCCTTTATAACATGTGTTCTGTGGCGCGTGTTAGGTTAGGTTAGGCCTATGTCTAGCAGTGGACTGTGATAGATTAGTTGATGATGATATCTATACTAATATTATAAAGAGGTAAAGTTTGTGACGTTGTATGGGGTAATCTCTGGATCTAATGAACCGATTTTAAAAATTATTTTTGTGTTTAATAATCCATTTATCGGGGAGTATCATAGGCTATATAGTATCACGCTATAACTACTAATAGGGGTGGAGCAGTTATGAAATATGTTTTAAAAGCGGACACGTTTTTTCTCGTCGCCCAACGTAGTGGGCACGGGTCAGCTAGTATAAATATAATATCAATGTTTAACTTACCTATAGGCACGGAGGCGGATCGATGTAAAGGTGAGGCTCCATAAGGAGGAGGCGGTAAACATCCACCGCGTTCTGAACACGGGGATTTAACTTGTGTACCTACAACAATTCAATAGATTATAAAATCTCTAAAATAGTGGGTTTGTAAGTAATCATCAATTTATACTATATGATTAGGTAAATATTTGAAGCCACTTGCTAATATCATCATAACGGCCCTTTAATGTCCCACTGCAGAGACGGACCTCCTCCCGTGACGGAGAGATACTTGGCCTACTAATACCACGCTGGCCAGATGGATTGGTATAGGGTTTAATTTCAAGTTTTCCTTCTTTCTATGTAAAGGTAATATGTATTCACAGATAGTCCTTTAGTCGGTTTCTACGACACCCATGGCATAAGATGAGGTGGTGAAATATTTTATTCTTAGTACATATTATAGAAGTACTTACTTAATTCATTATCCATAGACTTGGGGTCATCAAAGAATTGATGATGTATTTTCTGCCAGTCGATGTCTGCTGAGGCGGGGCTTTTGGGACTACGTAGGCCAGCTTTGTGTAAACCTGGGCCTAACCCACCGGGGTCGCCTGGACCCATCTGTTAAAGAAATATTGTTTGTCTATTGTTAGCTTTGCTTATTCAGTGACTAGATGGCGCAGTGTCAATATGTATTCACCGATATGGCAACTAAAAATTACGAAACAAACACATAAAAGTAGAATACGCTATTTACTACTTAAAACTGAATATAAAATGCAAAGTATTTTACTTTGTTATCTTGAGAGGTTAGGCGTTGCATGGATGCGCTTCGATACACTTGGTCTTTTTAATGTTTTATTAAAAATAATTACTAGAAGATACAGTTTTCCGCTATAGTATAATGTTTGATGAAAATTTAACAAATAAAAAGTTAACAAATTTAAAACGTGATTTTACTCGTTTCTGTTCTAATGTGGCGACTCAATAATAGTAGTATCGTTAAATAAAGTACATTAAGTATTTTATTTAATTTTAATTCTAAAGTCAATGATATTTTATTTTTGTAGACGACTAGCAGTAATTTCAACAGTTTTTTTACTAAATTTATTAAATATGTTTTATTACCGATATATAACTTTGATTTTATTTTATTTAACTATATTAATCTCTCTTATGTTATCAAATATAGACAAACTAAACAACACCTTAAGTTAATTTCATAACGAATCCCTAGCTTGGCAATTGAAATAAAAAATCTCAAAGATACTCACACTTCTCCCTCTCCCGTATTCATCACACATGGGCCCGTTGACGGGCATGCCGTGATGATCAGGCCCACAGTCCACGTGAGGTACCATGCCACCCATCATGCTGCCATCCATCATGATGCCTCCTGAAACACGCGGCACTACATGTACCATCGAGAATGTGCTAATGTACTAGAAAATAGATGTTGACTTGAGTAGATTCAGACCTTTAGGAGTTCCAATGCTCGCAAAGGCATTCTACACTGCCTTGGTAGTGTCGGCCGTGCACTAATAGATGGTTTGAATTCCACCCAAGATATGTGTAATAAGTGTTTATATAAGTCAAATAAGTGTTATTAGTACAGTAGTATTTTTTTTAATCTCATTTATTTAAAAGCCATACATCATATTATAGATTAAGTAGTATTTTGTGTCCTTCAATTTTATGTCTGTGAAAGTCATTAGCGGCACAATGCTTAGTGCGAGAGTTGTCTTTAAAAACTAAAACAGTAGACACAATAGAAAAATTGTATAAATGTGTTATCTATACTATTATATAAAGCTGAAGAGTTTGTTTGTTTGTTTGAACGCGCTAATCTCAGGAACTACTTCTTAGAATTGAATTTAGTTTTCAGTTTTGGATAAACCATTGATCGAGGAAGGCCATAGGCTATATAACATCAAGCTAGGAAAAAAATTTTTTTTTAAATTTAGGGGGCCTAAGGGCCTACTCAGAAGGCTCATGGTCACTCAGAGGGCAATGGACAGAGCTATGTTGTAGCTTGACCTATGGGCCTACTCAGAAGGCTTATGGTCTTTCAGATGGTAATGGAGAAAGCTATGTTGTAGCCTGATCTATGAACCTACTCAAAGGGCTCATGGTGTTTCAGATGGTAATGGAGAGAGCTATGTTGTAGCCTGATCTATGAACCAACTCAAAAGGTTTATGGTGTCTCAGAGGGCAATGGAGAGAGCTATGTTGTAGACTGACCTATGAACCTACTCCAAGGGCTCATGGTGTTTCAGAGGGCAATGGAGAGAGCTATGTTATAGCCTGATCTATGAACCTACTCAAAAGGCTCATGGTGTCTCAGAGGGCAATGGAGAGAGCTATGTTGTAGCCTGATCTATGAACCTACTCAAAAGGCTCATGGTGTCTCAGAGGGCAATGTAGAGAGCTATGTTGTAGCCTGATCTAAGAACCAACTCAAAAGGCTCATGGTGTCTCAGAGGGCAATGTAGAGAGCTATGTTGTAGCCTGATCTAAGAACCAACTCAAAAGGCTCATGGTGTCTCAGAGGGCAATGGAGAGAGCTATGTTGTAGCCTGATCTATGAACCTACTCAAAAGGCTCATGGTGTCTCAGAGGGCAATGGAGAGAGCTATGTTGTAGCCTGATCTATGAACCTACTCAAAAGGCTCATGGTGTCTCAGAGGGCAATGTAGAGAGCTATGTGGTAGCCTGATCTATGGACCTACTCAGAAGGTTCATGGTCACTTAGAGAGCAATGAAGAGAGCTATGTTGTAGCCTGACCTATGGGCCTACTCAGAAGAATCATGGTCACTCAGAGGGCAATGGAGCGAGCTATGTTGTAGCCTAACCTGTGGGCCTACTCAGAATAATCATGATCACTCAGAGGGCAATGGAGAGAGCTATGTTGTAGCCTGACCTATGGACCTACTCAAAAGGCTCATGGTCACTCCAGAGGGGAATGGAGAGAGCTATGTTGTAGCCTGACCTATGGGCCTACTCAGAAGGCTCATGGTCATTCAGGGGCATTATTGCAAGCTATGCGTGATCGAATCAAAAATGAGGAGATTCGCAAGAGAACCAAAGTAACCGACATAACCGGTTAAAGTAAGCGACAAGCAGAGCACATAGCGCGGAGAACCGACAGCTGTTTGGGCAGAAAAATTCTGGAATGGCGTCCGCGTACCGAAAAGCGCTGGTGTGGACGGCTGGAAGCCGATGGATGAGGGAGGCACAGGACCGCACAAGGTGGCAATACTTGGAGAAGGCATATGTACAGCAGTTGACGTCGGTTGGCTGATATGATGATGATGAATAAACTTTGTATGAATTATACAAGTTTTTTTTTATTTCATTATAAATTTAATCGCGGACAAAGTCGCGTTTAGCAGCTAGTATATGATACACGGGACAGGGAAAGGGTTCGAGATCTCCATCTAGAGTCAGGTCTCCTATATTGACGAAGTGATATTTTATGATACTGGGTGAAAAAATGGTCTGAAAGTCAGCTATAATTCAAAAAGTTAACTATAGTCTTCATAAAGCTGTTTTTCATACTGTCAAATAGCACTAAGAATAACCCTCCAACAAAGAAAATAAATGCAATAGTAATATACATTTTTACTAGTCACCCTTGCTTGATATGATATAAAAAGCAAGAGAAAAAAAACTTGTTGATCATTTAAATTTTGTTGCATGTATTATAAAAGTACTTACCGTTCATGGCGTTGAGATTAGGTCCCGGCATCATTCTAGGCCCCATGTGAGGTCCACCCATCATACAAGGTTTAGGTCCACCCATCCCTCCCATTGGGTTCGGCATCCGCTAGAAAAATCAATATGACAATTACAGTTAGAATTATTTTTGCTTAATTTAATTACTTTCAATGTGAAATAAATATTATATGTAAGGAGGAGATTAACATCATAGCATGGTATTGTGGTCACTGGGCGTGATCTTAAGCTGTCTGGGCCACTGCCAGTGTAACCTGCGCCGAAACGATAGGCAAAATAGCACACCAAGTTAATCTCCCGTTTACATAATTATAATATGTATAATAATGCAACGCGACATTTTAATATTTATATTGAAATAAATTGTACTTACGCCCATAGGTCCTCCACAACCTCGTCCCATATGCATATCTGTGCACATTCCAGTCTTCATATCAGGACCACCACAAGGACCCCTTATGCCTTTCATTCCACAAGGACCCATGGGCCCCATAGGTCCATTAGGCCCCATGCCACCCATCATCGGTCCATTAGGACCCATCATTCCGTTAGGTCCCATTGACCCATGGCCACCCATACCCATCCCTCCTGGCCCACCCATGCCTCCCATTGGGCCACCCATAGGACCATTTGGCCCCATAGGACCTCCTGGACCCATAGGTCCTCCCATTGGGCCATTTGGACCCATGGGACCAGACATAGTGCAACTAGGTCCGGAGTTCATACTGTTTGACATGGAGACCATGGGTCCGTTAGGTCCTGGGCCCATAGGACCATTTGGTCCCATGTTAGACATGGGTGGGAAAGGTCCCATGTTCATGTTTGCTGAAGAATTCGGTGGGTTGATGTCGTTCGGTGGTTGTGAGCCATCTCCAGGTCCTTGGTTGGGGTTGTTCCCACCACTCTCTGGGAATAACATTTGTTGCATCTTGCGTATTGTGGCTAATTGTTCCTCTCTGTGTGCGCGTTGTTGCGGGGTTAGGTTCTCGTCTGGTATTTTTACACCTATTAAAGAAATACTATTGTTATAGAAACAGTAGGATAAAACAAAATTCAGAAGACAAACGTTTAAGTGTATGTAAGAATGTTTGTAACTCAATCTCGTTTAAACTGCTGGACCGATTTTGATGAAATTTTGTATGTAGGTAGCTGGCATCCTAGATTAACATATAAGATACTTTCTACCTCGAACACGACATCAAAGCAGGTGCAGCCGCGATCAAATAAAAGTGATTTAATATAAAAATTTTAGCATGACTTATTAATAGTTTATTTTTACAGAAACTTTACCACTACCTTTAGGGCCACCTTGGCACGAGGGATCCCCGCCGGAGTCCCCGGACGCCGCACTGGTGGGCACGTCCTGCGGCGGAGCGCCCGCCTCGGAGCACGTCGGCAGGGAGCCCGGACCGTTCGGCATGCCGTTCGACATTACAGAGGAGTTTTTCTAAAAAAATAAAAAAAAAGGGAAGTTGTATATTTTTGGCATTTTAGCAAAAATACGTATTCAATAAGAAATTGAAATTACTAATTTTGAAATTCAATTCATATTATAAACGCGACATTTTGTAAATATGAATGAATGGATGTTAGTTTATCTTTCACGTAAAAACTACTAAAGGATTTTAATGAAAGTGTACAATAATATAGCTTAACCCGGCGTCATTGGGGTTGGGTCTGTGCGACCCGCCACATTTTATTTAGCTTGTAGTTAGGTTACTATACGTGTGACGTTGCTGCTTATCTCAATAGCTGGAGCTGTTGAGTTATCCTACACGTCACAAGCAACACGTAAGTCGTGCCACGGCTGCAGTAGGAGATACAGGTGCACAAAGTTAAAAAAGGTACGTGAGACCCATCCCCGCAGTCGGTGTAACAATTTCGCGCCGTTTTGTGTAGATATTGTTTTACTTATTATCTGTGTTTTTATCATTTTTATGTTTGATTTTTCGTTGTTATTTATAATATTATAGCTGGTTAAATAAAGTTCAATGTATTTTATTTGTATTTTTGTAGGCACTTAGTAATAAATAGACCAGCGTTTTCTGCTGACTGTACCAAAAAATAAAATTTCAAATGATTATTTTTTTTCTTTTAAATTTATTTAGCTACCTACCAAAAAGTGCCAATAAAACGTTAAAACTGATTGTTTATTAATAATATATTACATTTAAGTAGAAGAGAAAACTTTTGTTGAAAAATTTAGATCCTTTTTTTAAATTTTATTGTACATAATTAAAACATAATATAACACAAGATTTGTATTTCATTTAATCATATAAATACCCAACAATATAAATATAAATAAATATAATCATTATCTATACTAATATTATAAAGAGGTAAAGTTTGTGTGTTTGTGACGTTGTAGGGGGTAATGTCTGGATCTACTGAACCGATTTTAAAAATTCTTTCTGTGTTGAATAGTCCATTTATCGGGGAGTGTCATAGGCTATATAGTATCACGCTATGACTAAAAGGAGTGGAGCAGTAATGAAATATGTTTAAAAAAGTGACGCCTTTTTTTGCCGCCTAACGAAGTGGGCACGGGGTAGCTAGTTATTTATAAAGTATTAAAATAATTTCGAAATTATGAACGGGTCGGTGAGACCCACCCCAACGTCCGTGTAACACTTTTCCACCCCCATGACGCCGGGTTAATATTTTAGAATAACATATAGGTTACAATTTATAAAGACATTGTATTAATCGTTTATGTTACTATTAGATAAGCTAATCCTGCGCAGGCTAAGTCGGCCACCAGCTTATATTGTATACTTTAGAAAAAATATATTTAATTAATAATTTAATAAAAACTTACGGTGTCCCAGGGCATTTCACCATCAGCACCGAGGCCGTCCATGACACCACAGGACGGGGTGCCCCCTGGAAACCCATCCATTGGTCCCATTCCCGGTCCCATTTGACCCATCTGGCCTGGCCCACCTTTCATCATCATCATTTGGTTAGGCCCGCCCATACCTCTAGGTCCCATCATGTTGGGTCCCATCATATTAGGGCCCATGCCGCCGTGTCCCATTGGGCCCATATTAGGACCCATGGGGCCTCCCATCATGTGACCCATTTGGTTGGGACCTCCCATCATGTTAGGTCCACCGCGCATTCCACCTCTAGTTTTTGCCATTGCAAGATTATTTAACCATTGAGCAGGACTTTGTTTATTGAATTGTCCCATCTTGAGAGGGTGTTTCTGTAAATAAAAAATTGAAATTAAAATATGAAATATCAAAAATGTCAGATGTTACATCTATGTCTTGTAATTCGAATAAATAAATAATGTAAGTTACAGTAAAGATTAAAAGGATATTTTTTTGGTATAAACACTTCAACTGCTGTAGACCATTTTTAAACGCTTTTGTTTTTAGACGTAAATGTTGAAAAATTATGGTGTTTAAGTTTCTATGTTTCTTTATGATACATAAACATAGTGTGTAAGCTTCTCTCGTTTATAAGTATTACGGCCGAATACTTAAACGTCTGTTAAAGTAATACGGCGCTTAAACTAGACATTTGTATGAGAGTTTCTAGTTTAAGCGCCTCTTTACTTTAACAGACGTTTGAGTACTTGGCCGTCATATCATAATAAGCTAATATAATAAGCTTAAAGAATAGTAAGCACTTAAAAGCACTTTAAATTTAAATGTATTAGACATAGGGGTATTTAACAATATTTTGAGTCAACCTACATCAACACATGCCAAAATGATAAACTCTTTAGTAACGTTACGTAAATAGTTTTTCTTTTTAATGCGAA
Organism: Schrankia costaestrigalis; assembly: GCA_905475405.1. Taxonomy (NCBI): domain Eukaryota; kingdom Metazoa; phylum Arthropoda; class Insecta; order Lepidoptera; family Erebidae; genus Schrankia; species Schrankia costaestrigalis. Next base: position 7,419,378 of record FR997850.1, read on the forward strand.
ATACAATATGGTGCTTTATTGTATTCAAATATGTATTAGTTATAATTTGTATTGTTATAGGATTAAATTACAATGGAACTGACATGTACTACGTCTAAAAGTTCCAATAAAAAAAAAATAATAATAATAAGCTTAGTATGTAGTGTATTAAAATAGTTACCTCAAGATATTTCTTAGTCCCCGGCTGTGCACAGTGGTATGCAATGATAGAGTGATGCTGTCCAGATATAACAGCTTCGGCTCCCTTGTTAGCAAGCAGTGTCGAAAACACGAAGATTTGACTTTGCTGCTGGGGAAACATCCATTATTTACTAACTGCACTTTTGTAGGGTCGTTAAATGATTATATTTAGAAAATAGGTATTTGTAGCAGGTTTTTGTAAATTTATTTAGGGCTATAATAACAAGTAATTTACGTAATAATAAATAATTACAAAATTATAGTTTGAAACTTTAAAATGTCACTTAAGTCTTGTTGGAAGATAATATTAACTTACTAATAAAGTCACAAAAACCTCGACTGCTTAAATTAAATAAACATTTAAATTGGCACAAAAAAATAGAGATTTTAATTTTTTTTTATCATTACCCATTGTCACTCTAATAGACAACTTAAAAGCTAAAATCTATCAAGCCAGGTTTTAGACGGTGTCAAAGAATTATACATACATAACTCGAAAAACATAACACTTCTTCTTGTCTAATTAGGTAAATATTAATTAATTCATTTACTATTTATTATTTTCCATTAAATTACACATCTATAAAGGGGTAAAGTTTGTGACGTTGTAGGGGATAATCTCTGGATCTAATGAACCGATTTTAAAAATTCTTTTTGTGTTGAATTGTTCATTTATCCGGGAGTGTCATAGGCTATATAGTATCACGCTATAACTAATAAGAGTGGAGCAGTAATTAAATATGCTTAAAAAAGGGACGCGTTTTTTCACGAAGTAGGCACGGGTCAGCTAGTTGATAATAAAAATGCATGCATTCTTACCTCCATACTCCCGGCCTGTTTACTGATTACATTTGAAGGCAACGTTTGGGCCTCGCTTGCAGACATAGAGCTCATTGACACTGGACCCATTGGGCCTCCTCCACCTCCCATACGGCAAGAACCCATCTCTGGACCTCCGTTAGGATTACGACAATTTTGGGAACCATCCTACAAAAAAATCACTAGTTATTTAAAATATTTTACTACAGCAACGATCGAGTTTCAAACTGTACACTCAATCTAAGTTGACCGGCTTGAAGTTGTTGCAAGTAGCTGCGCAGATGACAGATGAAGAACTAAATGTCAGGAACGAGGAGAGGGGATGTTTTCTTAGTTCCCTCTGTACATGCGCAATGTTCATAGCTAACTTCAGGTCGATCAAGTAAGATTACGCGAACTGTATATTTTATCACAGGAACAATCGAGTTCCGAACAATATACTGTTTAACGAGTAACGATAACTAAAGTTCAATAAAAGACCACATGTCATGTAAAAAGTCTGCAATAATTTCACAAGATATTTGCAAAAGAGTGTCCTTTTGATCTTACCGCAAATAATTGTAACGCTATCACTTTCATCAGTTAACGTATTTTAAACTATTATATTAGCAGGTAACAAATAATATTAAGTAGTTTAACGCTACAGAAATTGTAATGGACATTAGCCACATCTCATTGTAAAGACCTGTGTTACTTTTGTTTACACAAATAAGGTTATTGTTTTTGTTAATTCATAGAAAAAGGGTATAGCTACCTCAAAAATGGAGACAATAGATTTTACGATTACTTCAGTACTTAAATCCGTTATGTTTTTTACCTGAAGATTACTCGAAGGCCCCCTAAGACCGGTTTGTGGATCCAAAATGTCTGTCGAGTCCGATGATAGGCGTTCTGATTTCAAAGATGCTGGTCCACCGAGCTCACATTGTGGTGATTTCGTTGGGTCTCCTAGATTTAAAAGAAAATAATGGTACACTTAGATATAAATTTGTTTAATTACGAAATACATATTTATATAAAAATAGTAAATTATAAAAATATATTTCACAGATAAATTATATGGTAATTTAAATCTTTGTTATGGCCTAATTAATTAAAACAATAATAATTTCGTTGCCTATTAAATTAAAGAAAGTGTTTTTACTTAAATGTTATTGCGATACTTTTGTCTATTCAAATTGTTACACACGATAAATATAAAAACCTTAAACATAAATTACACTCGCGAACCTAAACTCAGTTACAGGGAACTTTCACTTATTGTTTTATCAAGTAAAAGTGTTTTCAAAATCCCATATAAATATATTTACAAAAAAAAAAAGAGATAATTTTAAAATATATTTAAAATATAGTAATACATTAGTAGGCCAAGTATCCTTCCGTTATAGGAGGAGGCCCGTCCCTGCAGTGGGACATTAATGGGCTGTTATGATGATGATAGTAAAACAATAGGCATACATATTATAATTAAGCCATTTGATAAAAGATTCATGTAAATTACTGTAATTGCTTCAATTGGGAGTTGGTAAGGGCTTAAAAATACAACCATCAAGAAGTTATCATCACATGAAATTGATTAAAGATTTATCTGAAAACAACCTAAATAAAAAATATCTAACAAACTCACCATCACTATCCATGAGGCCGTCAATCTCAGTCTTGATGCCATCAACACCAAGGTCGGCAGTAGAATCCTCGCCACCAGACTGCGTATGAGGTTCCATCTTAACCCTATGTGGAGGATCGTCTGGTTCCTTCTTCAACGCCGCTGGAGTAGGCAGCGACGCTGATGGAGGACGGGACCCATGACCTGGGTAGAGAATAGAACGGCGAACTCTCATTATCACTATAACGATACTAAATTCATCGAAAAGTTAACATCGACGCGTCCGCTCTGTTTGAATATTTAGATGCTAATAAGCTCTGATAATACAGAGCTTTCTAGGGGTGGGGACTGGGGATGTTATCAAGTGTTGCCAGAGGCGAAAGTGAAATTCTATGTTTTTTGTGTTAATTGTTCTTTTAGATGTTTTATTCCTCGTAATCTTTATATTCCTTTATGTTAACATTTGTGAAGGATGTTCAAGTTGGATTACTATAATTTCTATAAATATTGATTATGTATTATTTTTTGCCTAAATTAAATCACATTTTAATTATTATAATTATGTTTTGTAATTTAATTAATGTTTCTTCGTTTAGATTGTAATATTTTGTTAAAATAATTATTAAAATATTAAATCGAAATTTTTAATGATTTTTGCTTTTTAGACTACTTTGGGTAAAAATAATATTTTTTTAATTTAGTTTTTTAACAAAAAAGTTATTTCACATTACTATATTTTTTTATTTTTATTTATTTATTTAACTTTATGCACAATTTACATTGTTGTACAATGGCGGGCTTAATGCCTTAAGGCATTTTCTTCCAGCCAACCTTTGGGTGATGCAGAGATAGTAAGGTAGTAGGTGCAGTAAGGTTAACTTAATAATTTATTTTCAAAAATAGACATACATACTATAAAATATAAAAGGATACATATATATAATATATACAAGATCAAATATATAGATAATGAAGATAGAAGAAGATTATTCCGCTAATAAATCAGTGCAAAGTAGGCGAACCTTGGCTTTAAACGCAGCACGGTTCGTGGTCGTCCTGATTTCTAGAGGGAGGGCGTTCCACAGAAGAATGGACTGTACCATGAAAGAAGAGTGAACCATAGCAGAAGTATGAGAAGGACAAAGAAGAAGGAGATTATTTGTGGACCGAAGGTTCCTATTATGGCCAGAACAGAGGTATTGGAAATGGGGAGAGAGATAAGAAGGAGCATTAGGGGAGGTAAGCAGAGAGAAAAGCGTCGTGAGCGTACGAAGATTGCGTCTTTGACGTATAGTTAGCCACTTCAGTTCCTGACGATAATGTGAAACATGGTCATACTTTCGAAGATTAAAGACGAATCGAATGCAGTTATTCAGAAGTCGGTCCATTTTATTGAGCAGATCTGCATTCAGGTCGAGGTAGCACACATCACCATAGTCGATAAGAGGGAAAATTAAGGACTGCGCAAGCATTGCCTTGGTTTTGTGAGGTAGAAAATTTCTAAGACGATTCAGTGAACGTAGTGTACCTGTTACCCTCTGACTTACGTTCTTGACTTGTGCTTGCCAATTTAGTGTAGAATCAAGATGTAATCCTAAATCTTTCACCTCGTTACTATAAGGTATAACACAACCATTAAATAAGATAGGTGGTATGGTAGCTATGTTGATCTTAGCTGTAAAATGAGAGCTCCCAATTATTATGGCCTGGCATTTGTCGACATTAACTGACAGTCCGAATTTTAATGACCATTCTTGGAGGGCCAGAAGGTCTCTATTAACCGCATCGATAGCTTTGGCAAGGTGTTCCACCCTAGCTTGGGTATAAAGCTGCAAGTCGTCGGCATACAGATGATAGTCACACGTAAATTCTTTAGTCAGGAAGTTAATAAACAAAGAAAACAATAAAGGAGATAATATACCGCCTTGAGGCACACCAGCACTCAAACTACACCATGATGATGTAATTTCATCAATCCGAATTGACTGCTGACGACCTCGAAGATATGAGGAAAACCAATCCAATGCCACAGGTGAAGTCTTGAGATGGGAAAGAATAGAGATGAGAATATCATGGTTTACTGTGTTAAAAGCATTCGAGAAGTCTACGAGGACCAACACTGTTATCATGGCATCCTCGATGCCTGCTCTCACATCACCAGTCACTTTAAGAAGTGCTGAGACAGTGCTGTGCCCAGGTCTAAACCCAGACTGTAGTGGGGACAAAATATTATTTTGGTTTACAAAGCCGGCTAATTGTCTGTAGACCTCAGCCTCGAGTGCTTTCGACAAGAAAGGAAGAATGCTGATAGGACGAAAGTGTGAAACAAGTGTAGGATTTGAAATTTTTGGAAGAGGAAGAACGTAGGCTTGACGCCACTGAGATGGAAACTTACCCGAAAAAAGAGAGTGATTAAAGATATGGAGAATAGCAGGAAGTATTTGATCTATGATAGTGATAATCATATAGCGGCTGATAGCATCAACACCTAGAGCTTTAGATTTAATAGAAAGAATAGTTTTTTTGACTTCATCTGGTGCAAGTGGAGAAAAAAGAAAGGGGACTGCATTGGAACAAGGTAAACCACGGATAAAGTCAGTGGTTTGCTTTACCGTGGCTGCTGCTGGGGTAACAATATTGACAAAGTGTCTATTGACATCGTCTACATTTATATTCCGCGGCAATTCCACTTGACGTGATTTCCCAATCCCAAGGGATTGGAGAAATTTCCATATGTTGACAGGAGAACTAGAATTAATGTTTTCATGGATGTGTCGGCGTTTGGCGTTGCGTATCAACTGGTTACACCTGTTTCTTGCAGCCTTAAATATGACCCAATTGGCGTCACAGCGATTTCTACGAAATTTGTTAAAGGCACGGTTCCTTCTCCCCATAGCCACCTTCACCTCATCGGTCATCCAATGCGCGGGGGGACGTTTGAGTTTAATTTTTTTGATGGGAGCATGTTTATCGTATAACTGTACCACGGTTGTGTTAAAAATGTCGACCATATCGTCAACAGATGTAGCCTCGGTCATAGGCGTCCAGTCTATTTTAGATGCATCGTCTTGCAGCTTGTGAATTTCTACACTCCCAAAACAACGCATGCGCAGGGTTTTGGCCTGGGATTTAGGGGGCTTTAAGTTGTAGGTGATGAAAATTAAATCATGGTGGGAAAAACCAGGTGCAGGATATTGGCCATGATGTAGGACTCGAGTAGGATCAGAGGTGAGGATTACTATAGGTATATATTAAAAGGTATTTTGGTTAGTTGTTTTTATATTATTTATACGTGTTTTATACAAGATTATGATAGTTCATATTTATCAGTCAGACATATCTATGTAATGTAGGAGTAATATTATGATCATTAAGTAAAGGTCAGTTTACAATAATTTTACGCGGAAGGATATGCCGCACGACCTCTGGCGGATAATTGCTTGTTGATCTGTATTGTCGCTATGTTTGATAACTTTATTTTACTTTTGATATTATTATTGAATAAGTTAGTTTGTAAAAAGCTAGTAAGACATTTCCCTGATGGATAATTACGACTAATATTAACGTCACACCAACCTATCTAATATCGCGTATTCGCCATTGAGGAAGATTGAATAACGGTATTAATATTATTTATTGCAAATGAAAACACAATACAAACCCAATCAACCACAGTTTTTTTTTTCTAAAAAATGAACAAATTCCCGCTCTTCACCTATGGCTGGCGTCGTCAGGTCTTTTCTAAATATTATTTTTTGGGCCCTAAGAAACAATCAAGCTGAAGACTGATTTCTAGATCACACATTCTGTTTGCGTAGGATTCTAACCCGCGACCTTGGACACTAAGACCACTACCTCACTGAGGCAGTTATATTGGCCTTCTTTTTAGGACAAATAAAATAGGTATGTTTGAGAAATAAATCCTAGGTAGACTCTGTCCATAAACATGTATGCGGATGGATATAAGGGAAGAGGACGACCAAAGAAAGGATAGATGAATTGTGTGAAAGATGATTGGCTGCGAAGAGTGTTACTTGTGAGATGACGTCCGATAGGAAAGTATGGAAGAAGAAGACATGCTGCGCCGACTCCAAATATGGGATAAATGCAGGGGAATGATGAGTCTGGCCTGTTTGCAGTCATTTTAAAACTTCTCAATAGATGTGTAAAAGAAAGTATCAATAAATGGCACACATCATTATAGTAAGTACTTTAGTTTAGTATATCTAGATAGATATAATTACTACATAGAAGATAGACAATAACTCATCCAGATAAATGAGATGAATACATTACATGCATAGCCACATTCTGATGCTTTCACAAATGGTTTTTTATATCTATTGCACTTAACATGAAATGGTCATTAAAAGTGAAGTAGGCCATTCATAATATGTGTGCTAGGAACCTATTATAATTGCTGTTATTTTCTATAAATGTTATATCTATATTTATAAATAGATATTTTTATATAATTATTGAAATTAAAATACAGCAATTTATTACACTTGTGCAATAAATTCTTTACACATTTCACATTATTTGTATTGCCTGCATAAAACGAAATATGTATTATTGTTAAAAAGGTAGTAGAACCTTATTTAATTGTCTGATAAATAACTTGATTTCGTTACCTACTAAGAAAAATAATGATCATAGTCAAACTAATACTCTTCTTAAAATTACAGGATTTTGCTTTAGTTTGAGACCGTTTAAGTATTTTATTTTAATTTAGTTCCTGTTTTAATAGTATTATGATGATTGATTTATATCATAAATATGATTATCATGGATGTCGAAATTTATGCATGTATTCAAACTAATTTCATTGCATCTGTACTTATTATATTTTTTTCAAACTTTGTCTAAGTATACCTATTTTAGTTTTAAAAGAAAAAAAAAACTCTGAACTTAATCATTATGCATATTTATTATTTTATAGACATTCAAATTAAAATAATTAACAATGTAAAAATCAAATCAACACAAAATACAACCAAACCGTTGAGAACCTCTTTTTTTCTCCTTTTTTTGAAGTCGGTTAAAAATGTTATGTCTACCTCAGTAATTAATCCTGTCATGAAAATTCTCTACTATATTACACTTCAGTATGTTAATAAAATATAAAATAACCTTGTACATTATTGTGTATTTAAATGTATAAATTAACCATGAAGATAACTTGGGAGTTATGAGAGAAACAAGTATTATTTTGAAAAAATTATTACTTTTCTTATTTATTGAACATTATTCATCAATATAATATTTTTTCTATGAATAAAGAGATCAAATTATTATAATGAAGTCTTAACATTACCTTTTCAAGTCTCAAATATTGGTATTGACACAATAGCCAAAGTTTAGATAATACCCAGGGTATATTATTTATTGCAATAAGATTTATAGTATCAATATTTTAAAATAATACTGCTAAGACTATAGTATTTTATGGAATTATATGAAGTTTCTGTAACCGATCTAGGCAGAGTCCGTTCTGTACATAATAAATTGAGCAATTATGCATTTATAATAATATGATTGTATGAATATAACATGATACAAAAATTATAAACAACATATTTATGCCAACCTAAAACAAAATTTTTAAAGCAATTCTGAATGCAATCTAGCTCGTTAAATAAATATTTACCCAGAACTTAATATAATATATAATAAATAATTATATTAAGTACTACTTAATACAATATCTCTTAATTAAAAATATGTTACTGTTGGGTTTATAAATATTTTGTACATGCTGTCTCATTTATGTAACATAAAGCATTTTGTTTAATAAATTTTATAATGTGATATTTTTCTTGAAACAAATAACCCATAAATTAAAAAACATTGAATAATAGAGGTAGAGAGACAAAATCAGTATTATAATTAAAACATGTGCTGGTGTTGCAGGTGTCCATAGGCTACGGTATCTACTTACCATCAGGTGGACTGTTTGCCAGAACATGGTATAAACAAAATGTTAACAACATATGTATTCATAATGCACCCGGTGGAAATGTTTGGAGGAGGACTATGTCCAGCAGTGGACATCCATAGGCTGATATGGATAATGCACCATGACCTAAACTACTGATTTGAAAAATAAACACATACCGGGCTCAGCAGGATCACTGGGCTCGTCCTTGAGGCGGGCTCCTCCGCCCTTCTCCTTCTCCTTAATCATACCCCTGCGTGCCTTCGCCAACTTGACTGTACAGACAACCAAATAAAATTTAATTTGTGAAAATTAAATATACTAATTTATTTTGAATTAATATTTTAGTTCGCCTCTTGCTTTACCCAGTTTAATTATTACGTACAAATTTAATAAATTTATTATTAGCCTGAATAGAAATAATATGCCCTTAGAGTGAACAACTATTCTGTAGCAATAAAAAACATATTTGTTGCAAAATAAAACAATAATATTTAATGGCTCATGACTTTATTTTAACTTCAAAACATGTTGTTGTAAATTAGAACAAAGTAAAGTTTATGGAATGACATGTGCGAAAGTGGTTTTGGGATGTTGTTTGATATACAAGCACATCTATACTCTTACCACTCCAATAGGTGAAATTTGACAGTTGTAGTCTAGTGTTGGGTGTCTGAAATCTATTGGGAGATTTATCAAGTCAGATAACAAACGATTAATTGATTCAATATACATTGTCTTGAAGTTAAGATTGGGGTAGGAGAAGGGTTAAAAAAAAATGAGGTAAAGTACACATAATTCATCGGCCACCTTTTCCTATAAGTACTTTGTGGATGCAGTATTATCCGTCCAAGACTGTAACTCTGTAAAGTTTCCTCTATAAATACCACTTTATTCCAGTTCCTTATTCTGTTTATTTTGAGAATAAATGTTACTTTTTGCATTTTTAAAACAAATCTGTAATCGAGTAGAAATAGCCTCCATACGATTAAAAGTAAATACCAACCAGAGATAATAGTAATAGCACTAAAATTAAAACCATGGAAATAAACTGTTTTAGAGAAGTAAAAAATGAGTTTGTATGTCAGTTTATATTTTTTATTGCACTTTTAATAAATTATGTTACCTTCTATGACTCAAAGCAACTGTCAAATTACCCCTATTAGAGTGGTTATACTGTACTTATATGTATTTGCATAAATATTTTATTCAGGCAGATCATACTTTCATTATTGAAACAACTGAAAGTTATTAAAAATAGTTGACCACCAAGGTTTAGTGATTTTTCCAGTATAAAAGTGAGCTCAATAATCGAATTTGTCTATAACAAACTATACAGATTAAGATTGTTGCTGAAAATATGAAAACTATTATTCACAGATTTAACATTCAACACTAGGATAACTATCCAAATAACACAATCATAATAAGTTAAGGAATAGTATATATAGTATATAAAAAAGTACAGTAAATGATGTTTACATATAATTTATATAATAACATGCAATCCTTTTTATATTTGTCTAGTTATTTTTAAACAGACAGACATTATTATGCATTAGAATTAATATATTTACATAATATTGTCTAAAATTTTTAAGTAGTGGGTTTTTATTTAAAGTTTAACACCATTACTTATCATACTGTAATTGTTATTTATAAAAATACTTCTTAACTAGAATCTTATGTAAAGACTTAACAAGTCACATAATTATTACTGTCTAACTAAAATTAGGACTAGAAAATTATTTTACAACCTAAAGTTATTTTGATTATTTTTACCATTACAAAATAATAATCAGTCTTGTTTTTAACTAATCATCTTGTTTATAAATACAAGGTTGTTATACCAAAATAAAAACAATATTTATAGTCCATAATCAATTCCAAATATGTCTATGTGTATTCTGATCATGCTGCAGAATTTATGGTGAATAAATAAAGTAAAAATGGATCTATATATACCTCCTTCTCCAACTACTGGGTGAAATATCACTTAAACTGGAGACTAGCACTTAAGATTTTTTGTTAAGTTTCTGTTATAGGACGACGTATTCGTTTACCACTATGTATAACGTGATTCCATGTGTTGGTCATTAGGTCACAAACAGTAACGTCGTGCATTTGTATACATACAAAACTAATCCGCGCCGCGGTTTTGTCACGGGCACAATTGGCACATGTCCCACAAATCCACAGAACGGCACTTCATTACAAGAATGTCATTATGCTGCACCAAATGATCGAGAGATTATTATAAATAGAGATCACGGAAAACCTTGGCTGGCGGAGGGACGCCGACGTCGCGGAGCGACCCCTCCGACACCACCAGTCACCTTGAATCCCTGATCGAATCTACAAATTCAACATTAATTATAATACGCGACGATTCCCTAAAAAAATTCCTGGCTTATTCTCCATACATAAACAATGAGATAGGTCGGGTGTAGAAGGGCGCGAGCACACAAAACGCACGTTTATTATGGCCGATTTATTGCCTTAGAAACGCCATTCGAACAAGATGTTACAACCGGAGAAAGCGTCTAACATTATTTTATATCATTCGTGTGATCTAATTAAGGTATAACGATGGGTATGCAGCAAGAAACAAAAAATCGGGATCGCTGACATTTTTGTTTATGGTACATCGACGAGATCAAGAATCCACAAATAGCGAAAGAACGTACACGATTACCGCCTTCCGACGGATTCACTAGCACTTGATAACACTAAACACCACGTTTCTTCACATTGATGTAAGTTTCATCGTCAAAATATACCTGATTTTAATTATTTTCTTTCTATCAGCATTAACACAAATCACCACGCACACACAACACAACATACATATATGTGCACAACACTACTAGAGCGATGAGCCGATTATCATAATCATTAATCTGATTGAATAGTCGATTTCATTTTGGAAGTTAGCAATTCGATTTAAATTTCTTTATATTATGAACTAATTGTAAACGTATGAACTAACTGAATAAACATTTTTATTATACATATTATTAAATTTTATTAAACTTTTTCTATAGTGAAATTAGTCTAAGCTACAAGGAATGGAAAGGATTTATGACCGAATTTCTCCAATGTATTATAGTTACCTACTTTAATAAATAGTGGCAAATATATATATTCGGGCTGTAATTTGATGTATACCTAAAACAATTATGTAAGCAACCTTACATCGTAAAATTAGCGATTGTTTGGATCGAAACCACGAACAACAAACAGCAGTGGCTGGTTCTTTGCGACGACACGTTGATATTTAGTATTATTATACAGAATTAAACTGGCAGAATTAGTGTATTAATAATTATGTAAGTAGTACAATCATCAAGGCAACTATTGATAATTAAGAAAATTTTAAAGATTTACGTGTAACAAAGCAAACAGTTTTTCTCTTGCAAGAGTATTTATTTTGCAGTAACATTTCCTACAGTAGGAGATGTTAGATGTCCTCTCCTCCTAGTTTAGTAAAAAAAATTATTATATTAAATTCTTTTAAACACGATTCTAACTATTCCAAATCTATTCAACACTAGCAACCACACCGGTAGCTTTTGGTGTACTTTGATACACAAATTGAGTATTGAGTAGCATATTCGAATATAAACCAAAACTCTGACTTTTATGTAAATTAATTTTTCAGTATTTTTAATAATACTTTGCTAAATAAATTTAACATGTGCTCATTTCAAATAAACATACAAGTAAATTAATATTGATGATTTCACTTCGTTCAATGGATGTATAAAATATTTTTATGTTTTTTTTTTTACAATTTTACCAGTATCCAATCATTAAACATTTGAATGCAGTAAAACAATTTTTAGAAATTTCAAAGGCCTAACTCTACTAAACTTAGTTCCCCCAATGATTACAAAATAGTAGATTTATCTGCGACATCACTATTTATGATCTAATAAAAAAACAGCCAAAGATAATTTACGGTTAATTTATTGCTTTGACATGTTTCTTACCTTGTTTTACACTTCTATGTTGAAAAGAGATGTTATAGATCTAAGCTTCCTTGTCATAAACTTGTAATATTTTTTGAATATGAGTACTTCTTAAATTTTAATAGTTTTTGACATTGCTACCTTAAGTTACAATTTAAATAAACATATTTTTACTTAACATTAAATTTTAACATTGAAAATCTAATAGCAATGTTCGGCTGAATGGAAATATTTTAGTCGATACGAAGGCTAATGAAAAAAAAACTTTGTGGTCTATGATTCACTTACGGTGAAGGGAGGAGGGACGAATTCGCTTCGTTGTCGCCCAAATTATAATTTTATGGTGATTTGTGTTACGATCTTTACTTGCGGATTGAAATAAGTGACATTATTTGGTGCTTTAACTGTGTGTAAGTGTGTTTAAAATACTTATACGGCTTGTTATTTGTACACAATAGATTACATTCTGACCGCTCCCTAGGCGTAGAATAGTACGTCAGTCGTCAAGTATTTTTCATGCCTGTTTGTACTACTTGCATTAGTAGGGGGCCGTAATAGTAAAAGCTGTTGGAAAGTGCTATCGTACGGGAAACTAGTGGTGTAAAAAACTATCTCACGTTCTATTTATGAGGTGTTTGTCGAGTTGGTGCATTTGTAAAGTTTGTAGCCATTTTCGGTGAGTCTTCATACATTTCGCTATTTACGTGACGATGTCGAAGATGCGTGTAGTTTGACCGATTACTCGCTAATTTATATATTTAAATACAAGTACTATACTTAACTTTTTATGTTAAAACTACAATTTCGCAATTCTTATTAGTTTTATTCATTCATTAGATAGACGTATTTTCATATTATCAATTATGTATTCTTTTCTACCAGCTACAAGATGCTGACACAAATTAGCTAGCAATGTACTTACATCATTATTTTCTAAAATATATTTTAGTTTATTCATTGCTTTCATTAGCTTCATGCATTCAGAAATTTTGCATAGAGGTTTAACAAATTATTATATGATAAAATATGTTGCTAGATGTAACTAAGTAAACACTAAAAAACTTAAGAAATAAATATTAAAAAAATACTCTCTTATCGTATTATAAATGTGTACGTTTGTAAGTATGTTTGTGTTTTTTTCAAGTACAAACTACTTACTTAATCTATTAGATAATTAATATCCTTAATTCAAACTATATCTTTAATTAATCATAAACATTAATTTACCTCACATTCTTCTATGATATTCATTGGAATGTGATAATTTATAACACAATATATAACTTAAAATTATGTCTTTTCAGTTGTCATTAAAAACTGACATCAGATTAATCCCATTACATGTACTCATAGTACAGAAATCTAGAAAAAAATGGGTTCCTACCACCACCAAGATTGTGTAAGGTGTTATTAGGTTTATTCTTCTCTTGAAAATTGTGTGTGTGTTATTTTGTACTGCCGCTAATGAATACATTTTAAACCAGGCTTAGGCAATACTTCTGTAAAACTTATATTAGTTTATTAAATTTTAAAACTAGTACTATAACATTCAAGGTATTTGCTACTGAATACATAATTATTTATTTAAAGTAACATAAAATTTACAGAGTGCTCCATACAAACATATTTCATGAATGAAACTCATTGTAAAAACTATTTGTATACCAAGTTTGTGATACTATTGTGCAACCTAGATGTGTGTGACTAATCAATTGGTAAACAAACAATAAAATTGTAGGATATCGGAACCAAGCCCTATTTACAATGTACCTACTTCTAACATTGTTTGTTGTAGAATTATGTTACGTAAACTACCTACTTATTTAGAAGTTTGTTTAAATTGATTTACATTGTATTGATATTTTTATACTGCTGTAGATGCATGCAATTTGTTTTTAGTAGAGTTAAATCATTTATCCATCTCTCTCTTTCTCCTTGCACCTACCAGCAATTTCTTATCATCCTCAGCATTACACCAATAACTCATAAATCTATATTGCTTTTATGTAACTTCAAGAATTACAGTACTTTTCTCCATATGACATCAGAGGAAGGTGGCATGCGTCCTATGAGAGCTATAACAGCTGTCTTAGGATTTTTTCTCGTATATTATTTTTACGAAAACAACAATAGTAAGAATACAATATGTGACCGGGGTGGTCACATATTGTATTCTTACTATTGTTGTTGTCAGCCCATGGGTGTCGTAAAAACCGACTAAGGGACTATATATATGAATATTTTCTTTACAAAATAAAAAGAAGGAAAACTTGAAATTAAACCCTATACCAATCCGTTTGGCCAGTGTGGTATTAGTAGGCCAAGTATCCCTCCGTCACAGGAGGAGGTTTTAATGAACTTAACTAAAATCTTTGTTACATTTATAATTTTAAGTCCAGGAAACTTAATAATTACTGTTAATAGCACTATATAATTTATATAACTGATAGTATTTGAACTTAGACCTATGTCAAGTGAAGCTCTTATCAGATTGAGAAATGTTTGACATGCTATAGACATGCTCGTTGACAAACAATAACATTTATTGTTGGTGTAAAAGAATTCAAACAATTGCATTCTTACTTTTAATTTACAATACGTGTTGATGTTAATAAATGACACAAATATTATGTTAATTATAGCAGTTCCACATCATAATAGTCTTCTTTTATACCAGCCTTTGAAAGTTCTTCGATGATAAATAAAATAATAAAAATAAAATAAAATAATTTATTCAGAAAACATTATTATATTTGTATATAGGTATAATGCCGACATAGTTTGTACATAATAATTATACGTCTAATTACTTACTTATATCAATTACAAATAATTATATTACTAAGTCAGCACAAATTGCTTGAATGTATTCATTTGAATCAGCAACCTGCCTGACCTAGGTTTATACCTGTGTTACAGGCTAACGGATTACTTATTACATAAACATTTAGTAAAGAAAAAAGATGATAAGTTTTCTGTGATGGAGGAAAAGATAATTTACTCATAACACACGAGTTTGATGGATTTTTAAAGAGTTTGATGGATTTGTAAAGTGTTTGTTTCAAGTTAATTTGTCTGAAAGATATCACATGTTAATAGATTTGCACTGACTGTGGAGTTACAATCATTGTAAGTCTTTTATTTGATGTCTACTCAATAGTAAACATATTTACCTTGAACAAGACTAATGTATTGTGAAATTCCAGTGCAAGGAATGATCTATTAGTACTGGACTGTTAAGAAAGGTGTTTCTTAGACATTTAAACATTATGTTACTGAGAGGCTAAAACATTACAGAAACCTGAATGCAGGTATTTACTATTAAAAGTGAAATATCATTACTTAGGGCCAGATTCAGAGACCGCACTTTGACTTTACTTTAGCAAAGTCTAGTTATTATCTCTGAATTTGAACAACATTAAAGTAATCTTTTCGCATAAAAAGTTTACTTTGTAGTAATGAATAATGAAAGTAAACTTTTTCATGCGAAAAATTACTTTAATGTTGTTCAAATTCAGAGATAATAACTAGACTTTAGATGCTACAGTTGTAAAGTATCCCTTTAATATATTTATTAAAAAAATCGCATCACAATCAGCACTATCATTTAGGAATTCATCATCATCATAACAGCCTATTAATGTCCCACTGCAGGAATGGCCTCCTCCCAGGACGGAGGGATACTTGGCCTACTAATACCACGCTAACCAGACGGATCGGTATAGGGCTTAATTTCAAGTTTTCCTTCCTTTATTTGGTAAAGATAATATTTACGGATAGTCCCTTAGTCGGTTTTTACGACACCCATGGGATGAGATGGGGTGGTGACATATTGTATTCTTACTCTGTCACCACATGGAGAACGTAAGGAAACGTTTAGGAATTGCAGTAACATAAATATACACACAGTCATTTCAAACTTACAACAGCCCCCATTTTTGGATCAAATGTAATTAATGCTTCACCCATGAAAATGTATCATAACCCATTATATTATTTGAGAATATAATTGAATTGTGATTATTGTAGGTATCATTTTTACTTTCACCCAGTCCTTTGTGTAGGTTTTTTTAATGTAGTTATTCAAAATTTTAGAAAGTATGGCATTGTGTTTGTTCATACGAAACCCATGCATTTGTGTTAATACTGTAGGGGGTAATCTCTGGATCTACTGAACCAATTTTAAAAATTATTTCTGTGTTGAAAAGTCTATTTATCGGGGAGTTTTTTTGGCTACATAATATCACGCTATGACTAATAGGAGTCGAGCAGTAACGAAATATGTTTAAAAAAGGAACGCTTAATAACGTTTTTTTCGCCGCCCTACGAAGTGGGCACGGGTCAGCTAGTATTATATATTTTTACTTAGAGATGTCTGGATGTTTCGTTAATTATATGTCTGTGAAAGTACCTGCGTCACGGGGCTTGAACCTTATGCGGTAGATGTCTTTTGACAATAATAGTAGTTAGTGGTGCTCCGTCCTCTATATCAACCAGATTGTTCCAGACGTTTCCAGTTCGGCCAGCGGAGCTTTTGATGTTGGTAACCAATAATTAGTTGTCAATCAATTTGACGACCTCTGTGCCGTAGTGGTTATTGCACATGTTTCATGCACAGACGTCTCAAGCTTGTTTCCCGCTCAATGTAAATGTTTTCTGTGAATACATTCTGTAAATCATAATCCACCTTATCCCAATTTTATTTGGGGTCGGCGCAGCATGTCTTCTTCCATACTTTCCTATCGGACGTCATCTCACAAGTAACACTCTTCGCAGCCATATCGTCTTTCACAATTCAGCCATCGTTTCTTCCCCTGTATCCATCCACATACATAAAATGTTATGTTTATGTCTTCTTAGTTTGAGCTGAGAGGTACACATTTACAGGAATATTACATTATTATAACAGTGTTATGTCAGAGGTTAACAACGTTTTATTCTGCACAATGTTGATAACGCATAAAAAACGAATGCAAAAAATATTTTAAAAGTTAAATAATGTTCGCAAATGCTTCCTTGCGGTCGTTTTGCCCGCGGTACTGCATCGGATGTCCTATCATAAATATTTTGAGTTGCCACCGCACATCTCCAGCTAATTGCCCAAGCAATTAACCCCGTTAAAACTAAGTACTGCACCGAAGAGGGTCCAAGACTTTTTCAGATTAACAATGAACAATTATTATTACAAGCTTTCTTTTTATTTCTACTCTAATCTTTGTACATACATTTCTTTTTAATTATAACTAATTGTATCTAATTCATTTGTTCGCTTTTGTCTCTAAATAATCTCACGTAATTGCAACATTATAAATTTTTTTTGGATTTGAAATTAGTGTTGCTAGTTAAGTAGACGATCTTTCTCTATTTGAGATTATAAAATTTTACTTATGTAGGAATACTACATTCTTTACATTCTTTTTTTTTCTTTATGTAAGGAGTTTTAGTTCTTGCAGACTACGTCACTCCCATAAAGATAAATGTCAATTAGCTTCTAATTTCACAATAACAACTAATATCATAGTTGTCTGTTAAAATTATTTAATGACTCGGGAGCTAGCTGTTACAGTCAATGGAAAAGAAAGAACCAGTGACGCTGGTCAATTTAATCTAGTTTCTATGATATTATTTGACATCAATATCTCTTTAACTATGTCCTCACTTTGTGTGCAGCTGAACTTCTGCCGAACCTCGTCTGCCTTTCTTGCTAGATCGTCGGTTTTGGTCGTTTTCGTGCTCATGGTCACTATTCCAAATCCTTCCGTTTGAACCTTATTTCTTCCTTCTATTTTTCCCTTCTTCTTAGCAACTTATTATTTTTTAATAACATTGTTATCGTCTCATCCAATTAATGTAATACATACATTGGTCATAAACCTAAGTTTATCGTACTTTACAGGGTTATTGGAAAAACATATCGTGACCGAGTACAATGTTGTGAGAATAAATTATTGTCAAAATTAAACGTAAACATCGTCGGAAATCGATATTATTTATTAAGACAGTTTGTTGAATGCTTCTTAAAGGTCTAATAACCACGAAATCGTTATGTACTTGTATTAGTATTTGTGTTAAACGTTTACTTTTGAAGGTAATACATTGTACATACGTGTCTGGAGTTTCTCGAGTTTTTTGAATGATAAGTTCACATAGTAATTCTACCAAATTGTTAGAAATATCTTCTGAATTGTCTAAATTAAAATCCTGGAAGCAACATGAGGCTAAATGGTTTGACACCACTGCTGTACTCATTTTATCCACCTCCAAGCAGAAGTGTGAAAATGTTACATGTTATGGTGGAAGGGTAAAGTAGCTAGTAAACTGTTTTTTTAGGGGCCTCGTTATGCTCTGGTATTGGAGCATTAGGAGTGTAAATAACGCGATTGCGTAATTATACACCTTTGCATAAAATACGATACAATTATTTATTAATTATATTTGTTTTAAAAACAAAAATAAAACATGTAAAATATGTTGCATTTTTAATCTATTCCTGACAAACAAGGAAGGTAATTGTGCTGTCCTTTTGTAGTATTTCGGTTAATTTTTGTTTGCATCCGTTCGTTCCTCGCTAAACGAAGTAGTTCAGTTAGTTATCGTATCGTAAATCTGTTAAGTCTAATAGCCTATGTCTAATTTGTTAGTCTGTTACTAATGCTGAAATAAAAAGCTTAGCAGAGCATAATCATTAACGCGTAGAATCCGTAAGAAACCCTAGAGTCAAGTTAGATTTTGCTGTCCATGGTGACTGACTAAAATAACAAAATGTTACTGCCCCTCTCGTTTTATTAGTATCGCAAATCTAAAATCGCAGAAGAACCAACCACTCCCTATAACACTGGAGGAACCAGGCCTTTACCTGTCATGTTCCTTTAGTGTGGTCATACTTATAAAATTACTTCAATTTATTCGATTTTCTTTGGCTTCCCGTTAGTGCAGTGCAATAGCGAGTAATATAGATTAAGTTTTAACAGCCGCACCTTTCAGTCCCATGATTAATTAATGAGTTCCATATTATAGACAAATAGACGAACATCTATTTTAAAGAATCACTTTCGTAAAAGTTTGAAGACCCCAATCTCAGTTTGTTCAAACATTAGTTTCAATCATCTGAAAATTACAAAACCCTTTCTGCATGGTAGAAACACTCACATTTTTAATTAAAAATTAGTTTTGTTTTTCGGTTTTGTCATTAAATTGCCATATCACTTTTTGCACGTACTAAAGACCGATTTGCTATGTTAATGACTTGATAATTTAATTCTGCATTTGACAGGGACTACGTGCAATTTTCAAGCAATTTTCGTTCTTAAGATCTCATTAGTTTTAATTATAAACCACCAAGATTTCGTAGTTTAATGGTATTATATTATTATCTAAATTGTATTAGCACATATAAACTCGGAATATGAAGTCGGTCCTCTACAATTGTTTAAGAAAAACTGCCCGAATACCCCGAGATTGTTTGGTGAATTTTTCCTCTTTTTCTAATTGTTTTCTCTATTCCCGTCTATGTTTCATTTTTTCTACATCGTTACGACGATAAGGAGTGGTAACCGTTATGTATTTTTAGCCAATGAATAGCAGCTAAATATAGGAAGTATTATAATGACTTGTGATAACCCTAATAAGTGTTTTATTGTACTTTTAGATGCGCGACTAAAGTTAATTCAAATTAAGCATTCTCTAAATTTTGTTGAAGACACACTTTCACTTGATTCTTTTAGAAATTATCCGAGCTAGGTTTAATATTAATCGCATTATAAACTCCTTAATGCTTATCATGGTTAACCTCTATGGAAGGAAGAAGGGAACCTCTTTGCGTGTCCACACGAGTTGATTCATACAATATGTATTGCCAATGTTGTTCTGGTTTTAAGTATATTGTATCAATAAGTGTCATTATCATGTCAGCAAATAGACGTCCACTCCTAGACATAAGTAAATAAAATAAAATATTCCTCACACATTCACACAACGCCATCTAGTCCCAAACTAAGCAATGTACCTACTATTGGTACTAGACAACGGATAAACATACTTAAATACTTTTTTTTTGTAAATACATACATATTATACATAGAAAACACCCAGACCATTGCAAACAATCATGTTCATGCACACAAAGATTTGCATTGAGCGGTAATCGAAGCCGAGACTTTGCGTAGCAGTCATATTATAACCAATACGCCACAGAGGTCGTCAAACCATGGCTTCCAAAATATGGGCTTCCTTCAAATATTTCCTGCTTGTGCGGTCCTGTGTGAATGAGTGTGCCTTATTATTATTGATCCCTTACCAATAAGTGACATTTAGTTATGCCCCTTTTCGCGTCTCGTTCTATAAGCAAAGACAAATACCCTTTTCCCATAAACAAACAGACAATCCTAATATAATGATAAATCGATTTTAGTCGACACAAAAATTCGTTTCTTTGTGAAAAAGCCTTTTTAGATTTATGTGTACTTGATGACATTCGCACCTTGAAAACAAAAGTGGCGTTATACAAAAACAGTAGTTTTTCAGTACGGCCATTTTAAAGTTTTGGTCCAATACCGTGATCAATAACTAATGCAAATAACTGAAATATAACACGGTTATAAGTTTCATCTAATAGTTTGACTATCTGGCTTTTAGATAATTATTGAAAACATGCGAGTAATTAAGTTATTTATTTAGAAAAATCTGTTTTAAAAAATATATCAGTATAGTGCCACTTTTGATTTTTTTATTAGTTACTGTTTTAGAATAAAAACGCAATTTATAGCTTATCTTATGATAATAATTACATAAATGAAACAAAATTATGAGATAATACTAAGATAAAATGTTTATTTGGCAAAAGTAAAGTAAGTTACAATCAGCACAATTGAAAAATAATCAACATTAAGGATCTTCTTAGCGTATCGGTGGCAAAACGTGTGGAATAAATTGATGTACCCTAAAACTCTGCGACACTGACTGCGTTATAGCTGTCATTTATTAGCTCTTCCTGAGTGCAGGTGTTAGGGCATCCAGGACAGAGGTGGGTCATAGTTTGGGGGGCGTCGCACAGGCAACTCAGTCCGCGATTGTTCGTGAGGCCCCACCGGAGCATGTTCTTCTTGCTTCGTCATACCTGGGTTCGCAATCTGTTTAAGAACTTCCAGGTAGCCCATGGTAACTCATGTCCGGGCGGAAGCCTCTCAGAGAGTGGCACAAACAGTTCCGGCAGCGACACCCTTTCGCGCCAAGATTGCACCTCGCATTTGCTGGGTAAAGGGTGGACGCACTTTATAAAGCTCTTTTGGCTATTCAGCCTTTGCTGTGATAGGATGTGATCATAGCCGTGCATGGGGTGCCGGGGGTCGCTATCCACTTTGCTCCTCTCAAGGGAGGCTGCCACATCCCATCGTTAGGGGCGCGATGCCAGCCATGGTACACCAGTCTGACCGGTATTGGTTTGAGACAACCTGTAATAATCCTGCAGGTTTCGTTCAAAGCTGTATCCACCACCCTAGCAAGAGCTGATCGGTTCCAAACTGCGTACGTATATTCTTCAGCCGAGAAAGCAAGCGCCAGTTGAGAAGGTTGTTGCTTGTTAGTCGTCGAGATCGTCAGCGTATAAGAAGCAGGATGTATTAGGACACGACGGTTGGTCGTTGGTTTAAATGTTAAAAAGAAGCGGAGCCAGAACGCTACCTTATGGTAGGCCATTCTTCTGTGATCTCCCACGACTTTAGTCTGAGAGAAGGTGGACCTGAGAGCGGCGATTGTGGATGATCTCTCGAAGTATTGCGACAAATTTATGGTCAAGGGTCACGGTTTCCAATTTGCTCAGATAAAGCGGCTGAAGTTCTGGAGTTTCTATTTGATCGTTTAGTCAAATCAAGCTCTGTAAATTTTTATTTAAATTTATTTTATTTAAAAATCATCAAAATACGGTAATTAGTACTGTATTTTGCCATTTATGTATTTATTCGTTTAAAAGATTATTACAATACTATAACATTAACAAAGGCACTAAACATATAATGTCATTTTTTAAATAATCAAATAATTTATTTCGGCAAAATTTAAACTACATAAACGGCACTATACTTAAAGTGCCAATTATGTATTGCTTCATGTAGAGAATTTATTTACGTAAATTAGGTTTAAAATGTCACTAAACATAAAATGTCACTTTTTTACTCACCGCAGCGTTCGTTTCCACTGGGATGCTTGGCTCTAACTGATATAGTGCCACCTTTTCAATTACCACGTCGTCACTTAACCTAAAAGTAAAAACTGACACTACCGACATCTAGGCAAAACTATTGGAACTATTAGAACGTATGTCTTTGCATTCGAAGCGCTTTTTTGAAATAAACTAGACTGTGTCCTTAACTCAAAATCAACGTTTTTGGCATAATGCCACTTTTGTTTTCAAGGTGCGAATGTTAGGATTCTGTATTTGTCAATGACAAATAGCGGGTTAGATATTCGGACAAATCTTTTCTGATATCCAAATTTGCTTTGATATTAAAAGGACTGAGTTAACGTGTTTTTGATTGAATGCTGAATTGTAGATAAGTGGTTTCTTATGTACGTGTCGTACGTGTTGTTCAATAATATCAATTGTAGATAAACAATGGGTTAAAGGTAAAAGAAATACCAGGGCAAAAGTCCAAACAACTTCTGACTAGGGTAGAGTGGTTGGCAGCGGCTTGGGTGTTTTTTGACAAGGCTTAAGTACTTCATATCAGCCTATTATGTCCCAGTACAGAGACGGGCCTCCTCCCGTGACGGAGGGATACTTGGCCTACTAATACCACGCTGGCCAGACGGATTGGTATAGGGTTAAATTTCAAGTTTTCCTTCTTTTTATTTCGTAAAGATAATATTCACGAATAGTCCCTTAGTCGGTTTTTACGACACCCATGGGATGAGATGGAGAGGTGACAAATTGTATTCTTACTCCGTCACCACACGGAGCACTAGTTTATATTGAATTAATACTAAATGCAGTTGCAACATTTTTATTTAGACAAAATATGCATGCTAAGTAGCTGGACCCAGTTTCCTCCAGTTTGTCCTACATTCTACGTTATTAACTTACAAAGTTATGTTTTGTTGCAGGTGAATCTACATTACATTTGGTATTTGGCCACAACATAATGGCATTACCGCTTAATAGTTTAAGAAGTCATTAGGGTATGGCCGGTCGAGTTTAGAAATGATAAGAAAACCACACGAAACATGGATAGTGTGAAGAAAATACATTCGGGAACACTGTATCGGTAAGTGTTTAATTATTTACTATAGTGCACTGTGATTTAGATTATCTGCAGTTGCAGAGCTCTATTTTAAGTACGAATTGTACATGTACCAATGCAATACGAAACACTCTAGGTTTCTACACGAATGGGCTGGATATATTCTCATTTGTCGTCCGCAATAATGCTTTGTAAGCATATGTGTTTTTCTTGTTTGTTGTCCTAAAAAGACTGATTTAGTTGGAAGCTGTAAAGATAAAAGAAAAAGCTCGTATGCGTTATGTTGGGAACAACGCCTTATTTCTCTACCCACAGTATATTTTACTAGTGTGAATGTGTCCACTGAGGCGGGCCATAACATGTTGGAGCTTCAGTAATGCTCGCTACAACAGCACCAGTAGTAAACAGATGCTCTTGGGACTCTGTCACACCTGCTTGGTGTAGCGAACGGTCTATAAAACGATTTTCATGTTGAAAAAGTGTGAAGTGTGTGATAAAGTTTATTAAAAACTGGTTAGGTTTTATTTTGTTCAATCTACCTGTAATACAATTTGCAAAGGAAGTTATTAAGTTAACTTTGAAGAGAGTATGGGGTATTTTGGCCAATGTAAACTTAAATCGAATACCGTGTAAGACACTGTGATACCCAGGGAAGCTAATGCGGCTTTGCTTACATTAAGCTTATAATCTTGCTTTGAATAAGGTTATGTAATAGATCTTAAACCAATTAATTTTCATGACAGATGCGAATACATCTTCAAAAGGTATTTAATGTCAGGTGATATTATAACAATTTTAAGGGTAATTCGTCAATATACATTATAACTAAACCATATCTACTCGTATTATAAAAAAAAATGTGTATATGAATGATATGACATGACTATTATTTTTTAGATCCACATAGTTGTTTAAAAGCTAGAAACCATTGCCATAAAAACAATTTACACGATGAATGAAAGTAAGTGAAGAGGATAGATATAAGATCACAGGCACACATAACTTCTTTAATACTAATTAAGAGATTGTGCATAAAATCTTTTTAAATACTTAAGAATGCCTTTAATTTAAAAGTCATAAATATCACAGTGCAAGGAAGTATATTTATTAACCTATCCTTGTAGATAAGTCTTGGCAACTCCTCAATACGTAGTAGTACGGGACATAGATCCTGCTTTATTTATGTTAACTGTAATTAGTGTTTTGGCAGCTCTTGCCTTTAATCGACTTGAAGATATTCCTTGTTATTTATGAAGGTAATTTGGAGGTTTCGTTATTGTTTTATTCATAAATGTTTGTGGGATTATACTTGGTTTGTGTGTTATAACTGCATTTTTTCTGAACTGTGCTCTTGATTTATCGCATTGATGAACCTAATACGTCTCATAGTAGCATAAAAACTCTTATCTCGTTCTTATGACTAGTGTTATAAGAACGAGATAAGAGTTTTTATATTAATTAAGCCTTTAGTCGTCTTCATTTCATGAAAGTCCATAATTGACATTATGAGCAACAGTTTGTACCTAGTAATTATTTGAAGCTGGGCTGAGACATTACGAACATCAAAATAGATCATTATAAATTAATAAATATATTCCTTACACATTTACACAACGCCATCTAGTCCCAAACTAATATATGATAGAGTCCTTGCGTTTTTTTTATCACATATTACATAGTTGTGCAATAAACAGACCCCGAAGTAGTTTTGATACTTTAACAGGATATTACTTCAGTGACAAAACATTATGTAAGCTGCTTCCCTGCCAGCCACTGTCTGATAAATCGGCTATCACTTCTTATTATCCCTTTAATTTAGATAAAAAGTTTAACTTAACCAATTTAATCCCTCTCTAATTAACTTCCTCGTTTTGATGGCTAAGTAATTCAAGGTTTTTGTTGACACAAAAAGAAATGTACTATATACGGGAGCGATAAAACGATTTTAGCTTGGACCAAGGAAAACTCATTTTAAGGGTCAAATAGGTAATCTGGGAAATGTGTTTTTGGCTGTGAATAAAAATAAAACTTATTCTGCTGTTCACGTAAATGACGACGTTAAGAAAATTATTGGTGTTGTCCGTATTTGTAGAATCAAATTCATTTTGAGTTTCAGGTGTTTATTCGTCGAACAACGCTCTATCAATCTTTATCCAGAATTCATTGCTTTCGAACGGACGCCTTTATTTACATGTTTGGTTTTACGAAGGATATATTTTTGTCTCAGGTGTTCGTATTTTACCATGAAATTTGGTTTTCCAAAAAATAACTCTTAGAAACAGTAATAATGTGTACTTTTTATTTCTTAGGTGTTAAGTTTATTCGTAACAGCAGTGATTGATTGTTCTTTCCGTTATCTACACCCTGTCATAAAAGTAAAATCACATCAATACCAATCGTACTAGTATCCTGATGAACTTTTTAATATCTTTGTTCATTTAAGTATTTATAGGAGAACCTAGCGATGCGAAGGGCTATGAGACTTATCAGTTGTGTTATCAGGTGGCCAGTAAAATGCAGAGGCCCTCTAAGCTTATTTTTGTACATTAGACGATGTAACAAAAAACATTGCAAAATCAACCTTAAAATTACGCGGCATCAAAGAGTAATTTATTAACATTGTGCAAATAGTTTAGCGGTGCGGCGCATCAACACACTATAAAATGCCGTAGATTTTTCTAGAACGCCAATAACGGCACTGCATCTCTGCTGCATAGCCCTTTAAGGTCAGACGTTTAAAAACTTGATGCCTTCAATATGTTTTATGGTCTAGTATATCACATGATCTATAAAGAAAATACACGAGAAATAGTAATAAAAAATATACTTAATAGTCTTGAGCGAAGATGTAGGGACTTGCCAAATATAGTATCAAATCGGTATTAACTAAATTGTTCGAACTGTTCTGATGCAGTTGTCAACAGCGTTCCGCAATGCATACTGCGGTCCATAAGAATGGCAATTAAAACGATAGAATGTAATAATAAATATTGTAAAGAATACTAATTAATCGTCATAACAGCCCATTAATGTCCCACTGCAGGGACGGGCGTCCTCCCGTGACGGAGGGATACTTGGCATACTAATACCACGCTCACCAGACGGATTGGTATAGGGTTTATTTTCAAGTTTTCCTTCTTTTTATTTCGTAAAAATAATATTCACGGATAGTCCCTTTGTCGGTTTTTACGACACCCATGGGATAAGATGTGGTGGTGACATATTGTATTCTTACTCCGTCACCACACGGAAAATTAATACATACATTACAGAGAAATTAAAATTAAGTGCACAAGTATAGTAATCATACGAAACATTATAACAGCTCTTGTAATTCCTCCAGCAACAGAGGTATTTTGGTCTACTTATATCAAGAGGTGATCAGAAAGATTAGAATTGGTTTCCACAAACTTTATTTCGTTGGTTTTCGTACAGATAGAATCTGCGAAATTTCAGAAGAAGTGACACTATGTACTCTTCTTCCGTCACCACTCTGAGGTTATGTGCTTCATCATAACAGCCCATTAATGTCCCACTGCAGGGACGGGCCTCCTCCTGTGACGGAGGGATACTTGGCCTACTAATACCACGCTGGCCAAACGTATTGGTATAGGGTTTAATTTCAAGTTTTCCTTCTTTTTATTTCGTAAAGATAATATTCACGTCCCAGATAATATTCAGTCCCTTAGTCGGTTTTTACGCCACTAATGGGATGAGATGGGGTGGTCACATATTGTATTCTTACTCCGTCACCACACGGAGAGATAGAGAATTCGTACAGATAGAATCTGTGAAATTCCCCTAAGTCGACACCCACGGGCTCAAGAAGTGACACAATGTACTCTCTCGTCACCACTCGTAAGATTATGTGAATAGTCTCGGAATAATCTTGTCTGACATAATATGATTGAATTAATCGCAATAGGTATTAACAACTAACAATACATTTGAGGTTTAGTTACAGAGTGACCACTAAAAGCTGTGGTATTCAATAGATGATAGATATCTGAGACTAAGGTTTGCCGCATCTAGGCATCCAATCGGTTGAATGCCTTGTCTTGTTGTTGTGTCTTGAATGTAATACACGGAGGCGTAATTCCTAAACTACTATGAAGAGTTGAGATTTAGATGTATAGGCAAATAAACTTGGACAGCTTGGAATAAAAATGAATGTTACGCATTTATTGTCGTTCTGTTTATTTAGACAAGTTATAAGTTGTAATATTTTGTAACCTCCTCACGTAAATGCGATTTTCTTTCATACTACGTCTATCATAAATGGTGGGCAGATGCAAAAAGGATGATGACACGTAGATAGATCCCGGAGATGTTCACATATTCCTTTCACTTTCACACAACGCCATCTAGTCCCAAAGTGAGCAAAGCTTGTACCTACTATGGGTACTACACAACAGATATACATAAATACATTTTTTTGGAGATACATGCATATTATACATAGAAAACACCCAGACCAATGCAAACAATCATGTGCATGCACACAAAGACTTGCATTGAGCGGGAATTGAACCCGAGACCTCTGCGTAGCCGTCATGTTATGTAACCACTACGCCACAGAGGTCGTCAGAGATGGCTCGTAGCTAACTCCAATACAGAAAGTGCCATGTTCTAGATCGGAAAGGAGCGTTATTCGTTCACCACTTACCATGAGCTGGAGTTCTTACTTGGCTGACACCTTACCGCATTAAAAAATCTACTGGGCTAAGGATATTACCGATAATCTTCTACCAATTACCTTATTTATTTACTTAAGTATTCCTATCTAATATAACCTAACCCGTAAATTTTATTATTACTACAATATAAACTTATCCTCGTTATCAGAGAATAATCACTGTTTATGTTTGTTAACATGAAGTTTTAATTAGTATCTCTAACTTGTTACTAACTCCGCAAGTGTGGTATTTATGTACAAGTTATTCTGCTGTTCGAATTGTTAACGTTCATTTTATTGTTGTTTACTGGCGGCTTAAGAATTTATAATCTTCTATTTTTTTTGAACGGCTGCTTGAAAAGTAGCTACACTCAAAGATAGATCAGTTTCAGTTTCTTTATTTTTCAACATAATGTTACAAAATAACAGGTTATTGACATCTGTTTAAAACTACTTAGTCTAAGATTACATATTAAAAGTTTTTCAAACTTTACCACCGCTTCCAAGGCGCTAGTAGAGAAGAAGCGGCGTAACAAACTCTAAGATAATTTTAGGTACCTTATACTATTTTAATAAGACATATTTTCGTATGATATTTAGTTCTAAACCATCCATCATGATCACTAATCCATCTGACCACCACAGTGTGCTCCGCTTCGTAAATTTCACTTGATCATGCAGCGTCTTAAGCAGTTGTAATGAAGATTTTTTGCTCTTCAGCTACTACTGAGAAGCAATTTTTATCGTAATATTATTCTCAAAATGAATATAGAATTTCTATTAATATTCCATCGAAATGAAATGTATTCTGTATTAAAGTTTTGGTGCTAGTCCGATTAACAACTAGAAGATTATTTGTTTGTCTATTTTAACAAAAATTAGTACATAAATAGTTCTACAAACCTATTTTCAAAATCGAAATCTTACTCAAAGGAGTAGGTTTATTGCTTTGATCATTGCGATATTCCTATCTTCTATAATTCGATTAGTAATATAGTAAACCCTTTTGCAGTGTTACTCATAATAAGGAAAACATCTACATAAAGTAGGTACTTACTATTTGTTACGTCATCGATTTCTCTATACATGTGAAGTTGCCTTTTGTTAACAATAAAGAAAGTCAGGAATCAATTCTTCTGCACGTTTGGTGCATTGGGAAAATGGCCGCTGTGCCAAGTGCCAAAGCGCATTGTGTTTGATTGCAGACATAACAATATTTTTGTATTCGTTGCCATCGTCCACATTCATTTCTAATTGAAGCACCAATTATTGTATCATTCTCAAATTCTACTTGTAGTTTGTCGAAGTAAAATAACATAACATTTTTCTTATATTGCATTGAGTTTCGCCGTTATGTTCTGTTTCTAATAGTAAATTGCATAAATACTTAGCTGCAATTATAATTAAACTAAGTAAATAAAACATTAATGTTCCTAGATCCAGTCTGAGTAAATATTTCCCATGCGTATATTTCAATAGAGAGCTTACTAATAAAAACGGTTTTATCAGTTTATGATATAAAATTATTGTGTGAAAAGCAGATAAAAGAGACCGATTAATATTATTTATAGCAGTAGTAATAGAATGCTATTTTCATTCTTGATCAAATATAAATTTAAAAGTCATAGATACTCTTCATGAACTGCCAAACGTGTATTTGGCAGCTCGTTTATTGGAAATTTGATCTAAAATCAGCAGTTTCGCTATGCTACTGTAGCTTGACAACTGCATGGTCTGGTGGATTTGCGAAACATTTAATCCATTCAAACTTGAATAACATCACCATCGTTCAATACTATCATTGTATACATGCCAATGAACACATTGAATCGATGTTCTATAGCAAACAATCAAAAACTTTCATTTGTCAAAATGTTTTATTTGTTACCAAATTACGAGATAAAAGTCTTAGAAGTCACGCCTAAGGACGGTCGCGAAATAAAACAGATAATAAACCGCCACCGCCACAAAATCCTAAACCCTTGGGACAAATAGCATATTGAATCATCAAGTGATCCATTATTTTTTATGTCCATTCACTATTAAAACTTAAACAGTTCGAAAACCAAATAGACTATTGTAGTTGAAATAGCACGTAAAAACAATGAGTGAGTACACAAATGGGCAGTGTTCCATTTCTATCAGCTGTGTTGAGGAATCACTTTGTGACTAACACGACACCATTTAGACTGACGCCTACTGAATAGCCTCTGTGTAGGGAAACACACATAATAACGCTATGTAGCTGCCACAACAATTTATACTTGTAATTATGGAAGATTACATTCCCTGACTTATCCTCGTTTGTTGTCGCAATGTAAAATTCATACAGTAATGTTTTGGGCTGTATTTAGTATTCTTTTCACCTTTCAGCTAGGGAATGTAATACAAACAAGTGACAATGGAATGGGCTTAGAGATGGGCAATTTTCTGAATCTCCTTCCGTTTGTCGGAGCTTCACTTATTTTTTATTTCAGTATAAAGTAATTGATATGTCTCTGGGGTTACAAGGCTGTGTTAGCGCAATGAGTAACAAAATCGCGTTTGTTTTTGGATCGTATCATTTACTTGGTACAAGGTTAACCACTCGAAAATTCACAAGCGTCCTTAAATAGAATTTATTTCACAAAAACGGCAGACGTTCCAAGCATTTTCAGGTTACTACGTTTTTGTTTTGTTGTATTTGTTCGATAATGCCGTTCGTTACTATTGCCCTTTGGCGGGGAAATTCAGTTCTGATTCATTATTGTTACTTAATAGGACTTTAAAACAAAATATAACTAAGCTTGGAAAATTTACCCATCAAGTTTCTTTGGAATTCTAAAAAAGTTGTGATATTTCTCACTATCGATTTTTTACACAAGTAAAGTCTCGTAAAGTTTAAAAATAAACCAGTTGAATGCTGATGAACTCCCCTGTGGAGTCAGCCCACCTAAATAAGAAATGTGCCTATTTCTACATTTTTATTTTACCTTTGTCGGTCGTGTACCTGCCAACGTAACTGACTTATTACCTCCCGACGACGACGGTGCTTCTTCAGAGTAAACTTTAATTTAAAGTATCACTTTCCGTTGCGAAAACATTTCAATGACACCGCTAGCTAAGACTGTTGTTTTTATAGATATAAAATTCAACAACAATAATAGACAGTCGTTTATAAGATGGAATTTGGTCAGTTCTGTTGTTGACATCAAGTTATCAAATTCTCAATTGGTTTTTTTTTGTTAAAAACGTTTTCATAAATATAATCTTTATCCTTTTCACTTCCTGGTCGAGATATCAAATTCAAGTTTAGAATTTAATTACTCCTTGAGAGGAAGGAAAGAAAGATAAGCAGAATATAATAATATACCTACCAAAATAAAAATAAAACCAGGTTCAGCCCGAAGGTTTCCCTTTGTTTGGCGTAATATAGTTCCTGTCCTATCATGATCCAAAATTTTCAGTAACTTTGTTACGATATTAACATAATACTAATTTCAATACTCAGATACTTGGTCAGTTTAAAAGCTTTAAGTATTCGGTTATCTATCTTGACTTTGAAACCCATGCCCTTAACTCTACTACTAAAGGAGTCCAATACTTACTTAGAAACCATATGGAATTAGTAAAAACTTGTTGAAAATATATTACGTTGCTTATAAAAGATGCAATTTATAGAAGCAGACAGATGGACAGAGTTATATAAAACGTATTTTGGCAGGCATTGTTGAAAGAATGCTTGTTAAAATATTGACTATCCAATGAATTTTATTTGAATTCTATAGAAAACGGGACCCATTTTATTACTATCTTCTTGCAGATGTCAGCAACTTTATGAATTGGAATTGGCGTTCATAAAATGGGAACAAGATTTTATTAGTTTAAAGTTTGAATAATATTGAACTATGATTGGTTTTTGTTATTAATAACTTTCTCCTCTAGTATTAGGAATGTAATTCTAATTACCTTATATTTTTTTAAGATTGCTGACTTTGTTTCAATTTCCTATAATCAAACTTTTAGTTTCCGAAGTGTTTTTACATGTGTTGGATACTGTCCTTCTGCCATTCTTAGCGTGTTAGTTAGTTGTATTCGTCCAATTTATTTCTTCATCGCTGATGGAATGTCGTTCTTATAGTATGACGTACATGGGCTGATGGTGAACCTACACAACATAATTATTTATATACATATCTAGTGACGTATATCGGACGTACCTTATTTTGTCACTGTTACAAAAAGATCTTCGGTCAGTATAAAACTATGTTTGTGTTTTTCCACTGTTTCAAGGGAATATACGATGACCCCTCCTTTTAAAATTTCACACACGATATTTCTATTCTTGTTGTTTATACCCCTTTTACTCGTGATTGTTTACATGGATGTCCCATAAATTCTCGTTTTCCTCTCATACTCTGCGGCTATTGATAATATTGATATATTTTGTGTACTCGTTTTCCTAGAATATAGGAAAAGCTTTTTCTATTCGTCACGCATAAGTATAAATAATTCAGTACGACTAAAACTTTTGCTGAATGTTTTGTAATCCATTTTCGCTCGTTGAAGTTTGACGCACCTCGACGTCTGAGATTCTGTACACGTTGAAAGGATTAAGGTGGGTATTTTAAACCGAGTGGGAAAAGTAGCAAGGTTTTGCATCCTTACTTGATTCTTCTATTATATGTATTTAGCTACTGGCGCATTTCATTAGGGGTTCCGGTAGATCTCATTATTTTTAAATTCTAATACATGTCATTTTTCATTTTGAAAAACTATTTCATGTCCGATTTGAAGATCCTTGAGGATTTGAGCGTTCAGAAAGTTGAATAAAATTGGTCTGGGTATTGGTTGGGTAGCCAAAATTCCTTTAACGTTCAATACAAGCTTACATCCTGTTTGTAGTCAGCAGTTGTAAACCATAAATGTAACTCGCGGGTACTGGCTTGTATAAACTTTATCACTCCTTTTTCGAAGAACCCCACGCTGAAATCTTTTGGGAAAACAACGGTTTATTCTGAAGTTGTTTGTTAAAAGTTAAGCAACAATGAAAGTTAAGAATTAGCATTAGCAATTTTCATATAACTTAAAGTAATCGATACCGTAAGTACGACTGCTTGCCGACACCTAATCGTAGTAGCTACAATTAATACATAATTAGCAAGATCATTCAACTGGCTGGTTTAATTGCTCTTACGCAAGTAGTGCATTGCACTTAATACGTGCTCTAATGACTAGCGTATTTACTGCTTTTGGAATGAAAATGCTCATGTTTTTAGTGCAAATGTGCAAAGATTTGTGGCGCCGGCTTCTCCTGAGGAATCGATTCCTAGTTTCCTGTCTTGATATTGGTTCTGATTTTTTAAAGCCTTAGTGAAAAATTTATGATAATGGTCTCAGTATCACTTCTCCAAGTGAGAATTATTATATAATAAGATTTTAACAAAGATTAATTCTTTGAATAAACATCGTAAGGCTTTCAACATCAGCATTGAAATTCGATACAAATAATACCGACTATTTATTATTGTTGTTTTATTTATGAAAATGATTTTATGATATGACATAGATGAAAATACATACATCACAATAGAATTAAAAGTTTTGCCATACCTACCTACTATAGTAATACTTATGTATTTACTTGGCTTCTGTTTTCCGATCTTAAAGTTAAATCTCGGTTTTAGATTTCCTTTATGTTTGTGAAGCCCTTGCGACCAGTATACTTAGCTGTCCTGCTATGAAATGCATAAAGGAAGCATTCTCAGACTCAACGTCTTCCCGATTTTCTCCTTTGTTATATACTAATTATGTCTGGCTTTGGTTCGTCAGCGTCCTTTAGTAGCTGTAGCTCTGTGTTATAAAGGACGTCAAGTGACCAATTTGTGTTTATAGTGTGATATATAATAATTCCGTTATGTAAAAACCAATGTTTTCAGTATTGTGATGGAGTAAGAATTTATTATTTATCTATTTCTCTAATGTTTAGTAAAAACCGACTAAGAAAAGTTCGCATATTATCTATACGAAAACAAACTACTATTGTATACCTGCATCAATGTGACATTAATGGGATGTGATGACATACTGACTAATTAACTAATTAACTAATTAACATGCCTTATTTAAGCTATGCATGTCATTTTGATTCTCCGTGTGGTGACGGAGTAAGAGTACAATATGTCACCACCCCATCTCATCCCACGGGTGTCGTAAGAAGGGACTATCATCTTAACGAAATAAAATGAAGGAAAACTTGAAATTAAACCCAATACCAATCCGTTTGGCCAGCGTGGTATTAGTAGACCAAGTATCCCTCCGTCACAGGTGGAGGCCTGTCCCTGCAGTGGGACATTAATCGGCTGTTATGATGATGTCATTTTAATGTTGTCATTAAAGCTGGCTAATGAAGCATCATATTTTCTGTGACGCGTGTTGGGACAGGCCTATGTCCAGTCCATTGTCCAGCAGTGGACTGCGATAGGCCAATTGATTGAATGTAGCATCGCGGATTTGATATAAAATTCTTTATCAACCCATCTAACCCGTGTGGTATTAGAAGGTTATAAATTGTAATGGAAATTATTGGACGCCAATATTTCACATTAATAAAATGTAGACAAGTTCCTAGATGACTTGATATGTTTTATCCAGGTAAAACGGTTACCCACTCAATTTGTTCTATTATGTAAACAAAAGTCCTTTAATATAAAACGAATGTTATGAGAAAATTGGTCTAGTATGTTCTCCATGGCTTTTCAGAATGTGTGTGTCATCTGCAAACCCGCAACCGTCCCGTCCGGCCTACTTACCCCTCTCATTGTGAGAGATTCGCACCCAACATTGGGATACGGTTTATTTTATTTGTTTTTAGGGTTCTCTATATTTCGGAAGGTAAAAAACTGAATCCCCATAGGATTATATCTTTATCCGTTTGCCGTTTTCTAGTGGGATGAGTGTGTAAGTAAACAATGAGTACATGTTTCTTTTGTTTTAAGTTTTTCGTTTGTTATTCTACTTTCAATGTTTTAAAACGTGTGAAATGACAAGCCCTTCCCCTTGTTCAGTCAGCTGCTAGGGATGATTGTAGGAAATGAGATAGATATAGACATACAATCCGTGTATTTCCAAAAGAAAAC
Source organism: Schrankia costaestrigalis (assembly GCA_905475405.1). Taxonomy (NCBI): domain Eukaryota; kingdom Metazoa; phylum Arthropoda; class Insecta; order Lepidoptera; family Erebidae; genus Schrankia; species Schrankia costaestrigalis. Next base: position 7,454,919 of record FR997850.1, read on the forward strand.
TTTGTGTTTAGCTAAATAACCTTAAAATTTAATTTAATTGTTGAAATATATAGCCCACCCGTGCCCACTTCGTTGGGCGGCGAAAAAACGCGTCCCTTTTTTAAACATATTTCATTACTGCTCAACTCCTATTAGTCATAGCGTGATACTATAAGCCTATGACACTCCCCGATAAATGGACTATTCAACACAGAAAGAATTATTAAAATCGGTTCATTAGATTCAGAGATTGCCCCCTACAACGTCACAAACACACAAACTTTACCTCTTTATAATATTAGTATAGAAATAGAATAATTTGTAAATATTTTATTGTTTTTCTTGTGAACTACCCATTTATCACTATGTAGGCATAACCGACAGAACATCCTGCCATTAGTGAACACAGTTTCATAGATTATACCATATTTTCTTAACATAACAGTGCCTTAAGTCAAACAACCTTAAACAAACAGATTTCCTCGAATAAATCACGTAGCCAAGTTATTATGTACACACAGCAACTAATCAAGCTAGACACTATGTACCTTAATACCTTGAAATAAGACACAATTTCAAATGAAAATGTTTAACTTGATGTGTTGCTGTGTGTACACAGACCGAGAAACTAAATATTTAAAATGGAAGCCTAGTTAATTTCCTTCTTATAATTTATTATTACTTATGTTCCATCTGCCTTGTAGCTATCGCGGTATACGTCAGATATGCACGAAGACGCGGGTTTGATTCCGACGCAGTAAAATACAAAGTTTTCTGACTACACTTTTACAACTTTTAGTTTTTAGTTATCATAACAGCCCATTAATGTCCCACTGCAGGGACAGGCCTCCACGCTGGCCAAACGGATTGGTATAGGGTTTGATTTTTTTTAGTAATACATCGTAATAAGATTGATAGTCTAACTTTACCCATATAAATACTTACTCAATTGTAACCTTTTGACCTTCACATCAAAACGATCGAGGCGTTTATTTATAGGATATTTCATTTTTAACGTAACTTAGGTTAAAAATAACTTTTAATAAACTTGAACTTACATTGCTTCAGTGCCACACATTTGGTCAATGCCAAATTAAAAATCACAGACAGAGATTGGTCGTAGTGCGCCAAGAAACATTTGAATTCGGCCCGAGATGTCTAAATACGCATTTTGAGTTTATTTTCTATTATAAACAGTAGTCTTTGAAACTAAACAATACTATCCATGGCCTTCGTTCCTGGATTTTATGCACGCTTTGCATAAGAGTCTTTCCCAACAAAATTAAAAGAAGACCATAAATTACTTCTTAAAGGCCGATTCACACATACCAGTGAAGTCACAGTTCCGTCAAAGTGTTCGCTCAGTTCAGTATCAGTGCTACAGTGTACAGTATAGAAAACGTGTTCGAAGACACTGACAACTGGGGATGCGCTTATAGAAACTGTACGAAAGAATATTTCGCATTGTGCCAGTACTGTATCTAAACTGTGACTTCACTGATATGTGTGAATCAGTGTTTACGATTAGCATTTGGAATTGCTTGATTAGTTAATAGAATGACAATTGTAAAATTTATTTATGACACAAAGTCTAGACAGAGGCTAGACCGAATTTGCATGTTCAAGAAATAAAAATACGGGAATTGCGTTCCAGACTATTTGTCTATTTGTAACAACTGTTAATACAATATTTAGCACTGAAATACAAATACAAATTAACGCGGCACGCAATTCAGGTATCTGGTTGAAGTTTCGATGCAGTTTAGACTGGCTGTAGTTTCAAGCTAAAGTTAATTGAATTTTGAATTGTATACTTTCAATATTATTCAAAACATAGATTTCTCATGTTAATTTAATTTTTTAATTTATATTTTCAATGTTTGTTTTTAATTTAGAGTTTGTCATTATTTTAGTTTTTTTTTATTAGCATGCTGTGGTTTCCTATTATTGAAGGAATACACGCAATGTTCTTGGAGTTTTATAAATTAACTAGCTGTAAAACGCGACTTTGTCCGCGATTAAATTTGAAAAGAAATAAAAAAATACTTGTATAATTCATACAAAGTTTATTCATCATCATCATATCAGCCAATCGACGTCAACTGCTGTACATATGCCTTCTCCAAGTATTGTCACCTTGTGCGGTCCTGTGCCTCCCTCATCCATCGGCTTCCAGCCGTCCACACCAGCACTTTTCGGTACGCGGTCGCCATTCCAGAATCTTTCTGCCCAAGGAGCTGTCGGTTCTCCGCGCTATGTGCCCTGCTTGTCGCCACTTTAACCGGTTATGTCGGTTACTTTGGTTCTCTTGCGAATCTCTTCATTTTTGATTCGATCACTCAGGGAAACTCCCAACATAGCTCTCTCCAATGCCTCTGAATGACCATGAGCCTTCTGAGTAGGCCCATAAGTCAGGCTACAACATAGCTCTCTCCATTGCCCTCTGGAGTGACTATGAGCCTTTTGAGTAGGTCCATAGGTCAGGCTACAACAGAGCTCTCTCCAATGCCCCTGAATGACCATGAGCCTGTTGAGTAGGTCCATAGTTCAGGCTGCAACATAGCTCTCTCCTTTGCCCTCTGAGTGATCATGATTATTCTGAGTAGGCCCACAGGTCAGGCTACAACATAGCTCTCTCCATTGCCCTCTGAGTGACCATGATTCTTCTGAGTAGGCCCATAGGTCAGGCTACAACATAGCTCTCTCCATTGCCCTCTGAGACACCATGAGCCTTTTGAGTAGGTTCATAGATCAGCCTACAATATAGCTCTCTCCATTGCAATCTGAAAGACCATAAGCCTTCTGAGTAGGCCCATAGGTTAAGCTACAACATAGCTCTCTCTATTACCCTCTGAGACACCATGAGCCTTTTGAGTAGGTCCATAGGTCAGGCTACAACATAGGTCTCTCCATTGCCCTCTGAGTGACCATTAGCCTTCTGAGTAGGCCCTTAGGCCCCCTAAATTTGAAACTTTATTTTTTTGCCCTAGCTTGATGTTATATAGCCTTCCTCGATCAATGATCGATCCAAAACTGAAAACTAAATTCAATTCGAAGAAGTAGTTCCTGAGATTAGCGCGTACAAACAAACAAACAAACTCTTCAGCTTTATATAATAGTATAGATATAGATTTCTAATGTGTATTGCCTTTGTTGGAGACCCATAAAATAAATAACAGGTAACGTGTCCTACGCTACCTGTTAAAAGTTATGAATATTCTGCTGTTTAAAACTAGAGAATGACGTCAGAAAGTTCTGTCACAGATGCTCCCTGACCTTTAACATTATAATTTGTAAATGCTAAGTAAACAAATCTAAGTGATAGTTGTTAGCAAAGGCCTACTCGTGAAGGTGGGTTGTAAAGAATACCCACGTAAATTGAATACAATTAAACGTACCTATACCTAGTTTTAGTTGTTATAACGTTTATTATTTTATTTATTACTTGTATATTGGATCCGAGTTCTGTGGCGCGTGTTGGGAGAGACCTATGTCCAGCAGTGGACTACAATAGGCTAGTTGATTGATTGATATTAGATCTATCTTCGGATATTTAGGAATTATAATCAAAAGTTTTTGCTGAGATTTCCAATTAGTCCTACTTGCTGAATATTTCTGAAAAAGTTCGAGGCTAATTTCCTACAGTGGAAGTTTGGTGGCTGATACGATAATGATGATATCATAACTTTTAAGCCTGCTTGCGACCACGGTCAGGGCAACCTGTGCCGAAACGTCATGCAACAATAAAGGTCCCGTCTATGTAATTCCTGCTTTGTTATATTCACATGTTCAAAATTTCAACGTACACAATTACGATACGTCTTATTTAATCTACATGTGTAAATAACTTTAAATAAAACTGAATAGGAAGGCATAAACTTGTTCCTTTAAGACATAAATCGATCTTTAAAATAATAATATTGCAATAATCTCAAAATAAACCCTATTATAACTTGACTAACAATCAAGTCGAAACTCCTACACTGAAGTATTATTTACGGAATGCTAATTGTAGACAAGTTTATTGTCCTATGCCAGTCATGTGTTTGTGTCTTAATTAAAAGTGGTTTAAATTCGGGATGGACCCTTTTAAAGAGGAAACGCTTGTGCAACTATGTCCAATATGCCTTAGATGCCGTAAAGCAATGACAGTAACTCCAGCCATTTCTGTTTATAAACGGTTAACCCACTTTCTTCAATATTACCTATAAACAAGCGATAGGTTACGTTTTTAATAACACATAACCTGTTTTATCTCGAATATTAGTTTTCTAGATAGACTACATCGGAGCTAGACTGCAATATAATATCGTAAAAATTGTCTCCTCATCGCGAATGCAAATGCGAATATACCTAATACAGACGTTGAATTATTTAAAAGTTTCCTGTGGGGGTAGAAGATTCCAAAATTAGATTGCATACACATTGATATGTCTGAAGTTACTTGGTTCAGTTGGTGCAACGATTGAATCGTTGGACTATACGTTTCGAAGTTTTATTGGCTCTAATAGATATATAGCGATAACTTACTACTTCAGCTTACAAATTTATATCAATAAGGTAATAGTAATAAGATTTTATTCGATTTAATGCATTGAGGATCATAGTCATGATGGTCAGCCGTGACTAAATAACACTTACTCAAAAGAAATTAAATTGATGAAAGATGAAAGGAATGCTACTTATTATGTATAAATAAGATCACCAGCTCCTGTAGGATGTCGAAAGCCATATCGATTAGGCAATATTATTGTTGGATCCTGATTCCAATAATTCAGTGTTGTCAGTTACGTTCTTGCCAAAAACCAATTTTCATCAGCTACTAAAATCGCCTGGCATTGTTCAGCGTTTTTATAAACACTCTCCAAAGCACAATTAAAACAGTGTATGTAAAAAAGAAGGTCCTACCTACTAGGACACGAAATTGAAAACGTGTGTAAACAGATCCCGCATTTACCTGCAAAATATTTTTTTACAAAATTTCCTCGTATATTTTTCACATCTTTGCTGAATCTCTCCCGGACCTGAAGTCTAACATACCATTTATTGTTTAAATAATTAAACAGTAAACTCAGATTAATCCTTAATATATTTCATTTATACTCGAATGTTAATCCACATTTACGTGGAGGTTTAATTAAAGTATTATTATAAACGAAAGTGTATTTTGGATGATTGCGGTAAAGTGGAGCATTCCGATTAATTCGGACACCATTTTGTTTCGTGAAAGACGTTTTAAGTTTTTGACCGCTACAATTATCGTTATGAAATGTCCAGAGGGGATTAAGATTTGGGTATGTTGATTCATGTTATATCTTTAGGATTACTGTAATGTGTGTAGACGTTTGTACAGACGTTGAAGTATAATTTGATTCTTTATAACAACTGTTATGTTTCTATTTATATAGAATTAGAATATTCTTATAAAAATATATTGTAATATTATTACTTAAATAGCTCACATTTGGCGGAGACAAAATCATCCAAGCTCTGGGCTACCATGGAGATCGTACAACTACATTATCAAATCACAACAAAAGTCAAACCTGTGACTTCCTGCACAGCAGTTGCATTCACAACCGTTACTCCAGCGAGTCAGTTTAAACATATTATTAGAGATTTTCAGTGCCGCAATTTGAGAAAAGACTTCAATCTCAATTCAAGGAGAAAAGACTTAGTATTGATTCCAGTTTCATTTTGTGAAGTTGATGAAAAACACGAAAGCTGTTGTAAACACTTGTATAAAATGAGAAAATTATTCTCGAAACACTTTTTAAAACTTACTGGAAAACTTAGCAGACTCTGAGCGACTTCTATTTTATATCAAATTGCAGGTTCACCTTACTTTGATCTTTTTTCAGTATCTTGAAGCTTTTAGCTGATGCGATATGGCACGTTGAATATAAAACAGCTAGAATTTGAATTAATACTTATATTTATTTGTATGACTTTCATTCGACATTAACAGTAACATTGCTATGTACTTAAACCCATAGGCAAAAATGAGTACGATCCCAGTAATTCGACACAATACCATTTCAAATCTTCGAACCGTGACCGTCATTCAGTAGATAGAAACTAGTTCATTTTACGAGCCTGCCTTTTAGCAGTTAATAGCCAATGTCAGCATTATGATTAAAATTGCCGCCGATGATATCCCCGGTTATCGGCAAGTCTTATCTTCACACTATCAATGTTATGACACTGATATTCGAGTTATCGCAATGCCAAGCCTAATTTGTTTTCAGTTTATTCGACAGCTACGATTTGTGAGTTTGAGGTTATAACGGCTTGTGATCTTATTTTGTGTTTAGAAGTTTCTGCTGTGAAGTTTCTGGAATGGATGGCACTGGATGGATATATAGACGGGGACGGTAGGCGTTTTAGTTTACTTCTTTTAGTATTATTATGACAGCCCTGATTTATCCAATAAGAATAAATGTGATTTGATAAATGTTATTACCGTCAACGTAACAGCACATAAAAAGTTATGGACTTAACTAACCGGTCTAGATGTGAAGCGTCAATCATCTCCTTCAGCGTTTATTGTCCATTAAGGTCCCACTGCAGGGACTGGCCTCCTTCCGTAACGGAGGGATACTTAGCCTACTGATACCATGCTAGCCAGACGGATTGGGTAGGGTTCGTTCATCTCCTTCAGCGTTACTATACAGGGTGGCTCATTCAAAGGGGTCAGTATGGGAAAGTCTTAAACTATAAGTCATACGATATTTTGTTCTTAGGAACCATGACACCGATTTTGATAAAAAGAAAAACTGCATTCATACATTTGAAAAAGATACTGTACCCAGCCGGGAATCGAACCCGGTTGTTTTACAAAAATAAACTTTAACTTTTTCTATTTAAATACCGATTCTGTAGGTCACAAGCAGTAAATGTCTCTAAGAAACATTATGTCTAAAATGAATAAAATGCATTGTTTTCACATACTTTAATTTATCATAGTAGGTGTTCAAAGTGGACACCATTTTTTTCAATACAATATTTAACACGTTTAGGTAACGATCATGTCATTGCATTTTGTATCTTTATGTGGTGAATTTGCGTTAAAATTGATTTTATGGCTGACCTAAATGGTCTTCAAAGTTATCATAGCTTGTTTTGTACACTTCATCCTTAACGTAATCCCACAAGAAATAGTCTAGAGGCGTTAAATCGGGCGACCTCGAACGACGCACGGTGGCCACATCAAACACCTACTATTATAAATGTAAGTATGTAAAAACAATGCATTTTATTCTTTTTAGACATAATGTTTTATAGAGTTATTTACTGCTTATGACCTACAGAATCGGTATTTAAATAAAAAAAAGTATAAGTTTATTTTTGGAAAACAACCGGGTTCGATTCCCGGTTGGGTACAGTATCTTTTTCAAATGTATGAATGCAGTTTTTCTTTTTATGAAAATCGGTGTCATGGTTCCTAAGAACAAAACATCGTATGACTTATAGTTTAAGACTTTCCCATACTGACCCCTTTGAATGAGCCACCCTGTATACCTGTATTTTATTAGTAAGACAGTATGGTAACATGGATAGTTAAATCGATTTTATACAAAACTAGCATATCCGGCGAACTCTGTTTCGCCACCAGGTAGCTTCGTTTTATGTAATATGAAAAAAGATTTTCCCGCGTTACTGTTGAATTTTTTTTTCCTGAATTTTCTTTGCTATAAACCTTACGGAGCCAGAGACCTTTCCAACAAATGCAAAATTGTGGAAATCGGTTCGTGCGTTCTGGAGTTATAGCGTCAGGAAGGAAAACACGACTTATTTTTATATAGTAGATATTCTTCATTTCAGAAAATATTTGTCAATTTACTATTCGCAAATAACAATTCTATCTGTTATAGCAGGAAAGCCTATGGGTCCCAAATTGACATCACCTTCTGAGCAAAATATCTTGTGTAGTAGATAGGAATGCGTACTATGTATTCAATATAGCTCAGGCATAGTTCCTTCACAGAATTGAATTGAACACGGTCATACAATATCTGCCAAAAGCAGCTTAGATATAGGTTGATTTCTTACTATTGTCGTTTTTTATTCATTATTAAATAAACAAACTTTATCACAGTATTGGAGATTAATTTTGTAACCACAGTTAGCTCTTAATTACTGTAGTCTAGATTAATAATAAAATACGTAGAAACAGATAAAAGGCATGTCGGATATTTTGTTTGAAGGTATGGTCAACTTTCAAACGACATAGGTTGAGAAATCGAAGTCTGTCTAAGTCCATCAAGTAACTCAAATTTATTTTTCGCTAAAAAAATTAGACTTTTTATTTTTATATAAAGTGAATATTTGTATAGTAAAAACTTTTTTTTTCCCATCTGGTAACTGAACCCAGACTCTTCGGATTGTGAACTGATCAAGAGATGAAATAACAGCCTCCATGCTGCCATGGTAAGAGTGGTAACACAAAAATTAACACTACCAAACTGGCAACTGACCTATGGTCTTTAAAATATTATGTCCTCAATCTAACGTCCTCATAATACTGCAAAGGATGAATTTAAATTAATTAAAAGCAACGTGCGGTCGATGTGCTATTACGTCACGAGTTTGGAATGCGTCCGCAGATTGCAAGTCTTTGTGGCAGCGTTACCCCAAATGACGTCAACGTTGTCCTTTTCTTGCATTTTTCTTTTTTACCTAAAACGGAAATAGTTTACATCTTAGCAGCTCAAAACCGGCTTGAACCGGGAAAATTTTCTAGCGAATACATCAGAGATCTCTGCGTTATCTTTCATCATAACAGCCCATCAATGTCCCACTACAGGGACGGGCCTCCTCCCGTAACGGAGGGATACTTGGCCTACTAATACCACGCTGGCCAGACGCATTGGTATAGGGCTTAATTTCAAGTTTTACTTCTTTTTATTTCGTAAAGATAACATTCACGGATAGTCGGTTTTTACGACACCCATGGAATGACATAGGGTGGTGACATATTGTATTCTTACTCCGTCACCACACGGAAAAATATGAATGTATCATAATATAATTTAATACATGGGACAGGGAAAGAGTTAAGTGCCTTCTTGATCAAGAAATTGTATTCTTACTCTGTGCAGTACAAACAGCGAATGGAACTAGTTATAATTAGACAAATTAGTATTAAATCTGATTGTGGAGTCCAAAGATGCTCCTCCATACTCCTTGGAGACTAATCAATCAAATTCAAAAGTTATTGAAGGCGTGATAAATGTAGGAATTGGTATTTGTATTAAATTGAAGTAGAATTCGATCGGTCTGCTTGTAGACGTTTTGGCTCGGTTTCAGACGGCTTTATCTTGGTGTGATTGAACTTTATGTTTGACTGAACACTAGATTATTATATTATATTATTATAACTCATACCATGGGTGTCGTAAAAACCGACTAAGGGACTATCCGTTAATATTATCTTTACGAAATAAAAAGAAGGAAAACTTGAAATTAAACCCTATACCAATCCGTCTGGCCAGCGTGGTATCAGTAGGCCAGTTTTATAATTATTTATGTAAATTGAATGTTACTTTAACGTGTTACTTTTAGGTGCTAGAAATAAATTAATTTGATATGCGGCACTGGTCCTACGTAATCTGGAATCTTTTCTAGGTTTATCACATATATTTTTCTTAAAGTATCAAACCGTAAGTGTTTGACAGAGAAAGCTAGATTAACCGGACAGAATGTCTGTCTAATTCCATAACAAAAGGATGTGGTAGATCGTTTAATTGTGGGAAGATATCACACAAACACTTAAAAAAAACATATTTCTATAACAGCCCAATGAATCAAAACGATATCCCAACAATTTTGTAACTAGGATTAATAGATTAGAAAGGGTATGATATGATCTCGATAGTAAATGAATAATGAATATCAGAGATAAAGCATAAAGCTTACAGAGGACAAGAGAACGCTTATCCTAAGGGTGAACACAAACTAATTATAAGTCCACCCTCTCGGCTATAGGGTGAGATATTCGTCACAGACTGGGGGTCGTCTACGTACTTTTAGTAGCATCTTGTTATTTATTTAAGTGGAATATGGGAATAAAAGTTAAATGCTGTTTTTCTAAATTGTTATTATAACTGACTGTGCTGTGGTAACTATGTAGGTAAGTATGCGGTTTCATCTGCGTCAGGTTGAGTTCCCTTTTCTGCATTTTTTTACTTTAGATAGGTTGAAATCTTCATAAGGTGGTACAAAATCAGCCACAATTGATAAACAAAATGTTTTTTTTTGTTGGCTCTAATTTTGTATAGCTTTTTTTTGTTTAGAAAAAGCGTGTGGCAGGACTTATCCCGAGCTTGCCCTGGTATTCTAATTATTCTACTTCCTTGCAGTTGAAGTTTAAACTGTATTACTATAACGAAGTAGCAGTAAGTTGTCTTAGTTAGTTACTAAACTCTATTATCTGCTTCGTATTTGAATCACTAATCACCTTCTATGGTGTACGTAGAATCTATGGGGTCTTAGTAAGATAAAATATTTTTAAAGCGCAATATATTACTTTTTATTAGTAATTTAATCACTAACATTAAATCCAGTAAGCGTAATGAATGAAAACGGTCAAACATCTTAATCCCAACTTTTTTCATCCGCATGGTTAAACATGTGTATGACCGATATGACATTATAGCGGTTATATCTATTACGCAAAGCCTATTACACTCGCGGCCCAACAATTAGACCTCGTCATGCATGTCAGACTGCTAATTTGAACCTCAAGTGTACGGTACCTTTGTATGATAACAGGCACTAAGTATACCTACTTGGGTATAGAATTTATATTATATCTACTTCTTAGGATGGGCTTAAACGAGATCCATGGTACGGTACTACTACATTAAACTAATACGGTAGGATATCTCCATCTGATTTTTCACTTCTTTAGTAGTATTGTAATGTATAAATAGCTTATTTATTTTATGTATGTTAAGTCATTAAACACTTCATCTACCTTGATTTCTATAGTAATAGAAAACTGTAAACTATTTCCGTTTGTATCTTTTTCAACCATCTCGATGATTTTGTAAATCCTTGAGATGGTTGATGGTTCGTTGATGGCTCAATATACATACAAACAAATGAGCTATTTCTATTTAGAAATCTATGACAGAAAATTATAAAATAAATCCGTTTGTCCGTGTGTTTATTGTAGGTCATGTTTAAGCTTTCTTATGACCTGTGGTAAGACATATAGGCTGTTATTTAAACTAGATAAGTTCCGAATTTCAATCATCCTAAAAATACAAGTTAATGCATTTGCTGATTAAAAATCTTTATCTCCTTGAATTTCTTTCAAGGTAGTATAAAATATATTAAACATAGATTTGGTTATAATAACCCAGCACATAGTTGCAGCCCAAATGATATTAAAATTGTATTTACGCTCCTATCGTACGATCAACACTGTCACTAATTTTCCTTGACGATTCTATTTTTCGTTAGCCCCAAAACAACGGAAGGACGTAGTGTCCCGACCTTGTTTAAAAATAACAGACTTTGGAAAAATATTTTTTTTTGTATAAAGGTATATAAACGTAGTTTAATCTTAAAATTAGCTGATCCCGCTCTCCTTAATGATGTTGGTAGTAAAAGCTTAATAGTTTTCATCAACATAAATTTTCTAGAACTTTCCTCGTCTAAAACCACATTAAAGGCAAACGCATTTAATTAAAATCAATCATCGTTTTATTTCTTCGAGGACGTTTATAAGGATTCGTGTTAATTACGCAAACAAACGATGCTTTAACCCTCTACTGACGTAATAGTTTGTTATGCAGCGCAGTAGGAATGGTTATTCTTTAAGATATAACTCCTTCCAGACTAAAGTGATTGGAATAGTAAAAATCATTAGCGTGATTGTATTGTGGGCAGAAATTCAACTGTTTTCATGTTTTATATTTGATAATAGTACAGAGTAAAATAGATCACGGTGCGAGTAAAATGTTTTTCCTGCCTAAACAGTAAACTTCGCGTTTTCTACTGGGTGAGGTCCTTTAGAATACAGGTCTCGCAGGTGTCTCTTCAGTTTATAATTCATTACTTATTAATATAAGCTTTGTCACTTTAACGAGATTCGGGATGATACTAGGCTGTTTTGTTCGTCTTACATGTACTAATCAAATGGACAGTCCACCAACGATGTAGAAAATTTCGTTTTAAAGAAGCGTATGTGTTCAACAAATCTTACGATGATACATTTATTATGATGTTATTAATATAATTCCTAATAAATATGCGAGGAATATTGACAATTTTGATCACGTCAGCTTCCTAGGGTTAAGGGTAGGTTAAACACACCCCTGTAGAGTCCTGTTGAACGGTCGAACTCAATCATTGTAATGCATTGTTGGTCTGGGAAGTTGTTAGTGTTGCAGCGAGCAGAAAATAGACAACGAAGCTAGTGGACTCGTTTGAATTGTTTGAAACACCATAGTATGCATACGATCGATATTGAATATGTGCATGTTACTTGTTTAATTGCTTACTTATGTACCAATTAATATTGTGATCCTTCGGGACAAATTTCAATTACTTTTTTATTTTACTCTAATGAACGTTAAATTAATTTTTCGGGTTGAATGGTTTAGTCCATGAACATCAGCCAAAAATACTTTTACAAACTCTATAATAATTTTAGAAGATTTTACTTTAAAAGGTATATCTTTTCTCTAAAAAAGCACCGACTGTAACACACTGAACTAAATTATTATACCTATTTATGATTCAATGAGCTAGAGAATGGATCTAATTAAAAAAACGTATAATAAATTTTATCATAATCATCATAACAGTCCATTAATGTCCCACTGCAGGGACGGGCCTCCTCCCGTGACGGAAGGATACTTGGCCTACTAATAGCACGCTAGGCTAATAATAAATTTACTTAACTGAAATTAAAAGCTACGTTAAAGATACGGGTTAAAGATCTTTATTTTAGAATAATATAAGCGAGATGGGAAGTGCCAGTTTGTGTAATTATTTCGAACTAGCAAATCGAGCGAATCTCTGTTTGATGGAATGCTTGGTATTGTCTCATCCAGCTATAGCCGCAATACGATGCTATATACCTAGTTCATAGCTGTCTGAACTCAAACTAGACACTCAACAGAGACATAAATAAGCTTTTATACATAAATATTAAAAGGTATGAACCAATATTGTAACGTAATACGTCAAACCATCCCATTCATTTTATTACGGACAAAAATACCTTTAATGCCATTATAAAGATTTGATTTGTGACTCCCGGAGTCATTGATCGAAACCTTTTAAATTGTAATCCCATTAATTGTTATAAAAAATCAATAATTACTTTGCTACTTTGATGTCGCTTGATACAAGAGTAGAATATTGGTTGAAATGATTGAAAATTAATTCGTAATAAGCCCGCTCTAGTGGCAAAGATGATAAGAATCGGATAAAGAACTGTAAGAACAGGAAAACTTAGACAACCCTTTTTTGTCGTAGTACACCTAACATTGCTGCCATCCACCTGTCGGTGTCGTGAGTTATGTCGGGAAAATGGCAGTCAATTTTGTTGCAACCAAACGTATGAGCCAAGTTTCGTGATTAGAAAAGACCCGTCTATGCTATGGGGTATTGATATCTATTCTAGTAATAAAAATATACACTAGGAGGAACTCATTGAATTTGGCACAGAAATCCTGCCTAGTTTATGTTAGTTCCCCTTTATCTCGTATAATAATAAAGATCATAACGTATACATTATTATGTCTACTGGTTAATACATTACCTTTTGGTTTTAATAAAGTGGGTAACTGAATATTTTTACTTGTTCTTCCTTTATTATTTTCATAGATTTATTTCTAGCAGTTGGCTTTTCGAGTACTGAGTATAGAAATAGATTTGTCTAATTTCGTAGACATGAAAACACCTTGACTTTTGATGTTATACGTCTATTTATGTCCATAGTGTTTAATTATTAGTCATTAACTTCTATATAAAGATGGAAAGGCACGATGCTGCCACCTTATCGGTACCAAAGGGTGTTATAAAACGTTAGAACTGAAATAAATATGTATCATACCATATCGTTCTGTTAGACAAGGATAGTATTATCATCATCATTAGTCAGAAAATATTCGCAGCTGGACATTGGACTCTTCTCAATATTACTCATGGGCGCCATGCCCGTAAGCTGTAGTGCAAGTCTCAGAAGAAGACATCAGGCTTTGCGAACCATAATACTTAGGTATTTAATACAATAAAATAACTTAAAACAATAAAAGTAATCTCAATTATTTGCTTTAAGTTAAGTATAAATTGTTTACTTAACAGTTACTTGCTCAATAATTAATGAAACGAATCGGGATAATATACTTGCCGACCGATGGTTATTATGCTTGACATTGCTTGGCGTATTACCAATCCATAGTTCCTTTTGAGATATTCAACTACGTTATTTAACTGCACAGTCAATAATGCATCTTTCACCGACTCAGAGTAATTAAAAATATCATTATTAACGATTATTTTATCTTCACGCTATGGAAGTGAACTGCAGTCGTTGAAGAACTGAAATAGTAAGGCAAAGTTAGCACGGTTTATGTAAACCAATACACCATACTATAATCGTATGCGTGTGCTATTTATTATGCGATCAAATCCTTTAATACGCAGTTCAATGCACTTGTATTAAGTACTAAATAGCTACTAGAATCTGATAAAATATTGATTATTCTATTTTCATTCACATGGCGCAGTTAGTAAATTGTTAATTAAATTTTTGTCATCATATTAGCCAGTCATATGCAGGTCACAAGTTTTGTTTAAAAGCTTTGCTGTCATAAATATATTTAGTTTACTTATGGAGACTCGTCTATGACAGCGGGAAGCAGTTAGCATTGATATCCAATGTTCCACAGAAGCAAACCAATTCTGATATTCTGTGGAACTGGATATCTAAGGATTCCTAATCCTTACGAAGGTGGTTAATGGCTAATAATATAATTTGTCTGTTTCTTTACCAATCCTCAAAGAATTCCGAAGTGCCAGTTAAGAATATAAAATGTCATCATCCCTCTTTCTATTGGTGTCGAATAAGGCGAGTAAGCGAGATGGAAGAAGCTTAATTATCAACAAAGCAAAATCAAACTCGAATCAACTAACAACCGATCTAGCTAGCGTATACGAGTATTATTAGGTAAAGTTTCCCCTCTAGCACTAAAAGAGGCCCGTACCTGCCGTGGGACATTAATGGGATGTTTTGATGATCATTGGTGACCGCAATTGTTAAAAAAAATTCGTTGTGTAATAAATTTGATCCTGTATACGTTCAAAATAAGGAAGTCCTGTTCCTTTTGCTTGTAGACATCCTTTGCCATTAGATTGCTGGCGGACATCATTAAATTGATCGAAAAACTTGGTGTCATCTTGTCTTTGACTTTTTACAGACCATTTCTTATCTTACCTATAATTACGGGGGTCGTTAAGAGGCATTTCAACCCTTCAGGATCTTTTGTAAACACAGATATTATCATATTCAAAAAGATGACCGATTTGAATGAATGAATAAGAATATGTCTCCTTTTCCCGATAATTAACAGTCTTTCCAATTTCCAAAAATCTAAATCAACATAATGCTTTTAGCTTATTTTATCTAAATTCACATTTGTCGCCACTCATATACATAACCGATGGATGAGGGAGGTAAAGGGCCGCAAAAGGTTGCAATGTTTAGAGGAGGCCTATGTCAAGCAGTGGACGTCAATTGGGTGATATGATGATGATGACAAAATAAAATACCTGCTTTTATAGGTATCCTACAAGGATGACTACTAGGTGTGAACCTATTAGTGATAATAATAAAGTTAGTCGGAAAATGCTCTTCGCGAACAAATTTAGAATATTAATACCTACATGAGTTTTTCTAATACTAAGAAATAGAAGTTTACGTTAACTTCTATTTACGGCGCGGCGTCTAAACATACCTACTTGGTTTAGTATTGATTTTTTTTTATCTCGCAGTTTTCATCTCTGCGTTATCTTTCATCATAACAGCCCATCAATGTCCCACTGCAGGGACGGGCCTCCTCCCATGACGAAGGGATACTTGGCCTACTATTACCACACTGGCCAGACGGATTGGTATAGGGTTTAATTTCAAGTTTTCCTTCTTTTAATTCGTAAAGATAATATTCACGGATAGTCCCTTAGTCGGTTTTTACGACACCCTTGGGATGAGATGGGACGGTGACATATTGTATTCTTACTCCGTCACCACACGGAGAAGCGTTATCTTTATTTATGCCTAATATAGTCTTAAAGAACTTAAAATACTAATCCTACTCTGTTAGTTTTTAGGCAAGTATCCTTTTTCTCGCTGTGCTATCGTTTGTTTTAGTACTATATTTTGTATTTTCGCCCAAGGCGTTGACTTGAGACGACAACACTATGTTAGTCTTAATCTGTCACAGCATTTTTCCTGTCTACCTAGATTTTTCTTTTTACGTAAAAATCTATGTTGATAAAGTTAACATTTCTTTTTTTTCTTTTCTGTCGTCTCTGCCTACCCCGGACGAGATAAGGCGTGAGTTTATATGTATGCCCTCATTTTCCATATTGATGTATAGGATACGTAAATTGCTATCATTATTAAAGTAATGAAGTTAATATTATATAAAGCATTCTATAAATTTCGTTACGTGTAAAGTAGAATGAGCGCCATGTTCGCGCTTATTTTAATTAACAATATTATTTTAAATGAAAAATTTACATTACAATGAATTGCGTTGTAATTACAGATAATATAAAAGAAAAGGTCTTTTGATATGGAAAATCGTCTGTTTATCTTTTTAACGCGTAGTTCTTTTATTTTTTATGTATTTTGTAGTTATGTTTTGGATATGCGGAGATATGGATATGCTAGGTACTTTGTAAACTGAAGACTGCTTCTGATATTATTACCTAAAAATGTATTTGTTAAAAGAGAGAAAACTTCACAAAAACACGTTAGAAATCCGTCTGGTCATGATGGTAGCATAAGGTTCAGTACACAACCGTCTCGGCAGACGGATGGTTATGAATTTAATTGTAGTTGTTACAATACGAAACAAAACTAAAGGTTTGTTTTATATAAAGTAAAATCTATTTTACAACATGGTATTACGTTTGCTCACGCTAATATCACAGTGAACATAAATGCAACGCGTGCTGTCCAAATGTTTGACTAGCTTGTTATTGATAGAAGAATTATTGTCACAGATTAAAACTGACATTGATCCCTTTACATCCCTTATACTATTTTCTATCGATATTTGCTTACTGTAAAACGTTGCCGTGGTAATCCGTGATGCGAGGGACTGAGAATACAAAATGTTACCACATCTTTGCGTCTCGTGCATCACAACGAGCATGACATAACTTCTCCGTGTGGTGACGGAGTAAGAATACAATATGTCACCACCCCATCTCATCCCATGGGTGTCGTAAAAACCGACTAAGGGACTATCCCTGAGTATTATCTTTACGAAATAAAAACAGAGTCCTTTTGATGTTTTCTTGTCTGCTGTCAGCGTATGTCTGTCGGTTAGCCATGATTTCCTTCAAATAAAATTAGTTAAATAATTCAGTAATTTGCCAAAAATTGTATTGTCCAAATATTTCTGTGGATTTATTTAAGTTAAAAAAAAATACGTTATTGTTATAACCAGCATCACGCTCTTGTAGAAGTCGGTTTATTATTAAAAACATGAATCTATTGCTCATAAGTGAAAAGTATGATTCAAGTTACGGCAAAAGTCTAGGGGGACTGGACGCAAAGGCTCTGCCGGTTTCCCAGGCCTCCTTTAAGTAGGCGATGAAGGAGTGCCGCTGAGGACTTTTAATGGGTACACTGGCGGGTGCCTGGGAGGTACACATACCCCTCCCGTCCCCCAACGGAAGAGGAAGCGTAGGCATTTTACCCCAGCGATAACAAAAAAAAAAATAAGTTACAGCAAAAATCTACTAATTATTTGGGCTTATCTTTATTAAGCCAATACCTTGAAGAACCAAATCATTCAATTGTCATACATTTACGTACTTTTGTTTATACATGTATACCCAGACTAGTTATAAAAAATCTCGAATGTAGAATCTTCAAGAGCACTCGTAATGCGATCTACCACAAAGACTCATGCATAATAGGTATATTATTAAAATAACTATGTATGGTATGTAATAAGTACAATTTACAATACTAATAACGCATTTTATCTGTATAATGTATAGTGAATCAGCATAATAATTCATTCAGATAATTGTATTCAATTTTGACTGGTTTAGGTAAGACTTTATTTTCATTGTGAATTTGGTCATTGTCTACTTTTAAAGCAGAGGATCACGTTGGAATCATGTGTTAATATGTTAAAGCTGTAAAAAGGAAGGCTGCCTGGTTACTCTGATATAAGCAAACCATGATAGCAGCGTGATGCTATAGCTATAGAAGTTGGGTTTAACTGCTACGATCCTAACGATGAAATTGCAAGGGCATACATGCGATCAATGTCCGTCTTACCCCTAGTTTCCGAATGACTGATCAAGTAAAAATCAACTAATCAAGTGTCAAAACTATTATTTTCAGGAACTAAAATAACAGTTTTGATACTTGATTAGTTGTTAGAATCTCAAGGATTATCCTTCCTAGAGCTTATCTAGAGTCTCCGCCACAACAGGGAAGAACACCATGTGGCTATAGCTAGTTCGAGTCCGACATGTCGCATAACAACGCTCTTGTTTTAGAGGTTTTAAAATAAAATATGAATGATAAGGATGTAATTATAACGTTAAGATCCTTGTGCAAATATTACATAGCTAACTTTATATAACTACATATTTATTTAATGTAGCCAGCCTCCGGTCATTTGTTAACCTAAATCAGAAACCTTATAGTATCCTCTGAAGCGCTGTCAAATGAATTTTGCTTTATACATTTTGTACAGTTTTGTACTTAGTTTGATAAGCTTATTTCAGGCCTTACTAATGCAATGTTTAACATTTGTGCCTACCATGTTGATATGCTGAATGGATATATAATAATAATAATTTTGGAATTTAACTCAATTATCCTAGTTCATCTTATCTTATTTTATTTCGTTAAAAGCGTGTTTCACAATCGGCTGTGTTTCATTATAATAAATATACCGATATATTTTTATCAATATTTTGGACTAGGTAAAACGGTGCTTTCTCGTGTACAATATTAAAATAAAACTTTACAGGTGCTATTAACCATTGATACTACTTTTCAAAGGGACCAATAGAGAGGTCAACACTTTTTCTTAGAAACCACTAAACTGACTGGGATATACCACAATCACATCAGTTTATATACATCGTACGTATCTATTAATCATTGTCCTCTGAAATATTTAACGCTTCGTAGAAAGCTTATGTGACAGTTCATAAAGCGCTAGGTCATTTTGTGTATGTAGGAATATAAATTGCTGCTACGAGTATAAGGCTACCATAATAAGGAACTGCTGGTCTCATGGATGGCCCTTACCGACCAATTCTCTTCATTATAAAGTCTCTTGTAAATATTAAAAAAAACCCCTAATTCTTTAAACAATACTTACATACAAATAAATATAAATATGTATAAATATTCCTCACACATTTACACAACGCCACCTAGTCCCAAACTAAGCAGAGCTTGTACTATGCATACTAGACGACGGAAAAACATAGTTAAATACTTTTTTTTTGTAAATACATAAGAACCATTGTATAAATAAATAAATAAAATACATTTTATACATTGAAAACATATTATATAGTAGTATTACAATTTATACAAATATGAGAAGACTGTTTGAAACATTCATTGTTTTAATTATTAACTTTTTGTTAAATTAACATAATTCAACATAGGTTTTTCTTTTAACTTTAATGTAATAAGTACACGAGGAAAATCTCCTATGGTAAATATTGGAAGTATGACGTAATAAGCCGGTTACGTTGAAGTAAAAATATTGCTCAATCTTATCACTGTTACGTGATGGCGTGTAAAAACGTTTGTGCTTTATCTATTAATGTCATATATAATGTGCATAATAATATTGACTATTGTCACATGTTTGTAGTCTACTTAAAATAAAATAAAATAAATAACAATATACACTACTTAACATAAAATAAAATTAATACTAAATAAACACTTTAAATAACTTTGTTGATTGAAAGTGTTTATTTAGTATATACTACTCACTTTAGGAACAGATCGTATTCGCGTATTTGTCAATACCCAGCTAGGTGGACCGACGACCTCAAAAAGGTCTCCAGGTCGGTCTGGATGCGGAAGGCGCAGGACCGACTTCTGTGGCGCGGGTTGGGAGGGGCCAATGTCCAGCAGTAGACTGCGATAGGCTAGTTCATTGGTTGATTCGTCAATTCCAATATGCTTAGACTAGTATACAATTCAAAACAAACTACTAGGTTTGTTTAGGAAATTCGAAACTATCCCAGTGGTTTGCTTCTTATTCCCTTGTGTTAAAATAATATACCTAATGGTTTTTAAATCTCCGTAAAGAAGAGTGCTTTTAGATAAGCTGTAATAAAGTAAACCTCTAATCATTACCTGTACTTAGGTAACAATGGATGTTCACAACACTAACGACACAGCTTTATAAAAAAGTAATTGTAATTGAAGTGTGAAAGATGTTTAACGCTAAGAATAACTTGGGGCAACGATTTTTGTATGGTTATATTCAATCTAATAATAATTCAAACAATAGTAATCATAACAACCCATTAATGCCCCATTGCAGGAACGGGCCTCCTCCCATGACGGAGGCCTACTTATACCACGATAACTAGACTGATTGGTATAGGGTTTAATTTCAAGTTTTACTTCTTTTTATTTGGTAAAGATAATATTCACGAATAGTCCCTTAGTCGGTTTTTACGACACCCATGGGATGAAACGGGGTGGTGACATATTGTATTCTTACTCCGTCACTACACCGAGGAATGTTACTAATGTTACAATATTATTGATTATTTATACTTCTAAAATTTTGAAGGAAGCAACTACTAAATAAATTAATTTGATAGGTACTTTATGTAAAATGGATATTGTAGTAGACAGTGTATAATAAACTAGCTGTAAAACGCGACGTCCGCGATTAAATTTGAAATGAAATAAAAAAATACTTGTATAATTCATACAAAGTTTATTCATCATCATCATATCAGCCAATCGACGTCAACTGCTGTACACATGCCTTCTCCAAGTATTGCCACCTTGTGCGGTCCTGTGCCTCCCTCATCTATCGGCTTCCAGCCGTCCACACCAGCGCTTTTCGGTACACGGTTGCCATTCCAAAATCTTTCTGCCCAAACAGCTGTCGGTTTTCCGCGCTATGTGCCCTGCTTGTCTCTACTTTAACAGGTTATGTCGGTTACTGTGGTTCTCTTGCGAATCTCCTCTCTTTTGATTCGATCACGCAGGAAAACTCCCAACATAGCTCTCTCCAATGTCCCTGAATGATCATGAGCCTTCTGAGTAGGCCCATAGGTCAGGCTACAACATAGCTCTCTCCCTTGCCCTCTGAGTGACCGTGAGCCTTCTGAGTAGGCCCATAAGTCAGGCTACAACATAGCTCTCTCCATTACCCTCTGAGACACCATGAGCCTTCTGAGTAGGTCCATAGGTCAGGATACAACATAGGTCTCTCCATTGCCCTCTGAGTGACCATGAGCCTTCAGAGTAGGCCCTTAGGCCCCCTAAATTTGTAATTTTTTTTTTGTCCTAGCTTGATGTTATATAGCCTATAGCCTTCATCGATCAATAGTCTATCCAAAACTGAAAACTAAATTCAATTCGAAGAAGTAGTTCCTGAGATTAGCGCGTTCAAACAAACAAACAAACTCTTCAGCTTTATATAATAGTATAGATTAACATTCAGGAGGCAATTATGAAATAATCGACTAGAAATCATTACTCATGACAATACTAGGTCACCCACCCCTGTTAAATAACACATACGAGTATTCCAAGTGTTTTAAAATATATTGAGTAAAACATTCGTTTATAGTCTCACAACATACACCAACAACTTTCATATTGTCATTATAAACTTAAGCGCTTAAGCTCTCGATTTGCGAGTTTAAAAAAAACTATGTCCCTCCTTCTTTTATCCAGGCATCTTGACGCTGATCTTTCTCTCTCTAAGCCATAAACAGTCGCCTGCAGGACATCTGGCCCTCTCCAAGACCGCGGCACTTTTTACGTTTTGCTGCCTGCTTCATTGAACCATTTCCAACCAATCTTCCCAAGTCGTCGGACTGGAGGGCGCCCTTTACTACGTTTGCTCAAGGATCCGTCTGATCAAACGGCCATGAATCCTATGACAGACATGACCAATGCCACTTCAGTTGATGTCTATGATAGTGTATTGTCTTACCCTTTAACGTCTGACTAACCACAACAGCAGTTTTGTATCTGTTTCAGTTTTGTCCTAGCTACTTTCAACTCCTGTGTAAAATCGATGATCAATAAAGCCATATCCTGTCTTGTATAAGGAAGTCACCCTGTAAAGGTTGCGTATTTATATCGATAATCCCTCGCGCAAAGTACCTAATTATGGATTATAATGATAATTACTTACTGGTATTCATATGAGTTTGTGTCCCCTTCAATTCAATTAAGCTGAATCCCGTTTGAAACGTTATCGGCAGGATGAATCAATAGTCTAACATTTCCTTTTAAACGTTACGATGCCCTTTGCAGTTATCGAAATTGTATATATCCGACCACTCGTACTCGTGTAGGTTCTGGAATAAACTACCAGCTGCGGTGTGTCTGCTTAAACGCTATGTCTCTTCTCTGTCTTCTTGTTCAAACGAGGTTTTAAGAAAGCATTCATTCCAGAATAGGCAACGTCTTTATTGTGCTCTGACATTGCCCATGAGCGGCGCTTACTACCTACCATCAGGTGAATTGCTTGCTAGTTTGCCAACTTAAAACAACAACAAAAAAACTGTTGAAATTCTACGGTTTGCATTCAGCGTTAACCACTTTGCGGATCGAAAGCTATGCACCATACATAATATCTTCGTGTGATGGAGACACGGTTGTTTTTGCTAGGCGTGTGAAGATTTGTTCATTGATAAGAGGTAGCGCGGCATATTCTCATAGCACACTGAAAGTACGTGTCGGTAGATACAGAGAATGACAAATCTAAAAAAGCGATAAACATAAGACATCTTGAGGAATACACACGTAAAAACAACATGGACATGGTTCACGAGTTTCAGAAAATGTAAAACGTAAAAAATATGCAACAAACCCCTGTTACATGGGTTAGGGAATGGTATAGTCAGAGTAATTAGTCTCTATCCTACTTTCTATGATATTGATAAAATTCAGATTTATATGATAAAATTCAGATCTAAATCTTCAAGTATTGTTCTATATCCCCACTCTAAAAGCGACGTTCTTTTAGGAAAATGACTATGTATTGACTCGTCTGTGTCGCAATGCTGCCAATAATGAAATATGTATTACTTACTCTATTTAAGGTGACTTATTTACCTAGAGCGAGATTTGTCGTTTAATAAAGGAAGAAAGAGAAAGTTTTTCTTTTATCTAATACATATTATCATATCAGCCCATTAATGTCCCACTGCAGGGATGGGCCTCCTCCTGTGACGGAGGAATACTTGGCCTACTAATACCACGCTGCCTGGCCAGACGGATTGGTATAGGGTTTAATTTCAAGTTTTTCTTCTTTTTATTTCCTAAAGATAATATTCACGGATAATCCCTTAGTCGTTTTTACGACACCCATGGGATGAGATGGGGTGGTGTCATATTGTATTCTTACTCCGTCACCACACGGAGAATACATATAATAACTATTTTATATTAACTTCATTTTGTCTTTGGTTTCAGCAACGGTCCTGTGGAGGGTGCTTATGGTCCGCAACATAGTCCAGTGTCGCGGTCCGACGCCTCCACCGAGGACGCGGAGCTGTCGGCTGCGCTTGCGCATCAACACCATCTAGCTATGCAGGTTTGTGTAACTGATCTTAGTAGCTTTGTGTGTCCTGATACAGCAATGGACTTTAACCTAAAAGGTCAAAATACCCTTAATCCCTCTGGTCAGCCCGATTAATACCAGTCGTGCCAAATGGACTGGTGTAGGTTCTTTGTCGAATTATGTATGGACTACGAGAGAGGTGACAATTCGTTTTTTTTACTTTTTGTTTAATTTTTTTTTATTCAGTTTTTTTTAAAGATTTATATTATATTATATTGGCTATCTCTACTTAGAAAGGTGAAATAATGAAAAACAGGTAGGTTGATACTGAGCTTTTGTCCAGTTTGTTTCTTCTTTTGTTTCGCAGAGATAGAATCTACGAACGTTTTCTTAGTGGACACTCGTGGGATGAGCTTAGGTAGTAACACTGTATTTTCTTACTCTGTCATCGCCACACGAAGAAACCTATCTAATTTAGTTGATATTGTGTTAAAGCTCTATTAACTATACTAAAGCCAAACTCGATGTGAAATTATTGTAAACAAACCATATGTCATTGACATGTAGTATCATACCTTTCCAAAATATTTGTATTTAAAAATGAGTAGTGCTTCCGAATTTTTTGACATAATTTGGCATTATCTGGTATCAAGACGACATGAAGTAACTACGACGCATGTGATGAGGTTTCGTATTTGCCCAGAAAAGTAAATTAGGAAATTCCAATTTTTTTATAGCCATGAGCAACCCTAATTATTTTGCCTTTAAATTGTTGCTAAGCATAGTCTTGTTATTAAACATTTCACATCGACTTTGGCTTTAGTATAGGTACACACTACTGTTTGTACCTACATGTGCTACTTATTAAGATCATGAATGTAATTAAACTATTAACCTTGTGCACTACATAGACTACTTTAATGACATCATCCACATTGCAATAAGAATCAGTTATCTGGTTTAATAATTGCTTTATTTAATAAGTACATTTTTCAACCGATGACTAAAAGTGAACTAAGGTGAAGGTTTTCAAAAGTGTCGATTTAGAGAAATTTTCTTAAATTTCTATGCAAAAGAAGGTAAACTTGACACAAATGTAGACATTTTAGCTATCCTGATACCTATGGGCTCACGTATCTATAATAAATATAAATAAATACTCCTCACACATTCACACAACACCATCTAATCCCAAACTAAGCAAAGCTTGTACTATGGGTACTAGACAACGGATAAACATACTTAAATATTATACATAGAAAACACTCAGACCATTGCAAACAATCATGTTCATGCACACAAAGATTTGCAATGAGCGGGAATCGAAGCCGAGACCTCTGCGTAGCAGCCATGTAATATACCGACGGCCCCACAGAGGTCGTCAAAAGTAGACATTTTAGCTAGCCCTGATTATGGGCTCACGTATCTATCTCACTGGAGTGGGCATGTTCTTGCATTGTAATATCTTCAGTCTGTTAAAAAGATTGAAGACACCTGTTTATCGTAATCAGTACCATACATGTGGCAACTTAACCCATCTCTAAGCAGTAGCATAAAAATGACGCTGTGTGAAAGGATACAGTAGCCAGAGAAATATTAAGAGGCTTTGAAAGTTAACAGCCTATAGTCTAGTGTAGCCTAGACTGTGCTTCGGCATTATTCACTTCCATGCACGGCTCTTATCACTTTCTGTCAGGTGGGCCGTAATAAAAAAAGCGGTCCGAATAGACGGAAAATATATTTGAACTACTGCAAGCGTGTTGGCCTCCTATTTGATTCAATTGAAGTTAACTTCAACCGACGTTGCTAAATCTTCTCTGAAAAGAGCGAAAGACCAAATAAATATGATAAGTATTGAGTAAATAGACAAAGCAAATAAATAAATAATCCCCACACA
The DNA here is from genome assembly GCA_905475405.1 of Schrankia costaestrigalis. Classification (NCBI taxonomy): domain Eukaryota; kingdom Metazoa; phylum Arthropoda; class Insecta; order Lepidoptera; family Erebidae; genus Schrankia; species Schrankia costaestrigalis. Next base: position 7,480,806 of record FR997850.1, read on the forward strand.
TTCATACAACGCCATCTAGTCCCTTAGTAAGCAGAGCTTGTACTATGGGTACTAATCAGACAACAATCAGACAACAACGGATAAACATACTTAAATACTTTTTTTTTTTAAATACATACGTATTATACATAGAAAACACTCAGACCAATGCAAACAATCATGTTTATGCACACAAGGATTTGCATTGAGCGGCAATCGAACCCGAGACCTTTGCGTAGCAGTCATGTTACATAACCACTACACCACAGAAGTCGTCGAAACAATATTGGTAGTTTAACTTACTTAATACCTTTAGTGTATTTAACTAGAAAAAAAAAGTTTACCTATTATTCATATTTATCAATAAACATCAATAGACTAACCCCCGGTTTCTGAATGACTGATCAAGTCAAAATCAACTAATCAAGTGTCAAAACTGTCATTTTAGTTCCTGAAAATGATAGTTTTGACACTTGATTAGTTGATTTTGACTTGATCAGTCATTCAGAAACCGGGGGTAAGTGTAGAGAAAAGAATCGTTTCATTCCGTTACACAGCCGAAGCTTTTGTTATTTAAATATCTTAGAATTTTAACTCTTGAAAAGTTTTACACAACTTTGAAGTAAAGAGAAAGACTTGAGGTAAAAATGAAATCGATTTACACAGTACTGAACATTGAAATATTTTCTATGAACTTCGCGAGGGATTTACCGGTGGGTAAGCAATTTTATATAAAGTTGGGACTTTAAGTTATGTATTCAAAGTGAGATAGCGTCTGTGTATATGATTTAAATTAATGTCTATTGAGATAACTTTGGATAATGTACGAAAGAAGTATTAAATTACGATGAGTAAAAGTTGGCTAGAAATTAATTATGGTATGCTACGAGAAGTGATGGCTCAGACGCATAATGTCCATTTTTCAAAATTTCCACTGGTCGCAAAATGTCTTTTTCGCAAAATATCCTTTTCGCAAAATGGACCTATTCTCAGAATGTCTCTTTCGCAAATCTCTAAATGTCCACTTCGTCCCTTCCCTTATTTTCCATTATTTTAGGAACTAGCTTAAACACGTGACATTATGCGTCTGAGCCGAAGAAGAAGTGAAGTTGTGAAACGCGTGTTATTTGTAGACTTATAAATTGTCGAATGATGGAGAAAAGGAAAGCCGAAGAAGAGGGGTGTATAATACTATACCATTTGTCTGGTCATCTCGATAAACTCGTATAAATTGGACAAGGTGCCCTTCGTCACTGTACGAGGCCTGTCTTTAGGACATTCATAGTCTGATATGATAAAAGAACAACAAACCAGTATTTCTTTCTCTAAACAAGATGCTTTTCCGCAATCGGGATTCTTTCAAAATCACGTGTTATAAATTTGTGTTCTTTCTTCCACAGGCTGGTGAATATCCAGGCGTAGTGGGTTCGGGAGTGGATCCCGATTACGGACAGTATGTTTCATCACCGGCGGCTCATTATAATCACATGGGACATCTCACCATGGCACCTTCGCAGAAATATCCTCACGTAAGTACTGAACCTTGTATTAAACTTCTACTAATATTACAAAGATAAAAATTAGTAAGTGACTGAATGGCTGATAACTTTTATCGTCTTAATTATACTGCCTCGTTGCGGTGGCTCGGCGGTTTGCAGTAGCGTCTGATGTGCACGAGGGCGCAAGTGCGAATCCTACGCAGGAACATTCTTTGTGCCTTTTGATGTTTTTATTTGACGTTTGTAAACCGCCACATAGGGCATTGTTTGTATTCCAGAATGTTGCATTTGAAGAAAATCCAGTTACGGTGTATACTGCTACAGTAGCCTGATGATTAGACTCAAACGAAAAAAAAATAGGACAAAAAGAAAATAGGATAAAATAAGGATAACGACTTATTACTATTTTAGCACTAAACCAATATTCTTTAACAACATACCACGCCTATTTTTTAATTGATGTACTCTCTTTCTACCACTAAAACTTGCTCAGTGCTAAAAAGCAAGGCGACCGCTTAATCTATAACGTCACCGGTCTAAGCCATAGTTTATTTTCCTAACGTATTGCGCAGTAATTTGTTGCCGTGCAACTCGCAAGTTGCTTATATCTTTTTATTGCTGAAAATGAGACACATTTACACAACACCATCTAGTACCAAACTAAGCAAAGCTTTTACTATAACGGATTAACATACTTCAATACATTTTTTATAAATACGTTCATATTATACATAGAAAACACCCATACCAATGCAAACAATCATGTTCATGCACACAAATATTTGCATTGAGCGGGAATTGAACCACAGACCTCTGCGTAGCAGCCATGTAGCACCTATAACAACTACGTCACAGAGGTCATATTTAATTTTCTATTACCAATTTCGAATGATCTGATTTCTAAAATTGCTTTCCCGAATTTTTTTCCCAAAATGTCTGGCGTTTCGTTTCTCGTGAAAATCAATCCTGTTGTTCGCGCCAACTTGTTACCGGAGACTCTTGAGACTTTTTTGAAGTTCATTTATTATTAAAAATAGGAATTTTAGAGTAGGCATAGATTCGAAACTGTCTTCTTTTAATTTGATTAGAACTTACCGAAGAAAATAAATAATTTATGTTTTTGTATTGCCTTCACACTTTGCCGTTCTTAAAGGTGGAGCTTTTTTTTCGCTTTGGTACAATATTTGGACAGCATTACGTGTTTTTTTTTTGCTTTTACGGCACTCAAATGAAAATATGAGATGTAAAGCATTCTCAATATTCATCATAACAGCCCATTAATTTCCCACTGCAGGGACGGGCCTCCTCCTGTGACGGAGGGATACTTGGCCTACTAATACCACGCTGGACAGACGGATTGGTGTAGGGTTTAATTCCAAGTTTTTCTTCTTTTTATTTCGTACAGATAGCATTCACGGATAGTCCCTTAGTCGATTTTTACGATACCCATGGGGTGAGATGGGGTGGTGATTGTATTCTTACTCCGTCACCACACGGAGATGCTCAATATTACTATACTATTATTGTATTCTCAGTCCATAGCCATAATAGCAGAAACCTTAATTATTATATGAAATTAAGATATACCTAGTCTAGCCATAAATATTGTTACGAAGAAAAAACATTTTTTTTTATTGCAAATAATATTTATTACTTTTACAGTGTGTTAGTTTAATACATAAATATAAAACAATTCAAAATATAAAAAGCTTATTCGAAGTGGTCTCCATTGGCTGCAACACAGTCCTTTAAACGTTGAGGCCAGTTATCAATAGAAGCACGCACTCTTTCCATGGGAAAATTCTTCACTGCCAATCGTATGGATTGTTTTAGGGACTCCAAATTATCATGGCGTTTAGAGCAAGCCATACTCTCTAAAACTGACCATAAATCATAATCCAGCGGATTAAGATCGGGACTAGACGACGGCCAGTCTTCAGCTCTGATGAAGTCCGAAACGTTCATTTCCAACCAAGACTGCGTGGACCGAGCTTTATGACCCGGCGCTGAGTCTTGTTGGAAGGACCATACTTGGTTATTGAACATGGTGTTGTTAAGGGGTTTAACTACCTTCTCAAGAATGGTATCTTGATACACTTGTGCCGATGTTTTGATACCTTTTTCACAAAAATATGGCTCAGTCACTCCTTCATAGCTAACACCCCACCAAACCATCACTGAAGTCGGATAATGCCCACGTTGCACTCTGTCGACTAATTGGGAAGCTTCCTTAGAGCTTTGAGCATAAATACGGTCATTTTGTTTGTTAAAATGTTGCTCAACTGTAAAGATTTTCTCATCCGTAAACAAAATTTTTCTGTGACCTCCCTTTGCGTACCGCTTCAGTAGTTGCTTCGATTTTACCACCCTATTCTTTTTTAAATTATCAGTTAAAAAATGACCAGTGCGTCTCTTATAGGCTGCAAGTCCTAAGTCATCTTTTAAAATGCGTGACATGGTTCTGGGTGCTATCATCTCCCGAGATAAAATCTTTTGCTTTCGGACAGGATTTCTTCGAATTCTTTCCCTTACTGCTTTGACCACCATTTTCGTACGAACACTACGTGGACGGCCAGATCTTTTTCTGTCACAAACAGAGAAGGTCTCATTGTACCTATTAATAGCCCGGTACACAAACATTTGACTAATACCAAGCGTATGGAGAGTTTTAAAAATTACATTCGGCTCCATACCAACTTTGTGTAATGCAATCACAGCGATTCGGTTTTCTTTATCACCCCACTCCATTTTAATATAGCAAAATATTGTACAATGTATTGGCGCCAAAATTAGAAAATACAATGAACAATCGTATAAAAATGACAGATTCCAAATTCAAATGTAATATCTTTCTTATTTTTAATTGTAACAGTATTTATGGCCAGACTATGTACATCTGCCTGCTTCTTATAAATGATTGATTCCACTGGTAAAAGTTGTAGGTTATCGATTTCAGTGCCTTCCTCAATTTCTACATTGACAAACTGTAACTTTTAGAATATCGTCATTCATTCCAGAACGTTTTTTGCTCCAACAGCTGTTTCTTTGTGCAACGTGCTATTGTCACCATATTTGCTGTTTGTATCTTTTGTCTATCGCATATAAAATGTGATCGTCTAGAGAAATATACTTATTATCGATTATTCTTATCGAATATTCTACAAAGCCATGATTGACATTTTAATATAAAAGTTTAAAGCCGATCACGTGCTAATATAGGCACATATTTATTTGTATAATATTGAGAAATTGTTCGCGCCTATTGGAATGGATGTCACGTAGCTCTTCGATCGACCCCCGCAGGCTGTTTATTACATCATTACATTGACTATATCTGATTACTTTGTAGGGATAAACATATTTATATAACGTTTAACTAGAAAAATACACTACTAAGCTGTTATGGAAAATGTTATTATGGTTTTTGATACATGGTTTATGTCACTAAGATGGACAACAGGCTTAAGCTGGCTCCAGAAATGTATCATTTGGCCGATCCGATCACCGTATCTGTATCACCAGCATGTATCATGATCGCATATGTGAACGGGTGATGATACACGTATCATACGAGGCTTGATACGGATACGGTGATCGGATCGGGCAAATAATACATATCTGGACCCGCCTTTAAGACCCGATTAGTATTAAGAAGTGGTAGAAGCCCATCGTCTAGCTGTGACCGCACCATCTCGAAGCAGTAATGCAATTATTGTGCACAGGTAGAAGGATACAGAGGCTAATGAAATAACAAGCCTTTGAGACGTACCAGCTTGTGTAACTTTGTACTCAGGGAAACAAGTGGATTGTAGAGGTTCTCAATTTGTCAGTGTATGGTAGGGACTAGCGTTATTCCTATTACCTATAGGCGTGCGATTTGTTTATCTTGTCACCTTGTAAAAAAATGCCTAAAAATAGTTTTGGACAGTTTCACCACTAGTGCTTGAGTTTCGCTGGACCGTCTACAAGTATTGATCACATTAAGATACTCTACTTTCCTGTTTCGTTCGGGAATCAAACCCGAGACGGGTTTGATTCCGCAATGAAAATCTTTGTGTGCATGAACATGATTATTTTCATTGGTCTGAGTGTTTTTTATGTATAAAATTTACAAAAAAAAAAAATATTGAAGTATCCGTTGTCCAGTACCTAAAGTTCGTTTGGGAATAGATGGCCTTGAGTGAAAATGTGAGAAAAAAAAAAGTAACTGTTATATTCGGGTGCGCCAAAGTTCACCTAAAATTTCAACTCCTATAATTGGAAGTCCGAAAATGTTCTTCCTAACATTTTTCATCCTAACAATCGCAATTCCTAATTTTTTTGTCCCTAATGTTAATAATCCGAAGCATTCAACTTCATAATTTCATTAGCAATAAACATCTATTTTACTATTATTTGTTTTCCTATATTTTCTCAACATAACCATCGTTTATACTATAATTTAAAGTCATATCTTTTTTGTTTAGATTTCTTTTTATTCATAATAATCAATATTATACATTAATTTTGCGTAACTTTGTTGACAACATGTAGGTATAACATAATATACCAAAGACCAGAGCAAAACCAGAGTCCCTCTCCAATCATTCAGTCAAGAATCTTGACTGATCAGGATCTTGACTCAAGATCCTGAAAAGAAATGGGTCCTATTTATAATTATTGGTTTAGGTTATGGTAGAACTGTGACCCCAATGCACGAGCCGAGCGAGCGCAGCGAGCGTGCCGCGGCAGCGGCCGGCGAAGTGCCAGAACCGAAGTGGTCCTTTACTTATGGGTTTAGTTACGGTTACGGTAAACTCTCAGGCCATAAGCATAACCGTGAACGAGTTCTGTTTTATGGATTTCATTCATTTAAGACAAAAATATTCTAATAATTTTAATAAACAATAATTTAAAAAAAAATGGTTTAATGTAAAAATGTAAAAAGTTGTTTTGTTGTAACAACAAGAAATAGTATAAAAACAAAACTTTTTATTACTTTCACTTGGTAAATATTTCTTTCTAAGTATGAGAGAAAATATTATGGTGAAAATGTTTAGGGATAAAAGCGTTATGATAAAAAACATTAGGAGTTTAAATATATTTACATAACGATATTATTAATAACGACTTTCGGAAACATGAGTGTTATGAACATCGCCGGTAGCAATACAAATAGTATGAATGAAAACTTTAGGATTAAAAATTTTAGGAAGAGTGATCATTCGGACTACAAATCGTTAGGAAGAACATTTTCGGAAGAAGAACTTTAGGTGAGCCAATATGGACCCGTTATATTCACAGAGGGTTTCCCCAGAAAATACAGTGTGGGGAAGGACTTCTTCTTCTTTCGAGTCGTAGATATACAAATAATTTAAATAATTTATTAAAATCCTTTTAAAAATTTAAAAACATATTTTTCACAGGTTATGGACTCAGTATCGGTAAGCGGCGGCGGCAGTTACGCAGGTGCTGGTGGAGCGGGTCATTACGGCACTTATGGACACTACGGCACAGCGGCATATCAACCGCAACCCACCTACATGGTGGAGACGACACAAGTACCACCTTATATGGGACAGGTAATATTTTATTTATTACAGGCATGCCAATGGTATACATATAGCGGATTAAAAATTCAAATCTCAAAAAAAAAGGTCAAGAATAATATTATCTATATTACATTTGAGAGTTAGGTCCCAATATCATGCCTTGAGGTACTCTTTTTTGGCCTTGTATTGTTCTTTTTTTTCTTAAAAATGTTTTTATAATTTGTTTTATACCGTCAGTATTTCATGCACTAGCATAAGATTTTAAATATTAAGAAATGTTTTACTAGACATTTTTTATTATTTTTGTGAATGTTGACTATGAAATATGTTGTATTATGGATGTTATAATTTTTAAATCCATTACAAGATGTAATAGTAATATTTGTATTCATAGTAGTGTATATAGAACCATTACGCCACAGATTTCATGGTAACTACAGTTCACCTAGTTCAAACACACCCCAGTATAGAAATATCATTAGTATAGAGTTTCCAGAAAACTATTTTCAATGGAAGTAATAAAATTTTCCAGGAATACGTGGAGGGTGGTGGAAGCGCGTCACCACGGAGCGCTTCCCCCGGAGCTTTACCACAACACACTCTACACTTACAACAAAGGTATTTATATATTTACTTAAGTTATTAAAAAAGTTTATTTAAACAAGTTAGAGCCAAATTGAAAAAGAACCTAGTATATAACAGTTTAGTTTTTATATTTGCTAATAGGGAGTCCCTTTCTTCTCCGAATATCGATCGTCCGAAAATCATAATCCCTAACACGTTTACTATAAGCATCACTTTCCATAAGGTAAGCGTATACGAAATCGTATATTACCTAATCGTCTTTACTTATAATATTTGTGTGTGATGATTCGGACACAAACTGTTATGGCATACCTTAGATTATGGATTAATAAATTATGAGATAAAATAGAGAACCTTGCTAATTTTAATCTTCGCGTCTTGGGAAGTTTCTGTATTGTAAATTGGCAACTGAGGGAGGCTTAAAACTTTAGTATTATTTACACAAATGATCGTCTTCATTCTGGATATCCTTTGTGTCCGTTAACTCGTGTTTGTACAAGTCCACTACAATAGGGCGTTGATTACTTGTTCCAAAGTTATTCTTTAATAAAAAAAATGTGTTCTATAAATATGATGTTAAAATCAGACATTATCATAACAGCCCATTAATGTCCCACAGCAGGGACGGGCCTCCTCCCGTGACGGAGGGATACTTGGCCTACTAATACCACGCTGGCCAGACAAAATCAAAAATAATGAAGCCTAAAGAACGACTATGAATAACTAGTAAAACTAAGCTTTCTAACTGCTTTACTACTCTCGTTTTACAGGTACGACTCTGCTTCGTTAGAACAGCTGGGTCGACATTACTGTGTGACGTCACCGCGAGGCGAGTACGCGCCCGACGCATACGGCTACCAACATTATCCCACAGCGTATGAACCACCACACCAACCTCCACCTTTCAAGGTATGTGTACTTGCATGCGAAATTTCATGGATACCTTAAGATCTATATTCCTATGGACGGTCAAACCACAGATAATAAAAAATAAACAAGATGGCTCCAGTGTTTTGAATATAGAAGCAAGCGACTTGGTATTTGTACAGACAGCTCCTTATATAAATTGTTGATGTAAGTGTTTCGATATATTTGGGTGCTTCACACATTTAGAGGACTTTGGTTGTATTTTTAATATTGATCACTTTGGGAGTTACTTTAAATTTGAATATGTTAGATGTCACTTTACATAGGGAGCTGACTGTTCTAGCCATGTACTTATACAGTTTGCCGTACCTAATATAAGAATAAGCCTTGGTAGCAAAGCTGCCTGTATGCGACTGCAATACGAGGGAAGATGTATATTGAGAGAAACCTGTCCGCAATCTGTAATCCGCAATCCAAAAAAATGAAAGATGTTGTACAAAATATTTAATCAATGTTTTATTTTTTTCCAGGATTCACAAAATGGCTTAAGTCTTGGCAGTGCTGGTGGCCAGTCCATGTACGGCGACGATGAAGAACTACAGAAACAAATGGCCAATATGGCATTAGGTATGTTACATAATTTGAATTAAAACTTAATAAATAAAATTTAATAAGACCTACCTATTTACCTGCGTATGCTGTGCCCGACAGGATCCATAGTGATGCTTTATATACTGTGTATATTATGTAAGAACTGTAACTACATTACGGTGCAATAAACGTATTTAGAGTTTAATATTCATAGAATAGAAACTCCCGCACAGCAGTTTGCATATCTGTGACAGTACAGACAATCAGTTGACTAATTCCTAAAAATGTTAACGGTTTTCTCCCAGTGAAAGTTCTACAGTCTATGATTAGCGTATGTCATTGTCTAATTGGTAACTGATATGTCAAATTTTACATTAATGACATGTAAGATCACATGATGATTCAATGAATGACATCCAAATCAATATCAGCCTATAGACGCCCAATGCTGGACGGACGACCTCTATGGCGTAGTGGTTATATAACATGACTGCTACGCAGAGGCCTCGGGTTCGATTTCCGCTCAATGCAAATCTTTGTGTGCATGAACTGATTGTTTGATTTGGTCTGGGTGTTTTCTATGTATAATATGTATGTATTTACAAAAAAAAGTATTTATGTATGTATATCCGTTGTCTAGTACCCATAGTACAAGCTCTGCTTAGTTTGGAACTAGATGGCGTTGTGTGAAAGTGTCAGGAATATATTTAAATATATAAACAATAATGTGTTATATTCTAGTGCACGGCGGTGTAGGAGGGCGCGAAGAAGGTGGAGGCCTACAATGGCGAGACCCCAACTTGCCAGAAGTGATCGGCTTCCTCAACTCTCCCTCAGACGTTGTGAAAGCAAACGCCGCCGCATACCTACAACACTTGACCTACATGGACGATCCTAATAAACAGAAGACTAGGAGTTTAGGTTTGTTATAAATTTTGTTAATTTATTAATTTGTCTATTTTTTACGAGTCTTCGAAGACGGGTCACATAACGCGACTTCGAAGATTCGTGAAAAATAAAAAAAAGGTTATGCTTAGCTGCCAGAAGTTATGTTTATCCATTCTTCTATCCATTTTTTAAAATTAAATGCAGTTAAAATCAGTGTTTACAAGAATAAAATAAATATTACTTACGCTTACCTATTTAAACTTCTATTACTTTGTTGAAAAATACTATTCAATTTTTTATCACACCTAAAAGCGAGTACTTGCACTCGACCGTTCAGACTTAAAAATAACTAAGGTAAATTAAATAATTTACCTTATGAAACAATTTAAATATTATTAGGTTTTACCTATAAAATTGCTGTTTTGTATGAAGAATTTTTTAGAAGTTTGATTTTTCATACTAACGTTTTCTTGGATTTTTCAATAATTATTAACCTTAATAGAATGAAATTTGGTATAAGTAATGGCGCACATTTAAGCTGACTATTTTGTGTTTAAAACACAGAAAAAAAAAGTATCAGGGAAGAAGTTACAATTAAATAAATGGGTAAATCCACTGTTTTAAATTGGACTCATGTTGAAAGGCTTATTTTATTAGTACAAATAATAATAATTTTTATTTAAGTATTATCTTTTGTTAGATGTTGGTTATTCTATATTTCTTAAATAACAAAAATAAATTAGACGATATAATGTTTTAAAAGAATAGAGGCTAAACATTGCGCTGAAAAGAAAAACAGCAATTTCATAGGTAAAGACCTATTATTAAGATAAAAGTAAACTATTACTCTTTAGTCTTTAAGTTATGTTAAAACCGGTCAAGTGCGAGTCTGACTCGCGCACCGAGGGTTCCGTACAAACCTATTTATTTTCCCGCCAAATTGTGATAACGTCAGGATTCAGATGTTTAAATTCTATTTTCCCGCCAAATTGTGATAACGTCAGGATTCAGATGTTTAAATTCTATTTTCCCGCCAAAATTCAAAGACGTCAAAACTGATTTGTCAAAAATTCAATGACGTCACGACTCAGCTGTCATAATATATTTTCCTGCCAAAATTCTGTGACGTCACGACTCATCTGTCAAAAATTATATGACGTCACGCACATCTGTCAAAAGTGACAGCTGTCAAAAGTGACACGGGTGTCTAAAATATTTTCCCGCTAAAATAATATGACGTCACAACTCATCTGTCAAAAATTCTATGACGTCACGCCTATCTGTCAAAAATTCAAAAACGTCACGGCTCAGCTGTCAAAATATATTTTCCCGCCAAAATTCTGTGACGTCACAAATCACCTGTCAAAAATTCTATGACGTCACGACTCATCTGTCAAAAATTCAAAAACGTCACGGCTCAGCTGTCAAAATATATTTTCCCGCCAAAATTCTGTGACGTCACGAATCATCTTTCAAAAATTCTGTAACGTCACGACTTATCTGTCAAAAATTTAAAAACGTCACGGCTCAACTGTCAAAAATATTTTCCCGCCAAAATTCTGTGACGTCACGACTCATCTGTCAAAATTCTATGACGTCACGGGTCACGTGACCAAAATTCTATGACGTCACAGGTCACGTGACTCAGCTTTCCCGCCAAAATTCAATGAAATCAAAATATAATATGATTGAAGTAAAAATTTAAGGTTTTCGGAATTTTCCCATTACATGTACAATAAGACCTTGCTTCATGCCAAATTTCAAGTTTGTAGGTAGACTGGAAGTACCCTGTAGGTTTTTGCCTTTACCCCTCTAAATTTGCGACAAAAACGGCTATATCTCTTGATTGCGTTGGATTAGCAGTTTGATTTTTTTACGGCACTAAGAGGCAACAAGCCTTAGTATTTGGTGAAAATTTCAACTTGATACCTCCACGCGTTCCTGAGATAAATGGTCTTGACAGACAGACGGACGGACGGACGGACGGACAGACGGACGGACGGACAACAAAGTGATTCTATAAGGGTTCCGTTTTTTCAAAACTGGTACGGAACCCTAAAAATCAATTCTTATCAATTCTCAAACCCAATAAATATAATTCTTTTGAAATAATGCTTATTTTAATTTTGGCGGTAAATGGAACAGTAGGTATTCTATTTCCAAAACTTCATGGAGAAAGACATTTTGATTGTTTATTGGCACAATCTAAGAAACGTTCATAGAGCCAATTAAAAAAAATTTGGTTGTGATTTAAAAATCGATCTTTTTTACAATACAATAATGTTTTAATTTAAAGAAATTTTGATTGAAATAAAGTTCATAAATAAAAGATAAGAAAATAGACTAGCTTTTTACATAAAATCTTTATATGTATTGTATATCTGGATCACTTGTTATACCTAAAATAAGTATAAGCTTTCACGTAATATTAAATGTCCAATATTCCCCGGGCAAAAATCCATCACTGGCCAACACTAAATGACAAAGCCTCGCCGTGACGCAGTGTTAGTTTTGTTTCATACAAAAATCTAAAAAAAAAAAGAGTTTCAAACTATGCTTTACATTTTGAGCGAAAATATCCCACTGTGATCTACCTCTCTTAATACTGTAGTTCATCATAACAACCCATTAATGTCCCACTGCAGGGACGAGCCTCCTCCCGTGACAGAGGGACACTTAACCTACGAATACCACGCTGGCCAGACGGATTGTTATAGGGTTTAATTTCAAGTTTTCCTTCTTTTTACTTCGTAAAGATAATGATCACGGTTAGTCCCTTAGTCGGTTTTTACGACACCCATGGGATTAGATGGGGTGGTGACATATTGTATTCTTACTCCGTCACCACACGGTTGTATTGTCATAATAACAGCTAATACAATGTGTGTTTTGTCTTGTAGGCGGCATCCCCCCACTAGTGAGGCTGGTGTCGCACGAGAACCCCGAGGTGTGTCGCAACGCGTGCGGCGCACTACGCAACTTGTCGTACGGACGACAGAACGACGAGAACAAGCGCGCCATACGTGACGCCGCCGGGATACCTGCGCTCATGGCACTGCTGTGTCGAGCTACTGACATGGAGGTAAACTAACTAGTGTCGCACTACGCAACTTGTCGTACGGACGACAGAACGACGAGAACAAGCGCGCCATACGTGACGCCGCCGGGATACCTGCGCTCATGGCACTGCTGTGTCGAGCTACTGACATGGAGGTAAACTAACTAGTGTCGCACTACGCAACTTGTCGTACGGACGACAGAACGACGAGAACAAGCGCGCCATACGTGACGCCGCCGGGATACCTGCGCTCATGGCACTGCTGTGTCGAGCTACTGACATGGAGGTAAACTAACTAGTGTCGCACTACGCAACTTGTCGTACGGACGACAGAACGACGAGAACAAGCGCGCCATACGTGACGCCGCCGGGATACCTGCGCTCATGGCACTGCTGTGTCGAGCTACTGACATGGAGGTAAACTAACTAGTGTCGCACTACGCAACTTGTCGTACGGACGACAGAACGACGAGAACAAGCGCGCCATACGTGACGCCGCCGGGATACCTGCGCTCATGGCACTGCTGTGTCGAGCTACTGACATGGAGGTAAACTAACTAGTGTCGCACTACGCAACTTGTCGTACGGACGACAGAACGACGAGAACAAGCGCGCCATACGTGACGCCGCCGGGATACCTGCGCTCATGGCACTGCTGTGTCGAGCTACTGACATGGAGGTAAACTAACTAGTGTCGCACTACGCAACTTGTCGTACGGACGACAGAACGACGAGAACAAGCGCGCCATACGTGACGCCGCCGGGATACCTGCGCTCATGGCACTGCTGTGTCGAGCTACTGACATGGAGGTAAACTAACTAGTGTCGCACTACGCAACTTGTCGTACGGACGACAGAACGACGAGAACAAGCGCGCCATACGTGACGCCGCCGGGATACCTGCGCTCATGGCACTGCTGTGTCGAGCTACTGACATGGAGGTAAACTAACTAGTGTCGCACTACGCAACTTGTCGTACGGACGACAGAACGACGAGAACAAGCGCGCCATACGTGACGCCGCCGGGATACCTGCGCTCATGGCACTGCTGTGTCGAGCTACTGACATGGAGGTAAACTAACTAGTGTCGCACTACGCAACTTGTCGTACGGACGACAGAACGACGAGAACAAGCGCGCCATACGTGACGCCGCCGGGATACCTGCGCTCATGGCACTGCTGTGTCGAGCTACTGACATGGAGGTAAACTAACTAGTGTCGCACTACGCAACTTGTCGTACGGACGACAGAACGACGAGAACAAGCGCGCCATACGTGACGCCGCCGGGATACCTGCGCTCATGGCACTGCTGTGTCGAGCTACTGACATGGAGGTAAACTAACTAGTGTCGCACTACGCAACTTGTCGTACGGACGACAGAACGACGAGAACAAGCGCGCCATACGTGACGCCGCCGGGATACCTGCGCTCATGGCACTGCTGTGTCGAGCTACTGACATGGAGGTAAACTAACTAGTGTCGCACTACGCAACTTGTCGTACGGACGACAGAACGACGAGAACAAGCGCGCCATACGTGACGCCGCCGGGATACCTGCGCTCATGGCACTGCTGTGTCGAGCTACTGACATGGAGGTAAACTAACTAGTGTCGCACTACGCAACTTGTCGTACGGACGACAGAACGACGAGAACAAGCGCGCCATACGTGACGCCGCCGGGATACCTGCGCTCATGGCACTGCTGTGTCGAGCTACTGACATGGAGGTAAACTAACTAGTGTCGCACTACGCAACTTGTCGTACGGACGACAGAACGACGAGAACAAGCGCGCCATACGTGACGCTGCCGGGATACCTGCGCTCATGGCACTGCTGTGTCGAGCTACTGACATGGAGGTAAACTAACTAGTGTCGCACTACGCAACTTGTCGTACGGACGACAGAACGACGAGAACAAGCGCGCCATACGTGACGCCGCCGGGATACCTGCGCTCATGGCACTGCTGTGTCGAGCTACTGACATGGAGGTAAACTAACTAGTGTCGCACTACGCAACTTGTCGTACGGACGACAGAACGACGAGAACAAGCGCGCCATACGTGACGCCGCCGGGATACCTGCGCTCATGGCACTGCTGTGTCGAGCTACTGACATGGAGGTAAACTAACTAGTGTCGCACTACGCAACTTGTCGTACGGACGACAGAACGACGAGAACAAGCGCGCCATACGTGACGCCGCCGGGATACCTGCGCTCATGGCACTGCTGTGTCGAGCTACTGACATGGAGGTAAACTAACTAGTGTCGCACTACGCAACTTGTCGTACGGACGACAGAACGACGAGAACAAGCGCGCCATACGTGACGCCGCCGGGATACCTGCGCTCATGGCACTGCTGTGTCGAGCTACTGACATGGAGGTAAACTAACTAGTGTCGCACTACGCAACTTGTCGTACGGACGACAGAACGACGAGAACAAGCGCGCCATACGTGACGCCGCCGGGATACCTGCGCTCATGGCACTGCTGTGTCGAGCTACTGACATGGAGGTAAACTAACTAGTGTCGCACTACGCAACTTGTCGTACGGACGACAGAACGACGAGAACAAGCGCGCCATACGTGACGCCGCCGGGATACCTGCGCTCATGGCACTGCTGTGTCGAGCTACTGACATGGAGGTAAACTAACTAGTGTCGCACTACGCAACTTGTCGTACGGACGACAGAACGACGAGAACAAGCGCGCCATACGTGACGCCGCCGGGATACCTGCGCTCATGGCACTGCTGTGTCGAGCTACTGACATGGAGGTAAACTAACTAGTGTCGCACTACGCAACTTGTCGTACGGACGACAGAACGACGAGAACAAGCGCGCCATACGTGACGCCGCCGGGATACCTGCGCTCATGGCACTGCTGTGTCGAGCTACTGACATGGAGGTAAACTAACTAGTGTCGCACTACGCAACTTGTCGTACGGACGACAGAACGACGAGAACAAGCGCGCCATACGTGACGCCGCCGGGATACCTGCGCTCATGGCACTGCTGTGTCGAGCTACTGACATGGAGGTAAACTAACTAGTGTCGCACTACGCAACTTGTCGTACAGACGACAGAACGACGAGAACAAGCGCGCCATACGTGACGCCGCCGGGATACCTGCGCTCATGGCACTGCTGTGTCGAGCTACTGACATGGAGGTAAACTAACTAGTGTCGCACTACGCAACTTGTCGTACGGACGACAGAACGACGAGAACAAGCGCGCCATACGTGACGCCGCCGGGATACCTGCGCTCATGGCACTGCTGTGTCGAGCTACTGACATGGAGGTAAACTAACTAGTGTCGCACTACGCAACTTGTCGTACGGACGACAGAACGACGAGAACAAGCGCGCCATACGTGACGCCGCCGGGATACCTGCGCTCATGGCACTGCTGTGTCGAGCTACTGACATGGAGGTAAACTAACTAGTGTCGCACTACGCAACTTGTCGTACGGACGACAGAACGACGAGAACAAGCGCGCCATACGTGACGCCGCCGGGATACCTGCGCTCATGGCACTGCTGTGTCGAGCTACTGACATGGAGGTAAACTAACTAGTGTCGCACTACGCAACTTGTCGTACGGACGACAGAACGACGAGAACAAGCGCGCCATACGTGACGCCGCCGGGATACCTGCGCTCATGGCACTGCTGTGTCGAGCTACTGACATGGAGGTAAACTAACTAGTGTCGCACTACGCAACTTGTCGTACGGACGACAGAACGACGAGAACAAGCGCGCCATACGTGACGCCGCCGGGATACCTGCGCTCATGGCACTGCTGTGTCGAGCTACTGACATGGAGGTAAACTAACTAGTGTCGCACTACGCAACTTGTCGTACGGACGACAGAACGACGAGAACAAGCGCGCCATACGTGACGCCGCCGGGATACCTGCGCTCATGGCACTGCTGTGTCGAGCTACTGACATGGAGGTAAACTAACTAGTGTCGCACTACGCAACTTGTCGTACGGACGACAGAACGACGAGAACAAGCGCGCCATACGTGACGCCGCCGGGATACCTGCGCTCATGGCACTGCTGTGTCGAGCTACTGACATGGAGGTAAACTAACTAGTGTCGCACTACGCAACTTGTCGTACGGACGACAGAACGACGAGAACAAGCGCGCCATACGTGACGCCGCCGGGATACCTGCGCTCATGGCACTGCTGTGTCGAGCTACTGACATGGAGGTAAACTAACTAGTGTCGCACTACGCAACTTGTCGTACGGACGACAGAACGACGAGAACAAGCGCGCCATACGTGACGCCGCCGGGATACCTGCGCTCATGGCACTGCTGTGTCGAGCTACTGACATGGAGGTAAACTAACTAGTGTCGCACTACGCAACTTGTCGTACGGACGACAGAACGACGAGAACAAGCGCGCCATACGTGACGCCGCCGGGATACCTGCGCTCATGGCACTGCTGTGTCGAGCTACTGACATGGAGGTAAACTAACTAGTGTCGCACTACGCAACTTGTCGTACGGACGACAGAACGACGAGAACAAGCGCGCCATACGTGACGCCGCCGGGATACCTGCGCTCATGGCACTGCTGTGTCGAGCTACTGACATGGAGGTAAACTAACTAGTGTCGCACTACGCAACTTGTCGTACGGACGACAGAACGACGAGAACAAGCGCGCCATACGTGACGCCGCCGGGATACCTGCGCTCATGGCACTGCTGTGTCGAGCTACTGATATGGAGGTCTGTATAGAAGGTTCTGTAGAAGAAGCTCGAATACATGGTAAAACCCACACTTTTGCAGTAAGTACTCGCCAAAATTGTTTCGTTGATTTCGTTCTATGAAAATTCCCTTAGTCATCTTTTACGACAATTACTCCGAAAAAATTAAGGGGTTATGTATCTTTCTTACTACAAGCTTTCAGTAATTAGATTCAAATTTGAATATTTGTTTATTTATCTTTTCACAAAGATGTAGGTAAAGTTTATAAACATTTCATTACATTTTCAGTAAACGCCAACTATCTCGGCCGGCCTGTAGTCGTTGCAATTGACTGCGGAGATATCAGTTTTCCAACTAAATGACGGGGGGTGTAGTGAACGGTTGTTTTATTTGTTGCTGCACATGCGCGAAATTATATGATAGCTAACTTCAGGCCGGCTGAGTTATTTGGCGCTTACTGTAGGAAACTTCATAAATCTTTGCTAAAGTTGTCAACACGAAATGAACTTAATTAAAATTGTATGTGCCTATCATTCATGTATAAAATTTATTACCAGGTGAAAGAGCTAGTAACCGGTGTGATATGGAACATGTCGTCGTGTGAAGATCTGAAACAATCAATAATAGATGACGCAGCTCAAGTTATCGTTAACAAAGTGATTATACCACATTCTGGATGGCATCCTACTAATCCTGGCGATACTTATTGGTCTACGGGTGAGTTGTTATTTAATTAATACTTAATCAATTTACTTCATTTTTAAATTGTTTGATGCGATATAATTTTTTGAATTTACTTAAATCTATTAAATTACTGCACGGTGCACAGATAATCCCAACATTCCTTTGCCGTTAGGGTCATCTTAAGCCTTCAATGAAGACCTGTAGTCAGCTACCACGTTTTAGTTCCGTATGTCATCACTGGCATAATGTATGACATAAAGTATAATGGAATTCAATAGCTGCTAAAGACCCTTGAGAATGGGTTCACTGCAAGCCTTCTGTAGCTCGTTTCTGATTCCGTTCGGTGCCTTGTTGTTTTTAAGTTGTTTCTCGATGGCTTTATTAATACAAGCTGTGTTAAAGTGCGTCAGGTAATGAGTCAGTGACTTTTAATATCTATCGATTGAGCCGGCTACTCAACATCGTTTGGAAACTGCAGTGCATCTTACGCTTTTGCTCCATAAACGATAGAGTGTGTTCCTTGTGTATAGTCCTTTTGTTTAAGTTATGGTGTATTTATGTGTAACTGTATATATGATGGTGGTGTATGTCCGCAGTGTTCCGCAACGCATCGGGCGTGCTCCGCAACGCGTCGTCAGCAGGCGAGTACGCGCGACGTCGCCTGCGCGCGCTGGGCGGGCTGGCCGAGGCGCTGCTGCACGCGGTGCGCGCCGCGCTGCAGGCTAACGCTATCGGCACCAAGATCGTGGAGAACTGCGTCTGTGTGCTGAGGAACCTCTCCTACAGGTATGTGTAAGAAGACGCATAGGAATCTTTTATACGGATCATGCAGTACTACGCGCCAACTACTAACGCGGCCGCCCTGAAGTTAGCTATCAGAGAAGTTCGCGCAAACACTCCACACCCTCCACCATTTAGTTAACTGACGTCTGCGCAGCCACCTGCAACAACTTTAAGCCGGCTAAGTTATTTGACGATTACTGTACATTGTAGCACAATTGCCTCCGGTCAGGAATACTCTCAGGGCACGGCTATATCGGGAAGTACAGTCACGAGCAATAATATATACACATAATCAAATTCTAAATCAATTGCTAAACTGAGTACCTAAATTAATTCCTAATTTAGAAAAAGTTCCATGCAGTTTTGAAATAATCTTCGAATATTAAATTTTGGTTTGCCAGAACTTTAGATAATTATTTATACAAAATATGAAAATGTATATCAATGTACATATTATTGCTCGTGACTGTACCTGCGCCGCAAGGTTGTACCTGCTTTGAGTCAATTTATTATGGTCAAAATCGAATTTAAATTTATTATGCTCAAAAACTAAATAATAGTTTGTTTCTAGGTGTCAAGAAATAGAAGATCCATTATACGATACAAGAGCGCCACCAACACAGTCAACTGGACAAGCGAGGATACAAGCTAGTGCGTCTAAAGGTATCTTTACATAATTACATAAGTACATCAACATATTAGGTAAAATTCTTTCACTATATCAAAAGGAAGGGATACACATTTATATCCGGACGACCGGGAAAAGAGACATGGCATGGTTCGATAAATAAAGACACGCAGTCAAAATTAAAAGGATAGCTAGACATATAAAATTCCTTTAATACGAACCGACCCATATACATCATGATTTTGGAGAATTTGGAGTTATTAAGGCCAGTTATTTGAATTGCCACGGTTAGGTTTAGGTTCAAAAGTTTTAAAAAGGAAAATTTAAAAACAATGATAGTTACAGTACTAATAAAACTCTATTGGTCTTTACAGGAGAAAACCTGGGATGTTTTGGTGGTAGTAAAAAAAAGAAGGAAGGTTCATCATCGTCGAACTCCACATCACCACTCGGCAAGAGCGAGCCCGACCCACAACCTTTAGGTGACACGGGTGGTACGCAGCTAGGGTACTCTGTGCCTAAAGGGACTGAGATGCTTTGGTCTCCTGAGGTTAGTTTTAGTTTTTTAATTCTTATAAGGTAAATAATATAGTGTCCGTAAAGTCGCCAACGCGTCGGCGACATCTCTGGTGTTGGAAACGACCATATAGGATATACCCTGGGCTCAACTAGCGGAACTCAACTAGCGTATTCTGTGCCTTAAGAGACTGAGATGCTGTGGTCTCCTGAGGTTAGTTTAGCATAGTACAAAAATATACACAGTATTTCGACTGCATAGAAACGGACGAAACGCGCGTTATACCTACACGCTCACGATAGAGGTGGCTTTGCGGAGTTAACAGTCGCGACTGTGCCGCAGTAACGAGCGGGAAAGTAGATAAATGTAATAAAAAGCTGGAGGTGGGCAGCCCTATCGCATGTTTACGTACCGCGCAGCCGTAGGCATTTATAATAAATATTCGGCCGAGATAGACTACTGGTTGTACTGTGGTTTAGTTTTTACACTAATCGTAAAATTAATTCGTTATTTTTTTTTATTTTATGGATTTAAGGGGCACAGTATGCTTTTCTAGCAGGAACTGAAGAAAGATGTATTTCTAAAGATGTATTATGTAGATGTACTCGGTTCACACTGTGTTATGCATAAACGGCGTAAAGTTTTTTTTTATATTTGTGTTTGGACTAGGACTTACATTAACCTTTTTTAATCAACGAACGTAAAATGCACGGTTATGATATTATTTGTAAATAATTGTGATTAATAAGTTCTATAATAATTTAAAGACTTTGTTTATCTTAGAAAGTTTATAACATACCTAATGATTTTAGGTGGTACCCCTATACATGGCGTTACTGCAAACGTGTTCGAACCCTGAAACACTGGAAGCAGCGGCCGGTGCGCTACAGAACCTGGCCGCGTGCTACTGGCAACCTTCCATCGACATACGAGCAGCCGTACGGAAAGAGAAAGGTATATGTTAGTTTAGTATATTATATGATTATTTAATCTTTGTATTAGAACAATAACTTTATTTTAAACATCACACACATGTCATAAGACTGTATCAAACTTGATGGAAAGAGCAAATACAATCATACACCTCTCGTGATAAAGATTGCTAATAGCTTTAGGCCACGCTCTGCTCAGAGGCAGCCTTACTTCGTGGCTATCACTTTTCCAGTCTGGCTTAATGCCTCTTCACGCTGTCGGTTATTATATTCACACGTTTAGTTTACATTTCTAAAGTCAAAGGAAGGAAGGAACACTACTGTTCTACTATTTAATGTTCTATGGTACTAAAATTGTAATTTGTTCTCTTACAGGTTTACCAATCTTGGTTGAACTCTTACGAATGGAGGTAGACCGCGTTGTATGCGCTGTAGCGACGGCTCTAAGAAACCTGGCCATCGATCAGCGCAATAAGGAGCTCATTGGAAAATATGCCATGAGAGATCTTGTACAGAAGCTACCCAGCGGGAACCATCAACATGATCAAGTAATTCTATCAATATTTTATTTGTACTAATGTTGTAAGATAATATTATAGGGTGATAATAAACTATAGGTATATAAAAGACAAGGTTTTAAGACAGATTATGTAACGAAAATAAATACTCCGTGTAACGGAGTAAGAATACAATATGTCACTACCTCATCTCATCCATGGGTGTCGTAAAAACCGACTAAGGGACTAGCCATAAATATTATCTTTATGAAGTAAAAAGAAGGAAAACTTGAAATTAAGGCTCATAGCACATATAACGTAACGTAAACGGATCAACTCGAGGCGTTCAGTATTCTTTGTATGAATGACTCCTTACTGCAACGCACACTAATCGGAATCGTAACGTAATCAGATTTTTGACGTTTGACACCGAAGAAAAAGGCGAGGCGGTGCCGTTCCGTTTAAGTTACGTTATATGTGCTATGAGCCTAAACCCTATACCAATCCGTCTGGCCAGCGTGGTATTAGTAGGCCAAGTATCCCTCCGTCACGGGAGAAGGCCTGTCCCTGCAGTGGGACATTAATGGGCTGTTATGATGATGATGAATGTTGTAAGATAGAGTGATGATAAACTATATATAAAAGACAAGGTTTTAAAACAGATTATTTTACGAAAAACAAACTTCAAGTGGTACTGGGCTAAAGATCTTTTATCTTATATGATGACGGGGTAATATAAAATACATAACATACATTCTCGTGTAATAAAAGTTGACGAAGACGAAACGATCTAAAAAACCTATTGTTTTCTCCCCAGGGCACGTCAGATGATACGATAGCAGCAGTTCTAGCCACACTCAACGAGGTTATAAAGAAGAGCGGTGAGTTCTCTCGCTCACTGTTGGAAGCGGGTGGAGTGGAGCGACTGCTCAACCTTACTAAGCAGAGACATCGACACACGCCGCGAGTGCTCAAGTTTGCAGGTAACACTCATAAAATCACGTCTTTATCCCGTTAGGAGTAGGTAGAGACTGCTGAGCGCCAAGCACGGAAGAAAGAATCAAGTGGAAGTGCTAAGTAGGCGTGGTACGCGTGTCACCAATACGCGCTGGTTACTTCTTCTTAATTCTTTTTATTTTTTGGAAGACAATGGTTCGCGGGGATTTCCATCAACATTCAGACTCAGGACAATAATTTATGAATCACTCAAGTAATTATCGGACTCTCTACCTCTTGCATGACAATCGCTTCCGAGACCTAAGCGCTGCCGAGGCACTCCACAAATTATAGGAGTGCCTCAGGGATCTATTTTAGGTCCTGTTTTTTTTGTATATTATTATGCGACATTCCATACAATAGATTTCTTTCTAGATATTAACTTGGGAAAGTGGTTATAGTTCAGCAAATACCATCTCTTTCGACAATATAAAGTGTAGTTTGTTCCGTACATAAGTAAAGATAACTCTTCCGTGTACGGTAGGGCAAGTCCTGCTGACGATGTGGTCTCACGCGGAGCTGCGCGAGGTGTACCGCAAGCACGGCTGGCGCGAGCCCGACTTCCTCACGCCCGCCCGCGCCGCCCAGCCGCGCGCGCCCTCTACCGCCAGCGGTATGTAGCCTGCCATACTTACATGTTATATACATACGACATAACACATAATATACACATTATACACAATACTTTATTACACATAACATTAATTAAATTGTAGATAATTTTTAGATATTGAAAACAGCTCACAAGAATAGGTCACTAGTCAAGCAAGAAGTAATTGATTCAGCTTAAGAAGTATATCAAACAAAAGCAAACCTTGAGTATATAAAGAAACAAAGATTCACATTCACATATTTATGTTCATTATACTTTAAATAAAGACGTTAGTGTCTTGGATACATAAACTTCTACAATTTAAGAAAATGAAATACACACATTATAGAGATTAACTGTACACATACAATACATGATAATATTTCTCTATGAAACTATGAGCTCATCGATACACAAAATACAGTAAAAGTTTTTAAATACTATCTTGAACCTATCAAAACAATTACTTATTGCGTGACCAAATCATTTAAACAAAATATATTCAAAACACATTTTGACAAGTTCATATAAATAGTATTTGAAACTCTTACAAACTCACTATGTACTCTTGATTAACTAAGTTTATGTTCTGTAAATACACATCGATGTCTTAGAAAGTAAACATAAGGCCCTGCGCAGACGGCACACTTTTTGTGCGATCGAGTCTGCGGCGCACAAAAAGTCTGCCATACATGGCATATGTTAGAGTCTTTTGTGCGCCGGACTTTTTGCGCGTCCTGTGCTATAATTGCATAGGTTCTATTTTCACAGACTAAAAAGTGCGTCACGCACGGATAGTCTGTCGTCTGCGCAGGGCCTAATTATAAAGAAATATGTTGTGTAACATACTTGTGTACAAAATTATTATGTTGTATAACATCACTCGCTCGCTGTGTGAATCTCACGCTAACTTTCCATCACTAAGTCTAAACTAGATATATAAATAGTTAACTAATACTTAATTATTCGATTTAAAAATGTCACCTTACTAAATACTTGCTTTATATAATAAACGGCACGCTTCAATTAAATTACAAATTAGAGAAAAGCTTAGGTTCTATTGGCTTCAGTCATTCAAAATTTCGAGTAATTGTTGTTAGTGTACAAAATGATTTTAATTTTGTAAGGGTTTATTAAATTATTTCTGATTGCGATTATAAGAATCAGATAGTTAACCCTTTTAACAGTGCCGCCAGCAGACACAATAGTAAAACAATGCACCTGTACCATATATGGTACACTGGACTGGGAACATGTTAAGAACTTTCAAATTCCGTTGTATATAGCCTGATGTCCTATTGTTAGTTATTTTAAACCAAGAGTTCAAATGTTCCGTTTCTAAGACATATTAAACGGTACTAAACAGTGATGTCACCGCAATCTTTTATGCAATATAAAAATTATTATATAACTATTTCCTAAAATAATGCCCTTTATGTATTTTAATTTATTTTTGTAGGCAATTCCAAATAAATATTTATTAGGATAAATATAAACGTTCATCTCCAATGTAAATACAGATTACGGAAATAATAATCGTGAATATAAACAAATGACAGATAGTTAGTGTGAGAATCATAGTTGTGTGGGCAATGTGCTTACGCGGTGTGGGGCTGCATATAGGTCAGGGCACGCCGTCGTCGGGCTCCGGCACAGGAGGGGGCGCTCCGCACTCGCCCAGCAACGCTAACAGCACGCTCAGCCGACCCATGGCGTCCACCGGGGGCACGCGCTATGAGGACCGGACTATACGCAGGCATCGGGAGGTAACGCGCCGCACATAACATATACCACTTACTGAATATTATTACAAGCTGTATATGTGAATGGCACAGTAATTTAACCACGAGGAAAGTCATAACTTTACTAGGCATAAACAAAAAAATCATCAAAAAGTACCTTTCCGTTTGAGATATGACCATTTAAATTCTTACTTGTTTTGACTTATTTTCGTCCCAAAACCTATTGAAACCGATGGAGTAATGCATAATAAGTTATAAATATTTTTTATTATACGATTGGTTCATCCGTTCCTAAAATAAAGTTTTAAACAGATTTCAAGTAAGATTTTTTTTTAGATCGTCTTAAAATTAATGAGCCATTCTCGTGAACCTTCTGTATAGTCCTAAAATTACTATTCGGACAGGCTTTGCTTTGCTGTCATTTATAATTTGTAAATACACAAGAGATATTTGCATTATTTGCACATAAAAATAAAAAAAAATACTATCTACATCTGTACATATACTAGTAATTGTTTCATACATTTTCTGTTCTGTTTTTATTGTGGTATTTTGCTTCGCGCTTTTATTAATGACACTATAACCTATAAATAGCAAATCATTGAACATAATTAAAGTAAGAAAAACACGCTCAAAAGTTTCCTTGTTCGACCCTTGCGTGATTTTCAAAAATTATTGCTTACCAATTATCTAATTACATTCCCAAAAACCAATTTCAGAACGATGACATGCCAGCGATGGACGTGAACAATTACCACGACGGTCTAGGCATGGGCAATCCGAACGGCAGACCAATGAACTTGCAGGGCGTGCAAGCACAAATGCCGATGCCGCCAAGCAGTCGTTAGCTGTCTTCGCTAGGTGGCGCTTATGCGTAGAAATGCTGACGAAAACTAGGTAAACGTATATCATGTTGTCTCTTTTCTAACATAATACAGTGAAAGGGATAGTGTACTTAAGTATATGTAGCGATTACTTCAAGGGGGCTTCGTGGCAGCGGAGTAGAGAAACGGGAGAAATATTAACCGATAGGATACCACATAATCTAGCAGCGATTTTGTGCATTCATATTAGATAATTATTTCTCCTTAATCTCCTTAATAAAATGCACAATCATTCCAATGTATCTTTTATTGGTTTAAAATACTCTACAATTATGTTAGAAAAAGAAACAAAATGATTTATAGTTTATTCGTTAATGCAGTAAGACTCATTCAACTTCATAGCAATGTTAGAATATTTTAATGTTGTGCTACTTTTACACTACTGTTTTTGACTAATATTATAAAAATGAATTACAAAAAAAAATTACCTCGTAAAATGTGCATTAAAATAAAAGTGTAAATGTATCATAAGATTTTGACACTTGAATGATAATGTTGGATAAATCTACTGGGAGATTAAATTGGCTTCGTGGGAGTATAGTTTTAATGTGGCAACATTTTTTTTAAAAACCTTTTTAGCAGTATTATAATTGTCGTGCCCTTGTCATGGATTGAACTAATTTTGGTGTGTTTATTTTTTATTCCCACGAAGTCAATTTTGTTTGAGGTGTATTTATTATAGTATGGAGTATATGCACAAGCATTTATGTTAACGTGGTCATGTAAAACGTAGTTGCTCGTTGATGTGGTATTGTGCTATTTCAACGTTTAGTTTGTACGGTCAGCAACAAAAATATTGTTAATGAGTTTGATGACTTACAATATTTATTTTAAGAAAATTTTGTACTAATGTACATGCAATACACACAGACTGAAAAATTTAATATAGTGGCATTCTTCTTTCTTTCTATTATAGAAGATATAAAAGATTGTCTCATCTGTAGAAGGGTTATGCTCATTAAATATTGGTAATCTTCTCATTTAACAAATTTGTGAAATTTTATCCAATTACAGACCAACATTAAACCTGAATCTGCTCTGACATTTTATTAAATCAAAATAAATTTTGTTGCTGACCATACAAAAACAAAAAATGCCTCAAGGCCTAAATTTTAATCATCGCATTTGGATGTACGTTTTATACATTGATTACTGCCATTTTGATTTGTAAAAAAAATAAATAAAAATATCATGTCAATTCCCCATGTAAATATTTGTGCCATTTCTGTATTTATATAATAATAATAATAAAATAATAAATAATTAAAAGGGGTTTTCTTGTAGACGTGTTGTGTATTTTCTATTTAAAGTCGAGGCTCACAATCAATGAAGAAATATTTTGTTGTGTATTTAAGTTACTTAGTTTGACAGATAAAAAATTGGGATCACAGGCTGTGATGTTAAATTGCTTTACAGTTAACATAATATTATAGCAGACTAAATGTGACAAAAGGAAGGATTTTGGCAAGGTCACTCTATTGATCATGGCTTACACAGAAAATGGGTGGTTAAGCGTCGTAGCACATTATAACGTAACGTAAACGGATCGGCACCGTATCAACTCGAGCCGTTCAGTATTCTTTGTATGAAACTCCTTACTGCAACGCACACTAATCGAATACGTAAGGTAATCGGATTTTTGACGTTTGACACCGAGGAAAAAGGCGATGCCGATCCGTTTACGTTACGTTATATGTGCTATGACCCTAAGGAGGCTCATTTAAAATAGTTTTAGTAGTGTATTGTAGAAGTCTTTATAATACTGTAAAGCATTATTCTATTCGTAATGTGGTAAATAGACTATAATATATTTTCCACATCTCGGAACTTTTGTTTCGCATAATCGATTTGTACATAATACATAAAATCACGCCTTATACCGTCCGCGTTAGGCAGAGACGACAGTACGCCACTTGTCACGATCCTGGCAAACAGCTTGGGCCTCATCCACATTCATTAAGCGAGTCTTACATGCGCGTTGGTTACGAGTGCTCTGTTATACATAAGGTCAACTTAAATACACGACAAAATAAGTATAAGAACGTTTATCCTAAAACCTTATTCAAAAATCAATTTGTATTTAAAAACAAGTCAAATAAAATGTTTACATTGACAAATTAACTAATAATACATTTCAAATTTATCGGGATTTGAATACAATTATAATTGTTATTATTTATAATAATTAGTTTAGATACACATATATACCTTTTTATAGCGAAATTTTGAAAATGTATAATTAAAATATTTTTTAACATTTTGCTATAAAATGGTAGAAGTATAGTATAATGATAATTATTATAGAAGTTTTGTAATATTTTATATCCATTCCAAGGCCCTTATTGTAATGTAATATAGGCATCTATTGTCCTCTTACGTATTATAAGTATTATCCGTCTTATATTTAGCATTAAGATGCGTAATCGTGGGACGTTCGAAGGATTCTGTTTATATGAACCAATTTTTTTTTATATCAGAATAATAATATATTAAACCTAATCTGATAAATAAAATTAAGACTTATGATCTAATGAATAAGATAAACATTTCTTTGTAATAATTAAATTTATATGTGAGCAGCAAATGTATGTCGTATTTAGTGGAATGTTAAGTTGAATATTTGTACGTTTTTAATATAGTCTTGTCATGTTTTGTCAATAACTCCATAACAATGTTTACTCAACTTGTATGGTAGCGACATCTTGATTATAAATAAGGTAACTAATACTTTTTTAAATGAAATCAGCATCATACGCCATCTTAACCCTTTCACATTGCCGCCAGCAGACACAATAGTAAAACAATGCACGTGTACCATATATGGTACACTGCACTGGGAACGTGTTAACAGATAGGCAAACCGCTAGTTGATACATTAGTAAAATAATGTGAGATTTAAATACTATAAATTAGCGAAATATTTGGGGGTACCCTACGTGAATCAGTAAGGGATTCGCTTTACTGACTCACGTAGTACCCACAAATGAAAAGAACTCCAGACAAACTAGTGATTTTATGAAGAACGTACAGATGTCACTACCATTCAGTTATTATAGTATGTAAAGAAATAAATCGTGACCAAATTATGTATGTACATAATCGTTAAATCCGTGTTTGTATTATTAATATACAACATTTTTTTAATATTGAGTTTAGTTACACAAGACATAGAGTTGATTATTGCTTGGCATGCTAGGAAAGTAACAACAATACAGCTGGAATCAAACAGAAGCACGCATAAGTTGTCACTTAAACGTGTTAGTGAAATCAGAAGACAAACTCTCATAATTTTGTCAAATTGTAGTTTAGTAGATGGTAATATCTATTGTTTTAGGTTTTCGTTGATGTTTCAAATTTTATGACTACTCGAAAAGTTGCACTACAAATTCCAATAACAACTATAAATATCAGTCTGTCAGTCTTATAACTAGTGCATTACCAAGCTCTTGTCTAAGCAAAATTTACTAGAAGTCATACGAAGAAACAAGGCATTGTGTCATTTTTAATGTAGACTCTCGAATAAACATACATTAAATGAGAATAAACATAATTACGAGAATTGTCTCTGATTAATATCAGGGTCTCACTATACCCCTTGCTGTTTGTAAAACATAATTATGTGAAGAGATGTAAAGTTCAAAATAACAGCTAATTATAATTTTAAGAATTTGTACTTTATTTATTTGTTGTTAGAGGCGGTTATCGATTGTGACTTGCTGCGTGTTTTATCTTACGCATTATATTTTATATCACGAAGATTGTGAACGATGACAGCTTTAAAAAAATATATTTCTGTTTATTTCCCTCCGTTTAACATTTACTTAGCGTAATTATTTATTTTACAATAATAATTAAGGTTTATATTTGTAGGTTTAATTATAAGAAGGGTTTATGACAAGTTTTTTTTTTAAATATATTTAATGCACAAGAATGCATTTTTTAAACGTCCGCGGTATAGCGATGACTGACACAGCTGGTACAAAACTACCCTCATCCAGTGCATTATAATTATTTAAGTACCCCCCGTGTATTGTAAGTTTTTGTATATTTTTTATTATAAAAATGTAAGCGAATGTACAAGAAAGATTTTCTCTATGGTATATAATAATGCTTGCCACTATGTCATTGCTTCTATGAAGCGTACATTTTCTTTTTTAATACCGCATGTAAAGCTTTGAAATATTGTGTTCGGTTATTATAGATGTAAGTGTCGTTATTTACGCGTCATATTATATATTATATGAATTATATATCTATTTTTATTTGTCGTGTTTTTAGACGGGAATTAGTAAATTTGTAGGCATTATTAGATATTATTGTTTTTATATAATAGATATTATATCTATTAAATAATTAATGTCTATATTAAATTTTATAGGAATCATTCTTTAGCTTTGTATAGTTATATGAAATATTTTATTTTATTTTATGGGCTGTCTGTATCGTTTGTACTTCCACTTCACAGTAAAAAAGATCTCTAGATGTTTCCAAATTTATTTTATTTTTAAGTCATTATATTTTCACCATGATGTTGAGCGTTCTAGCGCTAATGTTCTCTAGCAAATGACGTCATAAGCTTGACAGATTAAAAGAAAAATATAAGTCATTAAAATACAGTTTATATGTGTGTACATTTTAACAAATAATGGCGTCAGATGCTAGTAAACAAATGCAAGAGCGTTGTGTTAAACCACAAGTAAAGTATATAAACATCTATGGTCAACCATAGATTTATAGTTGTTGGAACAGTAATACTCGATTATTTATATTTTATTTAAAATTTTATATTAAAAAAAGTAAATATTTAACGAGATCGTCTGCATTTGTCGTTGCGACATTTTAGTAGTTAAATATAATAATGATAGTTTGTCATAAATCACGTTGTATGTAGTATAATAGAGCATTATTCTCTTACATAAAGATACCTTATCATTAAACAAATTATATTATCAAAGAGAATTAAATGAATGATTTTTTTATTTTTTGTTTTGTTTTCTTTTTTATTTCCTTTATTTTTTATTGCGCATCTGATGAGTAATAGCTAGATAAATGTTGTGGCATAATGTAATTTTATTTTGTTTTTTTTTATCGAACTTTAAAGCTTAAAAAGTATGGATTTGTGTACAACTGTACGAGACTTTTGAAAGGAATTAATACATTTTTTAAACATTTACACGATATACATTATAATGGATAGTTTGATGGCTTCCACATTTTTCTTTTTCTCATTATTAGTAAGTGTTTTTATAGTTGAATTAGTTTTTATTTGCCAAGAGGTAACTGGGTACTAGCTCACATAAATATAATCGTAGTCTTTTTTTATTATTTCAAACGTGAAAACCTTAAACAAAAGTATAAATTTTGATGTGAATTTTAAATTCATAGACTGCCCACTAGCTGTTCCTTATTAAATTGTAAACTACCCACATTTTTTTTCTAGAATATGAACAGCTAGTTTTGCAGCCAAGTCTTTTGGGTAATTAAGTGACGTTTCCTATCTGTATGAATGCTCACGTTTTTATATTTATCAGTAGTGTCCCTAACATAATGAAAAAAAAAATCAGTTATTGAATTTATAGGTGTAATAGAGGCATAAATAAACGAAATTGTAATGAAAAAATTATCGTAAGTTGCATTTTAGGTGCGTGCACGGGTTATTGGTGATAATGAAAAATGATGTCTTTTTTTACTTATTGTATTTAATAAAACACTAATTGTTATGATGTGGGTGTTCTTCGTGAGTGAAGATCGCGGTATTACAATTATCCACGACAGTATTATTCAGTAATCTCATGTACCAATGTTGCTAATACACTTACATACATTTAAATAAAGAGTGTTTTATTTTTACCTTTTTGAGTTTATACAATCTATGCTACAGTTCCCGCCGTTTATATTACACATCGACCTGTGGAAAGAGACAATCGGTCTATTTCGGCTTCGTAGAGCGTCATCTCTGTCGCACACTATCAAATCATAATTTGTTATAAGGGTACGCATGCCATTCGCAACTTCATACAAATGGAGAAAGTTAATTGCTCCTTCATTTGATAAAATTTATCATCAAATAAATACTATTTGATGATAAATTAAAAAGTTGTTTTGGGCAATTTTAGCGTGCACGTTACGTCCGACAATAATCTTTTAAGTTCCGCTCACTACCAAGTTCGTGTCTGTGGAATGGGTATCCTTAACAGTTGCTAATAGATACTAGTCTTTCTATTTCGTGCAACAGAGATGATGCTCTGCGAAGCCGAAATTGGCCGATTGTCTCTTTACAAAAGTCGATGTGTAATAATAACGGCCGCCTACTGTACGAATAAACGCCAGCAGAAGGTCAACCAAGGAGGTTCTATGACCCCCCTAAATCGGCTACTTGGGTGGGTAATACCTCGTCATCGCCTAACACAATAATTTCCGCTTAACCTTTGGTCTGTGTAAACAGTGCAAAAACACATACCGACCAAGTGTGTTTGGATCCTATACCAACACAGACCAAAGGTACCAAAGGTTAAGGGAACTATGAAAAGCCTACACACATATCGACCCAGTTTTCACGAGTTACTCCAAAGTAGAGAAATATTGGTCTTCTAGGCAGCGCAGACGGCAAAGGTAATGAATGCACATGCACATACCCCAGCTTTAACCTGTAAGTATTCCTCTAGCGAGTTA
Organism: Schrankia costaestrigalis; assembly: GCA_905475405.1. Lineage (NCBI taxonomy): Eukaryota > Metazoa > Arthropoda > Insecta > Lepidoptera > Erebidae > Schrankia > Schrankia costaestrigalis. Next base: position 7,513,451 of record FR997850.1, read on the forward strand.
CCAGAGTAGAGCAGGTAAGTGGCATCGTTTGCGACCGTGCTGTCTCAAGATGTTGTTGCTGAACATGAAGGTTTGTGTTGAGTCTGCGGATGTTGCCAGACTTAATAATAAAAGGTGTGGATAGTAGTAGGTACTATAATATAATTCCTCGTTGTAGGACACGGTATCTTAATTGCGTGTGCGTTCGTTAGTTAACTATATTGGCAAGTGACCATGATTTTATTGGCTCATCAGAACGAAGACTTAATTCTTTTGAAGTAAACAAGGACTCTTGATTTATAGGGCTAGATTTGAAATTCTTAGGTATTTTGGATTGTAGTCATCCATTTCATTGTTAGGACGCAGGATCTGTTGTGTTCTACAGTAGAAATATCAACTGTAAGTAGGTAAGTACAATTTCGACGAATACAAACTTCCGTACTGTAATTTTATTCAAAGTGTTAACTATGAATTTTGTTCATTAGTTTTTAAATATTTTGTTTGTTTGATATCCAAAGATAAAAATGTCGCTAATGTGCAGTGACAGGTATAGAGAGTGAAATTGATATTGAGAAACTATGAGAGTTTAGTACTTTTACTACTTACGTGAGATAAAAAAGAGACATGTACCAGTCAATGTAAAGTTTTGTGAGATAATTAATGGTAAAAAATCAAGTTGTAGTAGTGGTAAGAAACTAACGGCCATAGTTAGTCGACCGTACTAGTAGCCGATACGTAGTCGTAGCCTGTCGGAGGTCTTGGGGCAACCCAAGTACGCGTATTGCGTTTCGACTGCTCGGCCACGGCACGCAAACAGAAAAAAAAATAGTCAGGGATTCTGTCGAAATTTGTCGAAAACGAATGGCACAAACTAAAAATTTGTCGAAGTAGAAATAAAAGAGTTATAGGGGTCTAAACGTGGCCGCGCGAACGAAACGCGGAGGATTGCGCGGCCATGGAGATCTCAGCAACTACTTGAGCCTTGAGAATTTGTCAACAATTGTCGAAAAAAGAATCACAAGCCCTAGATCAATACTTTACTAGATATTCACCTCTGAAGTCATGGCCGCGCAATCCTGCACTTGTGATGTCTTTAATGTTGATTATTTCTTTCAAACTAAGACTTTAGACAGTAAAATTGGTGTTGACAGCAAGGTTTTAATTTGTCGAAACTAATGAAAGCAATAGACTTTACTAAAGTTTAGCCATATAGACGAAATCAGAGGAAAACAAAAAGCTCATGGCCGCGCAATCGAAACGCTACTTTGGACGCTGATATCTCAGTAACTATTATTGCAAGGATATTCGTGTTTACATTTATTTATTCTACATTTTAACCTCATTGTAATGACATATCGTTTGATCCTCAGAACAGTTCTCAAGCCGTGTAATCTCAAAAATAATGATACCCTGTACAATGTTCGAGCAGAGTAACCATAATTTCGATTTCATTAGGAAATTCCTTTTTATTAATCATAGTAAATTTTATTTAATACAAATATTTGTAGATCTTAAACTATCAAGGAACTATTGACTCCATTATACTTTAATTATTTTTTAATAAGTATGTGTTTGTACTTTTTTGTTATCGCCTTAGTTATTTTTCGTACATCCATCGCATGATTCTTTACGAACTTACTGTGTGTGTAGTGATATTTAAAAGATGTTTTGTGCCGTGTAGCATTACAAGATTTTCTTACATCCTGGTTTTATAACACCACACAAACATTTTTATTTACACCCATTGTTATACCTATTATTTTAAAATAAAAATTGAAATGTAATAATTACTTTACAACAATTGGATAACCCCTATATTTTAATTTAATGACTGATTTTATTTTATTTTTATTTTTAATTTCCACTAAATATGGACATGCATGTACTTAAACATTGTGAGTCTGAAATAAAAGATTTTATTTATTTATTATTATTATAAAAGCTTCAAGGTCTAATTTAAAGCAATTTTGCCAACGATTGCGCTAGAGTTAGCCACGAAACCGGGAGGATCAAGCGAAAATTAGCCTTTTGCGCTCTCACTCTAAGATTATGATTTCTCACTCGCACATTTGTTGGCGAGCGAGCCACCGCACCGGGCGAGACGGCCGAATAGTAGTGGCTTTGATCCAGTGTTGCCAGCCGTACGATTTAAATCGTACTCATACGACTTTTTGGTAAGTTAAACTCAATATCGTACGCTACGTTCTTACCAAAATCGTCATTTTCGTAACCAATTATGAATAATATTACAATCAAAAATACATTTTTCAGTTTAAAACATCAGCTTTTCTATCAGTTTGCCTTTGAAACAATGACATGATGTATCGCGCATTTTAATGTACAGTGTCTCTGTTGGTACCCTGTTAATGAACATTATTCGGGTATTGATTTTAACACATCTAACGAAATAATATCAAAACTAAATTTAAATAGGAAATAATACATATTATTATTAAAGAATCAACACTTTGCCTTCTGTTAACGATAGTCGCTAAAACTTACTGAAATAAAATAAAAATTAAAGAAAATAATACACCCATTATTAAAATGTCAACATGTATCTACTATTATTTTTTTATACATTCGAGCTTAATACAATCTTTTGTACTCCGTGGAAAAATAAAGTTTGCAACACTGTTTAGTTGCAGAGGAACGTTATTCTGGTTTAAAACTCAGCTGTGTGTCGATTTGAATCGGGAGATAAATACTGTGTATAGGTATGTATTCGTATTTAGTTGTTTATTTATTTATTTATCAATAGACATGTCAACATAATATTTATACATAGGTATAGACATTCAATTCAATAAAAAACACATTATTACATAGTCTTCATATTATATAAACCTAAAAGAGGCATGTACAACATTAACAAGAGTAGAGATATCAATAAAGAGAGGTGAGCAATATTTTTTTTATTCTAAATAAACCAAACAAAATAAAAGGCAGAGCAAAATTAAAACAAATTAACTAAAAAATAAAAGTTTTTTTTTTGTCCAAAACTGGAAAAAGGGTCATGGAATATATCGACTTTACCATTCAACCTATTATATTCATTACATGCACGCACTAAAGGAGTAATTGTTTTTTAAAATAAAAATGATAGTCTCCCATTAGAGGAATATCCTAATGAAATCGAAATTATGGTTACTCTGCTCGAACATTGTACAGGGTATCATTATTTTTGAGATTACACGGCTTGAGAACTGTTCTGAGGATCAAACGATATGTCATTACAATGAGGTTAAAATGTAGAATAAATAAATGTAAACACGAATATCCTTGCAATAATAGTTACTGAGATATCAGCGTCCAAAGTAGCGTTTCGATTGCGCGGCCATGAACTTTTTGTTTTCCTCTGATTTCGTCTATATGGCTAAACTTTAGTAGAGTCTATTGCTTTCATTAGTTTCGACAAATTAAAACCTTGCTGTCAACACCAATTTTACTGTCTAAAGTCTTAGTTTGAAAGAAATAATCAACATTAAAGAAATCACAAGTGCAGGATTGCGCGGCCATGACTTCAGAGGTGAATATCTAGTAAAGTATTGATCTAGGGCTTGTGATTCTTTTTTCGACAATTGTTGACAAATTCAGCCATTCATTTACAAAAAGAATTAGCTCTCTAGCTCAAGTAGTTGCTGAGATCTCCGTGGCCGCGCAATCCTCCGCGTTTCGTTCGCGCGGCCACGTTTAGACCCCTATAACTCTTTTATTTCTACTTCGACAAATTTTTAGTTTGTGCCATTCGTTTTCGACAAATTTCGACAGAATCCCTGACTAATTTTTTTTCTGTTTGCGTGCCGTGGCCGAGCAGTCGAAACGCATACAAGTACGCACTATATGACGAAGTATAACTAGGTACACAGTGTACCATCACAGTAAGACCTAGGACGTCGTTGTGTATTTCGACGTCTTAGCTAAGGCATTAGTTGCGACGCTGTTGTCACTTTCAGAAGACTTCTTTAGATTTCTAAGTAATTAAGGTCTTAATAACCAGTCTCTTATAATTGGAAAATATTATATGAAGAGAGTCGATTTTAGTCGATGCCAGAGTTCGTTTATTGGAAATACTAAGGTAATAGGTACGAGTATTTTTATTGTAATTTATGTAATATCCGACGGAGAGAGCTTTACGTTATAATATTGTAATTAAATCAAATACACAATATCTGAATATTAAAATAACTCCACATATAATTAAATCTGAGGCAAGAAACTGTAATACCGGCGGTAATCAATTGCTACAAGCGATAAACGTAATTCAATTTTCATTAATGAATGGCTTTAATTTAGCCAAAGGTTAATGGGTTAAATCTGGTGTATTAATCATCTTGCTTATTCTATAATATCTTAAGATTAATGTGTACCTCTAGCAGAAATCATTCACTTCAGTGGTTTTAAAATATTTATTACGGATTATTAAGTACGCCGAATTAGCTAATATGTTCTTATAGGAATTTCGCAATTAGAACGCTTATTACCTACTTCATATGCTAAAATCATATTGTAGGTACCTACTAATAAAATTATTGCTAATTACTTATCTTAAATTCAATTTAGTAAGTATTTATACTTATGCCCGATTTACACATCGACAAGTACAGTAGCGAGTTAAGTAGTAAGTTGCTGATTAAGTTGATTTAAACAGATCTCCATCCTATTTTTTGGCAAGTTAAGTTGGCGAGACGCGAGAGAGGGGGCTAATTCGTACTTAACTTGCCAAAATATAGGATGGAGATCTATTTAAATCAATTTAATTTTAAAATACTACTTAACTCGCCACTGTACTTGTCGATGTGTAAATCGGGCATTAGGTACAGTAAATTAATTTTGTACGTAGGTAGGTATATTTCGGGACTCGAAGTTTCAAACGATAAAAAAATGAGAAAAGTGAAGTAGGTACTACTCAAGAAATAGATTTCTCCTAAAAGTTGTGTGACCTTGTACAGTAAGCCCGAGTATCTTGATCAAAGATGGCCTTAACCAGTGAAAGGGAAAACACCACAATCCGTTTCACACCTAAATATATCTACAAATACCAGTTTAACACTTAAACCTTAAACAACATCACTCTATTGCGCTTAAAGCACAAATCTTACAGTTCATTAGAACATAATATGAACGATCTTATACTAGAGGAGCCGGCGTACCATGTTTGAATTTTATTCCGAATTAGTCCTGTTTCAAACAGTTGTTAAATTTCTGTAGGTAAGTATATCAATAAATTACTCGTCAGTCGCCGCACTAGCGGTTGAGTTAAGGCGTGTCCAGACATAGCGCGGCGAGTGCGCGGCAGCATCACGCGGCATTCGTAAGACACATTTCTATTTTCTGCCGCGCTCTAGTTTGGACAAAGCCAACTAATGTTTGCGTGGCAGTACTGCGCACATACAATCGCCGGCGAATGAACAATGATAACGTTCGCGCGCGGCAGCCGCGCTCGATTGCCGCTCAATGTTTGGACACACCTTAAAAGATACATTTTCGCTAAGAAAAAAAATCATCGAAACAGATTTTTTTAGTGACTTTATTAGTCTTTGTCTTTTATTCCCACCGCTATTAGAGCAGCTGACGGACGGATCTGTTTCTTATGAGGGGAAAAGTATAATAATAATTGTTAAGATTTTCAGCCGGACTAAAACGACTTTATCAAATAGCACAGGCTCCAGTACTATTAGTATTGCTAAACGGTTTGATTTAACATGAGAAACGTGTAAAATCAAGTAATTTTATAATGATATGGCTGAGTAGGTATTATGATAGGGCTTATGTATCAGATGTCTGTGTTTCGTATTTTATTATGAAAGGCATTATCACGACTTTGTATCCTAGTGAATAAATTGGCTTGGGTAATTTGACTTAATTCACTTTTAATATGTTGTGTAGGTGCTAGAAGTTAGATCTTTTGGATAATCATGTTTAAGAGAGTGGGATATTTAGCTTAGTTATAAGTAGGAACTACATTATCCAGATGATTTGTTGGAGAATGTTATATCCGGTGTGCTGTTGGTTTCCGAAGTCTTTGTTTTAAATTGAATGTGTTTGTTCAGTAATTCCACACAGGTAAAGTGAAAATGTCAAAGAAAGAAATATAATAATATTAACACAACGTCATGTCACCTAGTCTTAAATGAAGCCTCAAGCAAAGCCAAAAAAAACGTGGTAGTACTGTGGGTGAGCTTAAAAAAGCGTAGGTAGGTATCGTAGATGAGCTTAAAAAAGCGTAGGTAGGTATCGTAGATGAGCTTAAAAAAGCGTAGGTACCGTTGGTGAGCTTACAAAAGCGTAAGTACCGTGGGTGAGCTTAAAAAAGCGTAGGTACCGTGGGTGCCTAATACACGCAAAATAAACAACAACAAACCTTCAATAGATACATATTTTTGCAATAATCTGCTTTAATAAAATGCAGGAGTAATTTTTTACAGAACGAATTTAGAAGTAGGTACACGCTTTTCATCATCATCATAACAGCCCATTCATGTCCCACTGCAGGGACGGGCCTCCTTCCGTAACGGATGGATACCACGCTGGCCAGACGGATTGGTATAGGGTTTAATTTCAAGTTTTCCTTCTTTTTATTTCGTATACTTAGTTAATATTCACGGATAGTCCCTTAGTCGGTTTTTACGACACCCATGTCATGAGGTGGGGTGCTGACATATTGTATTCTTACTCCGTCCCCACACGGATAAACACGGTACACGCTTTTAAAATGCCAAAATGACTAATTTCTAAGCCAACAAACATTAAAATAAAACACAATCAAATTCTAAACCTCCTCCTCCTTTTAAAGTCGGTTTAAAATAGTAAAAAATAGAGTTTAAACCTAAATTTATGTATATCACGTAATTCTTAGTCAGTGCACGGGCATGATGAGTCATTTAGGCATGATTCCCGCGATATCTTGTGCATCAAGACTCAAGACCGCGCACCAATCACGATAAGATCTACAAAGTTATGTCCGTTTATTAATTACCATGTTTTTGAGGTCCTTTTCGTCGAAATGAGGACCAAAATATTATGCGATAATTATCGATTAAAGCATGTAATTTTTCTTTGCAACTTTATTGCTCGCTTGTTGTGGTGTATGTGTGTGCCTGCCACGTCTGAAATGTCCGTTTGTACATACATTTAAAAAACGTTTATGTGTATTAAATTAATAATTACATTAAATAATAAAAGTTTATTAATTGTAAGTTACTTGTATGTAAGCGACAACTTCTGTGCCGTTATGTTTGACAGGTTTAGGTTTGTTTGGTTATACGTCCCTACGTATCGCGCTTGCTGCTTAATGCGAGCCTTTGTACGCATGAACGTACTTAAATGTTTTCATAGATCTGGGTGCTTTTTTACTTGTAATACCTATGTTCAAAAACCCAGCTCTTTGGATTATACAGAGTCACAACGATTCGTCATTTGAGACAGTTTATATTGATTTTATTGAAACTTAACATAGCCTGTAATATTTTGAAGAAGTCTTCAAATCAAACATATAAATCACATTAAAAAAAAAACGACAAAAGTCAAAAGAAAATGAAAATGCTTTAACATACAGAAGTATGCAAATCATTACTCTTCTTCTGAATACTCATAGATTTTCACACTTCAACAATTACTTAATGATAAAGTATTACAAAAAAAAAATTTACACCTCATAAATATTATACATAGTATTGAGCTAAGAATAAGTCTAGTAATAAGTACATACACGATACATTTCAATGCATTCCTCAAGTACCTAATAAAGTTATCGTGTGATTTCTAAGAATAACTTAGAATTGTTCAAGTAAGTAAGTATTAAGTAAGGCTGGTATTTACCCCATACATTTATTTAGCAAGGTTCCGATCAAAATCTCCGGGTCATACCTCTATTATTAGTAATAGAAGCCTTGTCGGCTATTAGACACGTTAAAATTATACCTCACCTTAGTACCTGCAGCGCGCAGTTTTTTATACTTAACGACACGGTTACGAGACGAAACGTGTTAAGATATTGTAAGTTTAAAATGTAGGTAATAAACGGAGGAAAAGAAAATAATAAAATTCTTCGCACAAAACGCCTTTTGAAACTAAGCAGAGTATCTACTGAGGGAACTAGAAAAATGAATGAAATGCTTATTTACTTTTCTTTTTTTTCATACATACGTATTAAGTATACTTACATAGAAAATAATCAGAACAAAGCATTCATGATCACGAACACAAAGAAAATATCATGTACAAATTAATCATTTTAAAGAAATGAAAAGATAGTGGGGGAGGTAAGTCCAAAACGGGTAGCCGCCTAAATCGGGTATGTGTTTTTAATTTGCTCGCCACTGTTACGACAGGCAATCTACGCATACGGTGCTATAGCAGCTCCATCCGATGATCACAAGCAGTCAGCACCAGCACACGTGCCTAGAGTAAACCGTTGCAACGTACCTAATTAAACAAATAAATTTTTTGACTATTTTAATAAAAAAAATTGTGATCCTTAACCTAGTAAGTATTACTGGATTTTGACCGATAAATAAGCCATTTCGAGTTTTGTTGTTCTATTTGGAAGCTTATTAGGATAGCTATTAGGTAGCTATTAAGATATTGGTTTCCTTTTCTATATCAATCCTTTTTGCTAGTGTGGTTTCAGTTTCTTTATTTTTCAACATAATGTTACAAAATAACAGTGGTCTTAGTAGCTATCATTGACAGACCTCATCTGCAGTCGGCTGCCCCATATCAAAACCTAGCAAGTGTTCAATGCAAAATTTTACAGGAGAGCGCTAAAACGTAAATTGGGCTAGCCGTAGAACAATATTTACATAAACTATTTCAAAATGGTTTTATTATATAAAATAAACATAGACGATAATTACATATTAAAAATATTATGATTTTTGTGTATATTGCATATTTTATACCCCTTACTAACTTTGATAATGACTCGACAATCAGTTCGTCCTTGTAGAAACCAGTATTTAACCTAGTAAGAGCAGACTAGTAAGACTTGCAGTTAGACTAAATAAGTACTAGATGCTATAATTAAGAGCTACTTTCATTACAATTAGTTCATACTTATGGCATCTCGTAAGTAATATCGACTTGTACCTAGGTATATAACATCATTGCATGTAAACACAAAACCACTCATTATAAACCAAGCCTAGGCAAAGCTCGAAGACAGCCATGAAATAGGGTATTCTAGGTTATTCAACATTCTTAATTTACGTACCTACCTAGTCAAAGAAACAATTATTAAAAATTAATTAGACAAACTTACCACTCATTTGTCTCCTCAGCTTCTTCTTCATTACTGTTCATGTTAACTGCAGCCATTATTATTTTTGACCGATGAGATCGTAAGCTATTCATTTTAGTAAAATAATAATAACAATTTATTCACAAATTCGATTGTGTGGACGAAACACAGCCGCGCTGTAGCAAACAACAAAGTACCTACATCTATCAAGTCCCCTCTATTCACTATGTTTGTTGACTATTTCATAAACCTAGCAAGACGCATTAACCACTTAAAAACCTAGCAAGTCTTAGAGACTTGCTAGGTTTGATAGTGGTCAGAGCGATATACTAGGTTTGTAAATGGTTACGGGATTATGGATGGTGTACTTACTAGGTTATGTGTTTTTCAAACTGTGGTTATTTGTAAGTTTTTCACTCTGATATTTTTTTATTTTGTAGGGACTTACTAGTTGATAAAGATTATGTAATAAAAACATTTTCTTAAAAAATGTTTCTTGCTAGGTTTTGATATGGGGCAGCCGTGCTGCATTGGAACATTTTTTTTTTCTGTTTAATAATTTTAAATAATAAAGTTTGAAAGTTCAATAGCTTATTTAAAAACTTACTGAGTATGATATTATATACTTAAATTATTCAAGATTTTTATTATTTTAAATGAAGCTAAAATATAGGTCAAAACTAATAAAAAAAAAATTGTGAACAACAAAATAAAAAATCATTAATATTTCACTAAGAATTTTCTTTACGTATTCGTGTAGTGTAATAGCAGTTTGTAGGCAATTGACCGCTCCTAATGATTTATTGAGGCATTATATGACGGCGACGACTTAATTACAAACACGACACTTGAATATTAAAATAATAAAATGCTTTCCATTGCGCAATTTTGTTAGAAATAATTCGCCGTTCGTGGTTTACCTTATTTAAATTGAAATGTTTTTTTACGTTTAAAAAGAGGTTGCGTTTTCTTTAATAATAGATTAGGTACGCATTTGTATGTGCCTTGCCTACCTGCTATGTATTTAATCATGAAACATAAGTGCTCTCCGTGTGGTGACGGAGTAAGAATACTTACAATATGTCACCACCCCATCTTATCCCATGGGTGTGGTAAAAACCGACTAAGGGACTATACGTGAATGTTAGCTTTACGAAATAAAAAGAAGGAAAACTTGAAATTAAACCCTATACTAATCCGTCTGGCCACCGTGGTATCAGTAGGCTAAGTATCCCTCCGTCAAGGGAGGAGGCCCATCCCTGCAGTGGGGCATGAATGGGCTGTTATGAATTGGAACGTAACAACATGGGTTGCCATGATATCAAAGTAATCATGCAATAGCGTATGAAAACTTAAGTACGACTAGATTTAGATATAAGGATTAACCTACTTAAAATATTCAGCCTACATTTAACATTGACAAGTAATTGAGAAATTTTGAACAAATTACATTTGTAGTAATGTCACAGAATGGAAATGTCTACAGAAGTCAATATACATGCAAAGAATGGGGACTCATACATGCGTAGACTTGCTGCTGAGCTCACTCATACGAATTCTCAAGCCGGTATTGACCAGACCTCAGCGCATGTTTAAGACATAAGTACCCGGCCGTATAAGTATATTACACACCGACTTTTGTAAAGAGACAATCGGTCAATTTCGGCTTCGTAGAGCATCATCTCTGTCGCACGAAATACAAACAGTCTGGTATCTATATCTATTAGCAACTGTTAAGGGTACACATTCCACAGACACGAACTTGCTAGTGGACTAAGCTTAAAAGATTGTTGTCGGAAACGTGCACGCTTAAATTGCCCAAAATAACTTTGGGGAAAAGGTACGTACAAATAATATTAAAATATAAATAAATACTATTTGATAATAAATTATCAAATGAAGAGGCAATTAACTTTCTCCGTTTGTATCGAGTTGCGACTGGCATGCGTACCCTTAAAACAAATTATGATTTGATAGTGTGCGACAGAGATGACGCTCTACGAATCCGAAATTGACCGATTGTCTCTTTCCACAGGTCGATGTGCAATATTTACGGCCGGGTACTGTACATAAAAGTTAGTATATTATGTACCTATGTACTTGTTTAAAACTCTACTTCGATTGTCGAGGTGTGAAAAAGTAAGCATTTTTATCAAGACACTGGAAAAGTAACTAAATCAGACGTAATGGAAACCTCGTATACTGTCCCAGAAGGAAAATACACGATGGTAGCCAATAAAGGGCTTCTCTCCATCGATAAGGCAACGACACCCCTTAGAAACCACTAAGCACAAAACATAAAATATTCAATTCAATTTATTTATTTATTTGCAAATATAGGTACATGGGTTGTCAGTTCACAAGAAGCTATTAGTATCACTATTATTTAACCTTATGGCATACAAATTAATTTAGGTAATATGGTTTCTAGACCCTCTTTTGACCCCTTGGGGTAAAAAAGTAGACGCCAGGTGGTTTCCAGAGCTTTCGCTTCGTGAAATTGAAATGTTTATTCATATATCTGAATATAATTGAAATGTTTATTGACTGTATTTGACATTCCTGCCTTAGACTACTGCGCATATTTGCTTAGTGCTAATATGCAATAGAGGTATTAAAGATACTGGTTATGTTAATAGACATCAATTTAACATTGATACCTTTAAATGTATTTGACAGTAATCTTGGGTTGTCAGATGTAATAATGTTCTATGTAAACGATAAGGTTGACAATAAGGAGTTTATTTGACATCTTAGTATAAAGTTAGTCTTTATCATAACAGCTCATTAATGTCCACTGCAGGGACGGTCCTCCTCCAGTGAAGAGGGATACTTGGCTTACTAATACCACGCTGGCCAGACGGATTGGTATAGGGTTTAATTTTAAGTTTTCCTTCTTTTTTTAATATTCACGGATAGTCCCTTAGTCGGTTTTTACGACACCCATGGGATGAGATAGGGTGGTGACATATTGTATTCTTACTCTGTCACCACACGGAGCTTGATTCGATGAATACAGGCTAAAATTACAATTCTCTTACTTGTGTTACTTACGACTTGTACGAAATGTTCCGACTTAGATTAATTAATATTAAGCAAATCAATTTGAATAATTATAGGCTTATTGACGACAACATTAATCATACTCAATACGTAGGAGTTGCCTTTATATGTGAAATATTACAAGATTTAAATAAACATGACGTAATGGGAGAAATAATAAATAGTTTTTCACATTTTCTTTCACACATCATATTACGCCATCTTGTCGCGAACTAAGCAGAACTTGTACTATGGGTACTAGACAACGGATAAACATACCTACATAAACACTTTTTTTTGAAAATACATACATATTATATATAGAAACACTCGACAAATGCAAACAATCATGTTCATGCACACAAAGATTTGCATTTAGCGGGAATTCTTCTTGAATCACACTATCTATTAAAAAAACTGCTTTAAAATCCGTTGCGTAGTTTTAAAGATTAGAGGGACGAACAGACAGCGGCAGCGACTTTGTTTTATATTATGTTATAATCACTAACCCCCTTACTCATAAACGCCTCTTAAATTTTAGTCAATTGATTAGCTTAAATTCTTACGGTTTTGTTTTGTATAAGGTTGATTTTACTGATAAAACTCTCGCTAAACAGTCAAGAAGCGTTTATGAGTAAGAGGGTTAGTGATTATAATATTTAAAAAATAAATTTAAGAATGTAATTTTCTAATGCATTTGAGAGGAGTGATAGCATCGGGACTTAATTAAGAAGACGGGTTAGTTCGGTAGATGGCGCTTATTAAAGATAAGATGCTGATATCCTAGTAACGAGTACTGCGCTCGACTTATGTTGAACCCCTACTTGTGTTCACATCTTAAAGCAAAATGATTGTTTAAGATATATTAGTTTACTCCCGCACTAGGGATCATGCCCGGTGTCGCGGGGACCTTTTACAAACATCAATTAACGGACACAAAGAACACCCAGACCAGGACATGCGTGGGGATCGAACCCACAACCTCTTGCACGGCAGCCGCTTGCGCTACCGTCGCGCCACCGAGGTCGTCAATACCGTCGTTTTGTTTGGAAAGGTGAGGAGCGTCCAAGTTGCGCTAGTTCATAGCAGATGTAGAAGATATTTTCATTATTAGCTGCTTCTTTTACATAGGTGAGCAGCAACAAGTGCTGTATACTTATTGAGAATACTAAAGAACATAGCAGTTGTAAAGCGAAGAGTGTCACGGAACTGCGCGCTTCATTCGCACATAAGTGGTTAAATCCCACAGACCTAGCAATGGCAATTTTCCAAACTAATAGGTCTCCTCAGCAAGAGACCATCTAGACTAGTACCCCTGCTGTGCCCGTTTAGTTCAAGCTCCAAGTAATATGGGACTGAATAGTTTGGTGTACCTTAGGGTAACGAGTGCAGTTCGGGCGCGCCTTATACTTTATATGTTTTTTTGTTAAGCCGTACTGACCCGAGGATTTTGTAAGCAAGACTACTTAACAATCTCGGATACACGTCTCAGAAGTGTGTAATTTTTTAAAATAACTATGGTCTTCACTCTGTCGCCATCATTTTGTTGGTACTTGCTGTAGACCGGTGCGGCTCGAACATGCATGCAAAGCAAATCCCTTGAAAGTTTTTCTTTCAAAGTGTACGCTAATGAGGCGGCCATTAGTTGACTTACCACTTCTTCTCTCGAGTCGTAAGGCACACAATGCAGTATTATCGGTGGTCAAATGCAATCAGCCCAGAACTTGACCACGGTGATTGCATTGTCAGTGGCGTTTATGAGGTATTTTTCTGTGCAGCTCTACTAAGACTTACCACTAAGCTCAAAAGACGAAAAATGATCTCTAGATCCTCAGTCGCCTCTTTCTTTTCGAGTTTTATTGTAAAGCTGCAATATTGTTCCACTAGTAAGGGATGTAAGTCCTAAGTTTTAGTGCGGCTTGTTACCAACTTTTAGATGAACTTCATGTACTAGCAGTAAAGAAGTTTATATGAACCTATGTGTACTTCTTAGAACAATGTAGGATTTATGATTAAGAGAAAAGCTCGTATAAAGTTCACTTTAAAATTCTTATCTTAATAGCAATGCTTATACTAGTAAGTTTGAGTAAATTTCGGATCACTAAATGTTCAAGTATAGATTTATTTTATAAGTTTAGCTATAATAGTTCGGTTCAGTTCGAATGCACTAAGATTTCTACGGTTTAAACTTGTTTATGTAGGTAATTATGTATGGATGTAAAGGAAAAGCCAAGAGTACTGTAATACGTGGCAACGGGGATCCGATAAGGACAGAAACGCTCAAACTAGACAATACTGGACATATTATGAGTCCTACCTCTAGCCAGGGAAGAAGGAACAGGGAGATCAATAAAGGATAGAATAGGCTTATTAAGATTGCTGGAAAACTATACGTAGCGTTTTCGTAGAGAAGGATCTGTTGAATTTTACGATACCCATGAAATGAGATGGGAAGTTAAACCATATAATATTGCGCTGCCACCAGATTAGTATTTGATTAAAGAATCCCCAATCAATCTTTCTTCTGCTTCTGGTATGTGAACAGTGTTCGTATTAACAAATTTTTAAGATTTATTGTAATAAGAGTAACTGCTAGCTAAGATCCCTCTATGTAGAGGGGATCTTAGCAACCTTAAATACCTTGAATTTTCGAAAAACAAAGTATGCCTACTTACCCTTTATACTATGACATTTGCATATACCTATACAAGCATGTGCTTGCATTCATTTCAATAAGGTAATATATACATAATTATAACATTTTATTAAATCTGAATAACAATTATCTGTAAGCAGTTTAGCATAAAACAATACTTAGCTTTTATGAAATCCTAAATGAACGATGGGTTTGTGGGTAACAACATTTTAAAGGGCTTATTCTAAAGTACAAGTTATATTTTTGTCATGTGTTACATTGGTAGAAGTATGCCCACTAAAGGTGGACTTCACTTGATTGTGAAATGAAGTGAAGAGATAACAAAAAAGCTTATAATGCCTCTTGAAACAACACAGAATGTACGATAAAATGTCAAGGAAAGGGAGGAAAGGGAGAAAAGGGAGTTGTAAAAAACAGTGCAGTAAATTAATTAAAACACATGGTGAGGAAAACCAGACGGAATGAGAAAAGGTTGTGAAATCCCTCTAGGTCATCCGGATTCTACCATCACTGGAATTTAGGACCCGTCACAAGAGGGGTACTATTTTTTTAAAATAAAGGCACGATAATGCGACCGCATTGAACCTAATAAAAAGCGCAAATACAGTCTAGAAATAAAGGCAATGGATATTATGACTTCACTCCATCGCCATTACCTTTCAAAATGACTCATCATCATCATAACAGCCCATCAATATACCACTGTGCAGGGACGGGCCTTCTCCCGTGACGGAGGGATATTTGGCCTACTAAAACTACGCTGGCCAGACGGATTGGTATAGGGTATAATTTCAAGTTTCCTTCCTTTTTTTTGTTAGTCCCTTAGTCGGTTTTTACGTCACTCATGGGATAAGATGGGGTGTTGACATATTGTATTCTTACTCCGTCACCACACGGAGATTCAAAATGACTGTGAAATAATTATATCTATCGGTAGACATTTTTATTTAATTTAGTAACCAGAATAGTCCCTATGGTTTGGATTAATGTCGCGAAAGATTACAGCGGTCGCTCGTATGATTTATACAATTTAACAACCCTGCCTGGATTACCGGTGTATAACGTATCTATACACATTCGGTAAATGGTAGCCATATTGGGTGGATTACATTCAAGGAAAAATTTTACGTCAATATATTAGTGGGATTATTTCGGATTTCATTTGGTAAATAATTTATTTTTAGTAGTGTATGCTTTCGCTATTCTCCGTGTGGTGACGAAGTAAGAATACAATATGTCACCGCCCCATCTATACCAATCCGCCTGGCCAGCGTGGTATTAGTAGGCCAAGTATCCCTCAGTCACGGGAGGAGGCCACACAATCTAAATATCCTTCAATTTTTTTTGTCACCTTTAACTACGATAGGCAAAGGCTACTATTGCATTACGTTAAGATTCCAGTACCTTCGGAATTAATTTCTCATTAAAAAGTCGTCGCTTTACCGTTCATACTGACAACATAATGGGTTACAATCGCTAGTCAATTTATATATCACTTGTTACGTTGTACTGTTAATTAAAATGTTATTTATTTGTACATTGATTGTTGTTTTAATTCTATAAATGGAGCGAATAACTTAACTTCTAGATTTGGTATTATTTGTAGCCTGGCTTTTAAGGGGATTAAGTAAGTATTGCGACTAGTAAGTATTTAAATGTACCTAGTAATGAAGTGGCAATACGGTGTACTAACCTTTTCTTATTCCACCTCTATGAAAATCTATACATAGTATAAAATAAAGTCGCTTTTTCTGTCCCTATGTCCCTTTGAATGCTTAAATCTTTAAAAGTACGCAACGGATTTTGATGCGGTTTTTTTAATAGATTAGGATATTCTGTAGTAGGTGCCCGTGCGGAGCCGGGCTAGGTCGCTAGTTAAGAATAAATTTGGCGTACTGTTTTATACCAATCTGTCTTGGCAGCGTGAAGGAGGCATCATCATCATCATCATATCAGCCAATCGACGTCCACTGCTGGACTAAGGCCTCCTCCAAGTATTGCCACCTTGTGCGGTCCTGTGCCTCCCCCATCCATCGGCTTCCCGCCGTCAAGGAGGAATGTTTGTCTATAATAAATATCTAAGCATAAAGAACTGGTAAGCTTCCAAGATAGTATGAGCATTAGTTAGATACTACAAGCATTGATAAGTGAGACGTTGGCTTAATACAAGAATGTGAGGAATATTCTTCTCCGTGTGGTGACGGAGTAAGAATACAATATGTCACTGTCCCATTGCAGGGACGGGCGTCCTCTCGGGACGGAGGGATACCTGGCCTACTAATACCACGCTGGCCAGACGGATTGGTACCTATAGGGTTTAATTTCAAGTTTTCCTTCTTTTTATTAGGTAAAGATAATATTCACGGATAGTCGGTTTTTACTACACCCATGGAATGAGATGAGGTAGTGACATAATACTTAGAGTAGAAAAGAATATTTATTTTGCAAATATAGGTATAAAAGACATTATAGATATTAAAAATAAACAAAGAGTTCTAAAAGTTAAAGTTTAAATTATTTACAAAAATGTCACCACAAAGATATCCAAAGCAACACCTAGTATTAGATAATTACGAGACAAACCGCCAACTCAGCAAGTATATCACAATTACATCGCGGTCACAACATTGTTGTAATATCGCTAGCATAGACAACATAGAGCATTCGGCCATGACGTCACAACATGGCGGTGTTAATCTCCGGTCAATAATTACAACGGATAATAACTAGATTGCTGTGTGTTCTGTTTATCAAACGGATAGTAGTGGTACTTATTGAATCTGTGTTTTTCACAGGATATTAAGTAAACTATTATTGTAATTTATTAATCAATAACAGCCTGAGACATACAATCACACAAGCACATACTTTACAAAAACGTATTTTGGATCGAAATATAAAAGTCTCTATAACATAGAAAATTCTTGGGTTAATCAAATAAACAATGTTTTTAATCTATTTTTATACAAAATGGCGATAAGACGAATAAGTCACTCGCCTGATTGTTATCTTCACGTTTGCTTAAACCAGATTCAGCATAACTAAGTAGGTATGTGCTTTTCAAATACACTTAAATGCTTAGAGTCTTTCGGAACTGCAACTCCCACGCAGCACAATTATATGTGCGATCCTCTTTACGATGTTTCATAGTCCGTTAAAATGTTTTGGCTGTAATCTTCATGGGATGAACTTGGGAGTATTCCCTTTAGAAGCACATTTTTTCTAATCCAACATTATAAAAATACAACCGAATTGAGAGGCTCTCCTCATTGGAGTCGGTTTGAAAACCAGAAAAATTTAAGCTTCTTGTTAGGAAGCTTGTTAGCTTCCCTGTCGATTTTCAAGGTACTTTCGAGCTAAGATGGGGTAGTAATACGAGTATAACATATTCCGTCATTTACCACTTGGACATTAAGTAACAATAAGCTTAAACCAAAAACCTAAACATAAGTTAAATACAGCGAGTTTGCTCGGACGTAGCATTAGTACTTGATTGGATTTAGAACAAAGACCAAGTTGCGAACTTACTGAGAAACTTGTAAAGTTTGTTAACATCGTAAATGTTAGCGTTCGTTAAAACCTGTGTTTTAAAAAAGCTGTTTTAATACCACCTAATTTATTACAGCAGTGATGCCAGCAAGACACGATCAATAGAACTAAGTAATTCTCACGAACGAAGGAAGCGCGATATACCCGGTGTAGCTCGTCATCATCATCATATCATATCAGTCTACGTAGGGGGAGCAGGATTTTCCCATCACAAGTCTCTTCTGATTACTTTCCGGGAAACCCTGGCAAATTATTTGTAAAGATTTACAGAAATAAATATATTTTTATTTTATTTATTTAAAAAATATCAGCAAATTGACGTCTACTTCTAGGCATAGACCTCCTCCAAGTATTGCCACCTTTTTTTCGCCGTCCTAACCACGGTCGTCGATTCACCGTGTGAGGGAATTTTTGCTAATCTAGATACCTGAATGGATGGAGTAGGAAGTGGTTTAGAATCTTACATAATAACTATTTGAGTTGCTACCACTTAAAGGACAGAAAACTGTGTACAACCATCTAAAGGTTAATTATATAAATGTCTAGGTGGCGACGGTCGCGTAAGCAGCTGCTGCGCTCAAGGACACGGGTTCGAATCTCACAACACTTGATGTGATTCACAAATTATTGTTCTGAGTTTGGGTGTTCTTTGTATCCGTTAAAATGATGTTTGTAATATCCCCTGCGACACAGGGATGATGTCATCTCTAGTGCGAGAGTTGAAGAAAAAGAACTGAATACCGGACACAGTAAGGGACAATGTACTTAAACTATTCAAATCTTATTTGAATAACCGGAAACAATACATTGAAATCAGACAAACTGTAGGAGACACCGAAAAAACATATAAATCTAGGCTTACATTAGTAAATAGAGGGGTTCCTCAAGGATCGGTATTAGGACCCATATTTTTTCTACTTTTCCTCAACGATCTGCCTGAATACATACATGCTTTAAGCCCTGATACGAAACTCGTAATTTTTGCAGACGACACCAACGCTATTGTAGAAGGAAATAATATAAATAATTTACAAACTAAGGTTAATTTAGTAATGGGCCACTTTGAAAATTGGTTTGCAATTAATAGGCTAAAATTAAATGTTGGTAAAACTAAATGTGTACTTTTTAAATCGACGGCAAAAAGTTATGAAAAATTAGAAATAGTTTCACAAGGCTATAAGGTAGAAATGGTTGAAACGGTAAAATTGTTAGGGGTTTTGATTGATTCCTTCTTGAATTTTAAGGCTGAGTTGGCAGCAATAGTTAAGTCAATAAGCTCAGCCTGCTATGCTTTACGAAATCTAAGAGACGAGTTAACAATCGAACAGCTGAAAATTGTCTACTTTGCATTGGTGGAATCTAAGCTTAGGTACAGCATTGCACTATAGGGAAATGGATACAAATACAACATTACGGCAGCATTTGTAATACAAAAACGAGCTATTAGAACCACGTTAAGATTGAAACAAATTGAATCATGTAGGAATCATTTTACCGAAATGAAAATTTTGACTGCTCCATGCCTGTACATTACAATCATATTGACGAATCTTGTAGCTAAATTAGATAATTTTGAAACAAAGGAAGAAAGAATCATTAGGGAAAACAGTCGTAGAAAACACCTGACTAATGCAGTCCAACCCAAGTTAAAAGTCGTGCAACATTGTCAGGCAGTACAAGCAGTTAAATTATACAACAAACTACCTATAGAACTTAGGGGTATTTATAGTGTGCATATTTTTAAAAATAAGCTAAAATCTTTACTCCTGTCAAAATCATATTACAGTGTAGAAGAATTTTTAAATGACAAATCCTTATAATTTTCTAATTTTATTTATTTTTAATTTATAATAATTTATATCATTTTGGCATGCCTGTTTTATTAGATAATTTTATTTTATATAATTTATTAATACTATTTTAATTATTTATAATCTGTTAATAATGTTGTATAATTGTTGAATGCATATTTTAGTTTTATTTTAGAAGTTAATATGAATGATACATTTGTTTTTATAATATATTTTAATTGTAAGAAAAAATTTCAACACAATGTATATTGTTTAAGAAATAAATAACTTATGACTTATGACAGTTGTTTTGGTTCTACTTCGGAATACACAATAAGATCCGGATAATATTTTTCATAAATTGTCTGTTTAATTTGTTATTTAACATGTTGTTTTGCCAATCAGTGTTCGGCTTATAAGTTTTACGTGGAAATCAAAATCAAAAGAATCGATCTATCTACCATTGCTTTGAGAATGGTGGCACACATAAGTAAATGTTGAACACCTGGCTAGTAAGCCTATTAAATATTAATAGCTTTAATATCAGATAGTACGTGCCGATTACATTATTATAATAATTGCATTTGCCAATAAACATTGTGCGTATACTTACACAATACATTCTTCAATACTGTTGTATCTATAGATTTCGCGTTATTATCTGAGTCTTAAGGCCGTATCTTTCTGTGTGATGACGGAGTGAGAATACCTACAATATGTTACCACCCCATCTCATCACATAGGTGTCGTTAAGACCGACTAAGGGACTATCCGTCAATATTATCTTTACGAAATAAAAAGAAAGAAAACTTGAAATTAAACCTTATACCAATCCGTCGTCCAAGGCGTGGTACCTATTAGTAGGCCAAGTATCCCCCCGTCACAGGAGGAGGCCCGTCCCTGCAGTGGGACATTAATGGGCTGTTGTGATTTCTCTATATCTATTTCGCTTGCACTTACGGGTTTGCTATTCTTGTGTAATATATTCTATCTCTTTTTGGAGTACTCAAATGATAACGTATTAGAAATACCTAGTCATGAATGTCTATATCCAGTTTTATAACAAGTGGTAGGTTTCTTTCATAAGAGGTCTTCTAGGTAGATAGGTAACACTGCTGTGACCCCTTAATCTACCTACAAGTCTTAATCAAACCCTAAGACCGAGTTAACCTGCTTTAGTTAAAGGTTCCTGGAAAGGGATTTAATCTACTGATAAAAATAAGACAAGAAAACAGTAGATTGAATACCTATGTCACGTTATCCACTCCATACGATTTTTTTTTTAAATTGGTAAATAGGTGTACCTTAAAATGGTACGAACGTGGATACAATAGCATACCTATATAACACGTAAATATAACATCACAATAATTATATATCAGTTAAGTAAATAAATAGCTATAAAATAAATAAATATGCCTAAAACATTAGTGTCACTACATTAAGGTCAAATTCTGAATGTTGGGGCTCTAAAATCTGAGATTTTTAACAGTTTGACACAGAATCAAGAAGTTTTTTTTTATATAAAGATTCGGCAATATGACCATATCGAACCTGATACAAACCTTAATCGAAGCCAACGGATGCTAGTTTCCGTCCTCATCACCTCGCCTGCCTGGAAAAATGCTTCTTTCCAGTACGTTTGAAGGACCCAATATCATACGATGGAGGAAATACACTAGTCGAGAGTTAGTCCCACAACTGACGTGACGTGACGACCTCGGTGGCGCGCCGGTAGAGCCAGCGGCTGCCGTGCATGAGGTTGTGGGTTCGATCCCCACGCAGGACAATAATTTGTGAGATCCACAAATTATTGTCCTGAGTCTGGGTGTTCTATGTGTCCGTTAATTGATGTTTGTAAAAGTCCCCGCGACACAGGGCATGATCCCTAGTGCGGGAGTTGTCTTTTTAAAAAAATAAAATAAATAAATAAACTTAATAGTTCGGCATAGGTAGGAATTCCTGAGGCTTTCGGTGCGAGTCGTTATCTTACAAACTATCTGAGTATGACACAGCAAACCGCCACGATGTCCTGTAATATGGTCCTGTAATAAAAAGGGGAGGGACTAGATCGAATAACTTTTCAGAGCACTCTCCGTGGTCCACAACTCCACACGCTTATAAACTGACATTCCTGCGAAGCTGTACTGATTAGAGTTATTCTCGCTTCATAACAGCCCATTAATGTCCCACTGCAGGGACGGGCCTCCTCCCATGACGGAGGGATACTTGGCCTACTAATACCGCGCTGGCGAGATGGATTGTTAAAGGGTTTAATTTCAAGTTTTCCTTCTTTTTATTTCGTAAAGACAATTCGCGGAAAGTCCCTTAGTTGGTTTTTAAGACACCCATGGGATGAGATGGGGTGGTGAAATATTGTATTCTTACTCCGTCACCACACGGAGAAAATTCTCGCTTAAGCAATATTTATCCACCAAGTCGCCCTTATAACAGCTAACTTCATAGCCCAACTCAAAGTCATACTACGGAACGTTCAAATTATCATTACAAAATATCCCTCGTTTCTCGTTAATAAGGACCAAAAATAAAACAATACAGAATTATGTTCAGATTGTAATATGAGCTTTGTCTAAATAAGTTAATGTATAAATCATAACAAGGATTTAGGTAATGTAGAAGAGACATAATAATTAAAGTGATGAAATAGAATATGTCCGGATTCTCACACAATTCACACAACGCCATCTAGTCCCAAACTAAGCAGAGCTTGTACTAGATAACTAATAAACATTCTTACATACTTCATTTTTTCTTGTAACTACATACATAGGCCATGTTTCATGGTTTCCATCACTGAATAAACCAGAGCCGGTTGTTATAAAATTGGGAAGACTTCTTAAACATTTAAATTCAATTTATTAACTGTCACCTTGTTACTGTTTGCCATGATCACTTCTTTACCCAACCGACTGTGGTAAAATCTCTGTCCACCATAAATAAATATTAATTACAAACAAATTTTTTTTTCAAATGCGAAATTTTACTAATTGAAAAACATTTAAAGTTTTGAGAGTGTGTTATACAAATACTTTATTGCCTTTTCTCAACACTTTGTTATCAACATTTTACATTATTTATCCTATTTGCGAATTATTATTTTTTTTCTATTGGCGGCGCTAGTGAGGCCCTTAATTACAAAATTTTAATTTATTTCATCTTTTTAAAAACAATTTTGACGCATTCAAGCCTGTGTTTCGATTGCCAAACCTGCGTATTTGTACGCGGTAGCCACACACGACTACTAAGCCACCAAGCCAGTTTATTATAAGTAATAAAACGCATTAGTTAAATAGCACCTCATCAAAGTTATTCACTTCCAGGAAATTGCATTTCTGTTGTCATTACCTATAAATTCTAGGAACGTGTTGCTTAGTATTATAAATCGTAGGCCGTAGGGCACCAGCCTTAGATTTTAGGTCGATTACGCACTGTGAATGTAATAGGTACTTGGTACCAATTGCAGGGCTACTGGCATTTAGAATTATGTTTATTATATACACATTCAGGACAGTGTGTTGCTTCCTTTACGTAAACGGTTGGTATTTATGTACTTCATTATGTGATATTAAATTAAACTGGTTATTAAGGCTTTTGTGTGTGTTGTTCGTTGCTTCTACTTATATGTTGTACTAATACTAGGTATTTTGTAATCTTAGAAATGTTAAATCTAATAAAGACTCTATTAATACCTCCTCCGGTTTTACGAAGGCTTATATACCACGCTGGCTAGATGGATTGGTAAAGACATATTCATTTGTTTTTCGATTAAGAATTTAATTTGCTAAATGACCCCTATTCGGCAATTTCAAGGGACATGATGAGGTAGTTACAGTTTTAATAATAAAAGTATTACAGTTTTAATAATAAAAGTATCCCATTGTATAGAAAATACATACTATTTTATATATCGCTGTTGCAAAAACCTTATAATAGTCTGTACAAAAAATTCAGTAGGTACTGTAAAACCTAACATATTAGATTATATTTGAAGACCATTTGAATTCCTATCATAAAAATAAATCTTATACCAAAACGTCTAGCCAGAGTGGTGTTTGTAAGTTTCCATACATATCATAAACTTTCACTCCCAGTAGCATATTATAACAGGTAACATTAGCATTACTCGTAAACATTATAGCGCTTGCATTAGAAATCTTCTTAAACAAATAAGTAACATAGTTGCAAGCTAAACAAAATAATATACAAATAATTTAGCATTTATATAAAGTTGGCAACATATGGTAAGGAAAATAACGCCAAGGAATGCAACTTTGTATTTCAATACTACATTCTTTAGACGCTATCCGATTACATAGAAATATTCTGTTACCGCAGTTATAAAGCAAAATTATCATTATTTATTTATTTATTTACACTTTTTGCACATTAACATAATTTCTACCAGTTAATCTTTGAGTTCTCTGTGTGGTGACGGAGTAAGAATACAATATGTCACTACCCCATCTCATCCCATGGGTGTCGTAAAAACCGACTAAGGAACTATCCGTCAATATTAACTATACGAAATAAAAAGATGGAAAACTTGAAATTAAACCCTATACCAATCCATGTGGCCAGAGTGGTTTTAGTAGGCTTAGTATCCATATAAGGAGGCCCGTCCCTGCAATGGGGCATTCATGACTGTTAGGAGGAAATCTTTGAGTGAACTAATAGCTGTTGGGGCAGAAGGCCATTCCAGAATGGTGATCTAGCATTAGTAGGCTAAGTTTCCCTGGTCTGAAACTGGGCCTAAAACTGTAATGGGACATTAATAGGCAGTAATGATAAAGTTATAATAACATTAAGCCTTCTTCATTAAATAAGCTATCTACTACAAAAACAACACTTAAATTCGAAGCAGCCGTTCCTAAGATAAGTACAAACAAACAACCCACCAAAGCTATACAACATTAAAGTATCAAACGAAACACAAACCAGTATTATGTCCAATCGACATTACACTAGAACAGATGCAAAGATTTCCTTAATTCGTCCTTACACAACCCGCAAAGCCTACCATTACGGCGTACGCGACAGGCGGCAAGCAGACAGATGTCAATCACGAATATTTTAACCACATATAAGGTCGTCGCACATTAATCTTTTAAAAAAGACATATTTCTTTTAAAAAGACTAATAATTTGTAAAAGTCCCTGCAACACAGATCATGATCCCTAGTGCAGAAGTTGTCTTTTTGACACAAAGTACATCCAGACTCAGGTCAATAATTTGTGGATCGCACATATAATTGTCCTGCGTGGGAATCGAATCCGCGACCTCGTGCACGGCAGCCACTTGCGCTGCCCGTTGCGCCACCGAGGCTGTTATAAAAGTTATAATCAACTCGACACCAGTCCAACACCGATACAATTAATTTGAAATATCGATTCGGTATCAACGAGTCGTCGACTACGCGATCAACTCGTCGGCTACCAGCTACCATTGGACCACTTGGCGTCAATGAGGTGAGAACCTGTAAAATGCGTGTGCTCTGTCTTGCAACAGTACTCGGAATAGAGCGCGGACGATAAGCAGGCAACGCGTCGCCCGCTAGCTGCAAGTTAGTTGGCAACTCATCAGCGACAGTCAATAGGTGAACAACGTGTGAACTACGCGTAGTAGACTATTAACTTATTTCTTAGAAATTCAATTATATACAACACGAAATACAGCTTAAATTTTATAGTCCTACAGTATGTTAAGTTGGAGTACAGTTGACGTCGATTTGTTGTAATGTACGACGACCTTAAGTTTTGCATTACAATTGCGCCGGTACTATCACAAGTGTACATCAACTACTGCGCAGGTTGTATTGCGGCAATGAGCAAAAGTATTATCTATCTCTTTCTGTCTTGAAAGTATTTGGTATGCGTAAGCGAGACGTTGATGTTATTATTTCGCAATGTAGCGGATTGTTATCAAAATGTCAACGTACGATACTGGGCGGGTCTTATACTGTTGGGGACAGAAGTTTAATGAATTATCTATAATATCTATACTAATATTATAAAGAGGTAAAGTTTGTGTGTTTGTATGTTTGTTTGTTTGTGACGTTGTAGGGGGTAATCTCTGGATGTCCTGAATCGATTTTAAAAATTCCTTCTGTTTTGAATAGTCCATTTATCGGGGAGTGTCATAGGCTATTTAGTATCACGCTATGACGAATAGGAGTGGAGCAGTAATGAAATATGTTTAAAAAAGTGACGTGTTTTTTTCGCGGCCTAACGAAGTGGGCACGGGTCAGCTAGTGTAGTTATAAATATGCGTTTGATGATGGAGATTACATGTTGCAACTAACCCCATCTCATCATCGGATGGTGACACCTATCTATTCTAATTCAATTTAAGCTATTAACTGTTGTGTCTCACTGGTTATTTGTCTATCTACATGACATAATACGATGATGATGATATCTGTTTATTGAAAACGGCGGGATAGGGTCTGAAAGTATATTTACTTGTACCAAAAGAATATCATCTTAGTTAGTACAGTCATCATCATAACAGCCCATTAATGTCCCACTGCAGGTAAGTCAAGCAGGGACGAGCCTCCTCCCGTGACGGAAGGAAACTTGGCCTACTAATAGACTAATACCACGCTGGACAGACGGATTGGTATAGGGTTTAATTTCAAGTTTTCCTTCTTTTTATTTCGTAAAGATAATTTACGGATAGTCTCTTAGTCGGTTCTTACGACACCCATGGGATGAGATGGGGTGGTGACATATTGTATTCTTACTCCGTCACCACACGGAACTTAGTACTTACAGTAATTTGGTTTAAATAAAAAGAATAGTTAGGAATTGCTAACTGTAAATCAAAGTAAACGTATTTGCGTGCATCAGCTTCAATGTTCCAGTTTCTCATTCGTAAAAAATTCTACTAAACGTACAATTACGAGTAAAACGTAACATTTAGCTAACAGCAAATGTTTAAAGTATCAAGTAAACTAAGTGTAACCCACTTAGGGATCTAAATTAACGTGATAAATCCCACATGACCTACTGGAAGTTGTCCAAGCTTGGCTGGCACATAACCGAGGGCAAGAGTTAAGATTAAACTTAAGAAAATACACATTGAGTACTAAATACGCTTGCTTTTAGGCTAATTGTGAGAAATGTTTATGTTTGTTGTCTTGATTTACCTAGTTTTTTTAAATATTATCGTACATTGAGTTCAGTAGTTGGGAACAAGACTTGAATATTATAACATCTATTTATAGTAAAGGGATCGTGTAGCGAAGACAGACTAAGAATAGGTACAAAGAGGTACCACGCTCTATCTTCCCCCGGATTTCGTAAAAGTCGATGAAGCCGTCGAAACGAATCTTATACTGAACTGCTTGCGTGGTTTTAGTACGCTAAGTTTCCCTTCAAAGGAGATCTGTCACATACATACATAAACTCACGCCTGACCGAGTTTTCATTTTCCATAATTTTATTTGTACTAATATTGTTTGCCATAATCGTCCTTAGCCGTAATATTTACTTGCCATAATTCGGTATGTAAAGTTTTTTTTTGGTATTTTTTTTTATATTTTTATTTTAAAGGTTTCTTAATTATAAACAACTAATTTGAGTAATTTTGCTTTCCTACTTATAGTTTATTTGTAGTAAACAGCTAAAGTAAGCAATTCGACAGCATGTATGACGTCATAGATGCGGTCGAATTGCTTACTTTGGCTGTTTACTGCAGATGAGCTATAGGTGGGAGGGCAAAAATGCTCAAATTAGTTGTTTTAGTTATTGAGCAATGAAAGCAGAAACAAACTTCTGTTTTTTTAGACAAAAATCATCATTTAGACAAAAAAATGAAAGACGAAGTAATTTATGTATAATTGTAAAAATAAACACAATCTTGCGGTTTTTTGCGCTAAAAATATGATTTTATTACTTATTGATCTAAAATCTCTAAATGGTTTTGGATTCGACATAGGTTAACTTTTACTTTACATACCGAATTCAATTATGTTTTAACTGAGAGACTTAGAGCAATCCAACTTAAATAGGTTAGGTTAGGTTCATTCTTTAAGCCACCAAGAAGCAGGAGACTCGCGTAGCGGGTCTCCGTCGAGCTATTTTTGCCGTTATTTCTAATAAAATTATAGCAAAGGAAATTCGGGCAAATGAAATTCGGGCATAAGAATATTATGGCACATAATTTTCGGGCGAACAATAGATAACCTGTTAGCGGACTGATGCGAGGAAAAGCAAAAAGTGGAAAATAACTACCAAACCTGAGGATTTTTATAGTCTTCAACCAAACACTATTCCAAAGCCTTTTACGCAACACCTTAACTTGTAATCACAACTGTACAGGATGATTTCCCGAAACCATAACTCGTAAGTAAACTAGTCTCAATGCCTACTGTAAGTTCACACAAACAGACAAGCATTCTGCTATTTATGTACCATTTCTTTACTACTGAGAATATAAATGGTTTGTTTCTTACAATTTATTATAGTATTTAAACTTGTAAGGGTGTAGGTAGTGGAGCTAAGATTGGTCTTCTAAGATGGTTAATAAAACGACTTGAAGCAGGAAGAGGATAGATATAAGAAGTGGTATATTTGACAATACCTAAAGCTAAACAATTCCCTTATCTGTGTGTTGACGACGTAAGTAAGTAAGTAAATCATTTATTTCCAAGAACATGGTTAGTTACATGGAGGTTACGTAAGAATAGAATATGTCACCACCCCATCTCATCCCATGGGTGTCGTAGGAACCGACTAAAGGACTATTCGTGAACATTATCTTTACAAAATAAAAAGAAGGAAAACTTGAAATTAAACCCTATACCAATCCGAATGGCCAGCGTGGTACAGGTAGGCCAAGTATCCCTCCGTAACGGGAGGAGGTCCGTCCCTGCAGTGGGACATTAATGGGCTGGTATGATGAAGTGGTGTACGTATTCTTAAAGCTACGATAACCTTTCACCAGAACAATTTTTAGGGAAATCTGTTTGAAGGACAGTCATGGTAATTTACGAGATCCTGGTCGTCCTAAGTAGTCCAGGATGATATGGAAGTTAACTGGTTGTATTGCCTATGCTGGTCGGAGAGAGCAAATTAAGGCGGCATTGGACGAATGCGCTAGGGAGAGCCGGAGCCAGAGAGGAGAGCTGCAATGATAACCACGACCAATCTTTTAAGAGTGTCACGAATAAGAAGAAGATATGCCGCTATACAATATTAGCCTTATTCGCAGTCAAAAATTGCTCTAACATTTTATAAGCTGTTTCATTTTTATTGATAATTTAATAACAAATATTTAACAAAATGTAATATAACTAATATCATCCTCTCTTTGAAGTTGGTAAATAATAAATTTATTCTATTACTCCAAATAGGTTCAATGAAGTAGGTACACATAATTTTGTGTAGCAATGTACCTTTAACCGATCAGTACTTATAAGATTGTAACGGGAATATTTCTCCATTTGGGATAAACCAAACGAATGTTGAGTAAGCACTGAATTCAAGATAGAAATGTAATAATTAAGATATTGTTTCTGCATAATTAAAGCCGACATTTAGATTTAAGTTTAACGCGTTTATGGAAAGCGGTGTACGCTTTCAAGTGGAAT
The DNA here is from genome assembly GCA_905475405.1 of Schrankia costaestrigalis. NCBI lineage: Eukaryota > Metazoa > Arthropoda > Insecta > Lepidoptera > Erebidae > Schrankia > Schrankia costaestrigalis. Next base: position 7,543,318 of record FR997850.1, read on the forward strand.
AATTATAACTAGCTAGAGTTTGTTTGTAGGTCCGCTTGATGTTGATTTGTATTTGCTAAAATCGTGAAAACGATAGTTTATGATTGTTTGTGTATGTTTGTTAGTTTGGACGGGTTAAGTTGAATAATATTTGGGTTTAAAAAAAATCAAATCATTTACAATATTTTTTTTATAAAGGGCACAAAGGTGTGTAGGTCTTTTCAACAATTTCAACCTTTTTTTGCAGATATATCTTTTTAGCAAAAAGTAAGTAATGTAGCATGCGTAATTACAGGGCTATGAAACTAACAACTTCTACCAACGGTAGGTAGAGCCTTACCTGAGCTCTGGCATTACTGATGTTCAATAAATATTCTCTCCGTGTGGTGACAGAGTAAGAATACAATATGTCACCACCCCATCTCATCCCATGGGTGTCGTAGAAACCGACTAAGGGACTATTCGTGAATATTGTCTTATCGAAATAAAAAGAAGGAAAACTTGAAATTAAACCCTATAGGATTGGCCCTTTGGCCAGCGTGGTATTAGTTGGCCAAGTATCCCTCCGTCAGAGGAGGAGGCCCGTCCCTGCAGTGGGAGATTAATGGGCTGTTATGATGACTTCTGTATCACATAATAGCAATGATAAAAAGAAAATATTTTTTTTTAATTTTAAAAATAAATTTCTTGCACTAACCCCCGGTTTCTGAATGACTGATCAAGTCAAAATCAACTAATCAAGTGTCAAAACTATCATCTTCAGGAACTAAAATGACAGTTTTGATACTTGATTAGTTGATTTTGACTTGATCAGTCATTCAGAAACCGGGGGTAAGTTAAGTTTACGTAGTATGATGAAATAAATTAATCAATGTTTCTGATCTATTTCAAGTAGGCGGTGTACAGTCGTGATGTATATCAATGAGATTAGATTTTGAAAGACAGGCAACAGGAAAGACAGGCTGTCTAACTAGCTCTCTTAATACTGAGTTCTTTCCTATTACGGGAATTAGCTTTATAGTGCAATAAGATTAATTTTAGTCGATTGCAAAAACAGGACGAGGGTTTTATGATAAAACACAACAAAACAATACCTATTTTTTATGTTTGTTACGGCAAAATTCCATAATACTGTTTAAGCATGATGGGTTTTATTTGCGGGAATTGTATACACATTTTTATGAGTGGACCGACGATTTTTATTTAAGATGGCGCGGGTCATCGATGGATGAGGAAGGCACAGGATCGCGCAGATATTTGAAGGAGGTCTATGACCAGCAGTGGACGTCCATTGGCTGATACACAAGTACAGATATATATATAATTTTTTTTAAACTAACATAGGATAAAATAAACAATAAGTATATAATGTTTTTCCATGTAGTAAAAGACGCGTAAATGTCTTAGCCACTTTAGCAGTAATACGTATATTTACAAAAATAAATATACGTTAAGTAGGGAATCTTATTCCTACCACATTTTCGTAAAAAAAAACCTAAAAAATTCAAATCTCATGTATCATAATGCAAACACCGGATGTTAGTACATTCGTTTAAACGAATACGTTGTCCAAAAAGGCTCGTACTTAAGTTAATTTTTATTTAATTAGTCTCTTGTTTAATCTCATATGAGGTAGGAATGTAATTGTGTTTGTTTTTATACGTGTGTAAGGTGAAATCTACATGTTATGGTATTTGTTAACTATAAAATGGGCAGTGTACCGTTGGGTCCGTATTTCTTTGTATAGCCTCCCGGTTGTATAGGCCTACTGAAGTATGGCGTGATACTTGGCATCATTACAATTATCAAATCAACCTGCATGTTAATTCTCGTTGTCAAATTGTCATACAATAGGTAAGACAATTTGACAACTAAAGTTAACCGAATTTTTAACGATTTTAAGAAACGAGATATTTGGATATAGGCCTCTTTCAATCCTTTGCACATTGTGCGATCTTGTGCATCTCTTGTCCATAACCTCATGATAATCAGGTCGTCGATTTAGGAACAGGTAAATCATCTCTACGTCTTCCAATGCACGGTAGCCATCCCACAAGTTTAAACAAAAAAAAAAATTTGACATACTTACTGAAGAGAATTTTTAATTAAAACATTAACTTAAGCTGTAACTAAATTGGAATGTAATTTATAAACCAGTATTTAATGATATTCAACAAGTATTTGCACGCCATAGGTATATAGTAGAATATGCGGGAATTTTAACACCTTTGTTAGGCAAATAAATGATTACATATAAAATTTATATAATTTATATAAAATTTAAGAATGAATTCTTAAATTTTATTTAAAGTTCAAAAGCGTTTTATAGCCAAAAAGTAAACAACCAAATTGTCTCAAAATAAGTCGATTAAAAACCTCTAAACAGACAACACCTCTGTCACAAAACAAAATACAATTCACCACAATTGCAGCTAACAAGACACGAACATAACAAAGATTTCATTAAAACTACGATATATCTAAAAGCTTAACACGCAAACCCTTTAACATTATGTAATTCCTTACCAATACGTGTACGACAATCAAGTTATCGTCACCTTATAGTTACGACACCCGTTCGATTCCCGTTCGAGGTAACGAAGGTATCTCGCCTGTTAATCTGTTGAAAGTAAGTAAGCTTTGTGCGGTCTAATGATTATGTTGTGACATTGTGACCTGGGATGGTGGAAATGTTGTTATACTAAAATATTGTACAGTCACATACATGTTTTTGATATTTTTGTTCAATATGTTACGTTGACTATGTGATGATGGAGTGAGGTGTCACCTATAATAATCTATCGACCTTGTGTATCTTTAACCAGATCATATTTATTTTAAAAGGCCACTGCTTTTTGGCTTCTCCAATTGATGCGAGAGTTTTTTTTTTAATCTCTATTTTTTATAGAGGGTTTAATCATTAAAGATTATGTCACCCTCGAAGACAATTGATGCGAGAGTTATGTACGAGTATATGTATAATAATGTTATTGTTAACAAACCCAGACTTACACTATTAAATTTAAGCTCAAATATATTTTATTCATAGTAGTACACTCAAGGAATTTAATTGTTTAGCAATTTGCTTAATTTTGAAATCGGTCAGGTTACTATTTACCGACTACAGACGACGGATGACGAACCCCGACGTCTTGGGAGTTGTAAAATTAATTAGACAAGGTATATATACCTAGCCTTGTCTATCTATGACAGACAGGTATTTTGTGTTAAAATAAAATTCTTCAATTTTATATTGTTGACAGACCAAAGTTAAGTCAAACTAAACTAGACCTTATCTACCATCTCCATCAAACAGTATCCTTAGTCCGAGTTTGTGTCACTATTAACAATAAAGTATATCGAGTAGCATTCGCTGTTCTGATTGGTTCAATGCATTGTATTGATAATACTGTCAAAATTTTATTTTTTACTCTTTGGACAGAATGGTGGAAGTTTGTAAACAAAGAAGTTTGAAGTGCAATTCATACTTATTGGTTATATTTTATATTATGTCAATTTTGAGGTGTAATATCTTTCAAATTCGCTAGGATTATTTTGGTATATAAAACGACTAAATTACGTAGGTTGTGTACCTGCTAAACAATTAAATTCCTTGACCGTACAATGATATTGTATCTTTTTGACGTCATCTAACACTACATAAGTTTATAAATATTTCAAAGTTTAAAAAACTTTACCACCGCTTCCAAAGCGCTAGTAGAGAAGAAGCGGCGGGCGTAACAAACTCTACTGCTGCATTTTCTTGACGTCACTTTATTTAGTAACATTTGGTAACTGTAAAAAGGTGCTGCAACCATTGTATACCATACATATATGATCATTAAAACCACAATCATTAAGGGATTTTGCCGCGGCACTTTGGTTGATAGACATAACTAATTGGTAATGGGAGGCCTTGAGAGGCCACCTGGCCAGCGAGGCCTCCAGTGCGCCAAACCAAGTGGAGGGTGGACAACTCTGACTTTTTGTAGCACAGTATTCCTTTCTCCACCCTCGAGATGGGTTCCGCTAAGGAACAGGCCCGCTAGTCAAAGGCTGCAGATGAATAATGGTTTCCGAAGGCCCTTGGCCTGCGTGGCAGATGGAACACTGGTAGTTTTATTCAGTCTAATAGAACCCTCCATCCTCTTTGGGGTGGAGAAACTCTATGAGGACTATCCTCCGTCAAAATAAAAAGGTTAGTAATTACCTACTTAAGAGTATACTTTTACATACTTTATTAAATATAAATAAACATTTCTCACACATTCACACAACGCCATACATAGAAAACATCCATACCAATGCAATTAGAGATTGGTCAAGAAATGACCCAATTTAAAGTTAAAAATACTAATCAATTTATAACATCCTCCACTTTTTAAATCGCTTTATAATTAAAATGTATTTCCAGCTCGTGTACTTTTCAATAATGCCACTTTAAACCACTATTGTTCTGTTCCACTGTACTTCAAAGTACCGTATCAGATCCAGACTTTCACTCAGCCTATCGCATTATCTCCTCGGCATAGATCGTGTTACCTAATATCATAGACAACTACACCTAATTAAACTTTACCATAGACTCATTAATTTTGTAAACGCATCGTAAATTTTATTCAACGTAATTAGTTTCCTAGTTTAATGTCGTTTAAATAAGATTTCTCTGTAAAGAAAGCTTCAGAGTATAATCTTATAATGCCTCGGTGGCGTAATGGTCGCGGGTTTGAATCCCACGCAAGACATTTCTTTGTGCGATCCACACATTATTGGCCTGAGGTCGATGTTCTTTGTGTCTGTTAAATTGATATTTGTGAAGTCCTCGCGAAATTGGGCACGATCCTTAGTACGTAAATGGTTTCTTAGTTTAATGTCGTGTAAATAAGATTTCGCTGCAAGAAAGCTTCAGGGTATAATCTTATATATAGAAATAACTCTGTACGTGAGTTTAGTTTCTTTATAGCTAGATGGCGGCGAAGTGGTTACACCAGCCAGCAAACATTACTAAAACCTAAGCTCCTAAACTAATAAGAATGTAGATTACAAGCACTGTAAGTGTTAATACAGTGTACTGTCTATTTAAACAGACTTGCTTTATAACGTAAACATATATGGCGTCGTGTCAACCACAGACTAAAGACTTTAGTCTTTGATCTTTCAAAAATGTATAGGAATCAAGGACAAAATTCTATAATCTACAAATGTCAAATCGTAAAAATAATTTTATCTGTAAAATTTTATGTTGGAAAAAAATACATTTATTTAAAATTTACGAAAGATAGTGGATAAATCAAAGTGATTTACGTGTTTTCTATTGCATAAACGTTTAATGCTACTTTCCAGGAATTTTCATCCATATCAAAGTGTGCGATTGATGTAAAAACTAGTGAATTTGCAATATGTGGTGTTTGTTTACTAAATAAATCAAGTAAGGATGAATACGGTATACATAAAATCGGTATAGGTAGAGTGCGTTACCTGAATAAGGCTAAGGTTCAAAGCATCGTACACGACTTTACTATTACATTATATAATGTTATGATGTGTTCCTACTTACACTGACTTTAAACTATTGCTTCTTGGATTAATGGTGGAGAAATTTAATAGCATGAGAACATGATTTAGGTTTTGGCTGCATCTGTTGCGTAGTATTCATAGTATCTTAATATTTGCTGCCTAAAGGTCCCGAATTAAATACCCACTTAGTGTAATTCCTTGAGTGCACATATCAATAGGTACTTTTTTTTTTACAAAAATTTCAAACTAGCTACTTTTCCCTTAAAAAACATAAAAAAAATCAAGTCACCCCATAAAAGTAACAAATTCACAACAAATAAACAGGTATAAAATAATTGCATACAAACAAAAATACAGATCGACAATTACACGTATATGTATATGGTCCCAGGACCCACTGTTATCTAAATATGGCTGTGCTAGCGAATCTAATCTGACATTAACCATAAAGGTTCTATTCTATAGAGGTGTGTGCACAAATGGGAGTCTAGTGTCGGATATTGCTGAGACGATTTTGATGTTGCTCTAAGTGGCTGATAGTGGAATATGGATGGTGTTGCCAATTTTGGTTGTGAAGAGATTGTTATCTGGATAACTAAGATTAGAATGTTGGTAATTGTGAGTAATTGTGTAAGGATAGTCGATTGGGTAATTTATTTCTTAAACAACAGTTGTAGTAAATATTTTTGTTTGAATTTCACATAACATTAAACATTTCATTGCATGGGTGGTGCGACGGTCGCGGTATCGTGGGTTCTGTTACCACGCAGAACAATTAAATAAAAAAATATTCACGGACATCTCTACACAGCGCCATCTGTGCCCAAAGTAAGCTAAGCTTAACCTGCTTGTGTTACGGGTAACAGAACAACGGATATTAGTACTTATATACTTTTTTTGGTAAATACACACATATTATACATATAAACACTCAGACCAATGCAAACAATCATGTTCATGTACACAAATATTTGCATTGAGCGGGAATAGAACCCAAGACCTCTGCGTAGCAGTCATGTTAAATAACCACTACGTCACGGAGGTCGTCAGAATCGTGGAAATCTTGAAAATAATTCTTAGCTTACACGATCAAAGCTACAGGGTACCCCCTAGTCGTTAATATTATCAAATAGCCAGGAAATACTTTCGAATAACGTGAGTTGTGTAACCATTCTGTAACCTCCTGACTAAAGCCAATGAACAACTATAAGCCTAAGTGCCATACAACAACTGACCCTAACTGTTATTTATTAGCTATTTAGCTTTATAACGTTAAAATTTAATAGCTATTTTGATTACTGCTGTAAGTCTTAATGTGATATTTTTATGACAGTGCTTAATTATGTTTTACAATGTACGACTAGTGTTATTTTTACTGTAGTTCATGGTTGCTACGCAGTCTCGGGTTCGATTCCCGCTAAATTCATAAACAATGTCTATGAACCTAAGTGGCCGAACAGCAAATTACCCTAGCTGTTATTTAACAGCTATTTAGCGTTATAACGTTAAAATTAAATAGCTATTTTGATTACTGTTATAGCTTATAATGTGATATTTTTATGACAGTGCTTAATTATGTTTTACAATGTAACTACAACTTCATAAAGGGATTCATTGCCAATATTTTTGGCGTAGTGGTTGTATTCAGTGGTCTGGGGTTCGATTTTCGTTCAAAGCAAATGTGTACAAGTGTGAAAGTTTGCTTTAAGTTAGACGTTCTTATGCATTTACAACAAATAAGTATGTAAGTATTTTTATCCTTTGTCTAGAACCAGAGTGCAAGCACAGCTTAGCTAGGACAAGATGGCGTTGTGTGAATATTTGAGTGTTATTGTATAGGTAGCTTCAATATTCTACACCCTAAACTACCTATAATCCATATTTCATCAAAACCCATTCAGAAGTTTTTGCGTGAAAGAGTAACAAACATCCATTCATACATCCTCACAAATATAATTAGTAGGAAGTAGGATAAGATTTCAAATCTATACTAATTTAAGTATCAGCCGCACATTGTTTAAAAAGAATACTTAATACAGAATATTATAATAATTTATAGGTATGTAAACATGTAAAATTCTACAAAAATGAATAAATAATTTATTATTTAATCGTATCTTATCTCATTTACAATGCGCAAAGAGAACTTTAACCAAGTAACATCAATAGATCATTGAAATTACACACATAAAACGTAATTAAACGTATTTAAGTAGTAACTGCGTCTAGTTAGCAAATGAAACAAGTTCTACATAGCACGGCTAAGTTCTCAGGCTCCGATGGCCGTGTAGCCTTTATGTAGCCACACCTATAACGATAGGCTAATAAAAGTACATCAAGCCGATAAGGGCGTGTTTACATTGTAAATCTGAGTCTGAGTTTGTTAATGTAGAGTTAGATTGAGCGTTGATAATTGGTATAATGAAATCCGTGTGGTGACGAAGTAAGAATACAATATGTCACTACCCCATCTCATCCCATGGGTGTCGTAAAAACCGACTAAGGGACTATCCGTGAATATTACCTTACAAAACAAAAAGAAGGAAAAGTTGAAATTAAACCCTATACCAATCCGTCTGGCCAGCGTGGTATTAGTCTCCGTCACGGGAGGAGGCCCGTCCCTGCAGTGGGACACGGGCTGTTATGATAGTACACATAATGATACAAATGGAACAGTGATTCGTATTTTAAACTGACTCGGTGGTGCGGCGGTGGTGGTAGCGGCTGATGTAGACGAGGTCATGGGATCAAATCTCATGCAGAATACTTGTTTGCGTGATCCACAAAAGTATTGTCACTAATCTGGAATCTGGATTCTCTTTGTGTGTGACACAAGGAATAAGCCGTATCGCGGGAATTATCTTTAAAAATTGCATTCTTGTTTAAGTACTTAGAAGACTCAGTAATTCACTAAATTTTTAACGACCTCTGTGGCGCAGTCGGTATATTACATGGCTGCTTCGCAGAGGTCTCGGGTTCGATTCCCGCTCAATGCAAATCTTTGTGTGCATGAACATAATTGTTTGCATTGGTCTCAGTGTTTTCTATGTATAATAAGTACCTATGTATTTACAAAAAAAAGAAAGTATTTAAGCATGTTTATCCATTAGTAGTAAATGAGCATTTCTCAAAAAAAAAAATTACTTTCTATCTATACCTCTTACTAAACCAAATAGGATCACATTTCATGTATGTTTTGGTCTAGGATAGGTAGCGGCTTTTCTATGCTCTGGCGTTCCTGATGTCCATAAGTTCTGCTTGCTACTTACCCTGAAGTAGGTCGCTTGCTCGTCTCCCACCATTATGCAATAAAAAAGCTAAAACTAAAATTTATAAGGCTGTGTTTACATTGTAAACGCTTAAGAGTTGAGGTCATCCGAAGTGTGTTTACTGTTTAAACTGTCTCTTTTATGACTTTGTTTTTGATGACCTCTATGGCTTAGTGAGTAATGTATTTGTAGAGCTACGCATAGGTTCTATAAAATCTTTGTCTATAAAAACATACCATACAATCGGGCGTGTGCGCAGATAATATGTATATTATGAAAGTAGATGAAATAAAGCAGGTTTGTAAGGAGCGTACGTAGTTAGTATATGGCGTTCAGATGATACACATTTATTAAGTAACTAGTTGACCCGAACCCTAGAGCCAATTCAACTCAGAACGGTAGGATGAGACATGGTCATACTTACGAGGATTGTAAACGAATCGAATGCAGAAATTCAAAGTAAGTTTTCAATAAAGTGACAGTAATTACAGAGACCTGTATTTCCCTCATTAGTACCGTCGCCTACAAGAGACAAGTCACAACTTGCGTACTCACATTAGCGTATAAATGTTTGACTAGATAACACTAACGGTTTTCTCACAGAATTAACACCAGCTTAGTAAAGGTTTATAAATGCACTTGATAATATGTGACGAAAACCTATATTGCACATTGAAGAAGTCTAAGGCCTCATTTACGGAGACGCGAAATGTTTTTTTTTTGTAAATACGTACATATTATACATAGAAAACACTCAGACCAATGCAAACAATCATGTTCATGCACACAAAGATTTGCATTGAACGGGAATCGAACCCGAGACCTCTGCGTAGCAGCCATGTAATATGCCGAATGCGCCACAGAGGTCGTCTAAAAAAATAAGTATCCTGAATGGAATTCGAACTCCCGACTTTGTGTACGGCAGGTTAACACGACAGGAATTATGTCGACTCTATGAATGTATTACGAAGTTTGTCCTATTATTGATGACATAGAGATATCATTGTCATGCGGTTCGCAATAATGCCACACGTCAAACAGCAACCGAAACAATGAGTTTCAAGCAAACCGAATTTCCCGAGCGCATAATACCCCGAAATTCAGCTGTTAAATGGACGGCTCACTGATAATTTACCTAATACCACTGCGTGCTACTAATTCAGTGTTAATGTGGTTATTTCCCTTATCACTACAGTGGGATACTAAGCAGTTAATTAAGAAACTTTTCTCGTTTTAAAAATTATAACCTCTGAACTAGGAGTTCTGTTCTGTTTTTTTTTAGAACTAGGAGTTGCAGGGACTTAAACAAACTACAAAAATACTAAAATCAGTAAAAAAATCTATACCAATTTAATGAACCAACGTGGTTTTGGCCAAATTTCTCTCCGTCATTAGGTCGTGGTCATGTTAAGCCTTTTTAACAGCGGATTTGAAGCGACACGTTAACAGGCTTGGCATACAAACCGGCAAGAAAGCTATACCATCCAGCGAAATATATTCCTATTCCCACTAAAACATCGTATAATTACCCAATCACTAGCCAAGCAACATTCTAACCACAGACTAAATAAGGCTATAATTACTATAACCTATCTAACCTAACCTCATTAATAAAACATGTGATACTGGCTATAAAGAATGTCTTACACGGCGTCGAACCTGCTACACGATCATATTTCGTGCGAATACGGAACAACCGTTTCACCTAAATGTAACAGATTTTATCTTTAGCTAACAGGGCCGATAGTAGTCCGATACGTTTGTTGTTCGCTTTCGTTATAGTTAAAGTATCTGTTACGCATACTATAGAATAGTTAACCATTGTAAGAATACATTCACTGGTAGTCTCAGCGAGAAGCTGTCTATTCTGGTTGCCGATATGTCCGTTTTATTCACCACTTCGTGTGGTGATGGAGTAAGAATACAATATGTCACCACCCCATCTCATCCCATGGGTGTCGTAAAAACCGACTTAGGGACTATCCGTGAATATTATCTTTACGAAATAAAAAGAAGTAAAACTTGAAATTACACCCTATACCAATCCGTCTGGTCAGCGTGGTATTAGTAGCCCAAGTATCCCTCCCGTCACTGGAGAAGGTCCGTCCCTGCAGTGGGAAATTAATGGGCTGTGATGATGAGCCAGCCTAAAAATACAAGTTACGGATCTTGGTTGTTTTTTAAAGGACATTTACAAACATCAATTAAACAGACCCAAAGCACATCCAGCCTCAGAAAAATTAACAAAGGATCGCACATACAACTTACAGTCTCCAATAAACGTATTAGTGAACCACTTTCATTTCCAAGAACTAACAAAACCATTCTATTATATGCCTTAGCAGTACTGTAGCCATTTTTCCTAGCACAGTATCTCAGTCGTTCACAGATTTACAGTTCTAGTCCCCAATAAACTGTTAGAAAGGCTTATACTAGCCTTATCTGAGACAATAAGGTTCTGTAATCAGGGTCCGAGAACTTGTTACACTATAGATTTAAATAGGGATATTGCTATCTTAACTATAGCTCGAGATTAAGTATGACTTAGATTTTTAGAGGGTGGTAATGAGTGATCTAACTATTGCTAGTACTAGATTTAGAGCTTACACATTAATAAAAAAGAGGTCGTCATAAAATAAGTATTTTTGTTTTAATAGATAGAATGATTCAAGAGGAAGTTTTGTATTACATATATGTATGATATTGTAGAGTATAAGGATTGCACTCGTACAAAGTCGGGGCGGGTCGCAAGTGCATAATATATAATTTCATTAATACGACGAATATTAAGCATACCTCTGTAGCGTAGCGGTTATATAACATGACTGCTACGCAGAGGTCTCGGGTTCGATTCCCGCTCAATGCAAATCTTTGTGTGCATGAACATGATTGTTTGCATTGGTCTGGGTGTTTTCTATGTATAATATGTATGTACTCGTATTTACGAAAAAATTAAAAAAAGTATTTAAGTGTGTTTGTCCGTTGTCTAGTACCCATAGTACAAGTTTTGCTTAGTTTAAGACTAGATAGCGTTTTATGAATATGTGAGGTATATTTATTTATTTATTCTGACAAAAAGGTTAGTACATCTTAGGTCTTAATGGAGAAGGCGTTTACAATCAAAGAAAATAAAGAAAGTAATCAAGCACTCTGACATGTGTGGTGGATGCGGTGGATGCTGTGGCGGCTGCGGCGGTTGCTGCGGCGGATGCTGCGGCGGCTGCTGTGGTGGTTGCGGCGGATGCTGTTGCCCTAACATAACCATTCACACGTGTTGTACAAAGATTTGTTAACTTAAGAAATAATGAAAAGGTAACTGGGCGGATTCACCGTTTTGTGAGGCCGCCTCCAAACTTTTTGTGACGTATTGTGAAGAGTAATGCTAAAATAAATTACTTAATTTAGTTTTATCAGTTGTTTGGTCCAGGACTGAGTCATAAACGATAACAGACGTTAAGCAACGTTGGCGAGGTTGTTCCATAGATGGGTGAACGCTCATTCATAACAGCCCATTCATGTCCCACTGCAGGGACTGGCCTCCTCCCGTGACGGAGGGATACTTGGCCACGCTGGTCAGAAGAATTGGTATAGGGTTTAATTTCAAGTTTTCCTTCTTTTTACTTCGTAAAGATAATATTCACGGATAATCCCCTAGTCGGTTTTTACGACACCCATGGGATGAGATGGGGGAGTCCCTTTGGTTGAGGAGAGAAAAACCGTGGGTTTTAGTCATTACGCCGTTTTATCTTTTCGGGACTTCTACACACCTGCCTTCCTGGGTCAAAAACAAAAAGGCTTAACCAATGGAAATATAAATTAACCCCCCTCTACTTATACGCTCTTACTGTAAAATTCTACTACGTAAAAGGCTAAGCTTATGGAAATATAAATTAACCCCCCTCTACTTATTCGCTCTTACTGTAAAACTACTTACTCCTTATAAGCCCATTGTTCGCAGAAGGTCGCCAACTACATTCATAGCCTTAAACAGTACTAAAGGCATTCCTACACTGTACGTATTGTAATTACAATGTAACTGACATAACTTAACACAATAAACACTATTACATTAACTAATGTTGCCCTCTACAAATCAAACTGCACCATTATGTTATCTAGCAGACTGTATTGCTTTTAGATAAAGAGTGCTATTCATTATGAGACATGCATGTCAATTCCCTTTTATTTAAAATTCGGTTATATTAACTTTAGTTGTCAAATTGTCTTACCTATTGTATGACAATTTGACAACTAAAGTTAACTAAACCGAATTTTACAGAACGAGAATTGAAATGATGTTTAAAATATTTTTAAAATGGCGACTTAATTATCTTAAAAGTCAAATTATTTCTGTTAAATGTTACTTATTTAAGGTAAATAATTTTTTAATACATAAAAGAGATACTAAGACTAATAATTACTCTACTCTATATATATATATATACTCTATATTATGATACCTAAATTGAATTTTCAGCAATTGGCTCTCCTCTCTTTTTTAACAGCTTGTCATTCAACAAAAGCTTCCACTAAGAATTTTCATTTCTATATATTCTTTTATGTACGATTTAAAGAAATATAACTATAATCCTACATTTATAGCGTATGTCAGAAATTATTCAAAAATATTTAGGAAAGTTTGTTGGGAAGCTAAATCTCTTTATGTAAGTAACATAATAAAGCAGTCTTCAAACAAAGTTAAGGCTACTTGGCGAGTTATTAATGAAGCCAAGGGTAAGCCTCCGAAACAAATAGGCAATTTAAACTTAAGTTTAATTGATAATGGTAGGACAATAAAAAATGATGTTGATGTAGCTTATGTTTTTAACGACTTTTTGTAAGTATACCAGTAGCCACTACTAAGGCTTTAAACGCTTCTTCGATAGGTGCGTGTAACTTTTTACATTCGTGTGTAGCAAAATGTGACACCAATTTTGAATTCAAACATGTTAGTCCTTACGACATTGTTAACGCCTTTCAATCTCTTGCTTTGAAAAATTCTGGTGACTTATGGGGCATGTCAGTAAAGGTAGTCAAAAGTATAATAGATGTAGTAGCTCCTTATTTATCAGTTATTTTCAATGGGTGTGTAGATTCAGGTACATTTCCCGATTTAATGAAATGTAGTAAAGTTGTTCCACTTTTTAAGACAGGTAGTACGACGGATCCTGGTAACTATAGGCCCATATCGATTTTACCGGCTTTTAGTAAAATATTTGAAAAATCATGCTTAGGCAATTATTGAAATATTTTAATCAGAATAGCTTACTGCATAAGGATCAGTATGGCTTTACAAAGGGTTGTTCCACCGCTGATGCAGGCATAGCTTTATTAAAACAAATTTATAATGCTTGGGAGAATTCTTGCAACGCTATAGGTGTATTCTGCGACCTTTCAAAAGCATTTGACTGCGTATGTCATGAAACGCTTGTACACAAACTTAGGCATTACGGTTTGCAGGATTCTTCCTTAGCTCTTCTCTCATCCTACTTGAGTAGTCGGACTCAATATGTTGAAGTTAATGATTCGAGGTCCTCAGGCTTGCCCGTAACGTTGGGTGTGCCGCAAGGTTCAATTTTGGGTCCATTTCTGTTTTTAGTGTACATTAATGATTTACCTTACCATTTAAAAAACATCTGTGACGTTGTACTGTTCGCTGATGATACATCTTTAATATTTAAAGTTAATAGAAATAGGACGCATTTTGACGAAGTAAACAATGCACTCACAGAAGTAACTAAATGGTTTACTGCTAATAACCTTGTACTTAACCCAAAGAAAACGAAATGTATTAAGTTTGCATTACCAAATGTTAAAAACCTTGGCCCAAGTTTAATTTTAAATGGTGAACTGCTGGAAGCTGTTCAATCCACAATTTTTCTAGGTATAAAAATAGATGAGAAGTTACAATGGGGTGCGCACATATCTTATTTATCAGCGAGGCTCAGCTCAGCTGCTTACGCTGTTAGAAAAGTTAGATATTTGACAGACGTAGATACAGCTAGATTAGTTTACTTCAGCTATTTTCACAGCGTTATGTCATATGGTATACTATTGTGGGGTACAGCTGCCGATATACAAAGTGTATTTATTTTACAGAAAAGAGCTATCCGTGCCATTTATCGGCTTGGAGCACGAGAATCGCTTAGAGAATTATTTAGGGAAATAGGTATCTTAACCGTCGCTTCCCAATTTATTTATAACAGTATATTGCATGTAAGACAGAATATACATTTATATACCAAAAGAAGCGATATTCATACGGTAAATACTAGAAATAAACATAAACTGTGTGTCCCTCATTACCGTTTACACAAAGTACATCAATCGTTTATGGCACTTAGTATACGCCTTTATAACAAAGTACCTGTAGAGATATTAGAATTACCGATTACTTCATTTAAAGAAAAAATTAAAAGTTGTTTAGTAGCCAAAGGATATTACACTCTTGAGAATTATGCTAGTGACCGGGATGCCTGGATTTAAAATAGGTCTATGAATTAGGACTCGCAGAAAAATTTACTTAGAAAAATTTACTTTGGTCGATGTGAAGTAAGCGCGTCCCTCTGCCATTTGTATCTCCCCTAATTGTAGTTTTTTTTTGTTGCTCTTATTGTCAGGACTCGTCATGCTCACTATAATGTCATTGCTTGTGGTGGCGTGGAGGCCGGGACAATCCCTTCCCTACAATATGGCGAGGGGGTTGATGGCTGACCTTTGCGTTATACTCGTGAACGGGTGCTACTTGGGGTGACTGGTCGACCCTGACATTAATAAATTTACATTGTAATACACTTCTGAGTTTTTATTCAAGGGGTCATTTGGCTGAGCGACGTCTTTACTACTGGATAGTTATTTATGAATGTGATTTGGTGCTCCAACTTTTATGTACTACCTACATCACGACGCTACCTTTATAATTGAATAATCCTTGGTTATGGTTATGTATGGTATACAATGGTTGCAGCGCCTAATTACAGTGATCTCCTATGTAAAAATTATGACGTCAAGAAAATGCAGCAGTAGAGTTTGTTGCGCCGCTTCTTCTCTACTAGCGCTTTGGAGGCGGTGGTAAAGTTTTCTAAACTTTGAAATGTTTTTAAATTTAGATTAAGTAGTGTTAGATGACGTCAAAAAGATACAATATTATTGTACTACTTTGAATAAATGAATGAAACTGAAACTGTACGCTGTGTTGCTGTAGAACGACCAAAATATTTGAATCTTTCTTTCCTGTGACGTGTATTTATCCAATTTCTTTTAGTCGCTCATTGCAATTATTGGGTAGATCTCCAGAGGCATTTTTTATCGTGTCGGACTGGAGAAACCCATTTTGAAATCGATAAACGTTTTCATTACATTTTTTTATGTACAGTTTGGTGTCTAATCTATGTGGTGCAGGGCTGAAATTATGAATTAGTTTGTTATAAATATTTAAAAAAAAATCATGAACCTTAAAATCCTGATTGCTCTGGGTTGACCTAACTCCCGATTGAATGAGAAAACATTGTGTAACTTTTTATTGAGAAGGTTCATATGTCCGATGTTATTTTATATTACATGCCAAATAGTTAATCTTCATTGTAATATTTTTTTTTTAATAATATTAACAATAGTTTTGGCACAATTTAAATTTATCGTCATGACCTGGCATTTTATCTCATCGCTCTGCGCTGGAGTAAAACATCGCGCTCATCCCTCGTTTTACGAAATAGAAACTCTATTCCCCTCCCCCGGGGTAGTGGTAGTAGTGGTCTAACCTCAGAGGATGATACGTGTGTGCCACGTTCCCGCGCTCCCACATTGCGAAGGTAAGTTTATGATTTATCTGGGTTTGGTTCTCGATTTTGATGATTGATATGGCATGTTTTTTAAATTAAGTAGTAAGGCTGTAAATGTGCTTATTAAGTGAATTAAGTGATAGTAATGATGTTCTTTAAGAGACGTAAACACAACTTTCTACTGTTTTTATTTTGGGCTATATTAATGCTTTTATGACTTTTTTTGATCGCTATGGCTATGATTGCTCTGTCTAAAAGACCAGAGCGATGATATTTTGCAATAATTGTACGTTATAAAACTACTTTAAGTAATAATACCAGATTGTTACAACAACAAATGTCACGACTCAGCTGTCAAAAATTCTGTGACGTCACGCTCACGACTCATCTGTCAAAAATTCTATGACGTCACGACTCCCCTGCAAAAATATTTTCCCGCCAATATTCTATGACGTTACGACTCATCTGTCAAAATTCTATGACGTCACTAGTCACGTGACTCAGCTGTCAAAATTATTATGACTATGATGAAATTATCAAAATATAATATGATGGAAGTCAAAATTTCAAGTTTTCGGAAGTTTTCCTTTACATGCACTGTAAGACCTTGCTTCATGCCAAATTTCAAGTTTGTATGTAGACTGGAAGTACCCTGTAGCTTTTTACCCTTTGCTCACGGCTATATGTCTTGATTTCGTTAGATTAGAAGTTTGATTTTTTTACAGCACTAAAAGGCAACAGACCTTAGTATTTGGTAAAAATTTCAGCTTGATACCTCTACGAGGTCCTAAGATAAATGGTCTTGACAGAGAGACGGACAACAAAGTAACAATAACAATAACAACACCAAATTGTGATGACGTCAGGACTCAGCTGTCCAAATATTATTTTTCCTGCCAAAATTCTATGACGTCACACGACTCATCTGTCAAAAATTCAATGACGTCACGACTCATTCGAAGATTCTGTAATGTCACGACACATCTGTCAAAAATTCAATGACGTCACGACTCAGCTGTCAAAAAATATTTTCCTGCCAAAATTATGTGACGTCACGGCTTACTTATCTGTCAAAAATTCTATGACGTCACGTCTCATCACTAATAATATTTGTTGAAAATTTTAGCTTGATACCTCCACGCGTTCCTGAGATAAATGATCTTGACAGACAGACAGACGCACAGACGGACAACGAAGTGATCCTATAAGGGTTCCGTTTTTTCAAAATTGGTACGCTGGCCTAAAATGAACAAGTTTCCAACTGATAAGCTCTCAAAAAGCTCTAGATATATCCCCTAAACATAAAATCATATAATCTTGTAACATGCAAGACTAAAAATGACTAAATAAATAATATATTAACAATTTTATTATTTTTGTTTCACCATTTATGATCGCTCTAGCGCCTATCATGATTGCTCTGGACGCGAAAATGTTTGAACTTAAATATTTCCATAACTGTTTGTCAAAAATGAAGGCCAATAGTAAAAATGTAGTATTTTAATATCATTATTTTCAATGAGATACATAATTACCAAAAAATATCAAGATCTGAAAAGCACCAGAGCGATCACACGAATACGCCCGATTTGAAAATCGACCCTATTATTCCACACAGAACGATTGTTTAAGTAATCTACAAATCGTCCCGAGCTTAGATATTCTCTAGGTAGTTACGGTTTGTAAGAAAACCCGGGACAGTGGCCAAAAAGGTGATATTTTCTATTATTTTCAGTCATGACACATTATTTTTCTGTAGTTGCATTTTCTTTGTTCCAATCTTTAATCTAATGACAAATAGCTGCCATTATAATTTCAATGGAATATAAAAATTGGTATCAAAAATCTTATAATAATATAGACAACAATCAAATTTGCATAGAAAACGATCTCTTGGGAGTTTTTGACTTTAAAATATTTGTCGATATGTGAATGGGCGGCTTTATCGAGCCCACGGGACGTACGGTGTGAGAATGCATTCTCTTGTAGAAAACGAAATCAATCGAGACGATTGGCTAACTATTAAAGTCTAGATTTTAAGTGGTTTGTATCTTTTGGGTATTTCTCCGAAATTCGATTCTTTGTCTGATTCATATGCGCTAATTTTTTTTACATTTTGGCTTATAAAACATGTTTTTGTCAAAGATGATAACTTAATATACAATGCCTGAAAAAGGCACACTTTTTTATGAAATGGTTTTCGAGATAATTAACTTTAAATTTTTTGACGTCATATAAATCAGAATTAAGAACAAAAATGAAATTCTAGTTATAATAATCAGTCATTTATTTATTAAAATCACAATGATTATCACCACACCAAAATCTAGTTATTAGAAGCATAGAAAACTTGACAATATCAGTCATTATCCGTGCCGCCATATTAACAATATGCGTGAAATTCTGATTAATATAGTATATTTACCGTATGAATCAGGCACATATAAATCAAAATTTTGCGTTTTAACATCGGTAAATCACTGCTATTTATACATAGGTTTTTAGTCCCCAATTGAATTATATTTCCAACAGATTCAAGTTTGAAAACCATTTAAGTTAATTATAACAGCCAACATAGTAATCAGAAACACAGGTGAACCAAAGTAATATGAATCAGATATTTACATTTATATCTCCGCAACAACACGAACCAGCCACATGTAACGTCGTGACCACGTCAGCGGAGTCCCTGGCTACCGCCAGCACTAGAAGGGATCTCCTGATGTTTCGTACTTAGCTAGGTACGTTCGAGTAAAGCGCGCGAATATGAATCAGACTTTTGTGCCGGACACTCACAATTTATTTTTTTATTAAAAAACTATCGCAAATATTAGTACCAATTTTTTTTGTGTAAAGAAACAACTAATATTCTATCGTAATATTTATAACGCACATCGATTCGTTAATAAGAAAAAATGTTACTGTTACTAACGTTCAAGAAACTGGGGTACGGACACACCATATTAATCAGAAGAACACTTTTTAATATTTTTTTTTTAAATATATAAAAAACTATTATTAAAAAACAATAACGTGTGCAAGATAGGTAATTGTCTAAACTATGTTTAAAAAATAATTGCAGTTTGGTTGGTCTGTTAGTTACAAAGAAAAACCTCCAGACATCGAAAAAGTTGGGTTCGAAGAATTACCCTTTTATCCTGTGTCCAAATGCAGAGAAGTAGTGTAAAAAAATTTACGTTACTGAATTCGTCATAACATTTGACATGTCAATTGTCTAAGAATACTAAATCCAAGAAGACAAAATACAGTCGTTTGACTAAGAATACATAGTGTCACAACTTCATCTCATGCTGATCGTATCGGAAAATGCTACTAAAGGTGACCGAGTGAGTGTCAAGAGGCAAAATTTAAGTCACCACACCATTTCAACATGTCTGGGCACTGTAGGACTTGCAATCTGCAAGCCTAGCAGTGGAACTATCGTGGGTTTCTATAAAAAAAAAGAAATTCAAAGCAACTCCTCTCTTTCCCGTATGTACAAAACATATTTATATTACATTCATTACTATAACTTTGTTTCGACATGCGGTAAACTGTGAAACGTGACTCGGATCTCTCGTTCACACATTATTGCTGTCACCCTCACACACATTTTGATGAAACTTGTGATGCGTACGCGCAAATTTTGGTTCTCTTCCCAGAATGAAATGTGATATTTTTGAAATTGGAATTTTACGTTTGACGATTTATCGATGTTTATATGAAAGATTGTAATCGATTATCCTTAAATAACGACTTGAAATATTAAGTTTCGAAATTATAGCAACTCCAAAATAGGTTATGAATCTTAGCTATATTAGGAAACTGGGTTTTTAAACCTCACACTTAAAGAAATAAATTCAACGCGTTCAGCCATCAAATTATTTTTTTTAAATCACCTTTGAAGTGCTTTGTACTTGCACATCGTATTCCGAGCAGCTGAGAGCAGCTGATGTACTTCTTTCTCACAAGTCTGGTCAAACCGACAAAGTGGTAGCGATAGCTTAAAGTTATTTCATGATTACTATTTGTTTTCTTTTTGCTGGACTGTGATCGCGTTTTTCGTTATCTTCTACACAGTCATATTACTGTGACCAATAAAATAAAAGATGCAGAACTCCTCCTGATTCACAAATTACTGTGTTGAACCCAATCACACACACATATCTGTCACGCAGGTCTAGCACCCATTATGGACTCCAGCTCTCACTAAGGTTATTTAATTTATTAAGTAAGTCTTATTTGTAAACCTTCTTGTGAGAAATAAATGATTATATTATTTTTATCATTCAGTGTCAGTTGATTTCATATTTGTATAAGTTGCAGTTCCTAGTACGGGATTTTTTTATCGAAGACATTGATGCCACTTTCTGAAAGCATATTTAATTATCATGTATAATGGGGACACACCGTTAATATCTCGGTGGTCGTATACGACAGTGTCAAAGGTTGATACAACACGGTAAAGGCGGGTGACGAGCTTGTGCGTTCATGTATCTCTTACAACGTTATTATTAACGTGATTGTGAGCTTAAGGAGTTTATTTTGTAATATTGTAATGAGAGGCACAAAATTTCTTAATAGTAAGTAACAGTTGTCCACAATCAGATAAACTGTGGTTAAAATATGTCTACATTAAAACATTTTGACGTTCTGACGACCTCTTTGGCATAGTGGTTATTTATCATGCCTGTTACGCAAGAGGTCTAGGGTTCGATTCCCGCTCAATGCAAATCTTTGTGTGCGGGAACATGATTGTTTGCATTGGTCTGGGTGTTTTCTATGTAGGTATAATATGTATGTATTTACATAAAAAAAGTATTTAAGTATGTTTATCCGTTGTCTAGTACCCATAGTACAAGCTTAGCTTATATTGGGACTAGATCGCGTTGTGTGAATGTGTGAGGCATATTTAGATTTATATTTATTTTGTGTTTTAGTGTGTCACGGTTTGTTTATAAAAGAAAACTCCTGCACTAGGGGTCATGTCCTGTGTGACTTTACAGACATGAATTTACCGGATACAAAGAATATCCAGACCCAGGATAATAATTTGTTGACCCCATAAAGAATCTTTTCCGTGTGGTGACGTAGAAAGAATACATATGCCACCACCCCATCTCATCCCATGGGTTTCGTAAAAACCGACTAAGGCACTATCCGTGAATATTATCTTTACGAAATAAAAAGAAGGAAAACTTGAATTTAAACCCTGTACCAATCCGTCTGGTCAGCGTGGTATTAGTGGGCCAAGTATCCCTTCGTCACAGGAGGAGGACCGTCCCTACAGTGGGACATTAATGGGCTGTTATGACAAAGAATTTTCCTTCGTAGGATTCGAAGAGGCGACCTTGTGCACGTCAGGAACATTATTATTAACAGTACCGCTTAACGACCGAGGCAGTACCGTGAAAGTACTAAGTATGTACTTGGTGTATCCTACTTTCCTACTTTGTTGGTAAAAGATTACCGTACCAAGATCACCTAAGGCATTATTTTAATATAACAATCTCATAAAAGTCCATGTACATAATGTTTGTAGCGGCACTTCTTTGCTACTAGCGCCTGAAAAGGGGTGGTAAAGTTTAGTAAACAATGACACTATGGTATCAGAGACATATTTTGCCGTCTTTGAGACCTTAAGAGAAATCTATCTCTCACTGTAGTGAAAATATAAACTTACATAAACTCCCGATTTATTTCCATAGGGATAGGTAAAGGCTCTCAACCAAAGGGACTCAGTAGCCATGTAATAGAATCCTTACAAATCTGCTTTGCTCCGTCTAGATTCACACATATATTTATACATGCCAATCGATTCCAAATGCATAATATAGTTAATATAATAATTTCCGCAAATCTTTTCTGCATATCGCCACTTAAGATAACAATACAATTTTAATATAAATAAATACGCCCCCACCCAATATTTTATTCTCTGTCGCAGTTCAAAGTAACTGTTTAAAACATACATATTGTGAAGTACCGCCTATAGGAAGCAGTCACTGTGGTGGACAAAGACGATTTTTAAGCAAATTCAAAATTCAATTCAAATTTGTATTATATTTGTTACTTTATAACTTTGGAATTAGTACTTTAATATTACACAATTCTAAGGGGATATGGGATGTTCATTCGCCATTTAAAAGCAATAAAAAAATACACAGGAAACAATTAATAACTTGTCTAAAAAATCACACTAGTAAATTCGCAACAATATCTATTTATCATCATCATCATAACATCCCATTAATGTCCCACTGCAGGATGGGGCCTTCTCCCGTGACGGAGGAATATAAGCAATATCTATTACTCGGGTGTAATATGTGACAACGAAAAGTAACGACCCCGTAAGTTTACTAATCTCCTGTTGCTTCATAACCTGCTAATATTATAAAGAGGTAAAGTTTGTGTGTTTGTATGTTTGTGTGTTTGTGACGTTGTAGTGGGTAATCTCTGGATCTACTTAACCCATTTAATAAATTCTTTCTGTGTTGAATAGTCCATTTATCAGGGAGTGTCATAGGTTATATAGTATTACGCTAGGACTAATAGGAGTGGAGCAGTAATGAATTATGTTTAAATAAAGGACGCGTTTTTATGCCGCCCGACGAAGTGGGCTCGGGTCTGCTAGTTTTATATAAATTTGGTAAACGCTTACGCTATCGCTCTTCATGCGTATGGTAATCGCAATGTAGGCTTCCGACGTCATACGCGGGGCCCAATAAAAAACGATCGGTCGCAATAAATTGGCGAATCAACGAAGGCTCTTATACCGATATAAAGACGACTTATAGTGTCCGATACGATTTTGTAATAAAATTGTTGTGATTTGTCTGCTATCGTCTTTCATAACATCTTATCTTTTTCCAACTTATGGGTGATTAGAAAACTCCTTGCTCCTTAAGATTTCCTTCTTTGCTAAAAATAAATGCCGGATAAATGAGTTGTGTTCAGAATGTTAAGCAGATCTGAACACAACTCAGTTATCCGGCCAGTTAAGTGGCGTTACGGGGTAACGTGGTAGTAGAGTGTACAACGAAATATTCTCACTCGCAGTGAGCTTTTGTGTGAATTTACCCGTAACATAACGTCGAGCATTCGCCGGAACGTTATATTACATGGAAATGCTTTTGAAACTGAGCTTTAGTAGTAGGGCTTAGAGTACGAACGTTACATTACAGAGAAATGCTCGAGTTTATGTTGTAGTCTATATTCCCCTTTAGAGACTTTACAGTATACAAAACTTTACGAAAATCTTCATTCAGCTTAAAAAATAAATGCTCCAATAAATGTCGTATACTATAAAAGGCTTTCTGTACCAGGGAACCAGATATAAGATATATGAAATTAATATCAGAATTCGCCTCGATCTCTGATATATATCTCTTTATGTGTTGAGATACTAAATTTATTGCACTTTATTTAAATTTAACTTTGTAATTTTAAATATACGGTTTATGAACGAGTTATTGAAAGGCTTAAAGTTTGGGATCTTTTATTTATTTATTTATTTACAATAAGGTACTGTTACACGCCAAATAGAGATTAAAATTAACGTTTTGTTGAAATATTTTCGCAACGGCTTGATCAATTTGTATACTTAAAATTTAATAAAATTCCAATCCAATGGTTGTCTGGAAGAAATCGCCTTTAACGATAAGACCGCCAATTGTATTACCGAAGTATGGTATTGCTATTATTTGTTGTTAATTCTGTATTATATTTTAAGGTGTACAATAAAGTCTTAAAATAAAAAAATAAATAGGTACTTCAATGAAAAAAGAAGACGAATCAAAATATACAAAATAACATTCAGTATCCATAACAAACATCCATCGATATAAACTTTAACATATACGTTAATAGGATTAGAATTTCCCTTTCACTCAAAATATGCGTAAAAAGGTAGGGGGTACTTCACAATAACATATATCAGGCTTAGGCGATTTTTTGTTATTCTCGATATAAATCAACCGCGATGATACCGACTCGACTACCTATTTTAATCAAGGGTTTAGTATGGATGTTTCGGATACAGATATGAGATCCGAATCCCTTGTTGTAGAGTTTCGGATATTACTTAAAGTTATACATGTATACAGTACATACCATGCAATATGATGGGGTTGTGACAATATGTATTTTGAAAATCAGTACCCCATACTATAATTATAATATGTGCCAATACTCCAAAGGAATGTCGTAAAAGGTGAGTAAGAAAAAGTTTGTTAATGTTAGGTTTACGAGAAGAGGTAAAACTTGAATTTAAACCCTATTTTAATATGTATGTCCACCATAATGATGATTGATCCCTGATTTTCCCCTTTTTAGTTTTTTTCAAAATTAAACGATTCTGTCGGATTCAGATACAAACTTTAGAACCATAAAGATAGATTCAAAATATCGGATAGTTTCAGTTACGGAGCTTCTTCACATCCCCATTTTTTTTAAATTTATTACGTTTACTATTGTCCGGCCGTTCAGAGAATGCGTTCCTGACACTTATCAGTTAGTCACGACTAGTGATGGACACAACATTATACCGAGTTCGTTACCGTTACTCCAAAATGAACCGCCGCGTTATTTTTATGATTAGATTTAGACCGTTTTAAATTGGCGGAATCATTTAAAATTTATATTTTAGTTCTTTACGTGGAAACAATAAAAGGGAATATTAATATAATAAAATTGTTTTATTTATTATTTTTTACAAAGTTACAATCTGTATTTCTATGGAATAAAGTACATTGAACTAAATGTGCGTACAGAATATTAATCAGACTCCGATTCGCTTGAGGAGGTGGTGTCTTCATCATCATCTTCGCCTACATGTATAATTATATTATTATCAATTACAGAATCAATCCTGATATCTCGGTCAAAATGTTCCATAATCAGGTTTTTAGTCTTTTCGACAACCTTTGCCCAGTCATCTCTTGTGACTTTCCCGCAGGCTTCTTTTAACAGGGTCATCATCTTTTTCGTGCTGAATGGCGGGGAAGTATTGTGGCGGGCGGCGTAACCTTTTATTTGAGCCCAGATTAGCTCAATCGCGTTATATTGGCAATGATACGGTGGAATTCTTAGAACGCGATGACCGTACTCCAAAGCCATTTCATCGATTTCGTATCGCACATTTGCCGCTTTATTTTCTTTCACTAACTTAATTAGCTCTGCTTTTAGCATCTGCATATTTGCGTCAATGCCTTTTGCTTGTAACCAAGCAACCATTTCTTCTTTTTTATTAGCTTGGGTAGGTGGTTTCTGTATTTGAAACGAGTGATAGGAGGCATTATCCATCAATATTACAGAAGGCTCTGGTAGGCTGGGCAAAAGCACGTTCTGGAACCACTCTTTAAATGTACTGGCATTCATTTCCTCGTGGTAGTCATTTGTGGTTTTTGATTGAAATGCCAGTAAAGCGTTCTCCACAAAGCCGTATTTTGCAGTACCTGCGTGGCATATTATCAGACGAGCCCCCTTACCCATTGGTACTTTCGACGTCGACGCTTGTGTATCATCCGTCCAAGAACGGGAAACCGTGTGATTGGCGTTTAGCCATGTCTCGTCAATGAACACGACATTATCCCAGTTATCAATTTTTTTTGCTTCTCTCAAGAAACTTATCCGTTTCAAAATGATGTCGTATCGTTCTAATAAAATTTTTCTTTTGTCTGTTTTTTTATACGAAAAACCAATATCTTTTAAGATTTTCGTTAAAGCAGTTTTACCCCCGCTAAACAGTCCAGCTTCTCTTAACGACGCCAAAAGCTTCATCCTGTTGAGATATTCATTTCTGGAATAGTAACCATATATATGATTTCTGATTGCATCGGCGTCAAAGGTATCAATATCTGTCACGGGTTTAGTTCTACGTTTCTTCTTCGGAGTACGTAAAATATTATCTTCCATGCCAGTAGAGCCGAACTTTTCTTTATTAATATTTGTAATCGTTCGTTTGCTAACTCCAAGCGCCTGAGAGACGCGTTCTTGTACTTTTTCGACAGGAACCAGGGGTCCGCCATTTTGCCGCTCCCGCTCAAAGTAATCTTGCAGCTTGATAATTAACTCACGGGCTCCAGTTTTCAATGTTTGTCCACGTTTAGGCATTATTATGCACCAAAAGTAAAAAGAACGCAATATAAGACACAATCAAAGTCAAATAACAACAGATCGCAAACACTTGAAGAACGTGGTCTATGCGCACGAAACGACAACAGACGACTGTTTCAGCGTCACAAAATGGCGGCCCATAACGCCATTTGGGGTTACCATTTTCAACCTAAATATAAAAATGCTACTTTGTATTTAATGTACTTTTATTTTTATATTTAATAAAAGTTATTCTAAAGTCCATTATTTTCAAATTCTTGAAAAGAAAAACAAAACGTATTATTTTATAAAGTATAACTGTATCGATAAGAACAGATTACGATACTATTATTCACTGTTATTGTTGGCACAGCACTACAAATATAAAGCGCTGACATAACCTTGTAATAGCGCAGTGTAGATTTAGAAAAATATTGTTTACCAAGTTATTTGACACTCAGTTTGACACAACATTATAACATTCATTAATTATTGATATAATAATGTTGTTTTAATGCTCATCAATAGTTAAAACGATAAACAACCAGCAAAAATATTTTTATCGTAACTGCAACGCCATTACAAAGTTACTGCGTCAGTTCAATCGCGACGTGTCAGGAACGCATTCTCTGAACGGCCGAAGATTAGGTGCCACATCACTGCAAATTTATGATTTATAAGTTTCATGCATATCTGTGATTTAATCGTTCGTAAGTTTCGGGGATACGCGACATTTATTAAGGGAAATAGAAAAGTTTTAAAATGGATACGAAAATTTTAAAGAGACATGACAATTTATTTATAAAATTATTGTTAAAAGTAGGATACGAAAATGTAAAGGACACATGACAATTTATTTGTAAAATTATTGTAACGCTTGTACAAAAATACAATGAATTTCTTAAACTCGTATGTAAGGTTTATTATGTATTATGACCTACAAACCACGTTTTCACTTTAACTTTGCTGTAAGTACGGGAACTTTCAGAAAATTTTGAAGACCTTTGTGGCGCAGTCGGTATATTACATGGCTGCTACGCAGAAGTCTCGGATTCGATTCCCGCTCAATTCAAATCTTTGTGTGCATGAACAGGATTGTTTGCATTGGTCTGAGTGTTTTCTATGTAGGTATAATATGTATGTATTTACAAAAAAAAAGTATTTAAGTATGTTTATCCGTTGTCTAGTAACCATAGTACAAGCTCTGCTTAGTTTGGGACTAGGTGGCGTGTGAGTGTGTGAATGTGTGAGGATTATTTATTATTTATTTATATTTAAACTTAGTATTCTTATACCACGCTGGCTAGATAGTTAGAACAATGTTTGTTTCGGTTTTCCGTTCTTATCTAGTAATATTTTTTGTATAATTTGCTTATTGACTTGACCTTTTAGCGACAGTACTTGAATATTCAAATCAATCACTGTTTACCGAGATTTTTCTAAAAATCGTATGAATTTAAGGTAATCAATTGATTGAAATTTAAGAGGCGTTTATGAGTAAGGGGGTCAACTTTTAAGTATACCATATGCCACAGATAGTACCTACTTACTTTGGCCTACTATCTACGAGTAGTAGTTACTACGCTGGTTTAATGAAACGTTGGTTTTAAGAGTATTTCAGTATGTACTAGTATTTATCTCCTTTTGTCGAATTTTACAGAACGTTTGGGTCATATTTCGTACCTATTTCTATTCAACAAAATGCACTATTTCAAACATCGGTGATCTTAAATCAAATAAAATTAAAAGCCGAAACATAAAAACAAAATAAAAAACACTAAGTATAATAATAAATAAATATAATCGTTAGGTCCCCAGATGTGACCGCGTCGTATATAACATTGAACAAGCTATTCTCAGACAATTAATACAATATATCGAGATAATAACGTTTTTGTTATAGTAGAGCCAATTAGGCGATTTCTCGAATCGATTTTGATATGAATATGAATAAAAGATGTCCTCTGATGAGACGGTAAATCTTTGACGAGTGACAGTCGAGTCGTCAAGTAGTCGGGGACAGCACTAGTGCGTGGGTGGTATCGATTACAAAAGTATCGATATCTTGATATCGGTAGTTTTAGTTGACGATGAATATACATTTAGCAATGAATTACTTGAAATTATTGAATTGAATAGATTTAGTGTAACTTTATAGTTTTTTAATATTAATTGGTATAGATCTTTATTTTAGGTGTATTCGAGATAACGTGTCGAGTTATGTAGGTATTAAATGACTAACATAAAGAATTAATTAATGATTATTCTATTGATATGAAGCGCATATAAATTGGATACCTGTAAGAATTGGTATTAAATTTATAAAAAAGAAAAGATAAATCGGCTGATATTTATTGGTCTTTCTCAATTAGTTAAAATCAATAAGAAGAGATGATAATACAGGGTCCGGCAGAAAAACCTTCACTGTCGATACACTGGTTGAGTCTTACTCTAAAGGTATCCATTACTCTTTGAGTCATTTCAGGTGGAATAGCTTCAACCTCTTGTGTAATTGCTTCTTTCAGGGCTCGTAAAGATTGTGGACGTTGTTCATTAACTTTTGATTTTAAATAGCCCCAAAGAAAAAAATCACAGAGCGTTAAGTCCGGCGATCGTGGGGGCCTGTGATTATATTTTTATCGACAAGTGAACAAAAACATACATTTACAACTCTACTAGGCCTCCAAGTCCTAAGTTGTATCCTGTACATATTATGTAGATTATGTCCATATAGATGTTAGGATCCGATTAATGATTGTATGTTTGTTCGCCTCTTATTACCAGATAGTTAATCTATTATTAAGTTACATTAATTTGTTAATTAATATCACTTAATTATTGTCATGTGAATGAGTTATGATCTCTATAGGTAAAGTGCAATTTGGTTTTGGATAACACATGCTTCTCCAAGTGGTGACGGAGTCACCACCCCATCTCATCCCATGGGTGTCGTAAAAACCGACTAAGGGACTCTCTGTGAATATTATCTTTATGAAATAAAAAGAAGGAACACTTGAAATTAAACCCTATACCAATACGTCTGGCAAGCGTGGTATTAGTAGGCCAAGTATCCCTCCGTCACATAAGAGGAGGCCCGTCCCTGCAGTGGGACATTAATGTGCTGTTATGATGATGCCTAAGAAATTGGTACTGTGTATAAAATAAGACCTGATCTTAGCATAATGAATTCTCCGTGCGGGTGCCGGGTCCATCGCGTGATAGAGGACGGAAGACTTGCATAACAGCGTGTAGGACTTACGACCCAGATGTAGGTTTTTATATGGATTTAGACTTTTATGTAGTTTTTTATAAGTTAAAGTTGGCTAAGCTGAGTCAGCGGATCACCTAATTGTAAGTAGAAACTGCCGATTCAGAACATTACCAATGGTAGAGCATAAATAAGCCTTCTATCACGGGATAAAAGCTGTTTTGTCCCATAGCCTTCCATCTAGCTACCGTAACCTTCCACATAAAACCACAGTATTTTTAAAACTCCTACCTATTATTCTTCCATCTTTATCCCTTTATCGATAGAAAAATCCCTTCCTTGCAGTGGGTATTAAGATAAATATTTAAATAAAGAAATAATAAAAAAAAACACAGAGCGCTTATTACCGATTATAAAACACGTAATTTAATTTTTTTGGATGATTCCCAAATTTGATGAAATTTGGCATCAAACTAGGGAGTAAACTAAAAAACATATTTATGATAATAGGTACTCTTCCAGTTTAAAGTCGGTGAAATATCAATAAGTTACAGTTACATAATATTTACTCTCTCCGTGTGGTGTCGGAGTAAGAATACAGTGTGTCACCACCCCATCTTATCCCATGGGTGTCGTAAAAACCGACTAAGGGACTATGCGATCCGATATCTTTACAAAATAAAAAGAGGGAAAACTTGAAATTAAACCCTATACCAATCCGTCTGGCCAGCGTGGTATTAGTAGGCCAAGTATCCCTCCGTCACAGGAGGAGGCCCGTCCCTGCAGTGGGACATAATGGGCTATTACGATGACATATTTACATGCAGTATGACTTGTTCTGTAACTTTTTCGCATCCTTAATAAGGTCAATAACTTATACGAAGGTCGTGATGCAGTTTATTTTAAAATTACAGGTTTTTATTATACGAGTATCTAGTTATGATATTTTACAAGATATAGTTGCATAGATCGATCAATATGACGTCGCCGTCGGTGGCAGTGGGGAGCACTGCCATTTGCAAGGTCGGGGATTGCAATGCTTACGTAGGACAGTAGTTTGTGCGATATTTAAGTATATATGATTGTCCTGAGCTGAATGATCTTTGTGACCATTTCATTGGTTAACTTTGAAAATCGCTGAATGAATGTGGATGAGGCCTAATCTGTTTGCCAGGATCGTGACAAGTAGCGTTCTGTCGTCTCTGCTTACCCCGGACGGAATATGACGTGAGTTTATGTATATATGTTAAAAATCGTTTTGAAAGAAATGAAATGAAATGAAATCGTCACAAAACAATGTTTAATATTCCAGACAAACTAAAATTAAATACTGAATCTTTTCATTAAGCAAATATTTCGGTTCTTCGCCTGGGGAAGTAAGCTCGTACTCAGTGCTCGACCAGCGAGCCATTTAAAGCCTTAGGATAAGGATATAATTTACAAAATACAGACTCCAAAAAGAGGAGGAGTCTAAGTACAGTATGTGTACGAGAGGATTTTGATTAAAAACTGACGCTGAAGGAACCACCAGAAAAATGTAGCAGCATATAAATATAAAATATATAAAGTATAAATATTTTTCTTGTCGAGAAGCGACAACACGAAAGCTGTATGTATACTCTGCAATATTTTCATAAGTTGCCGTGGGAGGACAAATTTATGGCGTCACGATAAAAATCTCGGACAAAATGCTTGTAATTTTGGCAATTTTTCTTTTTAACTTGATCTTGTTTGTACCTACATAATATTTGGACCCTTTGGTATCCGACAAGTAAAATATGTCAGGGGTATTTATTTTTTTATGGATTGTTATCAAAGTATTATGATGAGGGATCACTGGTAAACGTCCAAATGCGATATGGGTTGCAGAAAACTTGTACAAAAAGGTTGGAAACGAATACATTCTCACACAACGCCATCTAATCTCTAACTAAGTTAAGCTTGTACTGTGAAGTACTAGATAACAGATAAACATAGGTTCTTACAATTAAAAAAAAACATATCAAGGAAAACCTTTGCAACAAGCATTGCATACATTCATACTTAGTTTTAAATTGAGCCCTTGCGTAACTAAATTTGTGCATAGTACCTAATGTTTAATGGTCTCAATCGGCAGGAAAGTATAAAAAGACTGCTCTGATCTTTAAAGATCTCCTTTTTAAGGATTTATTTAGGTTGAAAAATTAGAAAGTTAACTATAAGCAAGAATTAGTATATAAATATATAAGTATGGTAACTGACATGTGTCGGCGCCATTACTCCGCCGAGGATAACCAAGGGGGTTACAAGGAGTGCGGGAAGGTTATTGAGGGGTCTTCGGTCTATGGCCCTCCGCATCGACAAACCACTCGCCGATAGAAAATCGACCTAGCTTGTACCTTATTATAAAATTAGAGTCAAATATAGATTTTTATTGTGCGAGTCGCCTTTTATTTATATTATGTTCCACTACTGAACAACATGTACAGTGCACAATGGTTACTTCCCTTGAACATTAGTAACGGATTCTCATTCCTGCGTACTATGATTGTGATTATTATCTCTGTGAGTAACTGTTGCTTTGTCTTAATGTGTTCTTGGGTCAGAACTCAGATTCATTGGACAGCTATGTATATTTTGTTGTGGTATTTAATGGTAAGATGGTGGAAACTGGTTGTCAGGGTTTTAATCCCCGTGTATGCATGTCTGTGTATTTTTGATCAATAAATTTAATCAATATGAAATCCAAAGAATGAAATGGCTTGTTTTTTAGCAGTTTCTTCGAGTGTTTAAGGGAAACTTGGCTATTGCCAGCTTATTTTCTGTGATAGGTCTGGCGTTTAATTCAACGCATAAAAAATTTGTTTGTTCAATTCAGTCTATAAATACTTGATTGCACAAACGTTTTTAAGACACAGGGCATGTTTCAATGTCTTTTTATTGTCTTTTTGGATGTTACACTTTGCTAATCTATTTTAAAACATACAAAAGACAAAAATGGGTGGTAACGCAGCTATAGAGACTCGAAACACCATCCCTTTTATCTTATTTCCTGGGACTAGCAATGAGACCTCTATACCTAACTAATATTTATTTAACTTTTTGCGATTGATCATAACGGTGCCATCTTTTCAAAAAAGTTCAATATCCTACCATAATAAGCAACCATTTAAAATGTTGAAAGATATAAATGACAAACCAACCTCTTTATTAAAACGGACACACGCAAAACAGTAAGAAGATAAAAAAATTACAAAACGATAACAAATTAATATCGACCCAATCAAAATTTCACGATGTGTTTGAGTGGTATTCGTAATGAAATTATACATGCACTTGGGACCCGCCACGGCTTCGTACGAGTGAAATGCTTATTATACTCTACAATCATCATAACAGCCCATTTATGTCCCACTGACTGAGTAAGAGTACAATATGTCACCACCCCATCTCATCCTATGGGTGTCGTAAAAACCGACTTAGGGACTATCCGTGAATATTATCTTTACGAAATAAAAGGAAGGAAAACTTGAAATTTAACCCTATACCAATCCGTCTGGCCAACGTGGTTTTAGTAGGCCAAGTATCTCTCCGTCACAGGAGGAGACCCATCCCTGCAGTGGGACATTAATGGGCTGTTATGATGATGATGATGTAGTGATGTATAAAATGTTCTTATAACATTGGTTTGGTAAGATTAACAGTTTACAAGCCCATCTAAACTGAGCCCCTGTTGTATTATTAACATTTTATATGCAATATGGCATCTTTGAGTTAGAGTGAGTAAGTAAAGTGTAGAGATGTTCTTGCATGTGGCTTCAGTTGACCATGGAGGGATAGTCTGACTCAATTTGTTAAGGTAATTATTTAATAGCGAAAAAGGATTAAGGACACTCAATACTGCAATTTTGTTGTGGTAGGGTTATCTGGTTCTTTTTATAAAAAAGATACCCATAACTTGAACTATGCTTCGGCTACCTAGAATTAGGTAGCCGGAGTGTTCGGTGTACTACTGTCAAATTTTACCTATTAGCGGTCTTAGTACATTCATAGTATGCTATTAAAAAAAGCAACCAACGAAGGAGTCAATGAATATTGTTTTAAGAATGACCGTAGGAGTAGATAATCATTAGTCGTCTCTAGGCGTTACATGCTCTTTATTTATGAAAATGGCATCCGAATTAAATCTTAAAAAATCACAATAATCATTTTTTATTTTAAATACCTTAATAGCGCATACTTTTGTCGGATTTTAGCTACTTCTTCGTATAAGATTATTTTTTATGATTATCTGAGTATTAAATGTTAAAATGTCCTTATAACAAAAATATGTCGACATTATGCAGCTTATCTTTTTAAAAATAATAAAACATTAAATATGGTTGAGGTAAGCTTTTAAATTGCATTGCTTTTTAAGGACTTCTGTACTGACTAAGAATAATAAGAAAGATAATACTGAGTTTTATTTAGAATCTTATTTAATTTTTAAAGGTAAGCCTTGGCCTTGACCAATGGCTTTGGCTTAGCTGTGATCTGACATTACTGACTTCGATAATTAACCTTTCTTGCGAGTTGCGTGTAAGGTAGGTAACTACTTAGCCTGTAAGCTTTCTATTTATGTTCATTGCAATAAGCTTTGCGTGGTTTGGTTTATTATTTAAAATGACATATTTGACAAAACAAGTTTTAGTTCTTCAGTTTCAAATTTAAAATATATTTGGACTTTCATTTGTTTTCTTATTTCTTTCATAAAATATTTCCCAGATAATAAATATGTCAAATACCGATTCATATCTATTTCTAAACGTTCTTATTTTAAAAGAGGCGGGATCGGACCTATGACCTGATCTACCACAAATAACAAAAGATTTATGATCGACATCTGAGCGAAAGAATGAATGTTAAAAAAGAAAGAAAACTATATTGCATTTCCTTACAAGGGCGTGGCCTATAACAAAATTATAATTAACATGATTTACAAAGTGCATAAATATAACTTCAAATTATTAAATACGACGCCTTGGGATACAACACCAGTTTTACCGTTCCCCTCTGTGTTGCCACAACTAAAATCAAGATCCCCGATAAGTTATTTTGATAGCGTGTCATAACGCGTTATAAGCCTCAATGCACTCTATTCGACATCGTGTCCTGAATAAATTATTAATTAAATTTTAAGTTTTATTCATCTGTTTAATAACAACGGGTCTTAAGCTTGGTTTATCTTTTAAATATATAATTTAACGAGTGTCAACCTCCCAGGTTAAAGGAAATTTTTGTTGATGACAGCACTGAAGGTTCAACCAGTCCATTACGTTGTCGCTAAACATTGTAATTTATATTTTGCCAATATCACACTGTGTGAGTACGAGAGGGATGAAGGATATCTCTGACCTTTTTTAAAAGTTATTGGTTTGCTAAAGATTATCTCAACAGTGGAATGAGAAGTCGATACTGCTTGTTTTAAATTAATATACATACCTACACCAAAACAACATAATATTGTTTAGTATATTTTACAAAAAAATTTAAAAAGAAGGAAAACTTGAAATTAATCCCTATACCAATCCGTCTGGCCACCGTGGTATTAGTAGGCCAAGTACCCCTCCGTCACGGGAGGAGGCCCGTCCCTGCAGTGGGACATTAAAGGGCTGTTATGATGATATTTTATATAAAATAAAAAGACACTTAATTTATCAATTAATGATTAACGATACGCAGCTAAAGATTATTATTTATCTATGTAGGTATCTTAGGAGTAGAAAAAAATCGTACGTTTTACGAATCTTTTTAAATAATTACATAAAAAATTTAAGTCTACCATAAAAATAATCAAGTCTTTTTTAGGTTAGCACACGGAAAGCTCATAAATATCTCCATGTCCTACATCCAAGCACTTAGTTTACATTTACTAATCTATACTTTTCTGTTAATATTAGCATTTTGAACATAATCGACATCGTATAAATGTACGTTGAATCATTAATCGACAACACTTTATCGGAGCGCGCGAAAAAGTACACAAATCACACCTCTCTGACTTTTTACTTTTTTTATTTATACCACGCACGGGAACGCGTTCTTCCAGCCGGTGCTTTTTTATTTTTCGCGCCTTTTTATGCTTTTTTATTTTCATGTAGCCGCTGTTAATGCCGTTTAGGGATGTTAAACTACATGAAGAATGTCTGAACATCCACATCAAAGCAATTTTGTATTGGTTACGTGGCCATTTTATAAAATTAATGAAAGATCCGTTGGTTGGTATTAATACTTGCATGTTGTTGTTACAAAAATAGATATATAATAGTTAGATTTTTTTACTAAAACAAAAACAGTTAATAGGTACTTACCTATTAACTGTTTTTACAAACTGTTTGAACACTAGTGCTTACTAGTGTCGGTAACTTAATTAGATAGATATTTATTTTTTAAAAGACACGACAATATGACCACATCGTTGCCTTTTATGTAGATATGGCTTTATTAATAGATTAGAAATTAGAATTAGATTAGAAACGGATGCTAGCTTGAGTAGAGTCTATAAATGAAAGTAAAGGGTGATAGTTCTTTATGACATGATATTACTCTGTCGCTATCTGGTTTGGTTAGTATGGCTAAATCCCGATTTATACACCGACAAGTACAGTAGCGAGTTAAGTAGTAAGTTGTTGATTGAGTACGAAGTACCCCCTCTCTCGCGTCTCGCCAACTTAACTCGCTAAAAAATAGGATGGAGATTTATTTAAATCAACTTAATCAACAACTTACTACTTAACTCTCTACTGTACTTGTCGATGTGTAAATCGGGTTTAAATGCTTCGTAACACGATTTTTGAAGGTACAGAATTTCTACAATGTTATTGTTTGACAAAATAGAAGGAATTAAGTTCCTTTTTGTTTGACCAAATCGAATAGATAGTTTAAGAATACTATTTTGATCTTAAAAGTAACGGCCATTCATCAACTATCACACAATCACTTGTAGATCGCATAATAACTGGTTACGAAATAAAGTTATAAAACAACTAATGAATAAAAACAATTGACCGCACAAAGTGGAAATATTTAGAGGAGGCCTATGTCCAGAGGACGTCTATTGGCCGATAGATATGATGTTAATCATAACAGCCTATTATTGTCCCACTGCATGGACGGGCCTCCTCCCGGGACGGAGGTATACTTGACCTACTAATACCACGCTGGCCAGACGGATTAGTATAGGGTGTAATTTCAAGTTTTCCTTCTTTTTATTTCGTAAAGATATATTAACTGTTAATCCCTTAGTCAGTTTTTACGACACCCATGGGATGACATGGGGTGATGACTGGTGACATAATATTGTATTTTTACTCCGTCACCACACGGAGATGTTAATGAATCAATGAAAAAAACAACTGCATAAAATACAAAGTAGTTTACAGTAGCTATTTACCACTTACTTAGTAATAGTTTATTAATTTCAAAGTAATTAATGTTAGTATTATATCAAAGGCTCGATCATGTTTCCATTTGGTGTATGTTGATGACTGATACTATTGTCCTTTGTACTAGACTGAATAATTATGTGTGTAGGTATGTAGGCTTTGCTATACGATACATTGTTTACAGGTATTTTGGTCGTTGATCTGTCTCTTTAATGGACTGGGACACTTAATGTCCCACTGCAGGGACTGAATTAATCCAAAGATACATTTTTTATCATTTAATGAAATGTTTCATTTAAAGAAACATTTTTTTAAATTAAAAGACAATGAAACTGCACTTTGACAAACATCGAATCGATCCATACATAAGTAGTGTTTAATGCGCAGGCATAAAAAAAACATAACGTAATTTACAGTAAACTATTACTATTCATTAACCCCGTTTGACAATACATTTATTATAAATACCTATAAATAAATAAAATCCTCTTTTACAATACAAGTGCTTGACATCACAGATAAAAAAGAAAACAAAAGATATACGTTTGGAAACGGGAAGTCTCCAAACTAGTTTGCATTTTCAATTTTAAGTTTTAAGTTCAGTTTAAGTCGTTAAAGATTTCATTTGGAAAGGATTTATTCTTAAACGGTTTCGGTAGAGGATGTTAAAACAAATGTATTTTATCTTTATTTGAAGTTTGGGTTGTTTGATGAGGGGATGGAACATACCACGCAATCCCATCAAGCATTTTTAAACTAATATAGATCACCAGCTAACCCGTGCCCACTTCGTTGGGTGGCGAAAAAAACGCGTCTGTTTTTTAGACATATTTCATTACCGCTCCACTCCTATTAGTCATAGCGTGATACTATATAGCCTATGACACTCCCCGATAAATTGACTATTCTACACAGAAAGAATTTTTAAAATCGGTTCAGTAGATCCAGAGATTACAACGTCAAAAACACACAAACTTTACCTCTTTATAATATTAGTATAGATAAGTAATTTCTTCGTAAGCAAAAGCTAAATAATTTATTCCTAAAGTACTTACTGCATAAAAGGACCTTCTTTAATGATGTATGAAATTTTAGCCTCGAATTGTCGTATAGATCCTAAATAGTAATTTTTTCTCGATAAAAAATGCTAAGAGAAACTTAGAGATGCTTTTCAAAATTTTCAAACATACTCTACATCTTTACAGCCGTAGCTGAAATACTACTCGGCTCCCCTTTCTTTCCCGCGGAGGTTGGAAAAGGCGACCCAATCATCATAACAGCCTATTAATGTCCCACTGCAGTCCGTCTGGCCAGCGTAGTATTAGTAGGCGAAGTATGCCTCAGTCACTGGAGGAGGCCCGTCCCTGCAGTGGGACATTAATAGGCTATTATGATGATGATGATGTTCATCATTGCTTTACTTCCTGAACTGCATCCTCGCTTTCCATCAGACCCAATTCAGTCATATTACCATGACTTATTGTATATAAAAAATACAAAGTTAACTTTCGCAAGCTTGCATTCAAAGCAGTAATAACTTATTCCCCGTTGTTACATGCGCTACTGCCGTCAATAGCAGATTTAAGGAGCAACACGAAACTAATTTAAAAAAGAAAGTATACATTATCAATTCTGTTTATTTAAATGTATGTTTTATTGCATAAAAAAGGGAAGAAATTTATCTTCAGTAAAACTGCTGTTACACATGCAAGTGACAGGAATGTGGCAAAAAATGTAGACAAAGAATTTTTAGTCACGTGAACCGTGACGTCATAGAGTTTTAATTATGTCAGCTGTCAAAAATATTTTTCCAAAATACGAGTATGCCCGTAGATATGTTTTTTTTAGTATTTGTTGTTATAGAGACAACAAAAATGCATCATCTGCGAAAATTTCAACTTTCTAACTGTCATGGTTCATGAGATACAGCCTCGTGACAGACGGACGGACGGACAGCGGAGCCTTAGTAGCTACGGAACCCTAAAAAAGAAAGTATACATTATCAATTCTGTTTATTTAAATGTATGTTTTATTGTATAAAAAAGGATAGAAATTGATCTTTCTTATAAAGTAAAACTGCTGTTACACATGCAAGTGACAGGAATGTGGCTTGCCAATTAGCGCCGAAACGAATGGGACCGGTCCGTACTCAGTTATGGTGTTTATGCGCACGTCGGTCTTCCGTTGTATGTTAGCTGTCATTATGGTGTAGACCATAGATATCTGTGGTGTAGGATATAGATAGGTACAAGTAAGTGTCGTAGCACATATAACGTAACGTAAACGGATCGGCACCGCCTTGCCTTTTTCCTCGGTGTCAAACGTCACAGATCCGATTACGTTACGATTTCGATTAGCGTGCGTTGCAGTAAGGAGTTTCGTACAAATAATACTGAACGGCTCAAGTTGATACGGTGATGATCCGTTTACGTTACGTTATATGTGTTTAATGGACATCTAAAATATGAGGAAGGTATCAATTCAGGTGTGATAGAGGAGTTTGTCAATTCGGATGCGATCGTTATTTCTTGCTGAATAAAAATAGTTTTGTTTAAAAGGATACATTTTAAGGTTTATGAGATACTGGAAAGAAATGGCATCGAAATTGGTTCAGTAATTTGGATCAGATCTCAGAAAATAAGGAATTACTGTAAATCATCGGTCCAAACCCGTGCTATTTTTTGGTGAAGATTCTTGAACACCAAATTGGAACTACGAGTAACTATACCTATTTAAACGAACTTACACAAAATATTCTAAATTCTAACAGGCACCATTTAAGTTATTGGGTTAATATCTGCACTTGGTTGTTAAGGTGGACCATTGAACTTGGAAAACCCACCTTTTCCTTTCGGAGTCGGTTAAAAACAGCTTACATAGCTACCTTAAAATAGCATTAAACTTAAAAAGCTCAGTATTTTATATCAACAAACGAAAGTCCGAGGTCACAATTTTTATATATTATTGTACAAAGTATCAATAAACATGTAAGATATTTATCGGCGCATATTAAACAGATACCCGAAATTTATTTAACCGTAAATTCTTTTTGGGATCTTTTATTCTTCAAAGCTTTTATCAAGGTACAAAGTCGTATATACAAGTATGTATTTATAAAGTATTTATGAGCAAGCTCGTGTGTATAAATAGGTAAACACAAGTGTATATTTATCTCTTAATTTATGTTAACAATTCTCCGTGTGGTGACGTAGTAAGAATACAATCTGTCGCCACCCCGTCTCATCCAATGGGTGTCGGAAAAAGCGACTAAGGGACTATCCGTGAATATTATCTTTACAAAATAAAAAGAAGGAAAACTTGAAATTAAACCCTATACCAATCCGTCAGGCTAGCGTGGTATTAGTAGGCCAAGTATCCCTCCATCATGGGAGGAGGTCCGTCCCTGCTATCATAGGTGCTTCTACTACGGTTTAGCATTATAAATAAATAAATAAATATTCACGGACATCTCTACACAGCGCCATCTGTTCCCAAAGTAAGTTAGGCTTAACCTGATTGTGTTATGGGATGGGTAACAGAACAATGGATACTAAATAATACTTATTACCTTATTTTTTGTAAATTCATACATTATTTTACATAGAATCACTCAGACCAATCCAAATAATCATGTTCATGCACACAAATATTTGCATTAAGCGGGAATCGAACCCGAGACCTCTGCGTAGCGGTCATGTTATATGTATAACCACTACGCCACAGAGGTCGTCAAAATAATAAATATGTCGGACTTTATTTGTAAATATAAACACCAAGATGTAACCATGTTCTATAGCGAATTAATTTCATTCTTACTTTACTTTGGTTACTAAGTAAGATGCGTATGCGAAAGTTATCATATGAAGAACTACTTGTTAATTAATTATGTAGAGAGCTTGTTAGTAATGATGACGCATCAAAAAAGTTTAGATTATGTACACAAGTGCTTAATTACCTAACCCGTGTTGTAATGTTACCGTTATCCGTATATGTGGGATTATGAAAAATAAGAAAATTTGACATAAAACCACTCTTATTTTGTTTTCCAAAAAATAATTTAGGTATCCTGTTATTGTTTTCCATATTGTCGCCAGTCATAATATTTATTTGCTCATTCTCATTTATTCAAACAGCTCTAGTTGTAAGACCTTATTAGTCACTAGCTGACCCGCGCCCACTTCGTTGGGCGGCTGAAAAAACGCGTCTCTTTTTTAAACATATTTTATTCCTGCTCCGCTCACCGATAAATGGATTATTCAACACAGAAAGAATTTTTAAAATCGATTCAGTAGATCCAGAGATTAAACCCTACAACGTCACAAACACACAAACTCTTCCTCTTTGTAATATTAGTATAGATAACTCTCATTTGCCATGTACGTTTCTATAATAAGTAGTACGGGTAAGTACTACAGAATCGTTAGTTGCTATCAACAATATTGTAAAATTTACAAGATAGTTAGGTTTATTTCTAATTACGAACATTTAGTCTAAAAGAAAGATACCTACTATGGTTTTGGCGTTTCACTCATTCATTTTTACGACTCCCTTGAGGCAATGTGAGTTGACATTTTGTACTCTAGTTTTGTTTAGAGTAATCTAAGTGCTTCACCACACGAACCATTTACTGTTTTACATCAATAGGTATTATGTAAATATATGTTATAATCTAAAGTTTATCGTTTTCTCACCGCAAACTATTGTTAATATTACAATACAGCTTATAAGCTTCCTGAACAAAACGTGGGATACACCTAACTACTCGTATTTAATGCAAAAAAGTAAGATAAATTATAAAAGATAATAATATGATAAAAGATTAACTGAGAACTGTAATTATGACACTTTAATATCCAGTTAAAGTGGTGCCAGTTAATGCTTGTAAGACTACTTGTAAACTGGATTATGGTAGTATGTTTTTTTTTTCGTTAATTACTGTTATTATATCAATTACTAGATGCAGGCCGCAGCTTTACCCGCTTCAATGTCGCGATAAAAATAGAGGTAACCTATGGTAAGACCTAGAGGAAAGCTGTGACTCGTCCTTTAAACGAGGTTTTCTTCCAGGGTAGGCAGGTAGATAGCGACTTTGCTCTGCTCTACCATTTTAACAATAAGCAATGTTTATTTTTTTTAACAACAACGCATTTTGATAATAATAAATACAATGGACTAAATAATTGACTAAATAATAATATAATGGACTTATTCCAAAGAGTCTCTATCAACATCTAAGGAGACTCGACCTTGGCAGTTGGATCATAGGTCTGATGCAGAAGGCAGTACTGCTTGACACGACACATATTGTGATCCTATCTCTGGAGCCCTAACCACCAGTAGCTTGGTCCCTGTACCCGATGCTGGTGGGTCTACCTTTTTTTATATTTTTAAATGTCTTTATTTTTATATAAAAATGTAAATTAATGTGAAAAATGTAAATAAAGAGAACACAATGAACCAGATGCACGGTATGGCGACCCCTTAGTCGGTGGACCGACAACCTGGTTTGGACGGCGGGAAACAAATTTATGAATGAGAGAGCCACACAATCGCGCAAGATGGAAATTTTTAGAGGAGGCCTATGTGTGTGATATAGTTACTAGGGACCCAACCCTGTGTCTTTTTAGTAGGTACAGTTGAACTACCTGGTAATACTCGTACAGTAACCGCTCATTTTGATTACGGAGATAAGAATCATGATTTTTATTCCACAAAAATCTCAAATTTACGTAGTCTGCTTGCACTCTCCGTAATATAATAACCTGTTTTTTATGCGGCATAACTACTAATTTGACGCATATCTTGATGCAAGATATTAAGCAGCTGATAAGCCTGTATTATACATTCATATAATGTTTCTTTGACGTGCTCTGCAGGGTGGTTATAGTATATGACTTCTACGCAAAGGTCTCGGGTTAAATTCCTGCCCAAGGCAAAAGTTTTTGTGTATAAAGATAAATTTTTTAAGGCCTGCATTTTTCAGCTTTTTTTAGGCATATCTTTAGCAGTGGACATCCATTGGCTGATGTGATGATGATGATTAACTAGAGTTTTCTTTTTGTTTTACTCAGCCTGACATTAAAAAAGCAACTAAGTTGGTCAAGAGACCTCTTGAGTACCTATATGAGACATGAGAGTCAAAACAAACACCATAGACTTAGTCTATCTAGGTCAGATTCTTTCACTCTACTCCCAAAAAATCACGATTATGTTGTTATGTAATCTAAATTATATAAACATCTAAATTAATTTACAAATACAGCTTTAAAGTAAAAGTCCAATCTACACATCTTTATTTTTAGCATCAACTTGATTTCCAAACATTTCTTTTCCCGCCAACTACTTTTGACAGCTGTCATTATGATTGACGTTTTGTAATAAATAACATTCTAGAATTACGAAACCGGAGGAATTGAATTTGATGATGAGTTAAAAAATTATAATGAACTATTATTAAAAAAAACTGTGTCATACGACGGAAATGTTCTTATGAATGTTTAATCAACGATCGATGTGGGCAACTTTCAATTT
This sequence comes from Schrankia costaestrigalis, assembly GCA_905475405.1. Classification (NCBI taxonomy): domain Eukaryota; kingdom Metazoa; phylum Arthropoda; class Insecta; order Lepidoptera; family Erebidae; genus Schrankia; species Schrankia costaestrigalis. The sequence continues at coordinate 7,587,101 of FR997850.1, forward strand.
CGTTTGATTATTATTGTCTTGTTATCAATCTCCAATTTAGTGGCTTTTATTTCGAAATGCATGTAAACTTACTCGCAATTTTAATTATTTTCTAATTAAAAAATTGACTCTAGAAAGTTGATACCTATAATAGGTATTATATTTTTTTTAATGCCTTTAAACATATCAATTTTTTTATTAGTTTTTTGCTATAAGTAATGGACTGCTAATGGAATTGCAAGAAACAAGAAGAAATGTCATCGAAGTGGAGCTTACTTTTCTAAAACTGTTTGAGTTTCGACCATTGACACGAGAGAAGAAGAAAAATGGCAAGAAATATTGGTAAAAGGTTTTATAATAAGTTTCCCTTCTTTTGTTTTTGTAAACTTCGAACTTTCTCCTTAGTCGTACGACACCCGTAAAATATGATGATTCTGATGTGGTGACACCCTGTAATCTTACTCCGTCACCACAAAAGTATTTGATTACAGAACAGGCTGTCAATAACTTTAAATTCCGAATACAAATTAAAAAAATAAAATTGCCAATGCATCGAATGCAATCCTCGAAAGAGGAGTATTGCTACTATAAAAAATATGTCAGATGATGGGAACCACAAAAATAATGGAAATATTTGCAATGATTACTTATTTTATTAGCAAGAAAGCATCGTGTTAGTATACGAGAGCTTATGTACGTCTGCAGGGGTGGGCTAGCAATATTAGTCAACTGACGACCTCCACAAGTTATCACTTAGATTGACTTTCCCGTAAGACATTGAAGTAGGTATTGCCCTTTTTTTTAAAAGGTACTCATAATGTTAAATACAATTACTGCACTAGGAACCTATTCTTGAGTCACAGGGACTTTAACAAACGCCATAAGGACCACCAACCTCATGATAGTAATTTCTGCATAGCAGCTCATAAATAATTAACCACTGGTGATGGTTACCACGACTGTCTTGTAACAATGTCATATCTGTCACCTCAAAATATTCAAATTACATTTAAAAAAAATTGGGACTTTTAAAATCCATAATCTGGCAACCCCAAAAAAACGTATTGGTAAGATGACAACTAATAAAGTGTCGCCAGGATCATTTGTTTAGTATTTTGCATACTTATATCGTATCCTCTGTTACTCGATACTCAAAATACTTGCTCAAGAGATTACTTTCAGCTTAAAGTCCATAAATTTTATTTTTAATTGATTTTGATTTGTTCGGAATAAGAAGAACCTTTTTATGAATATGCATGCCATCAAGTTATATTGTCATTCGATAATGTATCTTATTGCAAGGGATTCTTCTTCTTTAGCGTATCGATGGCAAAAACGATACTAGACTAAATTGATGTAGCCCAAAACTCTGCGACACTAACTGCGTTATCATCATTATAACAGCCAATTAATGTCCCACTGCAGGGACGGACCTCCTCCCGTGACGGAAGGATACTTGGCCTACTATTACCACGCTGGCCAGACGGATTGGTATAGGGTTTAATTTCAAGTTTTCCGTCTTTTTATTTCGTAAAGATAATATTTACGGATAGTCCCTTAGTCGGTTTTTACGACACCCATGGGATGAGATGGAGTGGTGACGCATTGTATTCTTACTCCGTCACCACACGGAGGATATGGGTTATCGCTGGCAGTCATTAGCTCTTCCTGAGTGCAGGTGTAAGGGCATCCAGGACATAATGAGAGGAGGAACTATGGCTAGTTTGTGGAGCACCGCACAGGCAACCCAGTCCGCCACTGTCCAGGCTTACGGAGTTCTTAATTCGACCTGGTGATGGAAAAACAAGTCGCTGGGCTGACAGCAAGCTTTGTTGGCTTGACCATACCAGAAGCAGAATACGGTACTGTACAAATGCGAAGCTCAAGGTATTAGAACCCTAAGTTCGAGTAGGTCAATTCAAAAAAGTTTATAAATAAATATACTATTTTGACCATGTCAAAGTGGCGAGTAGTAATACAAATAATTAACAAAAAGCTTTACATACTCTACTGTAATTTATTTTACCTTAAGACAATTAATAATAGGTCCTTTAACTATGAAATTGCCGATTTGTATGAAGATTTTATGCGAAATTTGATTTTTCATACTAACGTTTTCAAGGTTTTTTCAATAATTAATAAACTGAATAGAATGAAATTTGGTATAAGTAATAGCGCACATCTTAGCTAACTTATAGCATTTTAATTATGAAAAAAAATATAAGGGAAGAAGTTTCATTAATGAAGTTACATTACGGTAAAATCCGCTGGTTTAAATTGGACCCATATTTACAGGCTTATTACTTATACAAATAATAATTATTTTTCCTAATTATCTTCTGTTAGTTGTTGGTAATGTCCTGTATTTACCAAATTACAAAAATAATACAAGCAATCTTTGTTTTAATAGAAAATAGAGGCTAAAGACTGCGGCGAAAAAAAATAACAATTTCATAGGTAAAGACCTATTATCTAATTATATTGACGTCCACTGTGGCGTAGTGAGTATATTAAATGGCTGGTACGCATAGGTTACGGGTTCGATTCCCGCTCAATGCAAATCTTTGTGTGCATAAACATGATTGTTTAAATTGGTCTGGGTGTTTTCTATGTGTAATATGAATGTATTTAAAAAAAAAGAAAGTATTTAAGTACTTTTACCCGTTGTCTAATACAATCTCTGCTTAGTTTTGGACTAGGTGTGAAGAATATAATTTATTTTTATTTATTTTACTTTTAAAATAAGGTATAAAAATCCGTAAAAGCCGACTAAAGATAAGTTAGCAGATAAACTCTACCAAATCAATAGACGGAAAACTAGAACTAAATCTTTCGTCTTCTTAGGTCTAGTGAACCTTCATCAATATAGAAAAGTCCTTAATTTGATTTTTACCTCTAAATTGATGGTTATTAGCAGATTCTAAAGAAGGACATTAGCCAACGTTACAGGCGGCTATAGGGCGGCGACATTATGTATTCATACCCTGTATTCTTCCATATCCGTGTGGTGACGGAGTAAGAATACAATATGTCTCATTCCATGTGTGTTGTAAAAACCGACTAAGGGACTATTAATTTGTGAATATTGTCTTAACGAAATAAAAAGAAGAAAAACTTGAAATTAAACCTAGACCAATCCGTTTGGCCAGCGTGGTATTAGTAGGGCAAGTATACCTCCGTTACAGGAGGAGCCCCGTCCCTGCAGTGGGACATTAATGGGCTGGTATGATTCTTCCATTGAATTCACACAGAAATGGCAACCATGTAAGCTAACTAAAAAATTCATTTCAAAAATCAAAAACGATGTCTACCGTGAACGAAAAGATAAGTTCACTCGTTCATTCATTTGTTTGCATTTAAGAACGATATATAATTGATTTACAGTTTCTGAACGAAGTGAATACATTAAGATGTAATGTATATTTGTAACTGTGATCTTGTATTTAAGAATGCAAAGGCAATTACATACATACAAATTTGTTTTCATGTGTATGGAAGTGTTATTATGTATTTTTGTATGAATATTGAATGATTTTTAAATATTTATAAGTTAGTTACCGCCTACGTATTCGTTCACTTAATATTTTTAACCGACTCGAAAAAGAGGAGGTTTTCAATTCGGTTGTATTGTACCATATTTTTCAAAATAATGTAAGCAACCAATTTTGATAAAATTTCTAGCAATTTAATAGCAAGTTACATATATGATTCTGTGAGAAGGAGAAATAAGAAAGAATTTTCTAAATTGCCTAAGAAGAAAGTGGGTTCTGAGCACCTTCTGAAGTAACCAACATAAAAACTGACAGTATTTATTCTGTTTGGGCTTTCATGGAATTCTGGTCAGGTTGATTTGATTTTCAGGCAGATATGTGTAGCACTATACAGGTTTTCCTATATTTAAAAATATTGTTCTTACTGATTTCTGAATAGGGTAAATAGGATAAAAATTATGGTATGCTAAATACAATTTGTAAGTAATTGGTAAGGGACTAATAATACCTACGTGGTGAAGTAGACCAAAACCCCTTCAAATCATCATCATCATCATAACAGCCCATTAATGTCCCACTCCAGAGACGGGCCTCCTCCCATGACGGAGGGATACTTGGCCTACTAATACCACGCTGGCCAGAAGGATTGGTATAGGAGAAATAAAAAGTAGAAATCCTGGATTATTACTGTACTAACCATTTATAGAAAGAGACTTATACAATGTATGGAGTACTTCCCATGTTTTGCTATAATTAAGCTATCTTAACCGATACGCTAATTACTTTGCGGTGCGATTAACGAGGTATTAATTATAACGTGGAGACAAATATAGTAATATTTATTATGGTCATAAAAAATTATGTGCTCTATATATTGCAGATTTTGATCGTTAAGTAATATGTATCTGATACATATTAATTAACGATCAAAATCCTTAGGAAAACAGGGTGGGGAGACTCCTCACACTGTGGACCGACGACCTCGTAAGGACGGCGGGAAGCCGATGGATGAGGGAGGCGCAGGACCGCACAAGGTGGCAATATTTGGAGGAGGCCTATGTCCAGCAATGGACGTCAATTGGATGAGATGATAATGATGAAAATTCTTAGAATAGATATATTAAGTAGGCGACTAAAGGAAATTCAGCTAATGTTTTCTGTACTAAATATAAGCAGGAAAAATGGTCTATTGGGGGGGGGGGTGGTATGTGCAGGCTAAGCTTCTGTTTGTCATTAAAAAAGTCCCGTCCCTAAAGCAGGACATAAACGGGCTGTAACGGTATTTAATCCAAGAGAGGTGAAGAGTTTTTAAAAGGACGAGTTAAACTACCATAAAAAACATTGTCATAGCTTACATTATTCCATAAAAAAACTTGATAAAAACTCTGTAACCAATCATTCGGGCTAGCAGGAATGCTTTTTTGAACTTGGCAAAAATACATTTTAATTTTTTTTATTTACGGTATATTTGAGTTTATACGGTAAAAAGATTTGTTAAGAAAAAATAAAAATCTAAAAATATAATGAAATGAGTTGATAAGTAAATGAATTTCTAGATTATTGTATGTCAAATCATTACATTGTCAAATTCAAGATTGTATTCGAAAACTTTATTTCTATTTGATAAACTCGGAGTAAGGGTAAGGTCGTTGTAATGGGACATTTATGGACATACATTATAACAATAAACGATAATACAATCATATCAAAATAAATAATACTTAGTTATGAAACGAACAAGCTTAAATTATAGAAACATCACGCTGTGATGTGTAGGAGTTAAGTACAATGAAGTAAATTGAACGGTAATTGAGATTGTTTAGATATTATAATGCTGTTGTATTATTATGCGATTACGACATCGTAGAAGATGTTGTTTGGTTTTTGGATAGGTTGAGTAAGAAGCCTACCATCATCATACCAGCCCATTAATGTCCCAATGCAGGGACGGGCCTCCTCCCGTGACGGAGGGATACTTGGCCTACTAATACCACGCTGGCCAGACGGATTGGTATAAGGTTTAATTTCAAGTTTTCCTCCTTTTTACTTCGTAAAGATAATAAGCTTTATAGGTAAAAATTATATGTAATTTAATTACGGTTAGTCCCTTAGTTAGTTTTTACGACACCCATGGGGTGAGATGAGGTGGTGATATATTGTATTCTTATTTCGTCGCCATACGCAGAATGAATTAATAAATAAATAAATAATCCTCATACATTCACACAACGTCATCTAGTCCCAAACTAAGCAGAGCTTGTACTATGAGTACTAGACAACGGATAAACATACTACTTTTTTTTTTGTAAATACATACATTATTATACATAGAAAAACACCCAGACTAATGCAAACAATCATGTTCATGCACACAAATATTTGAATTGAGCGGGAATCGAACCCGAGAGTCGAGACCTCTGCGTAGCAGTCATGTTAAATAACCACTACGCCAGAGAGGTCGTATATTGAGACATGCTTCTATTTTAAGAGTCGGAGTTAAGTTTTCTAAATCAAACGTAACAAAAAGAAATGCAAACCGCACTATCTAGGAAGTCTGCACCACAAGTAATGTCCCTAGCACTAACATCGCCGTTTAAAGTTCATTAACCTTCCCAAGACCTATATCTCCTTACACCAGTATGCAGTATGTAAAATTAATGGTCTGTTGTAGGACCGGTCTTTGATTCGTCGCGCGCCCGGTCGCTATTAGTCCCCCGTTAAATCAGTCATGGTGAAGTGAGCCTTCGCATTGCATGTGGGAGGTTTGATATTGTTGAAACATTTTGCCATTATGATATTTTTGAATAAGTAATTGCTGTAATGTTAGCTGGATCGTGTTTTGTATCAATGTTGATTTCGTGGTAATGTTTGCTTGTTTAATTTGATATTATAGATATTAACTTAATGAAAGATTTTGTTCTGACATGGAGAATATCTTGAAATAATACTAGACTTATGTACTCATAACAGACATAGGTTTCTCCAATGATAACTTTCAATACAATTATAATTCGTTTCAGGTCCCTAGTTATTGTACCTTGTTGCTGGGTCTCGTCTGGTAGTATGCGCGATGTTTTAACGCACTATTGGTCCTGGCTACATTCATAGGTGTGGGAAAGTAGGTAGGGTCAGCTTCCTAACAGAATTGAAATTAGTGTAGATAAAATATGCCAATAACGCCCCAGTTATTGTAGTAATTTTTCTGCTGAATTGAAATTAGCTTTATAGACTTTTAGTGTGTCACTGCAGGGATAATCCTCTTCTAATAACTCAAGGAATAGCCTTGCTAATCCCAAACTGGCATAATGGTTTAGAAGAAATCAAGTTTTTCGCTATTAGTCCCCCGTTAAATCAGTCATGGTGAAGTGAGCCTTCGCATTGCATGTGGGAGGTTTGATATTGTTGAAACATTTTGCCATTATGTATGATATTTTTGAATAATTGCTGTTATGTTAGCTCGATGTGTATCGTGTTTTGTATCAATGTTGATTTCGTGGTGATGATTTGCTTGTATTTGATTTGATACCGTTTTATTTACAAAGTTAAATTAATCCAGACGGGTGTCATATCTGCGATAAAGAGTTACTAGACAGATTTTTAGCATATAAGAAAAACGTACATAACATCATTGCACTTATATCTAATATAAGAGAAGTAATTCGACACCCATAGTATAAGATAATATCTTATACTATGGTGTTACTTAGTACATTAACCCAATACCAACGAAGACTCGTCCCACCATAAACACAGTTACGTTACGCTATCTAAAGCTAATTTAGTACAATAGAAACTTAAGTAAAAGGTTTCTCTTAACTGATGAATTTAATTACAATTTAGTCAGAGAAGGGTTTTAGCTAAAAACGGTTGAAATGTAGGCGTACTGTCAACACCCACGATCTTCCTATAATTATGTTAATTACTATAATATAGACTAACGATTTGTTACTATTTTAATTATTAAATAAATAAATAATCCTCACACATTAACACAACGCCATGTAGTCCCAAACTAAGCAGAGCTTGTACTATGGGTACTAGAAAACGGATAAACATACTTAAATACTTTTCTTTTGTAAATATGTTACAGCCAAAGTAATAAATATGAATATTATACATAATAACTAGCCATTATGTATAAGGGCTACTCAATTTAGATAAAATGATAAATGTCGCAGAATTAATCACATTAACTAGCCATTATATATGGCAAAAATACAATATTAAGGCAAAAGTCAGAAACAGTTGGTTAGGTTAGGCTAGTATAGAGACCAAAGGACGACATTTTTTTTTATGTAAAACTAGAATAATATAGTATTACTATATTCTAGTCCTCTATACTAGCCTAACCACACCAACTGTTTCTGACTTTTGCCTTAATATTGTATTTTTGCCAGTACTATAACATATATAATGGCTAGTTAATGTGATTAATTCTGCGACATTTATCACTTTATCTAATTTTATCAAACATGGTTTTTATATTCTGAAATCAATAATTGATTCGTCTCGTTTGTAGGCACGGGAAAGTGATAATTATTATTACTTTCCCGTGCCTTGTGACAAATATCAAATAAAAAAATACTTAGTTGATTTGCTATTCAAATGTCCTATTGCTTAAGAAAATAGTCATCTAACTGCCCAGCCTACTTACTATTAGTAGTTTCCCCCATTAATAGTTACAGTCATGCTTGTAAACAAAAGCATACTAAATTTTTTCATTAAATGTTAGGCCAGTGTCGCAGAATCTGTATTATTTAAAGATATAATAATAATATAATATAATAATCCTCACACATTCACACATCGCCACCTAGTCCCAAACTAAGCAAAGCTTGTACTATGGGTACTAGACAACGGATAAACATACTTAAATACTTTTTCTTTTTTGTAAATACATACATACTATACATAGGAAACACTCAGACCAATGCAAACAATCATGTTCATGCACACAAAGATTTGCATTGAGCGGGAATCGAACCCGAGACCTCTGCGTAGCAGCCATGTAATATACTGACTGCGCCACAGAGGTCGTCTGATGTAAAACCTTTTTCGATTGCATTTTACCAAACAGAGAACAATGCAGAGGCATCGGCCCTTCAATTTCTTTTCAAGATAATGTTCACACTCGTAGAAAATGGCGTACTTTTAATGTGACAACGCAATAAAGACAGCAGGGGTCACCAATTATTGGGTAAATCACTTAACTGCGTGTTGTTGACAAACGTATTTAATCTAACCATAAAATGGAATCGGGTGATAGTTTTTAATTATACAGACTTTTGGCTAAAAATATTATTATTGATAGGTGGCGCTTTATAAGGACTTTTTTCATTCATAAAAATCATCCCTCAATAAAAATCATCATCAATTGTATACAAATGAAACAAAGAAAATATCCAGACTAATGCAAACATTCATGGACATTATTTGTACTAAAATGAAATTAGGAAAACTTAAACTAAACATAAAATCAATCCATCTGGTCAACTTAAATTAGTATAAGAAGATTCGCCAATCAACATAAAAACCTCGTCCCTGCAGTGGGACATTATTGTTATAACGACAGATGTATTAAGCACAAGCCTCTAAGACTAGGCCTTATTATAATGTCACGCTTCTGATCTATAATTGAAAAAAGAAGAAGAAAACTTCCTAATTTTAATTACTGACAACTTCGTAACAGCATCAGTCTTCGCGACGTAGATAGATTACTTAATAATTGTATATTAAATAAAATTACAAGTAAGTCGTTTAAAAAAGATGGCCGCTTTCGTAACTCTGAGACTGATAGCTATGGTCTTAATAGCTTGATCATTAAAGGTATAGCCCAAATTCTAATTTTGTAGATTAATATTCAATGAAATTTCCTATCTACATCAATTCTGAATGTTTTAGTAATTTATATGCCATTAATGTCCCACTGCAGGGACGGGCCTCTTCCCGTGACGGGATACTTGACCTACTAATACCACGCTGGCCAGGTGGATTGGTATAGGGTTTAATTTCAAGTTTTCCTTCTTTTTATTTCGTAAAGATAATATTGACAGATAGTCCCTTAGTCGGTTTTTACGACACCCGTTGGATGAGATGGGGTGGTGACATATTGTATTCTTACTCCGTCACCACACGGAGACGTAATGTATGACGTGAATTAGGTAATATCGCATATGAAAGTCCAAAGGTTTATTTGTAAGCTGCTGATAGATTAGCAGATTATGCTGAGACATAAGAGGAATCTTGCAGAAACCGCATGTCACAATGAAACGATCATAACATAAATAGATGTAGACGAAAAATTGTGCCCTTCTTCTTGGTAATTACTGTAAATGGGTGTTTCTTCGAAATTCGATTCTTTGTCTGATTCATATGGGTAAATTTTTTTTTCACATTTTGGCTTATAAAACATGTTTTTGTCAAAGATTTAAACCTAATATACAATGTCTGAAAAAGGCACACTTTTTTATGAAATGGTTTTCGAGATAATTAACTTAAAAATTTTTGAGGTCATATAAATCAGAATTAGGAACAAAAATGAAATTCTAGTTATAAAAATCAGTCATTTATTTATTAAAATCACAGTTGGTAATCACAATGATTATCACCACACCTAAATCTAGTTATTAGAAGCATTGACAACTTGACAATATCAATCATTATCCGTGCCGCCATATTAACAATATGTGTGAAATTCTGATTAATATAGTATTTTTACCGTATGAATCAGGTACATATAAATCAAAATTTTGCCTTTTAACATCGGTTAATCACTACACGTATACAATTAAGGATTGCTATTTATACATAGGCTTTTAGTCCCCAATTGAATTATATTTCCAACAGATTCAAGTTTGAAAACCATTTAAGTTAATTATAACAGCCAACATAGTAATCAGAAACACAGGTGAACCAAAGTAATATGAATCAGATATTTACATTTATAACTCCGCAACAACACGAACCAGCCGCATGTAACGTCGTGACCACGTCAGCAGAGTCCCTGGCTACCACCAGCACTAGAAGGGATCTCCTGATGTTTCGTACTTAGCTAGGTACGTTCGAGTAAAGCGCGCGAATATGAATCAGACTTTTGTGCCGGACACTCACAATTTATTTTTTTATTAAAAAACTATCGCAAATATTAGTACCATTTTTTTTTGTGTAAAGAAACAACTAATATTCTATCGTAATATTTATAACGCACATCGATTCGTTAGTAAGAAAAAATGTTACTGTTACTAACGTTCAAGAAACTGGGGTACGGACACACCATATTAATCAGAAGAATGCTTTTTAATATTTTTTTTTAAATATATAAAAAACTATTATTAAAAAACAATAACGTGTGCAAGATAGGTAACTGTCTATACTATGTTTAAAAAATAATTGCAGTTTGGTTGGTCTGTTAGTTACAAAGAAAAACCTCCAGACATCGAAAATGTTGGGCTCGAAGAATCACCCAAATACCATTTGTATTTCCACAGATCTTTTACTCGTAGTATCATAACTAGCAAATAAACTACCACTAAACATAGAGGTAATATACCTTTTCTCCCCACTGCAAATAACCCAGACACATCGCAGTTTTCCAAACACCTAATGGACCAACCGACCAACGATTTGAAACTGTCACTCACACAACCGTTTCCAATTTCATATAAATCAATCGAATTCAATCGAATAGAATCGAGAACCATCGATATGACGACATTGTTCGGTTCTCAGATTCTCCAGTTCTTCGTTTCTCCGCAATTCCAGTGAGTTTATCGCCTCGTGGCTGCCGTAGCTCGCCGTAATGGTTCTTAATGAGCGTTTAAGACGATGCCCAAGCAACTCGCCTGTTTTATAGTTGTAATTAAACCGTCTCTGATGTATATATCTCGTAGATCTGAGTGTGAACGTTTGTGTAAATTGATTTTTATACTGTTATACCCGTATTTTTTTATGGAAGCGTGAATTAGTTACGTTTTGTTGAATATTGGAGGTATTTGTTTATTGGTTATGTCTTTCTGTTGTTTTAATGTGTTTCGTGGGAATGTTTGATGTTGTAATTGATAAGTAAGTAGATTTGATTCCCGCCCAAGTATAATGTTCTGGTGTAATCAGAGAAATTCGGTTTGGTTATTACTATGTATAAATAAAAACAGCGTAAAGTGTTGTCTAGTTGGGAACTAAATGGGATTATGTACACGCATAACTGTCGATGAATCTCTGACTTCCCTGGAAAGAGGCTCTCTTTCGTATGACATGAAAAACGCATGTGATGCAATTAGTGTTACTTCGCTAATAAGGTGTTATAAAAAAATACAATTGAAACATTTTATTTTGCTTTTAAAGAGGTGACTACAAATTTATAGAGTGGGAGATGTTTAAAAAACATAGAAATAAAATGTTTATTCTTCTCTGCGTCTCTTTGCTACTACGTTTCTACAACAGCCTCGGAAACTGCCGTTTTGACTTACTGTATTATTGTAATATTTCTGCATCGTTGCCTTTTGAATCAATTTTGATTTTGAAAGTTAGACCAAAGTCGTAAATTTTGTCTGAATGCCGTAGCTAAATGTTCTTGGCAATCATCAACATTTACTAAATATTTTCCCATTGAAATCTAGTTGCTTATGTGCTAAAATAGTACGAAAACAAAATGTCACTATCCCGTTCGGGTTTGGTCTCTATATTTCTACATCTTGTTTGATAAAATTTAAATGGAGCCAAACTTGGGAGTTTACGCGTTCAGCCATCTTTTTTTTTAAATCAGTCGAGTTATAACAACAAAGGATTTAAGCATTTAAAACCGTTCAACCGTATTGATAACCTCTTCTTACTCCTCCTCTCTTTACATTAAATTAAGCAAAATAACTTTCATCATAATTTTCGTGTAATTAGTAAACGCAGTAAATAAATTAACCCTAAATAATTTAACCCAGTGTATAAAACAGTAGTTGTAACAAAATATCAATTGGGTCGGCTTGTCGTTTTTTATAGAGAAGTCTGTAAAACATACCAGTAGCGTGTGCACTGGCCTTATGAGGCGAAAACACGCGATGTACAGTCCTCACAAAAAGTGATTTAGGTAATTTTTCTGGCAGTTAGCTATTAACTCTTAATACATGCCATTTACTAGCAAACGAAGGTTTTTATGCTTTCCTTTACATTTAATGTTATGTGCTTATGGCGAAGATATTTTCGTCTACCTCCATGTTACACGGTTGTTTTGTTAATTTCTTTTTTATTTATTAATGTGTAAGGGCATTTTTATGTGCTCTTAGGCTTATAATATGGCCAATAAAATGGTTACTTTGAGGTGATATACGTTATTGCTACTGTTATAATAGGTTAGTGTTAAATAACACGAAAGATATTTAAGATTTGAAATGAAAAAAAAATCTAGGTCTTTGTATTATATTTTTGTATTATTTAGTAAAGTCTATATATTTTTGGGAATTATCCTTCAACTGTGACTTCTATAACCTAGCATAGACAGCGTGCTACGTGGTCTTGTTATAGCTCCTGGGTGTGCCGTGGGTAGCTGCAAAAAAAAAGCAACGGACATGTCCCTCGCTGAAACCTCAGGCAAAAATCATGAATATTATTTTATTCAAATTATTTTGAAATCTGTAAACAAATTGGATAATATTTTGTAAACATCATTAAAATAAGTCAAATAATGACAAATATTGTTACAAGATTAAGAAAAGTAGCAGTCTTAATCGTTAGACTAAGTTTAGACTTAACCAATAAAATTAATTTAACGAAATTTGTACCACGTATAAAATTTATTACACCCTTCGGTATAACTTCACATTATGAGCAAGGCCGGTAGTAAAATTAAACTTTAAATCACCATTGTAGCCGACTGTACTGCACCCTTTTGTATTTTTTAAAGGCAGTGGCTCAGCCACAAATGATCGAGTGGTTCCTCACTGTAACATTTAAACTTATCCGATTCACCATGTTGTAATTTGTTTACTTGTATTTTCATTATCCATGGTAGGGGGGTATTCACTGCTCTGTAATAAGAAGATGGGCTTAACACATTAGTAGTCCCCATACAAAAGACATCGTCATTCGTCCAGTAGTTTTGTATTTTGCCTACTTAAATCATTCCAAAATAAAAAAACAATAGTTATGCCAAGTTTTTTATTTGTTTGTTTAATAGAACCCTTTTCACAAGTCCAGAAATAACAATCAAACTAATATTAAAATTCCGACTTGCAGTTTACTGCCTCAGTGACGACACAAGGCAATTCTTTGTGTGATCCGTAAATTATTGTCCTGAGTCTGGATGTTCTTTGTGTCTGATAAATTGATGTTTCTTTAGTTGCCCGTGAGACAGGGAATGAGCCCTAGGTTATCTTTTAAAAAAAGAAAGAAGTGACAGTTATCACCTACACAAACACAGATAAACTTGACATGAAACCTATCCCAATCCATCTAGGAAGTGTAAGTAGGCTAAGTATTTCGTAAGTGGCTGAAAAAGGACCTTGTATTAAGACCATACAGTAATCACTGTAATATATCCTTAAGGCCCTTTACGTGGCTCACTAGCGCCGCCAATAGAAAAATAATCATTATTCGCAAATAGGATAAATAATGTAAAATTTTGATAACAAAGTCTTGAGAAAAGGCAATAAAGTATTTGTATAACACACTCTCAACACTTTAAATGTTTTTCAATTAGTAATATTTCGCATTCGAAAAAAAAACGGCCGTTTTTGTTTATAATGCAATATTTATTTAATTAAAAACCATTTAAAGTGTTGAGAGTGTGGTATACAAATACTTTATTGCCTTTTCTCAAGACTTTGTTATCAACATTTTATATTATTTGTCCTATTTGCGAATAATGATTTTTTTTCTATTGGCGGCGCTAGTGAGCCCTATAAACGCTAGGTTTATAGTTAGCATTATTTTTCATTAGATGGCGTTAGTAGTTTAGCATAAGGCACCATAACGTTATTTTCTCTAACTTTTGTAAATAGAATTTCATTTGTTTATAAAAACTTTTATTTACAGTACGCTATACGGCTTGAAGTGGTTGCAAATGGTTGAATGGAAGTCATTTTGCCTCGAGTAACTAATACGTTGCCTTTCTCTTTCAAGGAAGTTTTTTAATAGGGCTGATTAAGTTACTTACTAAATTCAGCATAATGAGAGAAGTATATATTTTTATTTTGTAAAATAAATACTATGACTTAATGGTTACTTAGATTTTAAGTTGCAGTATTTTTTCTAAGCTGTTACCTTTAAAGGCTATATTACTGCACTGAAGGCTTTATAAACATTATTTTTTAAAATTTTGTAACGGACTAGAAGAAGAGGATGTCTTAAAAGAATATTAAACGACAAATAAGTACTTATAACCAATATCACTGCCAATAAAAGGAAAATGGACATTAAATCGAAGACCAAGTTTTCCTTAATACCGAGGAATTTTATTGGCTTAGACCAAACAAAAACAAAAACAATACAAAATTTTCCAGCTAAATAATGCAATACTTTCTAGCTTTTTAATCAATCAATTAGCCTATCGCAGTCCACTACAGGACATAGGCCCACTTTTAACACGCTTAAATATCTTAAAATTAGTCACGCCCGTAACAGTGTTTAATTAGGTACAATACCTTACAGTCGATTTCATGCCAATATGGTATAAAAATTAAAAGTGCAATTTGATACCGCAATGCTATCGTGTTGTTTAACACGCAGGCGATGCTTTAAAACTAATTATTTTTATTTAATTTTATTTATTGAGAGATCGGACACGCGAGAAACGATCCAGGAGTTAAACCAGTTACACGCATTATAGAGGCAAAAATTTTAATTTATTCTCTTATTTTCTATCACTGTAATATAAACCTTATTCGCTTGAGTTTTAAGGTATCTTTTTGGTTGTGTTGGTGATGGTTGCAGTGTAAGACAAAAAGTAGCAGTGGTTTAAGGAATATGTACTGTTTTAATTACCGTGGCAATGTGTCTGGATATATAAAAGGATGTTATCCTAATGTGTTTGAGATTTTTACGTAAGGTTTATTGGTAAATTATTTACAATATGGTTTGGTGACGGAGTAAGAATACAATATGTCACCACCCTATCTTATCCCAAGGGTGTCTTAAAAACCGACTCAGGGACTATCCGTGAATATTATTTTAAGAAAGAAAGAAAGAAAAACAAAGAAAACTTAACGAAATAAAAAGAAGGAAAACTTGAAATTAAACCCTATACCAATCCGTTTGGCCCTGTCCCTGCAGTGGGACATTAAAGGGATGTTATGATGATTTACAATAAAAGATAGTCTCCCTTATTGTTACTTCAACCACTCAATTTTCCTCTAATGAAATACGCTAAGTTCACAAATACGTATTCTTCTCAGTATTACTAAGCAAACTTGGTTTATTATTATTGAAATAGACGTGCCTCTGCAGAGAAATGAGTAGAAAATTAGGCTTTTCATTGGAAGTAGGTGTTCTCGTGGGTTTTTTAATTAAAGAATTACAAGTTGACTTGTCAAAGTGATTCATGCGAATGTTTCCTATGGAATAAAAACTTTTTTGATTGATTTTTCTGCTGTTAGTGGCATTAGCAAGTAAAAACAAAATAGAACTTCAAAAGAGGCTGACCCGCAAGGGGAATAAATAGTATGCCTAGTATTCAGGTATAAAGCCTACTCCCCTGGGCATAAAACCCGTAGCGACTTGGTGTAAAGCATTCGTGATCAATCAGATTCCTGCCCACCATTAATATCCAAGACAAAGGTACTCTCACCCTATGTTGAAGTGAATTTTATCATTTTAGATTTTAGCTTTTATAGGGGTCAGTCTAACAGGGATTTTGAAAAATATGTCTTTGAAAATATTGGTATAAATAACGTGTTGGGAGAGGCCTATGTCGAGGAGTGGACGGTGATATGATTGGTTGATTGATATCTTTTTAAAATCTTTTTTATGATGGATGAAGGAGGCACAAGACCGCTCAGCGTGGAAATTTGGAGGCCTATGCCCAACAGTGGACATCCATAGGCTGATATAACGTTTATTTCAGTAATCTTTTACAAACAATTTGCTGAGACTTCCCAGTGAGTAATCAAACATACACGGGAGAATGATGATGATGATATCTTTAAAACGATTTTGTTTCATTATTATAAGTAAATATTTTATAAACAACATATAGTTTTATACTCTTGGTCGTTGAACGATTTCACAAAGACCTTCTATGGAGCCACGACTCATCTTTCAAATATTATTTTCTCGCCAAAATTCTATGAATAATGCCACGACTCAGATGTCAAAACTACTATGACGTCACGATTAATCTGTCAAAAAATATTTTCTCGCCAAACTTTTTCAGCTTACACAAGCTTACTGGTTATTTTTTTAAATTAATAATACATAACTCCTAATTCGCATAATGCTTAACCTATTGCCATTGCATCCAGTAAAATTCTCCAACCGTATTATCCCACGACATAAACCACGACTACCAGTGATTTTATAAAAAAATACAAAAAACAAACATTTATTCATTTATTTTATTCATTAATATGTGTGAAATACTTTTGTAAAACAGCTTGTTAAAATTATATGGCAGGTGTTAAAAAAGAGGCTGAATCTAAAAGTTATATTACGCAATAAGCGTTTTATAATTAGTATTCCTCTCATAGGTAATTCTAGATAAACGTGTTAAGCAGCCTGGAGGTGTGCTTACCCCCGCTGCCCGTGGGTGAAGGTATGCGGTGCGCATTATCGCAATTAACGTAACACTATTATTGTGAGCTCGCATGGCGTCGCGCGTACTCGATCTGTAATATGCGTCCTAGTAGTGCTGTGGTAGAGATGTGTAACTTATGGATATGGTATAATATACAATATAAATTGAGGGTAGTAGCACATAATATCAAAATGTAAAGGAATCGCCACCGCCTCGCCTTTTTCCTCGGTTTCAAACGTCAAAAATCCGATGGATTGAAGATGCTCCTGCACTGCGCACTGCAAACCTGTCTCTGACTTTTAAGTCACGCAGAAATCAAGAACGTGGTGATTCATTCTACGTGACCTAGACACTGTAACAGTAGCAAATGTTGCTTGTTCCAAGAATAATCCACGTACATAATTGATCAATTTCCGGAAGACACATTCGTTGCGAAAGTTGCGGGATACCGATGGATGAGGGAGACTTAAGGACTAGGGTCTTTGAACGAGGTATACATCCAGCAGTGGCCGTCTTCTCCCTGAGATGACGATAGGATAAGACATGGAATATTAAAGTCAAACAAAATTTAACATACCGCCTCCGTAACTTAACACATCAATGTTAACATTCGCAACTTGTAGCCCGGCTGTAGGAAGCCGCATTTCTACTGCAGCTAGCCGCTGGCTCTACATGCACACACACATTCATACACACACGCATTCATACACACTGTTTATGAATAAGCCTGTGGCTCATCGCATTAGCCTGTGTTGTATGCTCGTAAGCTTAAGAAATAGGATGTTTTATTACTTGCATAATTGCATTATCTATCGGCATTGACGCTTAGTCTTTTTAGGGTCCCGTACCGATAGGGTAAAAACGTAAATTGGTCTACTAATACTACTATTCTACTAAATTGGACTACAACGCTGGCCAGACGGATTGGTAGGGTTTCATTTCAAGTTTTCTATCTTTTTATTTCGTTATGATAATATTCAAGGATAGTCCCTTAGTCGGTTTTACGACACCCATGGGATGAGATGGGGTGGTGACATATTGTATTCTTACTCCGTCATCACACGGAGACATTTACATACATGAAATTAACAAGCACAAAGTCCATCAAGGCTCTCTTTTATTGTATGTGGATGGTAACAAATAATTGTCTTGCACGGAATTCTAACCCACCTATTTGCCACCAAGGCAGTTAAACAATAAACTTTTTCGTGTCATCCTAAGTCGCTATTACGACACCCAATAACATTTAGTTAATGACTATCACTGTTCAGGACCACAGGCTTAAAAAGAGTATATTAATGTATTGCATTAATTAACAAAAACTATTGTTGCAACAACATTTAGCCATTTTTACACAATAGGCCGTTCACATTTCACGGTGGAATTTTTATAGCTACTGCGAACACGAACAATGGACTCGAAAGAAATATTTTATTTTAGGGTTGTAAAACTGAAATAAATAAAGTTAATATAATTTGAAACTCACCATGTGGTTATGTTTAAATAAATACGACTTGGGGAGCTTCAAGAAACGAGCGTTCTTCCTTTTAAAAGGTCGGCAATGCATCTGTGATTCCTCTGGTGTTGCGGGTGTCCATGGGCGGCGGTGATCACTTACCATCAGGTGACCTGCTGGCTCGTTTGCCTCCTATTACATAAAATAAAATGGTATTACCACCCCAGCTCATCGGTGGCTGTCGTAAAAGCCTACTAAGTAGGGGCTTAGGATTCAATTCTTGCTTTATGCAAATCTTTGTGAGTATTTTTTTATTTATCGTTTTGTGAGGCAATGTATTAGATATGAACTTTTCAATATGATCGATCCATCCTTAAACATTTACAACAGTCTTTGTGTTTTCTTTGTAAGTATTTATAAGAAAATCCTTGCTTAGTTCGAGACTAGATGGAACTTAATAAATGTGTAATAATAAATTACTTTATATATTTTTTTTGTACATATTTATATATTAAAGGATATTTTACTTCCTCTAAGATTTAAAACCAAGATAATATAAAAATAAAACTAAGACTTATTTTAGTTGCGAACTGTACCGCTAAGTAGTCTGCTAATTCTTCCTAAAAACTTATTAAAAATATTTAAAATATGTTATCTGACAAACAAAATTCCCTTAGGTGTATTCTAATGTGAATTTTAACAAAATTTAAAGGATTTAACAAATACCTATCTGCCATTATTGACTCTTGGCAAGAATGTCATCCTATTTGATTAGAATCGAAAAGTTTTTATAAAAGTCTAATTTACTTTGATTCTGTTTGCATTGAAATTTCTCTTTGATGAGATTGAAATTTGAGGTAAAACTTGGATGCAAGAATATTTGATGTTTTTGTTTAGCAATTTAAGGTGAAGTTTGCCGATATTGCTTGTTTGAAGTTAGAGAGAGAAAGTTTGTAATACATATTAATGTTTCTTAGATTTTCGTATGAGGTCATCTAGTAGTAAACTTAGCAGAGCTTGTACTAGAAAATATATTAGGTCTTTACCTATGTAATTGCCGATTTGTATGGAGATTTTATGCGAAGTTTGATTTTGCAAACTAACCTTTTCTTAGTTTTTTCAATAATTATTAAACTTAATAAAGTGACATTTAGTATAAGTAAAAGCTAGCTAAATTTTAGCATTTTAATTATAAGAAAAAAAATATAAGGGAAGAAGTTACATTTGTTAAAATGGTAAAATCCGCTGGTTTAAATTGGACCCATACCTATTTACAGACTTATTAATAATACAAATAATAATTATTTTTCTGTTAGTTGTTGGTAATGTCCTGTATTTACCAAATTACAAAAATAATACAAGAAATCTATGTTTTAAAAGAAAATAGAGGCTAAAGACTGCGGCGTAAAAAATCGGCAATTTCATAGGTAAAGACCTAATAAGGGACGATTTATTATTTACTAGCTGATGCCCGCGGTATTACCCGCTTGATTGTTATTTTACACCATAAACTACCTATATTCCAAATTTCATCAAAATCCATTTAGTAGTTTTTGCATGAAAGGGTAACAAACATCCATCCATCCTCACAAACTTTTGCATTTATAATATTAGTAGGATAGGATAAGCAAAGGTGTGTCACTTTAGTGCCTAACAAATAAGGTGAATATTATCTTCACTAAATAAAAAGAAGGAAAACTTGAAATTAAACCCTATACCAATCCGTCTGCAAGCGTGGTATTAGAAGGCCAAGTATCCCTCCGTCAAGGAAGGAGGCCCGTCCCTGTAGTGGGACATTAATGGGCTGTTATGATGAAATAAGTTGACAATTCCGAATTTAAGCTCTCTAGATATATCAGACCCCACAGCTTAAAAAACCGGTCAAGTGCGAGTCTGACTCGCGCACCGAGGGTCCTGTACAAACCTATTTATTTTCCCGCCAAATTGTGATAACGTCAGGATTCAGCTGTTTAAATACAATTTTATCCGCCAAAATTCAATGATGTCACGACTTAGCTGTCAAAATATATTAATCTGCCAAAATTCAAAAACGTCACGGCTCAGCTGTCAAAATATATTTACCCGCCAAAATTCTGTGACGTCACGAATCATCTGTCAAAAATTCTGTGACGTCACGACTCATCTGTCAAAAATTCAATGACGTCACGACTCAACTGTCAAAAAAATTTTCCCGCCAAAATTCTGTGACGTCACGACTCATCTGTCAAAATTCTATGACGTCACGGGTGACGTGACCAAAATTCGATGACGTCACAGGTACGTGACCTGTGACGTCATAGAATGCTTTCCCGCCAAAATTCTATGAAATCAAAATATAATATGATTGCTAATAAAAAGTAGCCTATGTTCTTTCTCAGGGTCTAAAGATTGTCTGTACCAAATTTCATCGAAATCCGTTCAGCCGTTTAGGCGTGAAAGAGTAACAGACAGACAGACAGAGTTACTTTCGCATTTATAATATTAGTATGGATTTTAAAAGTATTTTGCAGTGCTCACAACAGCTCTTTTATTGTTGCACCTCTAATGGCGGAAAACAAACAAACAAAAATTAATTTATTCACAGATACTACAACGGTATCGCTTATGAAAGTCGTTTTATAGTGATCACATATTATGGACGTCTCACTTAACGGCTGAGTTTACTGAGGGTTCGGAACACGACCATGTCAGAGAAGACACCCACAAGAAACTCTGCTGCGTTCCTGTCGCTCTTTTGGTGATCACTTCACAAATATTATTTTATTTAGTAAACAGGACAATTCAGATCCAAGCATTTTTATCGTTTAAGTAATACTTTACACTGTAATATGATTTCGATATTAACTTATGTTTAATAAAAGAAAATTCTTTGGACTTGGCCTATTAATACCACATAGCCCATAGGGATTGGTATGGCAACTTTTCTTTGTTTTATTTTAGTTTACAATCTCAATTTACGACACCTTTGGACTGAGACTTTCAAATGAAAATGTCTTAACAATAAATACGCCTTTTATTTAACAAGTGCTTCGCTTTAAGATTACCAAAATATTTTACGATTGCGTGCATTCTTCCAATGATGTGGCGAAACAACTATTTGTTGCACCAAAAGATCATGCTTTTTACACGGACAACCAAATCTCCCGCAAGGTTTTATTGACGATGGGTACCCATGACCAATGTCAATGGGTATTGTGTAACTGAGATGTGATTTAAAATTAAATGGCTACTTATTAGGGTTGCAACTTATTATAAATAAATAAACAATGAATTGCAATAATTGATCAGAAGCACTAAGTAAATAACTTTAAGATAAAAGCTCTGCCTGGAGCTTAAATTGTTTTATGATTTTTTATCAATTGGCGGCGTTGGTGTGCCTCGTAAACTCACAGGCATTCATCATAATGTCCCACTGCAGGGACGGCCCTCTTTCCTTAACGGAGGGATACTTAGCCTACTAATACCACGCTGGCCAGACAGATTGGTACAGAGTTTAATTTTAAGTTTTCCTTCTTTTTTCGTAAAGATAATATTCACGGATAGTCCCAGGTAGTCGTATAGGTTTTTTCGACACCCATGGGATGAAAATCAGATGGGGTAGTGACATATTGTATTCTTACTCCGTCACCACACGAAAAGCATATACTAGCAACGAACAACGAAGTTTTTCAAGTTTCTGAATCATACTGTTACACTTTGTCAGTTTTCGTATAAAAATGTTGACAAATTATGCGTCTGCACGTAATAAACTTTTTAATTATCATATTTTACTTCATTAATTAAAGTATTATTAATTAAACAAGACATTATAATTTTTTTTTGCTAACTAATGACGTAAGTAGTAGTTTTTGTGGCTGCGTTTTACCTCAAAGGTTTCCGGTTTATTCCCTGTATACATCAGACATTTTGCTGTCGTGGACATGTTTTTTTGAGTTTATTATTAACACGTATTCTTAAAACGCACACAGCCGTTCAAAAGGTTAAAATTGGTAGTTAAAAACATAAACTTACTTTTACACAAAATAATTATCTCGGTTTTCAGATTGCTAAAGCTTAAAAAATTTTCAACGAGGGACTAATAAGTGTGGAGCTATAAATTTCTTCAACTCCCGTCTCTGTACAATATTAGCCCAAAAGTCTTAGTAAAGGTTTCCTTCTCCTTTGGTCCGCTTGCATTTGAAACAAGAAGACACTCTGCTAAAAATTGTAAGATACCTAGTCAAATTATTATTTATTGAACAAGTTTCTTGACGACATTGAAAGCTCTAACTATAGACTTATGTGAAATAAATGCAAGTTTGGCAGATATTTCTTCTATAATTAATTTATTTGATTTTGACTTTAAACACACTGGACATGAATATCATCATAACAGCCTATTAATGTCCCACTGCAGGGACGGACCTCCTGCCGTGATGGAGGGATACTTGGCCTACTAATACCACGCTGGCCAGACGGATTGGTTAAGGGTTTAATTTCAAGTTTTCCTTTTTTCTATGTAAAGGTAATATTCACAGATAGTCCCTTAGTCGGTTTCTACGACACCCATGTGATGAGATGGGGTGGTGGCATATTGTATTCTTACTCCGTCACCACACGGACATGAATATGAATAACATTATAAACTAACAAACTTGAACATTCATGTCCTTTATATAGACATTGACATAACAGGTGTGGACATAAATAAATCTTTAAAGTATTGCAGCAGAATGATTGATACATGCAGAGATCTATCGATCATTGATCTATGCTTGTCCGCATGCGACTAACGAGTGATACGAATGTCTCCATTTGATACTAAAAACTTTTACATAGTAATGAGTTCGTTTGGATATAGAACGTAAAATGTGCGCTTCGGCTTTTATAATATAAAATTTATATTTCATATAATATCAGTCCATTTAAAGGTTGTTTAAAGCACAGCACGCATGATTATGCCGCGTCACAAAGACTGTACAAACTAACCCCCTTACTCATAAACGCCTCTTAAATTTTAGTCAATTGATTAGCTTAAATTCTTACGGTTTTGTTTGGTATAAGGTTGATTTTGCTAATAAAAATCTCGCTAAATAGAGATTAAATTTAAGAGGCGTTTATGAGTAAGGGGGGAAGAGTTTACGGATACAAAGAAAATTCAATCTCACGATAATCATACATGGATTGCACAAAAATATATTCGAACCTGCGACCTTGTGCATGGCAGGCGCTACCACGACCGCTGCGTCACATCGAGGCAATAAAAGTTTCCCATCTATTGTTTTTGCAGTGATTATAATTGCTTAATTTCCCTTAGTCAAGGCTTAGTCGAGATAATCACATCGAGTATTCTTACTCCATCACCACACCAAACAGAGAGTACTAACAACAAAAAACAATATACACTTTACACCAAAAAATTAATATTGTTACAACAGAATAACCAACACAGCACAGATACATTCTCAACCCGTCAATGCTTGTGTGTGGCACTTTTTGCCCCACCGTCGCATTTCACGAATAACTTTATAGACAGGCTTACCGGTGACCGACTAATTAGTGTTAAAAATACCCCAAGCCATAACTTTATACTTTTATACGTAGTTAGGATGCTTTTGAAGGGTTAAAAATTGTATGCACAAAGCCCCTCGAGTTTATTTTACGTGTCAATATCAGTGTTCTAAAAAAATGACACGAGAAATATTTTTTAGAACAAAGTTGATGGGCACCATGATATTTTTGACCGTTTTTGCAGGTAGGTACAGAAGATTATATACCTAATTTATGTTTTCATACCTATCTTTTGGTATTATATCATAATCATAACAGCCCATTAGCGTCCCACTGCAGGGACGGGCCTCCTCCTGTGACGGAGGGATACTTGGCCTACTAAGACCACGATGGCCAAACGGAATGGTATAGACCATAATTTCAAGTTTTCCTTCTTTTTATAACGTATAGATAATATTCACGGATAGTCCCTTAGTCGGTTTTTACGACACCCATGGGATGAGATGGGGTGGTGACATATTGTATTCTTACTCCGTCACCACACGGAGATCTTAAATTTATTTCATTTTAAGCTTTTGGTATTTGTCATCATCAAATGTTTACCTTGCGTGGAAATCGAATCCGGGACCTGCGACGGTCAGGCTCCAATGCAGCCACTGTCTGGCCACCACCAAACTGTCTGGAGTTTCTCCATTGTGATTAATTTTATTTCGACAAATTAATAATATTCTTTCATTTGTAAATTTTTCGTCGTATTATTGAGTATCCAATCGACATACGCCATCGAACTTCGAGTGAACCACACGATGAATGAAAATATTCATTGTTACAAATATTAATTAATCAGAAATATTGTTTTATTTAATTAAAAAGTGTCCAGCCTTTATGCGGTGACCATGTATCGTTGTGAAAAAAGAAGAAGTTGATATTAATTACATTTTTGCTGTATATTCTACATTTTTATTATTTTTTCTCTGTTTTTTTTTGTATTTGTTACTCTTAAACTGTTTATTTAAGAAAATAGGTACACATCCAGATTAGTTTCATAGACATTTCATCAAAATAAGAATCATCAAATAAATAGAAGATCTATCGAAAAGACAAATTTAATGTAAAGGATATTGCGTAAGTGCAAGTTTCTAATTGGAGTCGGTTTTTTATTTAGAAAATTATCAAAACACAACTCGCAAAATTTTACAAATTATAGTTACAAAATAAATTAAAAAGTTATCAAAATAAATATCACTCAAATAATTATCTGAAAATGCATGGGACTCGAACCCACGGCAATCGGATACACGAGTGCTGCACCGCAGAGGCAGTCTATATTATATTACAGGGATCATTTGAAAATGGAATACAAGATGGTGTTTTATGGCATTCATTCTAACCAGTATTAATGAATCAGAAATATTGTTTTATTTAATTAAAAGTGACCAGCCTCTTCCCTCCACAATATAAAAAATATATAACAGATGAATTTGAAAAGAAAAATCAAAATTTTATCCATTAGTAATAATGTCATATTCTTAAATAAAAGCCAAAAGAACCATTGTCTGGCCGGCTGTCACCCTAAATGCCTTTTTTGTAATCGCAATAAAAGAAAAAAAAAAGACATTTTTGCTATTCTTTTATGTTAAAAGAATCGCATTGACCACTCTCTCTTCATTCGTTTTCTTAAAGCCAGCAATAATGTTAAGGAGACATCGTTTTGACCCACTGTGCAATTACGTTCTGAATGGGTAGACTTAAATCAATGTGTGTGCAATTCTTTTTGAGTTTTAGTTCTTGTGCTTTAATTTTCCTTCTTTTCATTTCGTAAAGATAATATGTACGGATAGTCCTTTAGTCGGTTTTTACGACACCCATGGGATGAGATGGGAGGTTACATATTGTATTCTTACTCCGTCACCACACGGAGTTTTCTACCAAACAAGATAAAAATACTATCAACAATGTAAAGTCAAAATGTATTAGTGAAGTGAAGGTGTTGTTAATAAGCGCAATGTAGAGTGTAAGATGGTTTTAGTGAAATTGGGCAATTTATGTTGGATTTATTAGGTATTTTGTTGTCTTCATCTTTTTATATTTCGACGACCTCTGTGGCGTAGTCGGTAAATTACATGGCTGCTACGCAGAGGTCTCGGGTTCGTTTCCCGCTCAACGCAAATCTTTGTGTGCATAAACATGATTGTTTGCATTGGTTTGGGTGTTTTCTATGTAGGTATAATATGTATATATTTACAAAAAAAACAGTATTTAAGTATGTTTATTCGTTGTCTAGTACCCACAGTGCAAGCTTTGCTTAGTTTGGGACTAGATGGCGTTGTGTGTGTCTAGCCAGCGCGAAATACCACACGGGGGGGAGTTCTAGAGTGAGGCATTTTAGTCGACACTAAAAGGGTTTTTTATTCTAGTCACGTGACCATCCCCATAGATCCTCAAAAACAACGGAAACCTCACAGTTCACAAAACAGGAAACTTGTACTTATTATTTTTTTTAAATAGGTATATTATTCCATAATTTATTGTTCTTGTGTGGTCTGTAAATTACTTATGGACACGCGTTAGGATATATCAAACAATTTTATATTACTCGTCTACGGAAATTGACAATTTCTATTGTGTCACTTTAGGCATTCGGCACGAGATGTAACTTGAATGCGTTTACCTTTTCTAACAAGTTTGAGGTACCCCCAGATTTCTCATGATTATGTGGGATGCATGGGATGGGATGAAGAGGTAACATTCTTAACGACAAAGTTAAGGGGGATTTACATGGGTTTATTTTCGCCGGTCGTGTTTATCAGTTGTCTAGTACCCATAGTACAAGCTCTGCTTAGTTTGGGACTAGATGGTGTTGTGTGAGTGTGTATGGAATATTTATTTATGAGTAGTTCGGAAAAAAAGTTTTAATAATGAATCTGTGGCTTGCATAAAAAAAATATTCTTATCTATTCTATTTACAGACGGGGAGTGCCAAAGTATAGCGCAGTGCAACCAATTATGCAACGCAAGAATAAGTCTAAGTCCTTAGTTTAGATTCTCAGTTATTTCTTTGAATTACTGTGAAGTAATAATAATAGGTACGTTTTAAGAAGGTATTTAGATACCTACTTATTACATACTAGAAGTAAAGATAGCGAATAACCTTCTATGGATGAGGGAGGTGCCTACATGGTAGGTATGTGGAGACGTATGAAGGAGGCCTATGTCCACCAGTGGACGTCTTTTAGATTAGATAATTAAATTAATAATTAAATATTCACAGACATCTTTACACAGCGCCATCTGTTCCCAAAATAAGCTAGGCTTAACCTGCTTATGTTATGGGTTACAGAATAACGAATACTAATACTTATATACTTTTTTCTTGTAAATACTTACATTTATACATAGAAACACCCAGAACAATGCATAAATCATGTTCATGCACACAAATATTTGCATTGAGCGGGAATCGAAACCGCAACCTCTGCGTAGCAGCCATGTAATATAACCACTAGGCCACAGAGGTCGTTTTGGAAACCTTACTTCTAGTATTTAGACCACCTGCTTTTGGAAACCTTAATATTGAGTCTACGTAAGCTTTTAGTAGTTCTTCCTACAATAAAACTTAATAGGTCTTCACCTATGAAATTGCCGTTTTATTTCTGCGCAGTCTTTAGCCTTTACAATATTTTAAAACATATATTGTTTAAATTATTTTTATTATTTAAGAAATATAGGATATACCGAACATTTAACGAAAGATAATAAATAAAAATTATTATTATTTGGATTAATAATAAGCCTGTGAACATGGGTCCAATTTAAAACAGCTGATTTTCCCATTTGTTTTATTGTAACTTCTTCCCTGATATTTTTTTTCTGTTTTTTGAACACAAAAGTTAGCTTAAATGTGCGCCATTACTTATACTAAATTTCATTATATTAATTTAATAATTATTGAAAAATCCAAGAAAACGTTAGTATGAAAAATCAAACTTCTGATAAAATCATCATACAAAACGGCAATTTCATAGTTAATATGTAAACGAATCCGAATTTTTAATATAGTTAGTATACTACACTGCCGTCAATAGCATAGTTGCAGTAAGTACGCTTTATATAGTTTTGAGAAAAACGCGGTTAAAGTTTTGGGTTGAATTTTTTAAATAAATCCTTTGTTTGAAATCGGATCACAATGGTTGATACCTTAAATGATAGAAGACTTCAGCACCTATCTATAACTTAATAAAAAACTAAAACTGAGTAATTGTAAGAAAAAATAAACACATTATTGTTGTTATGCTAAGTATTTCCTAAAGGCTCTTTGATAGGGAACACTTAGCATAAGTACAGTACAAACCTTTGCCTCATTATTAGTTTGTAGGGTTACTTAGCTTAAACACAGTAAGTGAGCATTTACTGTATTTAAGCTAAGTAACCATACAAACTTATAATGATTCAAAATTTTTATATTATTAGGTTACAGTGATAATAAAACAACTAGTTAATGGTTTTAACATTGTATTTAAAATAAAGAATGTAGCATATTATACTCTCCAAGTACAACTTGAAACTTGAGCTTAAATCACTGTTTACAATATTGACAAACGAAAAGAGTTTCTAGTTCTTGTTTTGTGACGAACAATTATCTGGCCAAATCACCAAGTGACTTTTATTCCGATGGTGTATAAAAAAAGCTCTGAATGTTGAAACAATGTCATAAACATTTCGGCCTGAAATCGCTTCATGCCATCAGACAGCGTAAGGATTATTTTCTTTATTAGATTTACATAAAGGAGCAAACGTTTTATAACGTAACGCAATAATTCGAGGACAGAATATTGCTACTTTGTAGCTGTCCATGCGAGGTAGCATTACCACCTTTTGAAGATCTACACACACTTAAACGGTGTCATTATATACTTCTCATCAAAAAAATCGAAACTGTCTGCAAGTTTGTGTTTTGTATGAATTATGAGAAAAATGTGTATATTTAGGAATACGTGTTATGTCATTTAATAGGGAATTTAATGAGGTTTTCAAATAATAAAGTTAACGTTCTAAATTCAAATTTAATTTTCGTAGATTTTGTGTTTTGTTTAACAAGTCGTTTTTACCCTGTACGTAGTTTGACGGAAATTGATAAAATTATGCACATACATGAAATAAAAGCTAGGAAGCGTTTATTTAATGGCTCATATGTCCCTCCCTAAGGTCTCATTACTGCTTCTGTACGGTTCTTCATCGATCGGATGAGAGTCACCATAAAATATAGTGGCGTTCTGTTCTATTCCTCTTGGATTATATTTTACAGCTGGCTAAGTGTTTTTAAGACATGATCACTGCACTAATTCGTCTTTTTTACTTATTGCATAGATGGTAAATCGGATTCATGTCCGGGCTTTTTGCTGGCCAATCAATAATAGAGATATCTACTACGGTATCATAATCTCATACGACGCTCGCTGTGTTTGCCCTAGCATCCTTGTGCGTAAATGTAAAACCGCGGTCAATAAAATGTGCATAGGGTATCACATGAGCTTCAAGACACTGTTCAATGTCCCTATGACTGTTAAATAAGGGGAGACGTGACCCAAAAACAAAGACAAACTCTGTTTTGTCGTTGCCGCTAATTTTTCCCCAAATAGTCCACGAACCACCACCATGGATGACCTTTTTTTTTAATCCAGCATGGTGCAAAGTATTATCCATCTCTTCTGTAGACCTTAGTCCTTCCATCCTTACCATACAGTATAATTTAACACTCATTAGAAAGGAGAAATTTGTTCCACTAGATGTATGACCATTTTAGGTAATTGCGTGAAAAGTAAAGACACACTTTTCGATGATCTGCAGATAATTTCTCCATATTTGCTGGCTTGTATGGTAACAGTTAACGTTCATTCAACCTTTTTCTAATTATAGAGTCACTTATAGCTACCATAGGTTCATCATGAAGCTGCTGCTGCGGTTGAAAGACATTAATGCGTAGATTTTGTAACAAAGTTGTAACAATAAATCGATCTTTTCGGTCAGAAATCACCTGTTTTCTGCCAGATCACTAGATGCAATCTTTCAGCTGTTACACGCTGACTAAGTCCAGAATTCAGCAATGCCACCACTTGGCGGTTTTTGCGGGTGAACATCGCATGGATGCGTTAATAAGAGGCGCGAGGAACTCTGGAAGCGGGTTACGGGTTATTAAATAAACGCTTAAATAACGCTTGCGTAATTTTATCAATTTCCATCAAACTACGTACAGTGTAAAAACGACTTGTTAAACAAAACACGAAATCTACGAAAATTAAATTTAAATTTAGAACGTTAACATTATTATTTGAAAACCTTATTAAATTACCTATTATGACATATAACACGTATTCCTAAATATACACATTTTTCTCATTATCCATACAAAACACAAACTTGCAGACTGTTTCGATTTTTTTGATAAGAAGTGTATTTATGTTCTTTTAAGTTTTTCTTATCTAATTTGTAAGCCTTTCTGCTGTCTATACAGACAGCAGAAAGGCTTACAAATTTTGGCTATGTATAAACAGACTTTGGCGATGTATAACATAATTATTACATATAATTATTATTATGTAGCACAAATTGTATTTGAAGTTTGTGACCATTGTGACCCGATTGCAAACGAAAGATTTGTGTAAAAATTTCGATCCAAAACTTTAACCACCTTTTTCTCAAAACCCCGCGCCCTCCTCGCGCCCTCGTAGTAGGGTATGTAATATTACATTATGTAGGTATTCGGGGAACAGATTATTATATAATTTATTATTCTTTACTGCTTGTAATAAAAGAGAAATTGTACGACTTTTAGTTACAATAACATATTACGTTCACATTAAAGCAACTTTACTGCAGTATATTCATGACGTGGTATAATATCGCAGCTATGTAGACATACAAGACCTAGACAAACACTTCTTATAATTAGTAGTAAGATCATATTATACATATGTTCTGCTTAGTATGAATACAGTATAGCTAATTTACTGTTCACGTGATTTGTGCACCTGTCCGCTATCGCTACATCCTGCTGTCTAAACATGAACACAGGATGGCTACATACTGTCTGTATAATAAAAGTAACCATTACGTTAGATTTGATTACGTTACTTAACATAAAATCAATATAGTATCATACTGTCCTTGTGGTAAGTATTAAGGAACCAACGCTAAGGATCAATTACTAAGCATACATGCAGTATCGCTGCATACTGTTTGTAAGACTAGATACACACTTAGTAAATATTGGGAAGCTGCTTAAGATCAAAACAGTATATCTTCTTAAAGCTTTTATGATTGGCCTATATTCTATTTTTAAACTGTTAATGACCAAACATATTAGCAGTATATATGTCATACTGCTCTTATGCAGTGAGAATCTAAATGAAACTTTTGCCGTAAGTGTACAGACTGTAATCATGCTTTGTGATGTAAAAAAATTGGTCGACTTACTGCAAATTTCTAATTGTTAACTTTGGATCAAAACACGATACAAATAAATGAGTTAGATACAGTTGTAGATCTCGTTATCGTGATCACGGCTGTATACCTAACTCAATTTTGACAAAAACCCGACTTACTGTAACTATGCTATTGACGGCAGTACAGTAAATACAAAATGGTATAATATCTGAATCCTCTCTGGATCTCTGACATGTACTGATACGATGTCCTCCCGAGGGACATCTCCCTGCTAACATTATACATCGGACCTTATTATTTCTTTACCTATTTCTGGGGTAACGGATTTACTGTGTATTATATTAATGTGGTAAAATTGTTTTAAAGTTTATTTACCTTAAAATAACAGATATAGCTCACCCAAATCAGATTTGGCATAAGGATTAGCAAATAATATCATTTTCCGTGTCGTAAAATCGGAAATAAAGAAAGCTTTTATAGAAAAACCAATAGACGGAAAACTCTATATATACGTTATCTAAATGATTAAAAAAAGGAATTTTCTTTGAAAATAAAGAGCGCTCGTAACCGACGCGCATGTATGACTCGCTTAATGAATGTGAATGAGGCCCAAGCTGTTTGCCAGGATCGTGCCAAGTGGCGTTCTATCGTCTCTGCCTATCCCGGACGTGATAAGGCGTGAGTTTATGAATGTATGTATGTATGAATTTTCTTTTATAAAGTTCTAGATTTTCGCTGAAGTTAGTCATTGAGGTATGGTTACGCTTTTATGATGATTATTAAAATACTTACCTACTTTTGTTACAACTCATTATTTTCTAAAAGAAAATGACCTTTGGAAAATAATGAACATTTTTATTAACCTTCATGAGAATTCTCGTACCTAAAATTCGGTTAAGTTAACTTTTAGTTGTCAAATTGTCACACTCTAAATAAAACTTTAACACGACCACAAAAGATTACAATTGCAATAGCAAAAACAAGACAATTTGACAACTAAAAGTTAACTAAACCGAATTTTTAGGTACGAGAATTGACATGCAGATCATAAGTAACACTGCTCTCGTCACTCTGAGATACAAGCAGTACAAGTCCTTAGCAAATGTCTCATTTCCCTAACCACCGACACCTCTCCTCACACTTATACTTTGAATTCAATTATGAGTGTGAGGAGCAAATAAGACGACCTCTGTGGCGTAGTGGTTATAGCATGACTGCTACGCAGAGATCTCGGGTTCGATTACCGCTCAATGCAAATCTTTGTGTGCATGAACATGATTGTTTTCATTGGTCTGGGTGTTTTCTATGTATAATATGTATGCATTTACAAAAAAAAAGTATTTAAGTATGTTTATCCGTTTTCTAGTACCCATAGTTCAAGCTTTGCTTAGTTTGGGACTAGATGGCGTTGTGTGAACGTGTGGGAAATATTTATATTTATTTAATGAAATGGGCAGAGTTCTGCTACAAAGCTATGCAGCCACCCAAAAAAAATCTTCAACATAAATAAACACTTGACAGATAAATCTAAATTTTTAAATAAAATAGAAACACCTGTCACTTTGAGGTTTCAGTTCAATACACTTAAATTAACTGTCACATAATACATACTCACATACATAAATCTCCAAAACACGTCTCATACACACACATATTCATGCACACACACACATACATACACAATAACCTTGTCTGACATTCATGCATTTGAAACTGAAAATCAGAGCGCGCGTCCTCTACACCTGTAATTTATAGGCTCTATCAATTGAAGTAGAAGAATAAAATATGTGTCTATGATACAACCTTACAAAGGTTTTTCAATTGATCACTTCACTTTTATAAATTCAAATTTAGAATGGTTTTCGAGTTGTTTATAGCTTTAGGTTGACAAATTTCACGAAAATATGTAAAAAGCGCAAAAAGTTAAAGTCAAAATTATAACTACTTTGCTTATACAGAGCGAACATGAGAATAACGCATTCCTTTTAACACAAGGTATAACTAAAAAGTTACTTCTTAAGTAGAAAAAAAATGTCATCAATTGCTGTTTGTGATTTAATTGCTTTATCATTGCTTTGCTTTTTTTTTTGGACTACCAGAATGATTCTATGGTGCCTGATGTTAAACGTCCATTAGAGTCCAGGGATGGCGCCATGCCAGCTACAATATTTGCTTAGTTTGGGACTAGATGGCGTTGTGTGAAAGTGTGAGGAATATTTATTTATTTATTTATCACTACACACTATAAAACAAAGTCGCTAAAAATAAATGTGAACTACTTACTGTAAAACTATTTATATGAATTTATTATTATTTAGAATAAAATAAATTCTTCAACATTTATGTTGTGCTCTCTTTTGATATTAAAGTAAAGAAAAATATCAAAGTCTTTGTGTAGTTTTTACATAACTTTAACAAAAATGTAAATTTTCAAACGAACCTAGAGAGTAAAAACAATACATAGCGACATATTATAAAGTTGCAAGGAGGACCTCTATATTTGAAGAAATGAAAGCCCTACAATGCTTTTACTATTGGCTTGGTATACAGGTTTGAACTTTTAGATTTGAAAGGATGGGGTCACATTTTGTATGAAATGTTACTTTTACTCTTTATTATAGATATTATTAGCTATCTGCCCGAAAAGCATCGAGAAAATAATTTATAGTTAAGACTTTTATGGCATTTATTTTCTGAGGACCATAACAAATATTTCCAACTTGTTCGGTAGTATTTTCCGATTATCAATCATCAGAATGATAATAATGAGGAAGGTACAGGATGGGACTATGGGACAAGGAATAGTTGAATGCTTGATTTAAACCCGCAAACTCATGCACAAAAAGCTGAATATACGACCGCTGTATATTACATCATAACAGCCCATTAGTCCCCACGTCCCACTGCAGGGACGGGCCTCCTCCCGTGACGGAGGGATACTTGGCCTACTAATACCACGCTGGCCAGACGGATTGGTATAGAGTTTAATTTCAAATTTTCCTTCTTTCTATGTAAAGGTAATATTCACAGGTAGTCGGTTTCTACGACATCCATGGGATAAGATGGGATGGTGACATATTGTATTCTTACTCCGTCACCACACGGATAATTGACAGGGGTCGGACTCGTGGTTACCCCTATTGTAATTACAAAGGAAAATAATTCAAAAACAATTTTAAAATCTTTGCTATCATTATATATTTTATAAAATAACATTCCTTTACAAGCAAGAAGAGACTCTTAAGTTTTTCCATCACTTTTTATTTAACAATGTTTGTCCCGATGCTGGGTTTAAATTGACAATGTTAAGGTTTTAAAAGGCAGAAAATAAAATTGTATGCACTAAGTGCACTTATTTCCTTCTAATGTTTTACATTGAATTTTGTAAGAAACTCGGTTGGTGCTGTTATTTTATTTAAGCTTGGTACGCTCCAATATTATAAAAAAGGTTAGTTTCTTATTTACTCGGGAAAATGAAGAGCTCACAGCTAGTTGGAAAGAGGTTAAGCTATGTTTACACAATAATTCTGTAGATGGGTGATTCTAAGTGGGATTCCTGATAAAACGATAGAACGTTGGATGAGAGTAGTAACAGGTATTAGTACGGTTCTCAAGATGGGCGTTAGTAAGAGTGTTTGTCTTATTCCTCTTTGAGCTGCAGCCATCTGCAAAAGTGATAAAGTAGTTTGACAGATATCTTTTTATAAACCATAATAGTATTTTACTATTTCAACTCTTTCCCGGTCGAAGATCCAGAAGCAGACAAAAACAAGATGTAAGGATGTGATGCTAAAGGATTAATAATAATAATATAGTAGAGTGCGACAAGTACAAGATGGGGCAAAGTGTAAGGCCCTTTATAGTCAGGAGGAGAGAGAGACTTTTCCAACTTTAAGGCTCCGCTCTTACGACTCCACTCGTGGCTCACCAAAATCGGTGGAATAGTAAAACTATAAGTTCTCCTTAAAGATTAAAGTATGCCAAGCTCAAAAGCTCTTTAGAAGAATCTGTCACGAAATCACGACTCACCATTAGCTTGCTATAAGCTCTAACAGGCTTATTATTTCTTCCAGCTTGTAAATCAAATATACTCGTAGCTTACAAATTGGAGAAAGTATTACAAATATAACATCAGAATCTAAATTACACTAACAATTTGACCGTACTACTTCATTATTCAACAATCGGAAGTTGGTTATTTATTTTGTAAACATTATCTTTAAGTAATTGTACTAAATTACGTTATATCATATTATTAATAATAATATTAAGTAGGGTACTACTTATTTTGTTATTTGTTTGTATTGTTATTATTGACGTGTATGGCTTAGTAGTTATAGTCCTGTGCTCTTACGCAGAGGTCTCGGGTTCGTTTCCTGGTCAATAGATATACACACCTCAACAAAGTCTAGGGATATTTGGTATTTACTCAATTAACTCCAAAATTATTGAAGATAACATACAACATGTTTATATTTTTATAAAGGTAATTTATCAGGCTACAATCCAGAATTAAATAAAAGTATTATTTTTGCGTAAATCATTTTTTATTCAAATAAATAAAAAAATTGGAAAATTAGTAAAACTAACAATGAATTTGTTTCTTAAGCAAAAGTAAAAATAATCGAAAATTAATCTGTTTTTAACTGTTCTGTGAGTAATCAGTAGTCAGTACATTAAAAAAACCGTAAATAACGGTCCTGCAACGGTTTTTCATGCTTGGATTACGTTATCTAGGTCTTGATGCGGTATAATGTTACAGGTCCGACTAGGATACAAAAAAAGTTGCTCTTCCATCTCAAGTTTATGCAGGAAAATTCATCAAAGCCCTTCTTTTGAACATGTCCTACGCGTGTTTTATGGTTTTGAGGTTAGGCGATTGAGTGGTTCAGCATAAAATTGATACGTCATGCTCCTGCAACCAGCTCGTCATCACTCTCGCTTTATGCGGACGGGTGTTATCGTCCATGAGCTTAAAAATTTGGCCCAATTGTAGTCTACGGGGGTAGATTATTAGTTCTAGCACCTCGTTAAGTTATTTTTCAGCCGTCATGGTGTTTCTGTTCAAAACGCGCTCTGTTCTTAGACCACCACAAATTCCCGTCCAAATCATAATTGTTCTATCGTGGTATGAATAGTTTTTCTGAGGATGTTGTAGACGGTTATCACAACCAGGAACTCGCCAAGCACGTCCTCTACGTGAATCCGAGTGGAAACCGAACCGGGACTCGTGTGTAAACACCACTACAGATAACAGGTCATCTTTGCAGAGTAAATGTTCACGACCTCACTCTAGTCATCGTGCGCGATTTGCTCAACGTATTGCTGGACTTCAAAGCGGTATGCGATCATAAAGGTGGGCTTCATGCCGACTTCTTCTGACAGTTTGGTCACCCGCAAGAGGCTCCACCTAGAGCTGGGAGCCTCTAAGCCAGCTGCATGGTAGTAACATTTGGCTGTCTTTTCGCGGGAACTTGCAAAAATCGATTATGTCTTTGAGTGGTGATAGACTTTTTGCTGTGGTATCTTTCAGCCACTTCACCAGTAGCACGATAACGTGACCATAACCTTGATTTCATATTTTGTATTGTTCCAATCTCTTCAGCAATACCACGCTTAGTACCCGCAGCTAGGAGCATGCCTACTGCCCTTAACAGTTCCTCTATGATGAAATGGCGCCGCTGCTTGATGCACACAATATTAATCATTCGAAATAAACGTTTAAATTGTTATAAAACTTAAATTTTACACAAAAAAGCAGTCAAAACTTACTGTTGGTAAAGGAAATTTTCGAACTTGACAACGTTCAAGCCGCGTAAATCTTTTATTTTTAATTTTATTTTTCAAATTCAAATTTAGAATGGTTGAAAAAGGTTAACAAAGTAAGTTTTCATCAAAAGAATTAAAAACAAACCATTTTTTTGAGATTCACAACTTAATACAAAATATCGTGAAAATATCCCTAGGCTTTGTTGAGGTGTGTATATCTTTGTTTGCATGAACATTATTCATGTATCCCCGTCTATTTTAATATACGACTCGGTTACTTACGGAGAAAAGAAGCCACGGCGAATTTAATAAACAGAATGAGGAAGAGATGCAAGAATATAAATATCTCCCAGTAATAAAAGAGACTTAAAGGCATATTATCCGGGTGATGACGGAGTAAGAATACAATATGTCACCACCCCATCTCATCCCATGGGTGTCGTAAAAACCGACTAAGGGACTATCCGTCAATATTATCTTAACAATACAAAAAAGAAGGAAAACTTGAAATTTAACCCTATACCAATCAGTCTGGCCAGCGTGGTTTTAGTAGGCTAAGTATCCTTCAGTCACGGGAGGAGGCCCGTCCTTGCAGTGGGACAATAATGGGCTGTTATGAAAGGCATATAGGCTTCATCTATATAGAATGAGAAAGCACCCGGAGTTATTAGTTTAAAGATTCTCTGAAAAATAATGACGGCTGAATAGGAACAAGGAGTTTTTGAACGAAATCCATCTGACATTAGTATTATAGAATGGTGGTAAGACAAAGAGACTACGACAGGTATATTCTATTATCGTTATTTTATTTAACACTAGCTGACCCGTTCCCACTTCGTTGGGCGGCGAAAAAAACGCGTCCCTTTTTTAAACATATCATTACTGCTCCACTCCTATTAGTCATACCGTGATACTATATAGCCTATGATAAAACCCCGATAAAACTCCCCGATAAAATATACACACCTCAACAAAGTCTAGGGATATTTGGTATTTACTCAATTAACTTCAAAATTATTGAAGATAGCATACAACATGCTTATATTTTTATAAAGACAATTTATCAGGCTACAATCCAGAATTAAATAAAAGAATTATTTTTGCATAAATAAATTTTTATTTAAATAAATAAAAAACATGGAAAATTAGTAAAACTAACAATGAATGTGTTTCTTAAGCAAAAGTGAAAATAAGCAAAAATTAATCTGTTTTTAACTGTTATGTAAGTAATCAGTAGTTAGCACATGAAAAAAAACCGTAAATAACGGTCCTGCAATGGTTTTTCATGCTTTTATTATGTTACCCAGGTCTTGGTGCGGTATATCGTTCCAGGTCCGACTAGGATGCAAAAAAAGTTGCCCTTCCATCGCAATTTTATGCAGGAAAAATCACCAAAACCCTTCTTTTGAACATGCCCTACGCGTATTTTATGGTTTTGAGGATATGGGATTGAGTGGTTCAGCGTAAAATCGATACTTCGTGCTCCTGCAACCAGCTCGTCATCACTCTCGCTTTATGCGAACGGGTGTTATTGTCCATGAACTTGAACATTTGGCCCAATTGTAGTCTACGGGGGTAGATTATTAGTACTAGCACCTCGTTAAATTATTTTTCAGCGGTCATGGTGTTTCTGATCAAAACGCGCTCTGTTCTTCGACCGATACAAATTCCCGTCCAAACCATAATTTGTTCCATCGTGGTGTGAATAGATTTCGTGAGGATGTTGTAGACGGCTATGACAACCAGGAACTCGCCAAGCACGTTCTCTACGTGAATCCGAGTGGAAACCGAACCGGGACACGGGATGTGTAAACACTACTACAGATCACAGGATATCTTTGCAGAGCAAATGTTCACGAGCCCAGTCTAGTTGTCGTGCGCGATTCGCTCGGCGTAGTGCTGGAGTATAAAGCGGTATGCGAGCATAAAGGTGGGCTTCATGCCGACTTCTTCTGACAGTTTGGTCACCCGCAAGAGGCTCCACCAAGAGCTGGAGCCTCTACATCCAGCTGCATGGTAGTAACATTTGGCTGTCTTTTCGCGGGAACTTGCAAAAATCGATCATGTCGTTAAGTGGTGATAGACTTTTTGCTGTGGTATCTTTCAGCCACTTCACCAGTAGCACGATAACGTGACCATAACCCTGATTTCATATTTTGTATTGTTCTAATCTCTTCAGCAATACTCCGCTTAGTACCCGCAGCTGGGAGCATGCCTACTGCCCATAACATTTTCTCTCTGATGAAATGGCGCCGCTGCTTGATGCACACAATATCATTCATTCGAAATGAACGTTTAAATTTTTATAAAACTTAAATTTTACACAAAAAAACAGTCAAAACTTACTATTGGTAAATGACATTTTCGAACTTGACTACGTTTAAGCCGCGTAAATCTTTTATTTTTAATTTTATTTTTCAAATTCAAATTTACTTAGAATGGTTGAAAAAGGTTAACAAAGTAAGTTTTCATCAAAAGAATTAAAAAAAAAACAAAATTACAAACCAAATTTTTTGAGTTTCACAACTTTATACAAAATATCCCTAGACTTTGTTGAGGTGTGTAGATTATTCAACACAGAAATAATTTTTAAAATCGGTGTAGTAGATCCAGAGATTACCCCCTACAACGTTACAAACACACAAACTTTACCTCTTTAATATTAGTATAGAAAACAATATTTTAATAAATAGCTAAGTTCTGAAAACAGGATAAGATAAGCCATTATGAATGTTTTTAAATAATTTTATTGACTAACTTGTTCTACTATGACCTATGGTACTTAACTTGTGGAAATTTTCTATAGGGTTGTTATGATGCGGATATTGAAATGATATTCTATCTGTTACGGATATTTGTTTCAGATAATATGATAGCCTTTTTTCTAAAGACAGCAAATTGTTTGATGTCAATTACCTATCGCTATATGAAGCAGGCATTAGCACAGAAAGCATCAAATTACATATAAATTACCTATAAAGCTTAGGTATAACTAGAAAAATCCGAAAAGAAGAAAGACAATGGAAAAAATTGGTAGTCGAGGCGGGACTCGAACCCGCATTAGAAACCATCGTCGATGAATTGGCAGGTAAATAAATTTAACATCATCATCATCATCATATCGACGGGTCCTACGTAGACTAGTATAAGTGCAAAAACACAAGTTTACAGGAGAGCAATTCAAAGGTTCAAAAGCTTATAACTTTGTCAAAGTTCTACAGAAATTACTAAAATTTTGATAGGTTATACCTGGAAATGAAAGGAAAAAACCGGACTGAATATATTTTTGTATTTATTTGTATTTTAGAAAATAGCTGTACTTGCATTTGTTTAGCTTGTTTTGATCAAAGTATCCAAACAAGTAAACTGTTACAAGTAACCACTTGTACTAGTTTACAAAGTTCTGACTTAGTTTTTAAATAATGAAAATAAAAGAAATACACATTATTAGTCATACATATGAGTGTAATTTGTAAATCATGAAACCTCGAAATATGGGAAAATAATTTCATTTATCTACTTTTAGCACTTGCACTACTTTACAAGCTACTACTGTCCAGCAGTGGACGTCGATTGGCTGATATTATCAGTTTCAGTTTCTTTATTTTTCAACATAATGTTACAAAATAACAGCTTATTGACGTCAGTTTAAAACTACTTAGTCTAAGTTTACATATTAAAAGTTTTCCAAACTTTACCACCGCTTCCAAGGCGCTAGTAGAGAAGAAGCGGCGTAACAAACTCTAAAGTAGCATTTTTAGACGTCTCTATAATTTTACAACAATTTTGGAACCGTAACAAAGCGCTGCAACCATTGTATACCATATAAAAACTAAGGATTGCACTAAAGGATCAATATAAATTTTTAAATATCTTAAACTAGAAGATTCGTCCTGTAGGTAGTACACAAAAGTGGGAGCACCAAATCACACTTACAAAGTTTTCTAGTAATAAAAACGTCGCTCAACTAAATTATCCTCTAGATAAATAAGTGGTGTACCAAAAATGAAAAATACTTAATGTCAGGGTCGACCAGTCACCCCAAGTAGCACCCGTTCACGAGTATAACGCAAAGGCCAGCCATCAACCCCCTCGCCATATCGTAGGGAAGGGATTGACCCGGCCTCCACGCCACCACAAACAATGACATTATAGTGAGCATGACAAGTCCTGACAATAGTAATAGAAGAAAAATAAATACAATTTGGGGAAACACAAGCAAAGGGACGCTCTTAGAAATTTACTTTGGTCGATGTTAGACCAAAGTAAATTTCTGCGAGTCCTAACTCTTAAATCAAATGTGGACGAGTGTACATTTGTTTGTGTAAAATTAAAATAAGTATATAAACAAAACATTAAGTTAAGATATCATACGAAAAAAAAACGTATTGTAATGTACCTAATACAACTTATGCCATTATTATTAATAGCACATTATGGGAGACCTGCACCAAGCCAAACACTCTTATCCTTAAGGTAATCGTCTGTCCTGTAGTATGCCTTTTTACATAAAGTGGTCTTAACATAGGTTTTAAATTTATTGTCAGGCATACCAAGGACCGACTCAGGCAGCTTATTATAAAAGCATATACAGTCGCCTTTAAAAGAATCACTAACCTTACTAAGTCGATAGCTCGGAAGGAGCAGTTTATTTTTATTACGCAAATTTCTGTCTGTAATATCACTTACTTTTGTGAATTTATTTATATTCTTCCTGACATACAGTATGTTTTCTAATATATATTGAGAGGCTACAGTTAAAATATTTATGTCTTTAAAACGTTCCCTGAGAGAGTCTTTCCTGCCTAAACAATAAATAGCACGTATTGCCCTTTTCTGTAATATAAAAATTGTTTCTAAATCTGCTGCATTACCCCAAAGTAGTATACCATAGGACATCAAACTATGGAAGTAACTAAAGTATACCAACCTTGCTGTTCCTACATCTGTCAACTGCCTAATACGTCTAACAGCAAAAGCAGCAGAGCTAAGCTTATTGGCTAAACCAGTGATATGATCACCCCATTGCAATTTACAATCTATTGTAATTCCTAGAAAATTAGTACTTTGTACAAATTCCAACCTATGCCCCTCCAGCATGACATCAACATGTGCTTGCCTTACATTAGGAAGTGTAAACCTTATACATTTGGTCTTTCCAGCATTGAACAATAGATTGTTTGCAGAAAACCAATTTGAGATGGCATTCAGAATATTGTTAACTTTATCTACATTTGCAGTACGCCTAGCCACTTTGAAAATTATCGATGTATCATCGGCAAACAAAACTATGCCAGCTTGTGCTTCTATCATATAAGGCAAGTCATTGACATAAACTAAGAAGAGAAAAGGCCCTAGAATTGATCCTTGCGGTACGCCTACTTTTACGTTTGATCCATTTGATTTAATGCCTTTTACATCTACCGTTTGAAGCCTATCTGTTAAGTATGATTTTAACAATTCTATTGATTTTTGGTCAAAACCATAACGACGTAGCTTGAGCAAAAGTGTTTGATGGTCAACACAATCAAATGCCTTAGAAAGATCACAGAATACTCCAATAGCATCCTGCGAACCCTCCCAAGCGTCGTAAACCAGGCTAACTAGAGCCACTCCCGCATCGGTGGTAGATTTCCCGCCAGTAAAGCCATATTGTTGGCTATGGAAAAGATTATTGGTCTTAAAGTGCAGTAGCATTTGATTGAGCATCACTCTTTCAAACACCTTACTCAAAGCTGGCAAAATAGAGATGGGCGGTAATTTCCAAGTTCTGCCTTAGATCCCTTCTTAAATAATGGTATAAGTCTACTATGTTTCATTAAGTCAGGAAAAGTACCATTGTCTATACATTTGTTAAATATAAGTGCCAAATCAGGTGCAATGATATCAATAACATGACTAAGTAAGCTAACTGACATGCCCCAGTAATCCTCAGACTTCTTCATTTTAAGATGTTTATATGCTCCTAGGATGTCACCAAAATCTATATGTTTAAAGTTAAATTTAGAAGCAGAACTAATATTATTCTCGAGAAGGGCTACAGCACTGTGAGCGCAAGAATTGATTGAAGAAGTCAGTTTAAAAGGAATACTGGCAAAATAATCTTCAAAAGCATTTACAATATCTTTAGGAGAGGTAATATTCTTATTTTCTAATTTAATTCGAGTAACACTATCCCTCATTTTACATTTACCAGACTCTTTATTAATAACTTTCCAAGTCTCCTTCATTTTATTAGGGGCTCTAATTATTTTCCTTTTGATGTGAATGGCCTTTGCCTGCTCACATACTTTCCTGAATATCCTAGAGTAATTTCTAACGTATTCACTAAAACCACTATCTAATCTGTACTGTTTCTGTGCATATAAGTCAAACAGCTTTCGCCTACTTTTATAAATACCTACAGTAGCCCATTCACTGAATCTAGATTTAGTGTTATGCTTTTGATATTGTTGTTTGAATGTATTTGAAAAAGCATTTGATATTGTACTAAACAAACAATTATAGTGGACTTCAGGATCATTACCTGTATAATCTATAGCTTTAAGTTTATCCTCTAATTGGTATTTGAATTTTTTTATTTTATTAGAGGTTATGGGCCTACACATAATTTTCTCCTCAGGTTTATATTTATTACCATTTGAAAAGGACACTATTTGTCCACAGTGATCTGAGGGCAAGCAACTAATTAAGGACTTGCTTAAGTATCCACTATCAGTAAAAACATTATCCAGGCAATTAGCAGCCGTAGCAGTAGTTCTAGTTGGTTCACAAAATATATTCTTAAGATTATAACTTTTAAATATGTTAAGAAATTGAGTGGTTTTCCTGCACTGTTCTAAGATATTTACATTAAAGTCCCCGCATACTATTAAACTTTTCCTATTACATGATACAACTCCAAGAACTTGGTCCATGACCTGAATAAAAGACTCAAAGTCACTATTAGGTGGACTGTATACGCAAACTATTACAC
This sequence comes from Schrankia costaestrigalis, assembly GCA_905475405.1. Lineage (NCBI taxonomy): Eukaryota > Metazoa > Arthropoda > Insecta > Lepidoptera > Erebidae > Schrankia > Schrankia costaestrigalis. The sequence goes on from FR997850.1 coordinate 7,631,419, forward strand.
AATTGTCAAGCTCAGCACAGGTCACCTCAGCACATCGCTCAACAGAAAGCCTAACAATGTCAACCCGCTCTTTGCTGCGGAGACCATTTTTAATTAAGACCATGGAGCCACCTCTAATAGCAGACTTTCTGTTAAAGCAACTTACAATATTGTAGTTGTTTAAACTGAACATCATCTCACTCTCTTTGAGCCAATGCTCAGTCAAACACAAAATATCCACATTTGAATCTTCAAGGAATAATTCAATAACTAATTCCTTGCCAGGAAGCCCTTGTATGTTCTGATGGGCTATCTTTAGCTCTGGCATTCCTATTGTCTGAACATTTAGTTTAAATTAGTATTACTATTAATACTATTACTTAAATCTAAATAACTATTATTACAAGTACCTAGCAAAACTGTAGGTAATGAGTTAATATTAATTTGTTTACAATGTAAACTCGTCCAAAACTTAATATTATTTGCTAACAATGTAGCAATTGTATATCTGTCTGACTTAGTAAGATAGCAATAACTATCCTTGGTCTTAAAACAATATTTACTAATAAAATTATTAGTGTCGAAAAAAGTAAAAGTGTCACTATGACGACATGTCAAGGTATGAATGAAATTATTCAAATAGTGAATGTTTTTATTGTATGATGTAGACTGGCAACACACATATGGGAAGGCACATAATATTATTTTAAAAACTTTCAGTCTGCTTAGGCAGTCTATACAGTACATTAATTCTTTTTTTCCTATATTATTACTCTCACCTACCAGTAATACAATAGTAGAATTACTAGTATACTTGGAAGACACAATTTTGTCAATAATTTGAGTGTATGTTGCATTGGGCAGGGAATAGTGAATACAGTTCTGCAAATAATTACAGAACATGTATCCCATATTGCGCCCCACACTGTCAGAAAAGACCATTGTATTACTGGTCAGCTCTATGTTGTTGGAAGGTTCACATGCTGTAGTCTCAAGAATACTGCCACAAGTAGAAAGAAGTGGAATGGAGTCGTTGATAGGGGCTTGGTTGATATGCCCAGAGCCGCACTGTCGAGTTAATGAATCAAGTAATTCTTGGTTGTGCCTGCTGTCATCTATCAACTTATCCAAAGCCAACATGTTTTCAGTATTCTGTTTTCTTTGGAGGTCATATTTAGTAAATAAAGTTGAATAATCCTCTTGCAATTGCTTAATATGTGTTTCAAGCCTGACCCTACCAACATCATGAGCCACCTGACTTACCGCCAACTGATTGGTACATACTACTAATTGTTTACTATACATTTCAACATCTGACTTAAGTTTTAAGTTTAAGTTACATGTGTTTTTCAAACAAGACTTCATTTTTAAATTGTATTTATTAATTTTTTTGTTAATTTTTAAATGTCTTTTAATTTTGTTATGGCTAATCTGTGGTTTTGAAAATTGAATACAATTACTATCATTTGTAAGATCTATCACAGATGAATTGGTTGAGGCAGGCACACAGGAGCTTTCAAGAAGTTCTGTGTAGAGGTTAGACACCTCTGCTGACTGGCGCGACTGGACGTCCTGCTCATAGGTGTTGATAAGCCTGTATGCCTCCCCCAGCTCATGTTCTAATTCAGTGTTACGTCTCAAGGTTTGCTCAAATGTACGATCACATTGGCGGAAAGTGTCTAAATTATTCCTAAGTTGGTTAAGTTGCTCGTTCAAATCATCACAAATAGCCTGACTTTCTGATAACTTTTGTTCTAAGCAAGTATTTTTCTTACGCATTACATCGTACTCACGTTCATTGTCTTCCCTTTCCATCATTAATTGCCTATTTTCATCTTTTTCTCCTTTAAGTTGTAAAAGGGCTTCTTTTAAATGCATTTGCAATTGGCGGGTAGTAGTAGCACGAGTTGAGGTACACATATTGATCAAATTGGTACTGATTTAAGTACAATAGAGAAGACAATGAATACAAAATAGCAATTTAGAGCTAACAAAACCAACTGCCTAGCTAAAAAGTAACCTATTAGCGTATCAATGTAAACACAAGTTTATCAAAGAGTTAACTATTTAAAAGTGAATAAAGTGGTCAAAAGTGGGAAAAAACAGTGTCCAAAAACTTGATAATAAACTAAATCACAGTAGAATGGGTATAAAAATCTAGATTCTTACCTTGAAAACTTTTGCAAAAAAAATACCGGTTACTTGGTATCAACTTTGAATGCTATTTTCTCCTGAAGTACTATAAATTTAATCGTAAAAAACTTAAATTGATACTTTTAACACTTATTCTTCATATACAGTTGCTTATTACTATATAATAATTAGTTTTTAAACTTAATTTATAATTTAAAAATACGAGAGATAAAATTATTAGTTTGACATGTATGAGTGTTGCCAGCCAAAAAAAAAGCCAATCGACGTCCACTGCTGGACATGGGCATTACATATTAGACATTTAACAGATTAAGTTAAATTGGCTATCTTGGCTGACACCATCTCTAAGCATGCTTTATTTACTTCCAAGCTAGTAATGAAAATGTTACTGCGTTTAAGTGGAAAGGTACAATAGCAAGTGACATAACATCGTCCCGCTCTACTTGTGTCTTGGGTGTTGTGAGAATAGCACTCTGCATACTCGATACCGTATCTAGACTCTATTTGTCCTTACCAAAAAGAAGCAATACCGAACAACGTCTAATCAATATTCCATAGAAAAAAATTAAGCGTTTTTAAAATTGCTCATGTCAGCAGCTTTTTTTTTTATTTACCTAGTCATATTGACAACATTTAGATAGCTTTCATTTATCGTTACGGATGTCGAATAGTTCCGAATCTGTCACGGATCTTTCATCCTATCTAATCTCCCACAATGCCAGTGCTGTATCACTTTTAGCCATTGTTTCAAGTAAATCTATTACAATTGTTAAAATTTCACACCGTCAGAAGACTTAATACAAACGTGAGTAACTAATTCTAACTTGTACAAGTTTGTACGTAAATCTTTTGTTTTGTCTTACACTTGTTTGTTGACAGGATAACTCGGGATTTGTTTTAAACTAACTATCGATATTTATGTTTTTAGAAAAATCAAATTCTGGCTCTTCATGTCAGCAGCTTGTATCTATCTACCTACTCCAAAATTATTAACAACTTTTGGCTGTTACTTATCGTTACGGATGTCGAATAGTTCCGAATCTGTCACGGATCTTTCATCCTATCTAATCTCCAACAATGCCAGTGCTGTATCACTTTTAGCCATTGTCTCAAGTAAATCTATTACAATTGTTAAAATTTCACACCGTCAGAAGACTTAATACAAACGTGAGTAACTAATTCTAACTTGTACAAGTTTGTACGTAAATCTTTTGTTTTGTCTCTCCTTGTTTGTTGACAGGATAACTCGGGATTTGTTTTAAAATTTATTCCCGTGAAACATTCCTATTTTGTTTCCTATTAAACTCGTTGTTTGAATTCTAAACTCGGTAAAACTTTACGTTGATATAGGTACAAGCTTTCTACAGACGAAAAAAAAGGACTAAATTTAAATCTAATTAACCGATTTCAAAAACAGGAGAAAGTTATCAACTGTATTTTGTTTCAGAAGTGACTTGATTATTTTTATTTCGGAACTACTTACTACTTAGATTTAATCTTTCTATTTACCCATATAAAAATCGTCAATTTTTTTCACGTTCATGAGCAAGTCAAATGACTAAATATACATCCAACATTATTTTAAAATATGTAGATATACAATACAACACACGCTTTTACTCAAACACAGACTGAAATTCACCCTACGTTTTGAGTACACTATACAATCGCGAAAATGTTCGTCAACTTCGTCATTAGTAGGGCACGGCAAGAAATGAGTCAAGTCTTGCAAACGTAGTGTGTTTCTGTCGATTTCTAGCCGCTAGATATTTAAGACAAACAAAGGTTTGTCTTACCAAAAACAGAAAGAAAATTTAAGAAATTTTCTTAAGATCTAATAAGGGAAAAGATACTTTGGGTATCAACAGTTAATAATCATCATTTCATAACAGCCCATTAATGTCCCACTGCAAGGAAGGGCCTCCTCCTGTGACGGACGGATACTTGGCCTACTAATACCACGCTGGCCAGACGAATTGGTATAGGGTTTAATTTCAAGCTTTCCTTCTTTTTATTTAGTAAAGATAATATTCACGGATAGTCAGTTTTTAGGACACCCATGGGATGGGATGGGGTGGTGAAATATTGTATTCTTACTCCGTCACCACACAGTTTATAATACTATAGAGATAAAGATTTTGTTCGGGCTTAGTGTATTCATATACTCGTACAGTTAGTTCCTTTTATAACATATTCTAAGTTACATGGATAATCTGGTAATAAAAGATAAAAAAATATTACAATATTATTACAGTTATAATAAGGAAATAAGGTCTCGGGTTCGATTTTCGCTCAATGCAAATCTTTATGTGCATTGGATAAACATTAAAATTTGTATTACTTAGTCAGTGTGTTTTATGTTTATCCATTATCTAGTACACAGTACATAAAGTACAAACTTTACTAAATTTAGAACTCGATGGCGTTGTGTAAATGTAAAAGAAATATTATTTTGGAATATTTACATTACTATTATATTTACGTCAATCGTTATTTAATGTAGTTGTCGTCAGTAATAAGTAAAATAAATAATATATAGTAAGAGTGGCAATCGTTGTAGCATGCCACTCAATGTTCTCGCTTCAAGAGATTTTCTTTCGATTTTATTGCGATTAAATACAAATATATATAATTGTTTGTTATTTATTGTACTGTGTACGTAGAATAAATCAAATACTTAAATAAATAAATATTCCTCACACATTCACACATCTATTCCCAAACTAAGTAGAGCTTGTAGGTCCTATGGATACTAGACAACGGAAAAACATACCTAAATACTTTTTTTGTAAATACATACATACATATTATACATAGAAAACACCCAGACCAATAACAACAATCATGTTCATGCACACAAGATTGGCATTGAGCGGTTTTTACGCGGTTTTTTTGCGGAGATGGGGTGGTGACATATATACGTACGTATTCTTACTCCGTCACCACACGGACCATGGATTATAATATATTTGTATTTTTTTGCTATGTAAAAGTACCTACTTTGATATTCTTAGCTGCTTTGTTGGCGCAGGGTCCCTTGTATGCGGCTGCCTGACATTTATTTCTGTGATCCTTAATCTTCGACAAAAACTCCCTTCAACACAACGCAAAATGTCTAATGGGGAAAGATTGTTTATTAAAAAAATGCAATACTACGTCACTCCATTAGAAATATTTTTATTTGGCGCATGGCTCCGTCAAAGGCTGTCCATCCAGCTTGCACAGTTTAGCGGTATGCATTGTCAAGCCTTAGCTTCAACAATCAACGTTTCGTGATGAGAGTACTTTCAAATATACGGAATTATATTGTGACGTACTTGTTTCAATTGGAAAATAGAAAGTTATTTATTTGTTTTGCAAGAAAATTAAGGTACAATTTGATAACTATGTACTTAGTTTTATATAAAGTTATTTGACGACTTCTGTGCCAGCTTTGCTTAGTTTGGAACTAGATGGCGTTGTGTGAATGTGTGAGGAATATTTAATATTTAATGTCCTGCAAACACTTCAATGCAGCAGGAAAACTTGGTTTACTAAAATCACAATTATTATCACTTTTCCATATTCTTTCATTGACTTTCATGATTCAATTATTCCACTTTCTCTTGGTCAACTTGTGCGTCAACTATTGGATGAGATGCAGTCACACCATGTTATTTACCCCATCCCCACACAAAGAAGTCAATATAATAATCCGAATATTCAAGCCCTAGACACCAGTAGCTTGGTCTCTGTACCCGAGGCTGGTGGGTCTACCTTTTTTTATATTTTTAAATGTTTTTATTTTTTTATCTATATTTAAAAATGTAATGAAATGTGATAAATGTTAAAAAAGAAAATACAAATATTCAACAAAGAAAGCTTTATAAGATTAAGAGAGTAAAGCTCGTTAAAATAATATCCCGTATATTCCGTATTCGAACCCCTCATAATGCGTTATTGCCAGCCCGAGACGGGACATGTACCTGCGCTATTGTTGACGCGATGCCTTTTTTAAAAGCACAACAAAGCCACAAGGCATGCATCGCAGCCTACGCTGATAGAGACTGTGTTTTGATATATACAGTGTGTTTAGAATATGCATTACAATTTTTCACGAAAATTTTTGTGTTTTTTTCGAAAAACTTATACAACAATACTGTAATAAATTCCTCCGAATTGCAACCCCATCTAGTTCCAATTAACAAGTGGGTACTAGACAACGAAGAAACATTATAACATTAGTTAGATTTTTATATTTTTTTATATTAAAACTTTCATGTTTATGTCCACGGTGATTTGCACTAAGCAGCAATCGAATTTGAGACTTATGCACAGCAGCCATCATATAGCATAATTAACCCTTACACATTAACACAACGCCATCTATATACAAAATAAGCAGAGCTTGTACAATAAGTATAGATAAGGGATAAACATTTTTTCACTACATCATCATAACAGCCCATTAATGTCCCACTGCACGGACGGGCCTCCTACCGTGACGGAGGGATACTTGGCCTAATACTACGCTGGCCAGACGGATTGGTATAGAGTTTTTCACTACATACTTTGAGCGAAAAAAAAAAAAAAGTAGTAAAAAGTAAATTAGAAAAAAAATCCCTAAAGAAAACTTTTATAAAAATAAACAGTATTTCGGAGTTTGATCTTATTCAGACCGTACTCGAAGGTTTCATCCCGTGGGAATACAAGATGATCGGTTAATTATAATGTTAAGACTAATACTGTAGAGTGTTTGTATTTCTCGTTTTAATTAACTGTATTACTGGAGATTAATATGTATGTTATGTTTTATGTAATGCGTTATCTATTTAAAGAAGGGTATCTTATCACGTTATCTATTTAAAGAAAAAAGTCTTTAGATTATTCATAGTTTTATTTGACTTTGGATTACTTACTAGGGCATCTAGTCCCAAACTTGTACTAAGTGGTAATATACAGATTTAAATTGTTTTACTACTGATAATAGCAAGGCCAAAAAAACATTAATGTACGCAAAGATTTGCATTAAGCGGGAATCGAACCTGAGTCCTTTGCATACCAGCCACTGCGCAAAACATCTCGTCAAGAAATCCTTTTATTAACCCAACAAAAACATGTCATATTTTATCACAAAAACATTTTAATAAACTTCACATTCATTACTCAAGCCAAGCAACATTACATGTCATTTTAATACAGAAAAGCATCCTATGAAATATTACAACTAACAAAGAGTTTTTTATACCTACCTTTCTTTTCTCTAGTGAGCTTGCTAACACCCTGTATGCAGCAATAAGGCAGAGTGCAGACTGTTGTGTCTCATACATGTGTTGATACTTCATTTGTGTTTAATTACAGAGATGTTTGTGTGCTTAATGGAGTTGATACTGTGTATCTCTTGCTTAATTATATTTAAAAGGAATATTAAATTTGTTGGAAGATATTTTGCAAGGTGAATTTTCTTTAGTCGACTTTACAATCTTTTATGATTTGTATTCTTATTACTCAAGAAACAAAATAAAGAAACTCTATACTAGGTACTTAAACCATCTGTTTAGTATGACCTATCCTAGCAATATGACAAAAACCATTTTTTTAAACTGTACAATTTTACTACTATTCATTCATAGATAGGTACTATTGATTTCTTGATGCTGATCAGTTTTGAACATGAAATTCAACACAAACTACATTCAGGGCTAGGTCAATCTTACATCGCACAAACAATTGTCCTACGTGAGATTCAAACCCGCGATCTCGCCTGTCAGCCATTAGCCAGTTTAACTATTTATATCAAAACTGCAAGTTTCTCTACACTTTTTAGCTGTATATAAACATTAAAAAAACAATAACTATTATTTCTATATAGCCATTTTATTTCGTATCGTTGCCCCTGACTACTCGGTGAGGTTATTTGAGTAACGACCGGCTGGGGCATTCCCGGATAAGTGAAAACAAAGCCCCGGGTATTGCGGCCATTGTTATCCGGGAAATCCGCAAACAACTAACGCCCTCTGCCGGTAAGGGGCACTTTTCGCGGAAGCGGATTTACCTACGTTTGCTTTTCCAATATTTGTCTATGCCTTTCATACTTTTTAATTGGTTTGATAACATGAAGGTTTTCTTTTTTAATTATTATTGGGTGTGAAATGACTTTAGAAATTTCCTCCTCGTCCGCAAAGCGGACATCAAAAAATCCTTTTTGATGTCCGCTTTGCTAATCTTTCTGTTCATCAACATGAACGAATTTGACGACCTCTGTGGCGCAGTCGGTTTATTATGTGGCTGCTTCGCAGAGGTCTCGGGGTCGATTCCCGCTCAATGCAAATCTTTGTGTGCTTAAACATGATTGTTTGCATTGGTCTGAGTGTTTCTATGTATAATATGTATGTATTTAATAAAAAAAGTATTTAAGTATGTTTATCTGTTGTCTAGTACCCATAGTACAAGCTTTGCTAAGTTTGGGACTAAATGGCGTTGTATGAATGTGTGAGGATTATAAGTAAATGTTCAAATTGCTCTGAATGTTTTTATCACTTTACCAATGATTAATTTAAGTTTCTAATACTAGATTTCCCAAACGTAAAGACATTTTATTTTTTGAACAGTTTCCTTTTTTTCGACGCCTCCCCAGCTAGGTGGACCGACGACCTCAAAAAGGTCTCTGGGTCGCACTAGATGCGGAAGGCGCAGGACCGAGTTCTGTGGTCGTGTTGGGAGAGGCCTATGTCTACTGCGGTATGCTAGTTGATTGATTCATTTCTTTTTTTCACAGTGTTTTTTTTAAGTAAGTAGTTAATTCTTTAGTCAACTTCTAAGACCCCATTAAAACCCAGTGGTGACATGATGTAACGTACTCTGAACTCCTTTAACACCTGTTAAATGTTTTACGTTAAAGAATTTCCTTCAAATAAACCCAGTAATTTTTAGTCTATTAACAAGTACGATCTTGGTTCTTTCAACCGAGGCGTGAGAAAGCATCTTCTGAAGCCGTCATAGTGGAGACATTCATGCCTCTACAAATATTGTACCTGGCATGGTGCTCGCCATTTTTGCACTCTATTGGATGCCTAACATCAGACACTATAGAGTCATTCTGGTAGGTCAATTAAAAAAAAAGAAAGAAAAGAATAGGTCTATTTGTAATAAAGCTAAAGAAAAGTCCTTGCAGTAGGGCAGTAATAAAGCAGGCAAGGTAAATGACACAAATAAATGAAAAATTCCTCGTTAAAATCCATCTCTTTGATCAATTTACAAATTGAAATGAAACAGTTGGTGAATTGAAAAATATTTTCGACATAACGACCAAGTGGCTGATTGAACAACATTGGACATGTTTTCGTTTGTAAGCCTGGGCAATGGCTATTTTTAATTATAAGCATATGAAAGTTCTCCTTTAGTGCTGAAACAAAGCCAAATGATGTTCACTGCTGGGCACACTGGATATGGGCTTCCTGGGCTAACATCATTCTTTTACTTACTTCTTGCCACGCTTGTTAGGTCGTAGTCATTCGCTTCAGAGGTCTCCCAACTAGTTGTTCTGTTTTTTCCAGTCCTCGTTGGTTATTCCTAAACGATGGTGCCCTATTATTTCTGCGTGCTATATTTGGAAATTTCTGATTGATCAACAGAAATTAAAGTATTGAAAGATAAAAAAAATGACTAACCTTTAAAACAAAATAGTCATTTTTTTTATTGGTTAACAAATAATCGAATTGAGATCCTTCCCTTTACTGGTGTCGCACTTTAGGTGTCGCTTAAAAAAGAAAGAAATACGCCAAAAAATCAATCAAAAAATCTTCCCTCGCAAAAGAAAAATGCATAGATAAATTAAAATAAAAACAACACTTTCCTTTCCTTTATTAGAAAACATCGTTAGAAGGCTTTTTATTAAAAAATCAATTTATTTAACGTTTAGCAGTAGAGGCCGAGAAACGGAATTAGAACTGTGCTTATATTTCTATTTGTGAAATATCACTTGTTGTTACGTTTCCTCGGTAGACGATTTCAATTACAGCGCTCCGACGTTCCTTGGGTAAGGAGTGAGAATGACTTTTTGTACTTTTTATACATGTATCTGCTTTAAAAAGGTTTTCAATGGAGCTACACTAGAGGATAGATACCTACAAACAGTTTTACCGAAACTTTGCTATATGTCAAACTGACAGGGACATTTCGTGATAATGACAGCTGCCAGTGTCATAAAACGTCAATGTCAATTTGACAGCAGCTGTCAGTGTCATGAAACGTCAGTGTCGTAATAACTTATAACCACTCAAGCGGTTCTGTCATTTGACAGTTATTGTCGCTTGGGCCGCGGTACTTTAGGTTTTTTTTTCTTATTATATGGCGATACATAAGTTTTTCTACACCCATGTCGTTGGTAGAATCATTGATAAATGATGGAGCAAAACTCAAGAACAGCGTTTTCTAGGCTATTGAAATAAAGAAATCTCTAGCACTATAATTGTAGTAGGGCGAAAATGAAGTCGTTGTAATTGTTGTAAAATAATCTAACATGTTGTGTACTGATTTATTTAATTTTATCCGGGTATATTACTTATTTTAAATTTATTATAAGATTTTTACAGTTTCTGAAAGAAAAGTGGATAGAAATAATTTAAATGATTGTTTTATTACTATTTATTTTTTATACTACTTAAATTCACTATATTTAAAAAAAGAACTCAAAATGAAAAACAAAATATGCCTAATTTTGTATTTTTTAGGAATATAAATTAAATAAAAAAGCGATTAGTAGGTACAGTCAGCCCCAAAAGTCGCTGAACACATTTTAAATTCCAAAACTGCTGAACACTAAAAGTGCCATAAGTCAGTGTCGCGGGTATTTCAGAAGTATCTGAACACTAGTATTTCAAAAGTAGCTGAACACTAGTGTTCCAAAAGTAGCTGAACACTAGTGTCTATTATGTTTACTCGTTGGGATAGATACATAATTTCAAAACATTTCACTGAGATTCGATAGCCTAGGGTATAGAACACTCGACTTTGATAAAGTAGACGTGCGTTCGAAACCGGGTTGTGCCAAGTATTTTTTTGGTTTTTTATTTTTTATTTATTGTATTTTATCTCAAAAAAAACAAGTAACTTAAATTCACCGTCACTGTTCACAGGTATTTTAATAAAGTTAAAATATAATTTTTAATTGAAAATTAAATAGTATTTTTATTTAATTTTTAATTTAATGAAGAATGATCATTATGACTTTAAATTGTATGAGAAACATTTTCGGAGATTCGATGATATGAGTTGAAATGTTATGTTAGAAGAAGCGCTCCCTGTTGTGCGACATTGAACTTAATAGTTTTATGACATGCAACTAAAATTAAGTCTAGAGGTGATAAAGCCATTTAATTAATTAATTAATTAAATTATTGAATTTAATTGTCGAATATACATTTTTTTCGTAAACGAAGTCGCGGGTTACAGCTTGTATTGAATAATAATAGTAGAAAACAAAATAAGAAAAAATAAAAAAAACACAAAAAGTAATCCGTTCCTCAGGATGGAACCAGAGCTGTTTTCTTTTCACCCAAGCTCTATACAAGCAAAGCTATCGTGTTGACAACTGTTTTGATGAAATTGTTAATGTAGTATTCCGCTTTGAAATTGGCTTGACTTTTGTCTACTGTCAAAATCACTCACTACAACTACACTGAAACTCGACCGCAGATGAGCGACGCAGCGGGCGACGTTGCCGTTCAGTCATGCGCGGCTCCCGTATACTGCACGAGTTGGCAACATCGATACTTCTGAAATACCCGCGACACTGACTTATGGCACTTTTAGTGTTCAGCGACTTTTGGAATTTAAATGTGTTCAGCGACTTTTAGGGCTGACTGTACAATAAAAATATTTAGCTTTACAAGAACCTTAGTAATCCACTTAATACTACGCCGCAGAGGTCGTAAAAGATAATTAAAAATACCTACATAATAATATTAACGAGAAAGAGTGGTAATGGTAAACTTACTAATAATATTTACAGATTATTATGTTTCGGAGAAATACATTACAAATGTAAAATGAAAACATACCTGCAAATTATAAAATTTACATTCTTATAATACCTATTTCGTTATACGTGTTGAATTTGTAATTCTTTTTATTGGGCAGCATAATACAGAAAAAAAAATACTGTCGAAAAGATATACGAATTATCCTTTCCAAGTCTTATCCGTACCTACTTACTCCAATATTACAATAATATTCATAAATGTTCAAAACTCACTATCAAATCAATGTCAAGAACCTTTTTCAATGTCTTGCAATTTTAATTATGAAATAAAATGCATAATAGTCATAATAAGACACAAATAACATATTATTGCAATCACAACAATCTGCTTCAATTACCTACTGTTTACCATTTGTAAAACATTGAAAACTTTTTCACAAGCTTGTGCTCGGTTTGCCGCGCAAATAACTATTTTGTCGCATAAAAAAATGCACTAAAACGATAAATACCAATGTTTCCAAATTTTCTTGTCCTTACTAATAATAACAGAGATTTTTTTAAATCTGCATTCTTTTACGCGGGAACGTTGTATTTCAAAATTGTTGCTAAACATTGTAGATAACATTTATGTCGTAATATAAGGACTGACACATTTTAAATATTATTATAATATTATTAAATTGTATATAAATATTTTTATTATTGTCATAATATACATAAGGAGGTGAAATATCTATTTGTCTAAGAAGTTTGACAGGCATTACCACGCAACACTTGTTCAAAAAAAAAAAAACAACTTCGCTTATTAAGTGAACCTGTCGGCCTTTTAGGACAAATCTTTTCGTTCGCTTATTAAGCGAATTGGCCACCGACCTAATAATAGATCTGATAATTGTCAAACTATGTATTCTTTTTAACTGGTCATTGGCGTAATCTTAGAATCGCCATTAAAAAAAAAAAAAAAAAATTGACAGACAGTGACATTTCATGACAATGACAGCTGTCAGTGTCATGAAACGTCAGTTTCATAAAAATTTAAACAATATTTTTTCGCACTCTGTCCCTTCCTGCCTAAAAGGCTGTCGGTTCTTTGCGCTATGTTTGCTGCCCCTTGCTACTGCTACTTCAGTCTAAAAGCCTTAAAGAGGCCTTTGGTGTTTTGGTGATCAACTTTTTTTAATTAATTTTATATTTATCTTTCACGATTCCAGTGTGGCAGTCAGAATAAAATATTTTTTTAAATTATAAGTAAATAAGTACTTACCTAATAAACATTGAATCGTAAAACGAGTACAACAGATTAATTATAAATAATCCATATTCATTTACCGTGATTAATACATTGAGTTTTAATTACATTTAGTACTTACATAATTGCACAGGAATTTAATATCATTAATGGATGGTCATTGTAATTAATTTTTCAATCTATTATATTGTATTTGTTTTTCTCTATGCACATAATACACATGTACAAAATATCACGCCTTTTTCAATGTAGGCCAAACATATTACAAGCTCTGCTTAGTTTAGTACTAGATGGCGTTGTTGACTAATTGGCGAAGTCTTTCTTGGTCTCGCGGCAGGGACGATTTCAGGGACCACAGACAAAAAAGGATATAAATATACTCCGTTCAAATAATCTCGCTTTACAAGAGATAGAATTAACACCTCAATCACTTCTTACGATGACTTTTATATGCTTTGGTATGTTTCAACTACACAGAAACCATTATAATTTGTATTAATTTCAACTTTATACTCATTTCAGAATTCTAAGAACTAAGCCACAGATCCCTAAAAATATAATATACAGAACCAAACACGTAGCTGACGCCATTTTTTCTTAAGCTCATAATGATGTCCGAGGCGTGACGGTCATTTCGTCAGGAACGCCAAAAATTCCGTTAAGAGAAAGACCCCTCTGAATAGTTAAGAAGGCAACTTTTAATATCACCTACCCTCTTGAAAATATTTGGAAATTAAATGGCTGTCTTTATTATGGACGCGGATATCTCTTTATTATTAAATATTTTTTACCTTGCTGATTTTTTTATATTTGACTAGGTCTATTGCCTCCCAGTGGTGGTGGAGTAAGAATACAGTGTGTCACCACCCCATCTCATCTCGTGGGTGTGTAAAAACCGACTAAGGGACTATCAATCCGTCTGGCCAGCGTCTCCACAACACTAAACATACTCGTAAAATGCATGAGTTGTATTTTTCTCGTTTCTCGGGTTCGATTCCCGCTCAATGCAAATCTTTGTGTGCATAAACATGTTTTAAAAAAATGTTTAAGAATGTTTATCCGTTGTCTGGTATCCATAGTCCAAGCTCTGCTTACTTTGGGACTAGATGGCGTTGTGTGAATGTGGGAGGAATATTTAATTTATTTAATATTTTATTTTTCGGAACATCTTTTCAATTCTTCACTATTTTAAACCCTTAGTCATTTATGGGAAACCTGACCATTTTATTACGTTATCGCTAATACATAGTTATTGCAGGTATAACAGGGTAACTGGAAACTGAATCTCAAATAACTAGTTAGTCTCAGGATGGAATTCGAAACGCGAGGCTAAGACCCGATGCCAGTTGGCATTTTACAGATTTTTCTTCCTACAAAATGTTGTACTTGTGCTCGTACAAAAATATTGTTACATATTTTCATTTTTACCAGAATTTTCGAGTAAAATAAGGAATACATACATAAACTCACGCCTTATCCCGTCCGGGGTAGGCAGAGATGACAGAACGCCACAAAAAGAAGAAAATAAGGCCTGTTAAAAATAAGGAATGTGTATCTATACCCTATGTATGTGTGAATGCATGCCTTTTCCTTGGCAGTCACCACCTCTCTAGAGACCAAAAGCAGTACTTATTCTAAATCTTGACTGTGTCACTGACAATCTATTTAATACTAGGTGATGCCCGCGGCTTCACCAGTGTTGTATAGGTAGCTCAAATGTTATTCTACACCCTAAACTACCTATATTAAAAAAATCATCAAAATCCATTCAGTAGTTTTTGCGTGAAAGAGTAACCAACATCCATCTATCCATCATCACAAACTTTCGCATTTATAATAGTAGTAGGAATATTAGTTACATGTCTAATAAAATGGAATCTGGTGGCTATCAGCGCCTAAGTTTTACTAACCAAACCAAATTTTCCTCTATATCAAGAAGACGCCCGTATTGCATTGGTTATCATAAAATTCCTCACAAGTTCATACAATGCCATCTAGTCCCAAACTTAACAGAGTTTTGCTATGGATATCAGACAATGCATGAAGATGATAACCAATATTAAATATATTGATGTACAATGTACATGCAAACTAAGATAATTTTATACAACTGTAGAGCTAGGGATTTCTAAAGCCCGATTTACACATCAACAAGTACAGCAAGTTAAGTAATAAGTTGTTGATTAAGTTGATCTCCATCCTATTTTTTGGCGAGTTAACTTGGCGAGACGCGAGAGAGGAGGCTACTTCGTACTTATCTCGGCAAAAATAGGATGGAGATCTATTCAAATTAACTTAGTCAATAACTTACTACTTAACTCGCTACTGTTCTTGTCGATGTGTAAATTGGGCTTTACAGTCTAGTTTAGTGCTTTTTAGTTAGTGTTTTGTTTTTCTCGGATAAAGAAAAGCAAGCAGGTAAGAAACAAGAAGAAACATTCAAAGGAGGCCTTTAGCAGTCCACACACATCCATTGGCAGATACGATTGACCCGGCGTAGTAACCTTAAAGAAGAGAACAGGAAGATTCTCTCCTTAACTGTAATACAAGCTCTTAACCTGTCACTACATGAAGATAAGTTATGTATCCACATATCGGAATACAATGTAGTTAATGACGTAATTGAACCATACTTTATCGTCTCCCAAAATATATCGAAGCAAAATTATTCGTGCAGTGTAGTTAGCTTGTTATAATAATAAAATAACACTCATTACCTCAATATAACAATCAATAACACTCCATTTTATGTTTCGATATAAATGTTATAGTTAGTGTAATCGGTCAGACAAATCATGTTTATTTATTACGATTTTACAAGGAAATTACTTTTACAAAGAAGGGAGCCTTAAGGTGTTGGGCTAATAACTCAATTCAAGGGCTAGTGATGTGATGTAAAGCTTCCAACTGTATCGATAACTTTTTAAATGTCGATAGCCTAAACGTAACTATAAATGTTTGTGATTTGCGTAGTAAAGTTTTAACCGACTTCAAAAAAGGAGGTTCTGAATTTAAAATATTTGTTACTTCATATCTCCGTCAATTATTTATAAAGCGATTAAAAAAAAACCTTGGAATTTTATTAAAATAAATTTATATTGTGATTTAATATTTTAATTACGACATTATAATTTTCATATACAGGGTGATGTTTACATGTAAATTACGTACAAGGCTTTGCGATAAGTTATCGAAAGATAACGAGAGAATTTGTAAACAAGCTTAAAATTATCTACTATGCAAGGTCCGCATGTCTAGTTTGATTAAAATTTTGAGAGTTAATGGCGCTTAGAGCTACGCAAATCAATGGGCCTATTTGGTAAGACAAGGACTCTGTGTGTCTATTAGTCACATCAAAGGCATCTGCGGGGTTCTCATAAAAGGTGCAGATTTGAATTCTGGCTCGTGCTTTACGAATGTTTAGAAATTACACTTATTTTTATTTCCCCTTTTCAATTTGACGCAAATTACGGGGCGAGAAGCGTTTATCACAATTATCAGGAAAACGAAAATATCTTGAAATATCGACAACGAAACAAACTCTGTACACGCACATCACTAGCCTGTAAAAATAAGGTTGTTAGTTTTAGGGTGGGTGTTTCGCAATCATAAAGCCTTACACTCGAACGTGTCGGCGAAGCATAGCTCGGTTTAATGAGACCATACATTGTATGTAACGAGCTGCTGTATATTCTGGAAGAATTCATGCACAAGTTTTAAACTGAGTACATTGTAAAATTAAAAACAAAGTTATGTCTTTTTGTGGTAGGGTTAACTAGCTGGAGGTAAGGAGGTGATGGTGAATATTCTGAAGCGCTGCTGGTTTGATTCTCGTAGAGTGACATATTGGTGTGCATGAACATGGCTGCACGGGTTCGATTCTAGAATTTTTTATTTATTTTTGCTTTTATATTTTGAGGTTTTACCTACAAAAAAGTTAAAAAGCATGTTTGTTAGTAACCATACACAGTATCTTAAGCTCTGCTTAGTTTGGGAATTATTTGTCACACCATTTATACTTACTGTGTCACTAAAAACTAATACGTCATCATCGTCACATCAGCCAATCGATTGGAGGAGGCCTCCTCTAAATATTTCCACTGCCTTCTTCATCAACCGATGTCCCGCCGTCCCCACTAGGTCGTTTGTCTACCCTGTCTAGTCAGGGGACTATTATTGATTATTTCCGATGACCCTGTCCACACCTATCCGACTGAATCAAAGCCGGTCAAAACCAAAGGTTTTAAAAAAATCCCATGTTTAAAGAAAGAAGGTTAAGATTCTCTCTATCTCTAGAAAAGTCTCGTCCCTGCACTGGCCCACAAAGGACTGTTACAACAATTATGTTTACTAATTAAGTTCGCTTAAGTTGTAATCGTTTGATATACAATCGTTCACAAAGTAAAGGTGTGACGGCTAATGAAAGCCTTAAGGCTGTATCCCAGAGTATACTACACAATGTAGAGGCTTCCACGGGAGGCTCTGTATAGAATTGATGTTTCAAGTTATATTTAGATGTGTAGATTGTAATTTGTAACAGTAAGGTAAATCTGGCTGTAATAACTGACCTATTTTTTAAGTTCTTGGGAGAAAAGTAATTGTTACATTAATATTGAAAAAAAAAACACTTTCTGAGCTTGATGGTAGGTCAATATTATATATTAGAACGTATAAGTAAATTAAAAACCGTTTTTTAGACAGAGCATTGATACCAAATATTATTTAGTCAGTTATAGTGTATTCACGGAGACGAGTTAGTAGAGCGCTATCTCACTCACACAATTTTTTAATTGCGATTGGTCAGTGATAAACGCTAAGGCGGTGTACACAGTACGAGTACTTTTTAGTCTACTCATACTTCCCGTTCTGTGCAGACGTGCTCATACTTGTGACTGTATGCTCGACTTGTGAACCGGCTGGTCTATTGGATTTTATAATTTATTAATAGACTAACGACTGGCTTGAAAACACCTTCAGGTGTGTATTTTTTTTAATAAATTGTTCATGGTAATTTTTAAGCATCGCAGGTGCTAATGACCCGTTTATTGTTCTTTTGTCATAAATGAGCATTACCATAGTAAAATACTATTTCCAAATTTTTGTATATTAAACTGGTGCGCTATATCCATTGTTATTATTATCATTAAGTTATTGTTATATTCTCATTGTTGAAACACGTGTTATATAACATGTTTTATATTCTCGTAACAGGAAAAGGTAAAAGACTAATTATTACTCACATCGGGAGTGAGGATGGATTTGTCGAAGGTGGTCTAAATATGTTTGAGTCGAAGAAACAAGGCGATTATCACAAGGAGATGAATGCCGAAGAATTTGAAAATTGGTTTAGAGAAGTTTTAAATAAGCTAGGTGATAATTCTGTGATAGTCATGGATAACGCTTCTTATCACTCTAGAAAAATAGAGCAAATCCCAACGGCCCAACGTAAAAAACAGGATACTTGTAATTGATTACGAGAAAAAAATATAACGACGACAGTAGTGATAGTACGGAGAGTGATGGTGATGATCCTGATAATATGTTATAAACTTGTATAAGTAGGTAGATATTATTTATTTATTATATTAGGAACAAACAGTCATATACAAAAAATTATAAATTATAATATAATAAAGAAAATTTAATCATTAACTCTCGATTTTATTTCTTTCCTTCATATCCATCAGATATACAAAAAGTAGGTACTTATAAAAAAATCTATCAAATTAATGTCTCTCAATTTATACGACAGACGAAGCCGCAGTAATAAACTAAGCGAACTTTTAAGAAGCGCAGTGTGAACGCACATTTACATTTCTAAGGTTTTGTTAACGCCCACCGACCCTAAAAAAGTATTTTTTGTCCTTGTCATTTGTATGATAATGTGCGATAAAGAAGGCGCTATACTAACTCGTCTCCGTGAATACACTATAGTAATGATAAGCGTTTAAACTAAGTATAAGCATTTAATAAGAGGAGTTTTTAAAATTAAGCACTAAAAACTAAAACTAAAAGCAGATAACCTTATCTGCTTTAAGTAGAAAAGGTAGTAGTTTCCCCCTATTACAGCAGAAGGGCTTGTCTCAGCATTGGCCTACAAAAGACTGTTACAACAATTATGTTTACTAATTAACTTCGCTTAAGTTGTAATCGTTTGATATACAACCGTTCACAAAGTAAAGGTGTGACGGCTAATGAAAGCCTTAAGGCTGTATCCCAGAGTGTTTTACACTATGTATAGGCTTTCACGGGAGGCTCTGTATAGAATTGATGTTTGAAGTTATATTTAGATGAGTATATTGTATTTATTTGTAACAGTAAGGTAGCTCTGGCTGTAATAACTGAACTATTTTTTAAGTTCTTGGGAGAAAAAGTAATTGTTACACTGATATTTTTTTTAAATCTCTTTTTAAGGTTGGTAGTAGGTCAACTAATGACCGCCTGGGTAGCTGTCACAGAACACTTTATTTTTTAAAGACAACTACCGCAGAGATCACTCTTAATCTTTTTAAAAGACAACTCCCGCCCTAGGGAACAATCCCTAGGGTGGAAGTTGTCTTTTAAAAAGATAAAGAGAGATCTTGTCGACCTTACAAATAATAAATTTTACGGACACGAAGAACATCCAAATTCAGGACAATAGTTTGTGGATCGTAAAAATAATAGTCCTGCGAGGGATTAGAAACCGGGACATCGTGTACGCTACATACTGTAGGTAGATAATCAGTTCTAGTCTAAATCAGTTGTGGTAATCGCTTTAAAATGTAAGAAGGGTATAACATTAAATTAGTAATAGTTCAATTGCTATTCTAGGAACAACTCTATTGGGTAGTAGCTACTACTATGTGTCGAAATGACAACCACAAAGGGTAACTCATTTCAAGTAAATCATTATTTAGTCATAAACGTCCCACTCCAGAGATTTTCCATTAATGTTAGGAAACTCGGCTAACTAATACAATACTGCAATGTTTTTTAAATGCTTGTCATCTAAGACCATACGAATTTTTTGATTAATTAAATAAATAAAAGATTTCATGTATTTCATGGGTCGTGGAACTCCTCCATACTTTAAATTATTACTTTCAAGTTTTACACTTTTAACCCAAAAATGATTTGAACTAATTTCACTATCAGTTCTCATCGGTTTACCGTCCTAAATTTACAAGACCCTTCTCCCTTAGGTAAGTAAGCTAGCGTGCCAGCCATTCGCCACAAGATGGCGTGACCACTAATAGTTTGACACTATTGCATTCCGCTTTCGTTTAACTGCTTCGAACACTATTCTACTTACAATTAACTAATGTATGGTGTTAAGAATCTATATAGTTCTCCGTATGGAGAAAACCTTAGACTACTTTACGTTATCACTCTATCTTATCTCGTGGGTCTCTTGGAAGTCAACTAAAAGGCTTTTTTTTCATTTTCATCATAATAGGCTAATACCACGTTACCACAAACCGATAGATGAATGAGTCCGTTGCTGAATGAAGGATTCACATCTCTGTGTGGTGACGGAGTAAGAATACAACATGTCACCACCCCATCTCATCCCATGGGTGTCGTAAAAACCGACTAAGGGACTATCATGTTAACGAAATAAAAAGAAGGAAACTTGAAATTAAGCCCTGTACCAATCCTTCTGGCCAGCGGTGGTATTAGTAGGCCAAATATCCCTCCGTCACGAGAGGAGCCCCGTCCCTGCAGTGGGACATTGATGGGCTGTTATGATGATTTCTACATTCGTAGGAGTTCGCACTCCTCTCAAGAAAACTTTACAAGCAATATTTATTAGTGTTTAAGTATCGTTATAAGTTCAAAGTATCCTGTTTGTTTAAGTTTTCTGAAGACAAATGCTCTAAGTCTTATCTTAAATTACTGAACTGACAGTAACAGGTCAAAATGCAATAATTATCAACATTAAATTGATTCTAAGGGCATAACTGCATACAATACCACGTACCTTATTTCCCTCAATATAAAGTTCAATTTTGTTTGTCTTTTAAAACAATATTCTATAAAGACGGTAACAAAACTTTTGCGTAACCAGTTTATTTTGAACTCTAAGTAATGGTTTTATTGCCACAATTTGGTCTGGATTTATGAAGTATGGAGGGGTGTGTGAGTTCGGGCTATTGTGGTCGGTTGACCACCCGTAGAGACCTCACAGCATGAAGACAGACTTCCAGTCACCAACAGACCAAATGAGATATTTCGCCAATAAAAATAATAGTGTATTCTGCGTTTTTTTCTTCTTTATAAACTTGGCGGTTGAATATGTCAGTGACATGACACTGGTATTAAAAAAAAATTACTATTATAAAAAAAATAGGGTGACGGAGTAAGAATACAATATGTCACCACCTCAGCTCATCTCATGGGTGTCGCAAAAGACGATCTTTACGAAATAAAAAGAAGGAAAACTATACCAATCCGTTTGGCCAGCGTGGTATTAGTAGGTTAAGTATCCCTCCGTCACGGGAGGAGGTTCGTCCCTGCAGTGGGACATTAATGGGCTTTAATGATGATGACAGTGCAAAGGCATATTTACACCACGATTCTATGTTCCATAAGACCTATGGCCCCCATACTAAGACCCACACTAGCCACCATATCCTCAATTTGTCAGAAGTATGAAAGTGTTGCATACTTTATCATTTCTATGTAGCAGGTAATAGTATTTATACCGCTCTATTTAAAAGTTATTGACCTTTTGAAAAGTTCTAGGAAAGCTTAAAGTAACAACCTTATAAGACGTAAAAGTTAGACTAAGTAATATTTAGACTGGATTTTTTTTCATTAATTTTTATAAGTCTGTATTACTACATACATACATATTTACATCGTGTTGTCATGGAGTAAGAATTGACTACCCTATATTTTGTCGTGAATGACATAAAACCTGGCTAAAACAGAAACGCAAATGTAGCGGACGACCTAGTGGCCCACCTAAAGAAAGAAAGATAGAAAAAATATTTATTTGGGGAAAACCAAGACACACACAAATTACACAATTAACAAACATAAAAAACACACAGAAAAAAAAAGAAAATAAAAAAGAATACAATAGAACGAAAAATTACAGAATAAATATTTTCTAAAATAGATACTGTGTGTGACCTGGTACACCAAAAAGGTCAACAACTCAGCGTATGCCAGGACATAGCATCCTGGCGCTGGTATTATGTTGGTACCTGAATAACCACGCCTGTCAAGTAAGCTACAAAACCTGCTTTAAATAGTAAACGGATAGTAAACGATAATTGTTGCTCTAGCTTACCAAAGAAGCCTAGCCTACTAGAATAAAAAAATAATCTCGATACTTAAACCTCTTTATTATTCCTCATACATTCAAACAACCCCATCCAATACCAAAACAATGCTATGCTTGTTCTAGGCATATTCAACATACGGATCAACATACCTACTTAAGTACTTTTGTATTTATTTACAAGAAGAAGAAGTAGTACCTATAGATATATTTTTTTTTTTTTTTTAAAAAAGACAACTCCCGCACTAGGGATCATGCCCTGTGTCGCGGGGACTTTTACAAACATCAATTAACGGACACATAGAACACCCAGACTCAGGACAATAATTTGTGGTTCTCACAAATTATTGTCCTGCGTGGGGATCGAACCCACAACCTCATGCGCGGCAGCCGCTGGCTCTACCGGCGCGCCACCGAGGTCGTCATATATTTAGTAATACACGTAGTCTATTACCTAAAGCTCTGCTAGGTTTTGGATTAGATAGCGTTTTGTAAATGTGTCAGAAATATTATACGAAAGAAAAAACATTTATTGTTTTTCCGGCTTTTATACATCTACATGAACGAACAAGAAAAAATAAGATTATAATCGAAAACATTGAACAAAAACTACACTTTTTGTTCGGCCGAACGGAGAAAATACCAAAAAAAGCCCCGAGTAACTTTCTACAATGTCTTTCGGACATAAACGAAAGTGTCATGAAAGCCTTTCAGAAGGCCCATTACCCTCGACCTTGAAGGCCCGATGCGCTGGCCTGTAAATGATTTACTGCCCTTCTTCATGCCACGAAAGAAAATAAATCCACTCTGTATAAAAATATTCTGATTGAGTTACTAGTTTTGTTAACTTTGTAACTTATATAAAGGGTGATTCAAGAAACCAATTTCGTATGAGAGTATGTAGACGGACTGTCGCCTCGAGGTTTTATACAGAGCTTATGTGCATAGTGCATGTCAGCTTGGGGTTAAGTGTTTACATATATAAAAAAAAGTAGAAATTAACCATTGTTGCAGCAGATAGCCATACAAAGGACATGACCCACAAATGATTTTTCGGAGTCTGTATTTGTGTGTGTAACAATTTATTAAATAATAATTAAATTCTAGACAGCCTCAAGTTAAATAGTTTCCCCACTAGTAACTAGAGGATTGTAAAAACCTCCCCTCAGAACATATTAAAAACTTAAGGGTCTTTACGTGGTTCACTAGTCCCGCAATAGAAAAAAATCATAATTAGTAAATAGTTAAATTTCGCATTCGAAAAAGAAGGACCGTTTTTGTTTATATAATGCAATATTTATTTAATTGAAGAGTGTGTTATACAAATACTTTATTGCCTTTTCTCAAGACTTTGTTATCAACATTTTGCATTGTTTATCCTATTTGCGAATTATGATTATTTTTTTAATTGGCGGCGCTAGTGAGCCCTATAAACGCTCTTAAATTCAAAAGTTATAAGGTGAAATACTCGTAGCACCCCGTATTTATATAGATTATTTATTACCAAGCTGTCCAATCAAAATGAATACACGACATAGCAATCATACACTATTTAGGTCATTAAAAATCAAAAGCATAAGTACTAAATATCAATTCCTTAAACTAACCCACATTAAAGTCCGACTCACCTAAAAATATATCTTTAGGTAAAACAATCCCTTAGTGTAAACATCAATCGCTTTCAAACAGTACGTACGTACGAAGGGCACAAATGCCTGAGACAGGTTTACAACCTAAATGTAAAGAATTGGGCATTTATTATTTTTATTTGCCATTCTAGAGTCCCACATTTTTTTCGCTCTGTTGAAATCTTATATTGAATGTTTTCGGTGTACTGAAAATGTATATGTAGCGGTTATATGGTTAAATCTGCTATTTGAATGAATGACTACCACGCTTATTGAAACATCATAATATGAGTCTATGCACGTCCACTGCTAGAATAGGCCTCTCTAAACGTTTCCACCCTGCGCGGCCTTTTTTCAAGCAACGTTAAGCAATTAAATATCATCATTTAATAGGGCACACAGCATGAAGAACCGTCAGCCTTTCGGGCAAAAAGATTCTAGACTTGAGACCGCGTAGTCCGCGGTCGGGAAGACCCCTTACACGATAGACCGATGACCTATTTAGGACAGCGCGGGAACAGCAGTAGACGCCATTTGGCTGATGGAATACAATGCAACGTTCTCTAGTCATTCAATGAAATAGCAGATTCAACTACATGACTGCTACATATTACAACGTTTGTTATACGCCTAAGTATGCTCGGTTAAATTTAACGGCGAGTTTACTGAGAAAATGTTGGAATGATTTGTTTAATTTAATTCTGTATATAAGAGAGAGAAAAAACAGTTGTTTATCTTGAATTTAACGGTGTTACTGATTACTTTTAAATGATCTTAATAAAGGTTTTGCTAATGTATTGTATGTGTTTCATGTAGTTTAAACGATTTTTATGTAATTTCAGTTTTAGAAAGATTTTGCTTTGGATTATAGATAGGCAATTGCATGATTTTCATCATCGCTATGTGAAAATCATCAAAGTAACTGAAATGGATTAACTATTACTTATACCTTATGTCTATCAAGTGCGCTGTAATGTAGTTTTAGAGTCGATTTTTATTAGAACTTAGACATTTGACGACCTCTTAGGCGTAATGGTTGTATAACATGACTGCTACGCTCAGGACTCGGATTCGGTTCCCGTTTAATGCAAATTTTATGTGCATGAACATGATTGTTTTTTTCGCTAGATTACATTGAAATGAGCTATTTTATTTTAACTTTGACAACATTTGTGTCAATTACCCAGCTGTCTAACGCACCCTGTGACGTCACAATACACTGACAGACTAAAAATGTTTCAGTTGTTGACGATGCGTGAAACAACAGTATTGTTGAGATTGCCCTAATTATTATATCTGCGATATTAATATTATAAATGCGAAAGTTTGTGAGAATTTATGGTTGGATGTTTGTTACTCCTTCACACAAAAACTAATGAATGGATTTTGTTGAAATTTGGAATATAGGTAGTTTAGGGTGTAGAATAACATTTAAACATTGATTTATAAAAAACCCCAGATGCACATTTTTAAACAAAACTAACAGCCAAAAGTGTCACCAAATTAAACATACGCAATAAATACGTATAGTAATATCGTAAACATATTTTTTTTTCAAATTCAATCTTACACGCATGACATAAAGTTGTATTTAAAAAGTAATGCACATAAAGCAATAAAATTTAATGATTGACGTTTGCCGGTAGAACAACGCGATACTAATTTAAAAAAAGTGCACAATGCGCCTATTTGTTGCGGACGTTTTTGGGAAGTGGAGTGTGTATCTTTGGTTTTTTGTAAATCAATGCATTTAAACTACTTCTTAAACGCGGATGAAGTCGCTGACATCAGGTAATTTTAACTTTCACGCTTTAAAGACCGCTGTGGCGTAGTGGATATATTACATGACTGCTATGCAGAGGTCTCGGGTTCGATTCCCGCTTAATGCAAATCTTTATGTGCATGAACATGATTGTTTGCATTGGTTTGGGTGTTTTCTATGTAGGTATAAAATGTTATATTTACAAAAAAAAGTATTTAAGTATGTTTATTCATTGTCTAGTACTCATAGTACAAGCTTTGCTTAGTGTGGGACTAGATGGCGTTGCGTGAATGTGTGAGGAATATATATTTAACCCACCAGATTACCTAAAATAATGTTTTCTATTATACCTCGTGTGTTGTTTCCCAATCTCGAGTGGTATTTCACTACCATTTGTCTATGTCAAGTAGTGGTATTTATTACAGTCTAGTGTTGCCCTACTAACCTACACAAAGGCTATAATGTTGCCAGGTGAAAATGTCTACTTTATGCTACACTAATCTATGGAAAACTGTCTAACAGTTCATTATGTAATTTTAATAAATGGATTTTAGTTATGCCTTGGGAACATTAATTATGGGCAGTTTATTAGTTAACTGCATTCAAATTATGTTTTTGTTTAAATTATTGTACTAGTAAGGCCTACAATAATTTAAATTTATTTTGTTTTCTTCTTATTAGGTCATACCTAATTCGGTAGTGCAATCATGTGTATTTGTACACTATTATATAAATCAAATACTTAATATCTTTTTGATTTTGAAAGATATGTCATGAATGGAAACCAAACCTGAGATCGTCATATAGCAGCAAGAGACTACAGTTAGCCATAGATGGGCAGTGGGTAAAAACCCAATGGGCAAAAACCCAGGTTTTTACCCATTTTGGGTAAAAACCGGGTATTTATGTGGGAAAATACCCAATGGGAGGGTTTTTTCATTATTTAGCGAAACTATCATATTTTTAGGACAAATGCAGTAAAAATTTGCGATGCGTAGGTGCATACATTGCGCCAGCATATATAGGGCACCAGCTGCAGTTGCCTGTTGTCCGAAACGTCATAATGTGTAGCTTGATTCAGGAATTTATTTTAACAATCTTTTTTTAAATTTATTTTAATCATTTTTCATTATTTTTATAGGACTTTTTCTGCGCATTGTGATAGATAGTTACCTAATTGCAAAGATTACGACTATTGAAACTTTTAATAATCTTTGTTCAGAAAATAATAAAAGAATGGGATATACTTATTAACATATTTATTGCACTTTACAAAAGTGTTTTTTTATAACTAATTTTTATTAATCACTGTTGCTAGATGTTGAAGGTCGATCTTCATTTATTGGGCTATCCAAAGGACTTGACAACGGCCTGGATGTAGATAAAGGATCGTCATCATTGTCATTGTCATCATCTCGCAATCAATCAACTAGCCTAGCCTATCGCAGTCATAGCTGCTAGACATAGGCCTCTCCTAACACGCGCCACAAACTCGGTCCTGCGCCTTCCGCATCCAGTCCGACCCAAAGAGAGATCTTTTGCTTTTCCTTTTTGAGATCGTCGGTCCACCTAGCTGGGGGGCGTACTACACTACGTTTGCCGAGTCGCGGTCTCCACTCTAGGACACGTTTGCTCCAACGGCCTTCGATCCTTTGATAGATATGACCAGCCCATTGCTACTTCAGCTTGCTAATACTACGAGCAGTGTCGGTAACTTTGGTTCTTTGTCGGATAACCTCGTTCCGGATTTTATCCTTCGAGAAGACGCCGAACATAGCCCGTTCCGTAGCTACTTGCGCGACTTTAAGTTTGTGGACTAGCCCTGTGAGTGTCCATGTCTGGGCACCGTATGTCATTACTGGTAGGACGCATTGGTTGAAGACTTTGGTCGAGGAGAAGACCCGACGTAGCTTGCTGAATGCTGCCCAACCTAACTGAATTCTGCGAGTTTAATCCTAAGTTTTTGACTGTGCATATGCGCATGCGCGCTAAATGTTCGTTCAGTAGCTGCTGAAGTACAAGGAGCAGTTAAAATACGTTCTGCAACCCTACTTAGCAATATGGATCAATCATAACTATTTCTTACAGTAAATATACTTAGAAAATCTAATTATATTAATTTGAATTAATAAAAGTACAGGGTTTGCTAATTCACAAATATAGCACCCAAAACTTTTACGGCCTTATTACAAAATACGGTCTAACTATAAACCACGTTTTATTACGTCACAAAACCACTGTTTTTGAAATTTGTTATTGCAAAATCCGTCTTAATGCTAAAATGTTAAAACTGATTTTGTATTAACAAATTTATGATTTAGTATTTGTTAATACAAAATCAGTTTTAACACTTTAGCGTTAAGACTGATTTTGCAATAACAAATTTCAAAAACAGTGGTTTTGTGACGTAATAAATCGTGGTTTAAATTTAGACCGTATTTTGTAATAAGGCCGTTTTAGTTTAGTATAACTTACCTATATTATTAAAGATCAAACTTACCGTTTATTAGAGAAATAGGTATCGAAGTCCGTAAGAGTAGCAGTAGTTGTCGGTCCAAAGCAAATCACGTATTTTATCACCAGGCTATCAAACGTCCACAAAACAAAATCCAAGGCGTTAATTAACCAACAAATTATCCCAAGTGCGCACAGTACGAAGCCAAAACTACGTCTGAGATAGATAGATCGCCAACGCGAACCTAGTTTTGGGTTACAGTAGCGCCTACTAACTCGCTCAGCCTGAAGTTAGCTATCAGAGAAGTGAGCATATGTACAGAAACCAATAAAACATTCGCTCCCCGCCATTTTGTTCCATAACTGACATCTGCGCAGCCATTTGCAACAACTTCAAGCCAGCCGATTTTGTTTGGGCGTACGGTTCTTGTCGCTAAAAGCGGATGAATACACAAACAGACAGTGTTTTTGTTTAATTTGGTTCAATTTAATAATACAGCATAAAGTTAAACGTATCTAATAGGTAAATGATGAAAATGAATACAATTAGATTTGCTTTAACTGTAGAATTAGTACTTAAATAGTACGTACTATTTTGTATATACATGTATAACACGTTACCTACATGTTACATATGCTAAATTTGAAAAAACCCGAATATTTACCCATTTGGGTAATTTCCCCGGGGTTTTTCCCGGTATTTACCCTATTTTGGGTATTTTCCGGGTAAATTCCCATCACTAGCCATCATGCTACATGGGTCGTCGATTAATATATAATATCTGATACATTTTAACCTGTAGGCTAAAATGGCTAGAACTATTTTGAGGTGCATACTTATTATTATTCTTTCATATTTCTATGTGGTTTCAGTAAGAAAGTTTAATTTATCTTAAGCAACTGTTCAAATACTTCATAATAATACTTTTTCTGTATCTATATCTAATCAATAATACAACTGACAAGACTAAAACAGTATACTTAACTACTCTAGCTTCATGCCTTTCAATAAATACATTTTTTCTCTATAGCTAGATAAAATTCTTTCAAAAACATTTACAATTAACACACGAAAATTGTCCATAGATAATTAGCTTTACTTTTAATTAGTTTTATGAATAGCTTTATTTAGTACAGGCTGATTGGCTATGATTTTCTACCATTTATGATTCGGGCTGTGTCTGCAGAATTTTAATTGAATACAATCTACGTATCTGCAAAACTTTTATGATTCTTTTCATAAAAGTATATCTGCTTGAAACGAAATAATTTTGATAGATTTACTGCTGTTTCTTTTTTATCTTTGTATATCTTTTATCTTTGTATATCTTTTACTATATTTTACACGATGCTCTGTCTTTCTGGTTGTCTGTTATTAGTCATTCCAATGTACCTATATCATGTTTTGGTTACAGCATTAGCTAGTAATTATAGCGTAAAAGAAAAAAACGTAAACGTAAACGCATTTGTGATTCCTCTAGTGTTGCGGGTGTTCACCGTCGGCGGTGATCACTTACCATCAGGTGACCTGCTGGCTCGTTTGCCTCCCATCATATAAAAGAAACAAAAAATAAAGTAACAAATATCGAAAAATAATGTATTATCAAAAACTTTTGCATTAAAAACAACAAGTGAGAAAGATGACGCCTCGGTTTCAATTTCATGTAGACACTTTTCCAGATTTGTACCATAAAATATTTCAAAGGTGGTATGTTTCATCAACAAAAGCTCATCTAGCTTAGTTCCAATAAGCTGTGCCCTTAATCCACCTCCAAGCAGTAGCGTGCCAATTCTTCTACAAAAACTTTTTCAAAAATTATTGTGTTTAGGTGGAAAGATACAGTAGACAGATGTCTTGAGTAAGCATATTTTGTGGTGACGGAGTAAGAATATAATATGTCACCACCCTAACTCATCCTATGGGTGTCATAAAAACCGACTTAGGGACTATCTTGATTTTTTTCTTTACGAAATAAAAAGAAGGAAAACTTGAAATTAAACCCTATACCAATCCAGCGTGGTATTAGTAGGCCAAGTATCTCTTCGTTACGGGAGGAGGTCCGTCCCTGCAGTGGGACATTAATGGGCTGTTATGATGATGTTTGGCATGTAAAACTTACCATGAAGTAGACCGCTTTCTCGTCTGTCCTTAAAGCCTTAAAAACATAGCGTGACGAGAGACACTATTATCAAATTCACATTTTTATAGTTATTTATAAACATTTGTTTCACCTTACAGCTCAGTATTTGATTACAATCTTATAAAATATTGCATTTATCTTACAATCTAGATTTAAAAAAAAGCCTTACCAATTTAATCTTTTTTATATTACACGAAAGGCGAAAATAATTTGAACCCTTTTTGCCCCTCGTTTGCCCTATTTTTGTTAGGTATACGCGTTTTTAATAACAAAAAGGTAGTTTAATTTAGAAAGTATATGTTTAGCTTAATAGCTTATGTGGCACTTAATGTTTAAGTACCTAGATAATTACAAACAAAAAAATATTTTGTGCTAATTTGAAAACAGGTCATTTTAATGGTTTTAAGCTAAGTACTTACTATTTAATTTTACCTACAGGTTATAATTTTTTTTATGTAAGTACTTAACGGGAGGCAAACGAGCCAGCAGGTCACCTAATTGTAAGTGATCACCGCCGCCCATGGACACCCGCAACACCAGAGAAATCACAGATGCGTTGCCAATCGTTTAAAAAAGGAGTTTTTAATTAAATTGATATATATGTGAAGATTTAGAAGACCGGGATTAAAACGGATTTACTGCTCAAAGATTGCCCTGTGTCGCTAGTACTTTTACAAACATCAATTAACGGACACAAAGAACATCCAGACTCAGGAAAATAAATTATAGATCTCACAAATTATTGTCCTGCGTAGGGATCGAACCCACAACCTCGTGCACGGCAGCCGCTTGCGCTACCGTCGCGCCACCGAGGTCGTCTGATATACCACTCCAGCACTAGAGTTCGAGCCCTGGGGACTTCTGCATATCAGCCATTGAGTAAACCGCTACGACAGGTAGATCACAATGTAAAGTGAAATCCTCAATTTTCAAATAAGTGAAGCTTTAAATCACAAAATCCACAATATATTTAAACTAATTATACAAATAGTAAACTATTTTCAACAATCAGTCTTTGTTTTCAACTATTTACTTGTTAAAACTACTATTTATTCAACGTTAAGTTCGTTTCGAACCTTTGACTGAACAAAATCAACACCTTTTTACGTAAATACTAATTTAGTGAAATGTAAAATTGGTGTGTTAAATTACAAAGAGTTTCTGCTAAGTACCTCGGTGGCAATGTATACTAATATTATAGAGAGGTAAAGTTTGTGTGTTTGTGACGTTGTAGGGGGTAATCTCTGGATCTACTGAACCGATTTTAAAAATTATTTCTGTGTTGAATAGTCCATTTATCGGGGAGTGTCATAGTCTACATAGTATCACGCTATGACTAATAGGAGTGGAGCAGTTATGAAATATGTTTAAAAAAAGGGACCCCTTTTTTTCGCCGCCCAACGAAGTGGGCACGGGTCAGCTAGTCGTGTATACGAATGCCGTGTACAATGTCGCGGATTCGATTCCCGGATCACAAAAAAATGATTTATGTGATCCACGAGATATTGTCTTGAGTCTGGCTGTTCTTTGGGTCCGTTCATTTCATTTCTTTAAAAGTCCCCACCACATAAGACAAGATCCTTAGCGCGGGAGTACCTAGTCTTTAAAAAAAATATAGACCTAATAAATAAAAGTGACTTTGGCTTGTGCTACAAATTAGGTACTAAAACAAAATCTAAACCAAACACAGAGTACTAAAACGTAGCAGTATATTTGCGCAATCGGTCACAAAAATCCAGAATAATAAATAGCTCATAAACTGATATAATAAAATAACGCTTTAGTATAATAACACATCAAATATATAACTTTTATTGTTGTAATAAAAAACATATCTTATTCCTTTATGGTATAAGGTACTTGCGGTAAATAAGGGCCACCTTAATCTAAACCTAAATAATTTCTATAAATAAAGGAATATAATAAAATATTTAATATCATGGTAATGTTTATTTCAATATCTGCATCAGAAAGTACTATTACAAGTATTTTCATCTCAATTAGGCATAGTAATCATGATTTTAAAAAACCCTCTCTTTGGCCCTTAATAAACGTATGTAGTTTTATAAGGGCCAAATTTTAATTCAAATATTAAAAGAGTAATCAATTGAAAAAATATTGTTTTCGGTTTCATTTGACTTTAATTATCATTTGCCATTAAATCACGCTTTTAACATTACTTAATCAAAGGAAAAACTAGCAATGACTCTTAATAAACTAACGTAGCCAAAACATGTCATAAAAACCTTTATCTATAACATATCGTCAAAATAATCACAGACGTAAACAATGAGTTTGTAATTTTTTAAATATTATATGGAAATTACAAAACTAAAACATTTTTTTTTTTATAAATAAGTAGTACGGTATAAGACAGGCCACGTATGTGGCCCTTCTTATCCTTATTATAAAATCTCTTGTTATCTAGATCAACAACTTGGACACTTTTAAGTTAATTAAAGATATTAGGGATGATTTATGATACAAAAATAATAACAAATACATGCTTAATAATAATAACTATGGTATGTATTAAAATAACGAAGTCTATTGAAATTTGTTAATATTAATTTACATTCTATATGTATAATAAGGGCCGGCCTATGTACCCGCCTCCAGCGTGGCCCGTATTAGCCCCTGATAATAGCATAATTGAAAACGGTAAAAAGTATTGTATTTATTAACAAAAATTTATAACTTATCTCCACTAGCCCACACTATTTGTATAACATTCACAATTAATTAACAAGATTTGAACAAACGGCTGTATTTTAGGTAAAAATAAAATTATTTTGGCAAGATAAAATTATAGTGGAGCTGCGTTGTCTATCACTCTCAACTGACTCGTGGCTACTGGTAAGATTGATGATCGTGCGACGACGCGAGCTCGGATCTTAGCTTTCCTATTGGTCATTTTTAAGCATGTGTAAATGTAGGGTGCTGTGATCATTAAAAGTGTCATTTTCAAGCAACGGCTGTTGATACCCACCGGCTCTTGTTACCCGCAGGTACCTTAGACTAACTCCTTAAAATATTTTGAGAAA
This sequence comes from Schrankia costaestrigalis, assembly GCA_905475405.1. Taxonomy (NCBI): domain Eukaryota; kingdom Metazoa; phylum Arthropoda; class Insecta; order Lepidoptera; family Erebidae; genus Schrankia; species Schrankia costaestrigalis. The sequence continues at coordinate 7,665,062 of FR997850.1, forward strand.
ATCATTTGGCTATAAACGGCTTTTATCATTATCATATTTTATCAGCCAATTGATGTCTATAATCGACTACTATAAGTGAGGGCTTGTAATTGGCAATTTGTTATAGCAAAATTGATTGTACTTATATAATTATTAGTCCGTAAGCCTTCTGTAAAAAAAAATAATCCTCTTCCAAATATTTCCACTTCAGGTCCTGTGCCTCCCACGTTTACCTTTTAAGAAGAAAAATGGAAAGCAACCGCCAATTTCTAAAACAAAAATACTAAGTTATGCGTCGTAAGTTAATCTAGTTTGAATAAACATTGGATATTTTTAGATAACTTCACAACTAACCTAAAAACTTAACTAGGTTATCCATCTTTGATCACCCATCCGTTTACAATTATTTTAAGCAGAGTTGCCGTAACAGAAAATACTTAAAGAAAATTAAAATTATAACTAAATAGAAGCACCTAGTCTTGTAATTCAGGTCACTTATTTAAAATACAGCCTTAAGGAACGTTTACGTATTTTTCAAAGCAGCAATCTTTCTTTGTCTTGACTATCTGGAACGCTCGCTAAAAACTAAAAAGATATTTCACTTGGGAAGGAATAAGGGAGATATTACATTAACTGAGGAGTTAGCGATTCACCCTACAAATTTCGACGACCTCGGTGGCGCGAAGGTAGCGCAAGCGGCTGCAGTGCAAGAGGTTGTGGGTTCGATCCCCACGCAGGACAATAATTTATGAGATCCACAAATTATTGTCCTGGTCTGGGTGTTCTTTGTGTCTGTTAATTGATGTTTGTAAAAGGTCCCCGCGACACAGGGCAAGATCCCTTGTGCGGGAGTTGTCTTTTTTTTAAATAAAAAAAAATTCCTTAGTTTCGTTTATAGTCCTCTAAATATCAAGATGCATTAAATGCACATAGTTGGTTTTTATATATCTATCTATTTTATCCCGAGAGACACCCGTCTCTTATTACTCTTTTCTAGCATTTCATTACTATGGCACTAGACCAAATTAGAAAGGGCGAATACATTACATGAATAAAGGAAATAGATGTCACGTCGTTCAATTGGTTGCATACACAGGTTGCATATTACGTCGTAGGTTGCATATGACGGTCTGTCTCTATTCTCATTAAAAGGAATAAAAATAAAACAAGGTAAACTTCATACCAGCAACTTAAAGCAGCAGCGACATTAGATGTTTAAAATCGCTCCGCTACACTCTAAGCTCTGTTACCATGTCCTAACCTCGCATGTCAACTCGGTCGCTCGGATCCCAGAGATGGTTTAGATTAAACAAAGACGTTATCATTGTGTAAAAATATAATTTATCTTTGTTCATTGACAATTTGATCAAAGTTTTCTTTACATCTATTTTTCACTAACATTTTTCTTTTAAACAAAGATTTCTAAAAGATACCGTAAAATATTTGAGCTATGTATATGATTAGAAAAATAAATATTTCGACATTGTAGACATAGACTGATCTTACAAGTGTTTGTCAAAAATTAGAATCCCAACGTAAGAAAAATTGTTACATCATAACAGCCCATTAATGTCCCACTGCAGGGACGGGCCGGACGGAGAGATACTTGGCCTACTAATACCACGCTGGCCAAACGGATTGGTATAGGGTTTAGTTTCAAGTTTTCCTTCTTTTTATTACGTAGGTAAAGATAATATTCACGGATAGTCCCTTAGTCGGTTTTTACGACACCCATGGGATGAGATGGGGTGGTGACATATTGTATTCTAACTCCGTCATCACACGGAGGTTTTTGATTGTCCTAAGATTGTATATCATGAATGTCCGTTAAATTGATATTAGTTACAGCCTTTGTGACACAAAACGTGTTTCTTAATGAAAGGAGGATGTTTTTAAAAAAATCTCCTGTAAAAGGGGAACTTGGTAAGTACTATTTTGCCTCAAGGCCGTTTATTTTCACTTTAAATTACACGAGGCCTTTTTATTAAAGGGCAAGGCCATTTCCTTAACTAAAGTAGAAGAGATACTAACTGTAACTGATTGCTGACCGATCAAATTATTATTTAAATACATAATATTTATCTAGCTAGTGCCCGTTGTTCGGTTATTATATTGCAGTGCGATTCCCGGTTAGAATAGGACTGCCCCATATCCTCCCGTGAGTGTCGTAAGAGTCGACTAAGGGATACCAGGACCCGGTGCATACCACCTAGCACCTCGGGACAACCTCATGGTGGGGATTAAACCACCAACAACAGCATTCCTAAGGAGGGTTGGCGTCAGGCAGGCGGCTGGCCGTAAAAGCAAAACTTTTAGCAGTACGTGGAAGAAGAAAACATGCTGCGCCGATCCCAAAAGAAAGAAAAATCAATTGGAATAATAATCTTCACACATTCACACAACGCCATTTAGTCCCTAACTAAGCAAAGCTTGTACTATGGGTACTAGACAACGGATAAACATACTTAAATACTTTTTTTTTTTGTAAATACATACATATTATACATAGAAAACACTCAGACCAATGCAAACAATCATGTTCATGCACACAAAGATTTGCATTGAGCGGGAATCGAACCCGAGACCTCTGCGTAGCAGCCATGTAATAATATACCGACTGCGCCATAGTGGTCGTCAATACGGGCAGAGGAATGATGATGATATATCTAGCTAGTGCCCGCGACTTTGTTTACGTAGACTTAGTACTTTGAGTAGCTTATAAACACTATATCTTTATACATTGTAGCGTATGTGTTATTCTGATGTATCATCGTAACAGCCCATTAATGTCCCACTGCAGGGACGGGCCTCCTCCACGGAGGGATACTTGGCCTACTAAAACCACGCTGGCTAGACGGATTGGTTTAATTTCCAGTTTTCCTCTTTTGGTGTATAAAAACAAATTTAAAAAATTAAAAAGTTAAATTGTAAAGTTTCATTAAAATACATTCAGTAGTTTTTACGTGAAAGAGTAACCAATATCCATCCATACTTAAAAGCTTTCGCGTTTATAATATTAGTAGCTAACTAGTAGGTATTTAGTAGCATACCTACTAACTAGTAGGTATGCTACTAATTGTTAATGTGCTGAAAGTCGGGGTTGCCTGCTATATCCCACTGTCGGAAAAAATTATATCCCTAGCTAAATGTTGCCATAATCTCCCATCACCAATATCCTTTCAACACAGCTTATTTAAATATATTTAAAAAAATGTTAATAGGTATATATTTAATCCGGAAAACAATTTTCCGTTTTAATTACCACAAAATACAATCCACGCGTTATAGTACCCCAAATAATTTTTATTAACCGTTGCGTTAATCCGTTTAATTTTAAATAATTGTTTGAATAATCCTTGGACCTTTTGTTTCGTGGTCCGATATTCCATTCCGTTGAAAATTAACTCGGTGTAGATAAAAAGTGGTATTAAAGACCCTTTCGGCATGGAAAATTACTTTTTAGGAGCAATCTTCATTACTAAAAATGGTTAAGTTTTAAAAAATATATGTCTCTTTAGGAATTAGTCGAGGCGTAATGAACATTTCACGAGATTTTTTATATGTAGTTAAGATTTTTGTCATTATTAAGATTAAGTTTGGTCATTTTGAGTTTTTAAAGTTAAGATACATTGTAAAGTTCTCATCGTACTTATTTATATACAAGTAAAAGCCTTTTCTTTGTGGTGATGGAGTAAGAATACATATTGGCTCTACTACTACATCTCATCTCAGAGGTGTCGGAATTAAATGTCTACATAAAACAATACGAAATTGTTTTGTGCTTCCTAATTCACAAATCAGGTCTCCGTGTGGTGACGGAGTAAGAATACAATATGTCACCACCCCATCTCATCCCCTGGTCCCTGGTCATACTATCTTTACGAAATAAAAAGAAGGAAAACTTGAAATTAAACCTTATACCAATCCGTCTGGCAAGCGTGGTATTAGCAGGCCAAATATCCCTCCGTCACGGGAGGAGGCCCGTCCCTGCAGTGATGCATGATGATTCACTAATCAGGTACTTTTGATTCGATTACGTACAGCTAAGCAGTTCGATTTCTGTGTGAAAAATAATGTGATCATCCGGCAAAATTCGTATCCAAGAGGCATAATGACCCTTAAAATTAACGCACGAGTTCCATCACGGGGCAAAATATTAAAGAGCAAAATCTATATTTTATCTTAAGGTCGAGTTTTGATGAAATTAAAAATAAAGCGAATTAATGAGGCTTCCTATTTCTTGGTGAATTGAACAATTATTGGTTTAATTTTATGTTAATCTCTGATTTTGGGTCCGATAAAATATTTCTAGTTAGTAGATACCTTCTTATAAAATTTCGTTCTTTATTGATAATATTTCTGATATTTATAGTTGATATAAGCCGTAACTTAGATTATTTTGTAAAGAAAAAATGTTTCGACAAATAACTAATGTTATGAAAGTAATTAAGACTAATACTATTTTAGAAAATTTATATACTTAACAATTATGTATTATGTAACTTTCACTGACACATAGCTGATATTATAGGAAGTAACTAAGGCAAATTCAACATGGTTCCGTTGAAAAAAAACCTTGAAATTTGTACTTGCTGAAATAAACTTTTCGTGACGAAGTAGCAGTCATAAGTAAAAGACAAAGGCCCTCCTCCAAGCGCGAGCGTCCTGATTCACGAGTACATCGAGGCTGAAGGCATTTATTTGTAGTTCACACAAAGAAAGCGTATCTTTAAGCTACCTATTTGTCTCTACGTTACTATTATAAATAAAGACATCAAATTTCAATATTAAATTATTAAAGTTAAATTTAATTATGATAATGAGTTTACGTATGATCTAATTATTCAAATATGCAAAACAAGGGATTTAATAAAAAGCTCATTGTCCGCCATTTTATTTTGGGGTCATTGTACTAAATATAAGTTTAATATTAATCTTAGTTTGTATGAAGTCTGTGTGACTTTACAAAATATATGTAGAGGACTAGAGTTATAGGGAGGGGACACCGATGTTCTTATCGATATTATCCCTTTTAAATTACTAAGAATTAATGAAAGTAAATAAGAGTTTATTTGAAATGTAGTGGCGTAGTAGACACCTCTACATGGATGCTATCCAGAGATCCTTTTCGACTTCCGCTCCATGTCTTTATTAGTAAGCATGAACATTAATGTCTTCATTGCTTTGCGAGTTTTCTGAGAAATTAAAAACTTAATAAATTACACAAAATAAGCTTAAGTTTCAATAATGTTGTGTAAATATTTGAAGAGTATTACTATTTATTGACATTCGATTTATCACCTTAATAATTTATGTAGAGACAGACTTTTATTAAAACTTTTATTTAATTTCATAGTTAAAAGTAGCGGTTTCAAAAGATACATAAAACCGCAACTAAAAACAAGAGAGGTTAAAATAATATAATTATACGTCGCGGTTAAATCATCCGATTGGTCAAATCGAGATAAGCCTAGATATTTATCGCCTTTTCATTGTGGTCAATTATTTATTTGCCATATCATGACGTGCCTAATACACAGCTGGTTGAATTGAGAGCAACATATTTGTCGATATTCAAATTCAAATCAAATTCAAATTCAAAATACTTTATTTCATAAAATTTATTACAAATTGTTTGAAATCGTCGTTTACTTAAAATTGAAGCTACAATTAAAATTATAGATCGACACAGACAAACGCTACAGCACTAATTGCTGATATTGCCAAGTAAACAATTCGTCATAATAGACAACCGAATTGTATTGTGAACTGATTTGACAAAACATATTTGGGGTTTTCTGCGGAATTCGGTCTGATAACAATGAATGGAAACTATTTGTACGGAATATTTGGAATATTCGTATCAAAACAATCATTATTTACTTCGTGGAAAACAGCTTATTACAGTCCCATTGCAGGGACAGTGGACCTCCTTCAATGATGTTATGAAAACTTATAGCAAGCTATACAGATGTGTTGGTATTGGGTTTAATGACAAGTTTTCCTTTTTTTGTTTTTGTATAAATTATATCTGAGAACTGTCCAATAATCTGCTTTTACGACACCCACAATATGAGATGAATTGGAGAGTGGTGACATCTTGTGTTCTTACTCTGAGAGTCAGGTAAGATAGGTATACCTATCACAAGTACATTATAAAAACTATTTACCTACTGTTTTATTATATTGTGGTGTACATTATAGGTATTTAATAAAAATCCGTTAACTTTTTCGAAATTTTTTAATTAATTTATCTATACATATAAATAAAATTGGAGTGTCTGTTTGTAACATGAAATCCCCGGTTTTTTAATAATTGGATATCAATGTATACACGATACCAATGCCGAAAATCACAATTAAAATCACAAATAAAAGGGGACATAAAACTCCGATCGCAGAAAAAAAAATGAGGGACTACTACCCAATTATTATTTTCGTGAACGAAGTCGCGGGTTACAGCTCGTATAATAATATTTCAATTCAAGTAGAATTAGGAATTTCAGATGACTTAAAGACTTAGTAGTGTTGTGAATTTTATATGTAATTTAATGTAAAAGTGCAACTAGAATATGCACTTTTGATAGACGTAAAAGCTAATAATAATGTAGGTGACAGCAAGTTTAAGAGTGATATTTATTTCGAGTTTGAAATAACAAAATGATGATGCATGACATAGCACATTTCATCACGCAGGGAACACTTCTTCTACAGATTGAGCTTGTTTAGATTTGAGGCTTACGTTCACGTCAACTGAGGTATTTATGTACATACCAGATACTAAGTATACGATTATACTATATCCTAGTCATAGCTTTTCTTGTGATAATATGGATAGTATGTACTAAGAAAGTTTTATAAAAATTAGCTATAAAAATCTTAATCCAGGCCTTTTTCTTGATTAAGGACCATTTATAATACATGTGTATATAACGGTTCATATTTGTAGGGTGAAACATATACAAAATCTTAAAAAAACGCCGCAAATATTTTTAATTGTACCTAATCTTTCTCTCTCTCTCTCTCTCTCTCTCTCTCTTTCATGCTGCCGTGCTTGAAAAGATTTATAATGAATCAACGATACAATAAATAACGATTTTCTCAAAATACTAAACAGTAATATTTTAAAATATATAAGCAAATCACGATAAGTCTAATTTACTAATTTTACCACAACACATATTTGCTTGACCGAAGCCCTGATGATTGCAGTGTAATAGTATTACACGTAACGGCCCCTCGATTAATTTCTTAATCGACTCGTGTGTTCAACATGAAAAGGTATGGACCCTCCGATATTTTCTACTTAATTCGGTTAGTGGCCCATTTAAGGCCCTCTCTTTCTCTCTTGAATACTTTATACTACTTTGATAAAAGCCACTGCGTCGTTTTAATATTGTTACATACAATGCCGGGTTCAATTTCCACTCAATGCAAATCTTTTTGTAGGTACGTGATTTAATTTTTGTATTAATAATATCAGAGTGCAATATTGTCGTTCATTAAAATGTAACTGTTGTCGTTGCTTTGAAATCTGCTTTAGGTCTATGATACACACAAGACTTCCTTCTTTTTTGCCGGGTATAGATGTAACATCAGGACAATGTGAATATTTCGAATCTGATGGAAAGCCAGAATACATTCCTGAAATTAAAGCAACGGAGGGTAGCCTTGGCTTTACTCCGTCACCATCTCCAACCACATGTGTATGCAGGATGTACACCGTCTGATCCCTAAAAACGATATGCAAGTGCAAGCTGCAAGGTCTTTTCGCTGGTACGTAGGTATTTTTTTACTTAGGCGACCATTATTTGGCCGAGATTAAAAGATATTTTTTTTATTATCTTTATTTATTTAGAGGCTTGTGGTCATTTATGACCAAGTCATCCTCATCATATCTTACAACTAAATAATAACTTAAGTGCTAAGAGTCTTATGAATAAACTTATAAATCCTAATTGATTCATCACTGCTAGAACTTAAAAGATAAAAATGGTCTCTTCCCACTCCGGGTGTAGAAGTTTTATTCTAAATCCGGCAGCTCGCTTAACAATAATTATGTTAAAAAAAGTGCTTTTTGTTAACAAAAGGACAACATCTTTACTTTATACAAACGATAAAAGAAATTATCGTAAAGGCACATCACTAAACTAAAATAAAATATTTATCGTAGGTAAATATTATTGAAATTTTTCTGTTAGTCAGCGTCCAAATTGAATTGTAAGCTTTTGGACTAGGGCTGGAAAACAGGCGAATCACTTTATACCAATATCTCACTAGGATTTTGTTTAAATTTTTAATCCCAGAGGGTTGCCCGACGCCATTTATATCAGTTTAGCTAGAATTAAACACGGTCTGGCAACATTATTTTGAAAAATTACAGCTAGGCTTTTTGCTGACTGGTTTTTCATTATATACGAATTACGCTTTAAATACGTTGTGTTTGTGTTTATTAAACTGTTTGAAACATAATCTCAGAACTTGACATACACAGAGAAAATAATCTGAAGACAAATAGGAAATTTGGAGAAACTTTGTTATTGGTCATGAAAGAGAGTTAAAGGTTTGAACCCTGTATATAATAAGTAGGCACCACGGAATTATACATGAAGACTTATGTGTAGGCTTTATAACTAGCAAAGAGTGGACAACAGATATCAATCAATCAATCAACTAGTCTATTGCAGTCCACTGTTGGCACAGGCCTCTCCCAGCACTCGCCACAGAACACGGTCTTGCCAAAACAGATATATCTAGGAGAAACTAGATAACAAATACAATACAATTTCGAGTCCACTTATTTTCAAGTATACAAGCTTATTTTTCTGACACCTTAATCGATGCTTCATCACAATCGGTGCAGTAGTTTATGAGATACATAGATCTCTTTAGATCCACCTACGTACAAAGGACAAACTTTGATAATAATCGTTCTATAGTATTTATTTTTTTGCCGTGTGGTGACGGAGTAAGAATACAATATGTCACCACCCCATCTCATCCCAAATGTGTCGTAAAAACCGACTAAGGGACTATCCGTGAATAACCATCTTTACGAAATAAAAAGAAGGAAAACTTGAAATTAAACCCTATACCAATCCGTCTGGCCAGCGTGGTATTAGTAGGCCAAGTATCCCTCCGTCACGGGAGGAGGCCCGTCCCTGCAGTGGGACATTAATGGGCTGTGGTGATGATTATGATAGTACAGTCAGCCCCAAAAGTCGCTGAACACATTTTAAATTCCAAAACTGCTGAACACTAAAAATGTCATAAGTCAGTGTCGCAACAAGAGCACAGAATAAGCTTTACATACGAAACGACCATAACACGCTGAACACGGTTATTACAAAAGTAGCTGAACCCTAGTATTTTTAAAGGTAACTGAACGCCTAAGATTCCAAAAATAGCTGTACATACGCGTCAATTCTTATTAAAACCTACTTTTTGGGTATTATACTATAAGCATCTTTAAAAAAAATAAAAACTTTTAGAACAGGTAAGTTTTGTTCAAAGAGGTTTAATTACAACGTTTTTTTATCTTGGTTATGGCCTAGGTATACATTTGTCAAATTATTTTACATGTCAATGGACCAAAATTCGCTTTACATCAAGAACACCAAAAGTAGATTGACAGCCAATAACATTGAAAATATAATTTGTTACCCTACTTTTGTATTTAATGATGTTCAGCTACTTTTGGAATACTAGTGTTCAAATACTTTTGGGAATACTAGTGTTCAGTTACTTTTAAAAATACTAGGGTTCAGCTACTTTTGTAATAACCGTGTTCAGCGTGTTATGGTTGTTTCGTATGTAAAGCTTATTCTGTACTCTTGTTGCGACACTGACTTATGACATTTTTAGTGTTCAGCAGTTTTGGAATTTAAAATGTGTTCAGCGACTTTTGGGGCTGACTGTACATATCTATTTTCGTATCGCGACAGCGGGGTAAGCTGATATAAAATACAACTTACGAAAATTAAGTATTCCAAGGTTCAATAATCAAAGAAAGTATTACAACCTCCTTTGATTACGTAGAAAGATGAATAAAGATGTAAAAAATCTTTCACAATCAAACTTCACAATGGCCTGTAATCTCGTAAAAACTGACTGTCCATTCAGATGAGTTTATTGTGTAAGCAACAACCAGTTGCTGCGAGCAAATTGCTTCATTTTATCATTTGTAATGAGTAAACGATTACGATTGCCACGTTATAGTTCGAGTCGTATAATTTTATCTACTTTATTTATTTACTTGTTGGAGTTTCATTGTTATTTTTTCCGCAATTCTATCAAGGAGTAAATAAGTAAGGTTAAGTGGGAGTAGAACTTGCGCGAAAAGAGTTCCGTACAAAGTTACGTAGGTAACAGTTTAATGCGTAAACACAATTTTATGTTTGCGTCATCAGAAAGAGTGTGGGAACTTGGTTTAATAATACGACTCTAGTAAATAGTAAAGGAGAATGACCAGTAGTGGTCCAAATGTCCACCACTAACGAGACCTATGTTGACTTATAGTCCACTTAATAGAGAGTATTTTTCAGTATTACACCAAAACAAGACATGCTGTCAGTAAAAAGTTACGACTATATGAAAAGTATAAATATTTTAATTTTGTTTTAATTGACTATTTATTTAAATCCATTGTAATTATGCACAAGTAGCTACGCTATAAAAGAGATGGAATCCTGTGGTTATGAGGCCCATATGCCTATAAGCAAACAGCGTGGTGAAGACCAGCTATCGGCGTTAGAGGCAAATAAAAATCGCGCAGTGACGATTTGTCGCTGGGTCGTCGAAGTCGTCAACGGACGGTTCAAACGTGATTATCGACTCATTAGACAAGAGTTTTTAATCGCGCCATGAGCCGCATGATGGGTGGCCGCTGCACTTATAAATGCATTTCATGTGTTGCTTAAAGACAGCACGCATGCAGGCGATTTTTTGCGAATTATTAGACAGAGAGTGCACGAACCAAATCGTTTAGGTGCATATGTTACACAAAGAAATGTAAATAGACAGCGGGCTAGTTTCCGTAACATGGAAGCCGATGTTATCAGAGCAGATGAGTTCCCTATACTTACACACCAAGACCTAGTATTGTTTGCACTTGGGACATACCATGTATAACTTGCGCGTAGCTACTATGGTGAACATATACGCAATGGCAATTATATCACAATGAAGTAGCAAGAGACGGTGTTTTTTAAAATATTGTTGAATTTGACATAGAACCTGAACATGTTTTGTTGCTACGCGCAAGAATTCAATCCAGACACGCGCGTGCTAGATTGTATTATACGTATGTAATGATACACGGTCGAGAAACAATTTCTTACTATTATTGTTCATGTTAATCTGGCATGGGAACTGTGGGATGCTGTGCCCATGTAATGGTAATTGTTTGGTACTTTGGGTGGGCAAGACATCAACCCACGATTAGGCTTCCAGCTGCTAATCTAAACAATATCATTGTTGATTAAGCCTGACATAAATAATGTTCATTTTTAATCGCTTGAGTTTTATATTAAACTGTACCACAAATAAAAAAAAATATTGTGCAGAATTCTTGTGTTTTCTCGACATGCGTAGATTAGTTCAAAATATTCAACGGACAGAATGATATTCACTATATTTTTTGTATAAAAAGGTAAAAAGTATGACTTTTCATTCAGTCATAACTTTTAACAGACAGCATATTTTTGGTTGCGGTCTAGTTATAATGACTCAGTATTTAGTAGACTATTATGTTACATAGGTCTCGTTGGTGGTGGATATTTGGACCAAGCTCCATACATTTTTGGTCATTCTCCTTTGGGTTGAAGTAAATATTCCTTCCGTCACGGGAGGAGGGCCGTCCCTGCAGTAAGACATTAATGGGCTGTTATGAGCTTCTTTTGTTTTCCTACAGATAATAACGCCAAACTTTGTCTAAGTTGAATCACTCACGAGATCTAATGATGACAGAGTGATCAATCTGTAACCTGTTACGTAGCTGTACATTAAGATTCTAATTATAACTATAATTATGTTATTTATGTTATTATAAAGTTTACTTCATGGCTTGAATAGCTGCAAATAAATAGATATTTTGAACAAAGATTTCGATCACATTTCTTTTACCAAAAGCAGCTAAGTATTAAGTTTAATTTAATAGCTGCTTGATCATGATTAACTATTTTCGTACGATCAAATTTAAGGCAGAAATAAAACTAGGAGTAAATAAAGATACGAATCTTAAATTACCTAAATATCGAAATAATAAAAAAAATAAAAAGATTAATAAAACTATGCTCTTGGATAGTTACAAAAGTACCTAATCGTCTGATTTGGATAACTAGACAAAATCTCGGATGGTTTAAGGACAAGCCAGTTTCCTAAGAACCTGTAGTTCGAATCATGTTTGGAGCCTAAATGTTTCCTTTGTTTTTTAACTTATAGTTAATTCGAATTTTGATCTTTAGCTATAGCCACGCTATGTGTGTATACTACTCATATTATTATATTAAAACTATCTGACCTAATCGCGATAATTATTGTACTAATGAAAACATCGTAGATTATTGTCACTGCGATAGCAAAATCGAGAAACACTTAACACAAAACCTATACCAATCCTTATGGGCAGCTTGAAATTAGTAGGCTTTCTATTTCACTAATAAATTAAATAAGTATTAGACTTATTCAATATTGGTTACTTTTGTACAATAATTACTAACAAATTTATAAAATAACAAAATTTTTAAAACCATCACTGAAAACACTTGCACCCTCCCGAACACCTAGCACCACTTTGCTATATGTTTGGGAAATTCCCCCAAACCCCACGCTACTGCCATAGGCTTCACGTACTAATAAACTCGTCACATTAAGCGACAGGTATTCACAAATTACCAAACAATAAAATAAACTAATAAATTGCAACTGCCAAACAACTGGTTGCAATCGCTAATAACATTATATACCTCCCGTAAAACAATGAGTCAACCGTCGAAAATTTAATTCGTTTCAAAGTTGCCAGCCTAATTCGTTTACCCATTCGGGAAATTAAATAGATGGGTAATATAGCTACCCCATTAGGGGTACCGGGCTTAAATCGGGGACCTAGGGCGAAAACTACCCTCAGATTTATGCGAGGGACGCAAATTTATTTGGACTGATTCTAGTTTGGCGGGCAGTTCGATTATAGGTGTTACGTAGTACATATTCATGTTATAGTTTTCGGATTTAATATTATGAGGATTCTATCTCGCTTTCTCTTCCATGTTATACAAAGGTTTGAGTGAGACAAAACTATTTAGTAAATGTTTACTAGATAAAATATATCAGTAATGGCGATTGGGATTGTCCGTTTTAAATGAAACATGCAGAACTGATCACCGATGAGCAGGAAAGGTTCTGCAATGACAACTTTGTACCGGAAAACGCAGAGGGGGCAGATTTCTCAGTCCATCGATAGATGGTTTCGGTATAGGATAACGTGCAGTAGGGGTCAATGTGGTATATGGCCAGAAGTAGAATACGATAGGAGCCTTTTCGATCGATTGTACTTTGGTAGCTACCAGACATGTTGTTGACCTACTACAAGCTTTGAAGATGAAATATGATTTTTAGATTAATAAAACTTTAGCTTACACTATAGTTAAAGTTATGTCTCCGTGTGGTGACGGAGTATGAATACAGTGTGTCACCACCCCATTTCATCCCATGGGTGTCGTAAAAACCGACTATACCAATCCGTCTGGCCAGCGTGGTTTTAGTAGGCCAGTATCCCTCCGTCACGGGAGGAGGCCTGTCCCTGCAGTGGGTCATTAATAGGCTGTTATGATGATGATGATGATAGTTAAAGTTTCTGAATAAATTGCCCAGGTTCCCACTCACGTACTCTACAACTATTTTATTTAAGCTACTAGTACTAGACTAGTATGTAAGCTCGCGATTATAAATCCCACGCAAAATAAAATATTTCTCTAATTATTTATCTGTAAAAGCCCCTGCGATATGGGAAAGAAGAAGAAGGGTTAAGGTTAGTGTTAACTTGTCGTTAAAAAATATAACAATAGAACACATTCAAAAAAAGAATTACCAACAAAATTTTAAAATTGGAATCGTTTAGCGACTCAATAAACTCTCGCAGCCGGTTGGTTGCATATTGATGACATCATCACTGTGTCGACCAATCAGCACTAATTCTGATGAATCGTCGTTGGCTTCTGACATGGCCGACTGAATTTTGAATATTGTATGAAATATTAAATTCGCGGTATGATAGTATTTGATGGAGACTACTGCGGTGTCAGGCGTTGTCGATTTCTGTTACATCAAATATTTAATGTTTATTTTGATTTGTATTTAATTATTTATTTAACTTTGTTTATTTGTGTATGAATTTGGCTGTAAATGCTTGTTGATACAAAAATAGAAAAGTGTCAAAATTGTAGTAAAAATATCTGACTCTCATTACATTATTGTCGTAAAAGCCAAGTAACGGGACTACATTTTTTTACCTACTTCATAAATATGTATGTAACTATTATTTTTTTTATGTTTGTAACCTAAGAATTCAGTTATTTGTATTTATAAGTTTATATTATACTCCCAAATTAGTCGCACATAAATATTATTGAAATTCTTAGTTGTTTAATTTTTATCTGAATAATTACGCATCAACGCTTTTTATAATAATATATATTTATTTTCTCGCCACAATATTGTTGATATTTCATTTATAGGTAGGTACATAATTAATATGAGCACTAATATCGTGGGAGACTGGTGCCTAAGATAGACTCGAGGTCTGTGTTTCAGGACACCAGGTCTCCTCCCCTTATAATGTACATTTCAATTATTATGTAATAAACGCAAACAGATTTTTTTTAAACAATATTATTCTTACTACTTCTAAATAAATGGTTAGTATTGCAAGTGTTTTTAATTTAGATACTTTAGTGAGTTTGTATGTAACACGTATAAGTGTGTTTCTGTGTGTGTGTGTGGGTGTGTGTGTGTGTTTGTGTGTGTGATGGGTAAGGAGGAGTCTATATGATTATAGGAGTATTATGTCGTACTCTATTCTGGAACAGTGAGAATCGCCTCTGTGTCATCATAGTTCAACCCAAGTAGCCAATCAGTTATCTTCCCCTTACACATGTTTTTAGTAAGACTGAATATATGTAAATTTTTATTGACCTTATTATATAGGTAACCACCCAAGTCACAAAATAACCCCTTTAAAATTTTTTGGTCAGTTTCTTGTGTTGTACAGGATTGTATCTTCTTTTACCTTTGGTTAATGATTGATCATATTTAAGTAATGTATGTTGTTTTATTAAGGTGTTAAGTATAAAAAGCTGGCGGACTGTCAAAACTCTCCAGTCTCTGTACAATAAGTCAGTGGGGTATCGGTAAGGCTTGAAGGACGCCACCTTTAGAATAGCTCTTTGTGCTGTCTCCAAGCTAATTAGTGTGGTTTTCGGCGCACCACCCCAAGATGTAATGCAGTAGGTTATTATTGATTGTGCTAGGGCAAAGTATATATTTTTCAATTGCTTAAAACCTAGGACACCTCTTAATGTTTTAAAGATGTATATCAGTTTTCGTAGTCTGGTATTTATCGCATGTATATGTTCGTCAAATCTGAGATTGCTATCAATCACAACTCCTAAGTACTTAACTGCATCTTTTCTTTGCAATTGCATACAGACACATGTATCCCTGTGTGGGCCAAGACAAGTGTGAACTCTTATGACTTGAGTTGTTGACTGCAGTGTGTTATTTTTGATATACGTCGTTTTATCGCTATTTAAAGTTAGTAGATTGCTTCGTAACCATTTCGACACAATGTTGAAGCCTGATTGTGTGTACTTATATACTTCTTCCCAAGTATCAGCATTGAACAAGAGAGCGGTGTCATCGGCAAAACTTATTATTTTACCTCTGGGAAGAGTGAGCATACCCAAATCGTTGATATAAATAAGAAACAACGTAGGACCAAGCACACTCCCTTGAGGCGTGCCATAACTGAGTGTGCGCTCGTCACTTGTGTATTCGGCTATTTTAACTCTCTGAGTACGCTCACACAAGTAGTCTTTAAAAAGGCTGAGTGAGACCCCTCTTATTCCCAGGTTTTCCATTTTTCGGATTAGCAGAGGTATAGAAACCGTGTCGAATGCCTTCGAAATATCCAGGAACACACCTAAAACCTTCTGCCCCTCATCCATCTTTGTTACTATATGGTTAGTAAGCTCGTGTACTGCATGAGAAGTAGATTTACCTGCACGGAACCCAAATTGCGCTGGTGAAAACAGATTGTTACTCTCCAGAAAGTCAACGAGTCTACCATTCATAATCCGTTCCAGTATTTTTGATAGAGCAGGGAGTACAGCAATCGGTCTATAATTATTAACACTGTTTCTGTCCCCACTCTTATAGATTGGATGTATGACGGCCTCTTTAAATACGTTGGGGAATCTGCCGGTAGAGAGCGCAAGGTTACAAATGTAAGTTAACGGAGGCACTATCGTGGTTTCATATCTCTGTAGAAGATTGCTGGATATTTTGTCCCAACCCATAGCACAGTTCGAGCGAAGTGATCTTAAGATAGTAGTAACTTCTGTTTCGTCGGTTGGTAACATAACCATTGATTGTGGACTTTTATTCTCCATAATGAGCTCAAGTCGCTCACTCTGTGGGCTTAAGTTTTGTTCCGCAAGCTGTTTGCCAATCCTTGAAAAATACTCTACGTATAATAGAACTTATATTGATATGTCTGTGTATATAATCTGAAAATACAAAAACTTATGCAAATAATTCTTGCCAGAGACCCACGACATGGTGAAAAGGCTAATTAGCGTAGTACAAATATAACTATACAGTATTTCGACTTCATAGAAACGGACAAAACGCGAGTTATACCTACACGCTCACGATAGAGGTGGCTTTGCGCAGTGAACAGTCGCGACTGTGCCGCTGTAACGAGCGGGAAAGTAGGTAAATGTAATTAAAAAGGTGGAGGTGGGCAGCCCTATCGCACATTTACGTAGGCATTTAAAATAAATATTTGGCCGAGATAGACTACTGGTTGTACTGTGCTAATAGTTAGTGACTTCTGTATTTATGTCTATTTTGTCATTAAAAATAATAACACTTTTAGTAATTTAATTGAACTTTTGTAATATAATCTTAGAACTAGTGAGATTACTAATATTAAACTTTTCATCATTATTATTACAGTACTAATACATTCCTTATATACAAATAAACATTCCGTATATTTTATACACCTAATCTCGTAAACCAACCAATCATGTTTAAACATAAAAAAGCTATTTAAGTACATAGAGAAGTTAATTATGAAAGAAGATAAACTCGATAACAAAATGGCTACTGTTGTCTAGACACTATTTGATTTAACCGTCCATTTTACAAAGAGTTGTTTTACAGGATGTGAGTACCAGAACATAAAATTATTTAACAAGCTTTCTCTCAAACAAAAACATAAAGAATTATCCCTTACTATTTGTTTGGCATTGACACTAAAGCCCGATTTACACATCGACGAGTACAGTAGCGAGTTAAGTAGTAAGTTGTTGATTAAGTTGATTTGAATAGATCTCCATCCTATTTTTTGGTAAGTTAAGTACGAAGTAGCCCCCTCTCTCGCGTCTCGCCAACTTAACTCGCCAAAAAATAGGATGGAGATCTATTTAAATAAACATAATCAACAACGTACTACTTAACTCGCTACTGTACTTGTCAATGTGTAAATCGGGCTTATGGGTGCGTATAAAGTCTGATGATTTATAAATTGTTCTAAGAGTTAGAGAAGTACATAGTTTAGTATCCTTGGCTTGGGTTTGTCAATTCATTAAAAGTTATAAAATATTTATATTATAAATTAATTTACTTACTCTATTTCCAGTTTATTTCATTAAATAACTGACATTTGATTTATTTTGAAGAGATTTTAAAATAGGTACTTACCTACCTAAAAAAATATTTAATTAATCTCATTTTAACAAGTTGATGATAGTATCCAAAAACTTTTTTCCTATTGACTAACTTACTCATGAAGATAATCAGTCGTCTAGTAAACAAAATACAAGCTGCACTTAATTTAGGACTAGAACATCATAACAACCTGTTAATGTCCCACTGCACAGACGAGCCTCCTCCCGTGACGGAGGGATGCTTGGCCTACTAATACCACGCTGGTCAGACGGATTGGTATAAGGTTTAATGTCAAGTTTTCCTTTTTTTTTATTTCGTAAAGTTAATATTCACGGATAGTCTCTTAATAGGTTTTTACGACACCCATGGGATGAGATGGGGTGGTGACATATTGTATTCTTACTCCGTCACCATACGGATTAGGACTAGATCGAATTAAGCAAATGTGTGATTACTGACTTTATGTTAATGTAATTATATTCAAAATTTAGTAAGAGGGCCTACTTGCGAACCAGTATTTTATCACTCAAAACCCATTCGAGTATAACAAGTAATATAAAATCGACACTGGCTTCTAGCCAAAACCTATTCATCACCATTACTGTTTTCAATGAATGCAAACGACGCAAAAAACTTTATTTAAAACATGAGTAAACGTATTATCCTATGGAATAAGGGAGGCTAAATTCACTTATAACTACTTAGTGAAATTAATTTGTGATACATCGGTGTTTTTATTAAGTTAGTTAATATGTGTAGGGTGATAAGTGAGAGTGCTTATTGAAGTATGTCAGCGTATTTTAGTACCTTTTTGTTATTTAGTAACTTTTCTCCGTTATGAATTGCGAGCGAGTTATTTCTGGTAAATATTTTGGAAGGTTCTTATGTGATTGGATGTTTTGATTTAATTTTCTTGAAAGCAATAATAATTTCATTTGTTTTTTAAACGCAATGAATCATCATAATAGCCCATAAATGTCCTACTGCAGGGACCGACCTCCTCCCGTAATGGAGGGATACTTGTCCTACTAATACCACGCTGGCCAAACGGATTGGTATAGGGTTTAATTTCAAGTTTACCTTCTTTTTATTAACGCAATGATTAGAAAACATTTTTTAAGTTGATGAGATATTTTAAAATTTGGAAGTGTAGATATTTGAATCATCTATGTCGTGACAGCTTTAGAATACAACTAGCTTTGCTTTCAAAGCTTTAGAGGTCGTAAGAAAAGCTATTAATATATAATTTAAATAGCTTTTCTTACGACCTCTATAGCTTTGAAAAATAAATTTTAAGATAATTTTTAAATCAGGTTTAGGCTATAAAAAGTGAAAATTAATGTTATTCAACGTAATGAACATTACCATTACGTTGAATAACATTAATTTTCACTTTTTATAGCGTGTAGCTCAAAAATGGGTATGAAGTATGGAAAATTAAAGAGATTTTTATAGGCTTTCATAATCTTTGAACATTTTTCGCCACAACGCACCGTTTTTGATTTATTAACAAAAAAACTAAACCTTTGCCCCACTCTGCCCCCTCCGGATAGACCTAGACCGCCTAGACGTCAGGACTTTTAGTCTGTTTTTTATATTGTTTGTTTAAGCTTCTGAAGGTCACGCACCCTGTACCCTCCTTTATGCCATACTTTGACCAGACTATAAGGCAGCCCCATAGTTTTAAGTTGAAATTGGTTGCTACATTTGAGATTTTTTGAACAGATTTTGAATGAAACTATTATTCAAGTAGTGCAAGCGCCAGATCTGATTCTAAGTGGTAACCAGCGATGCCAGAATACAGTAAGTTTCTGCCCATATTATATTATATTAATATCCCAATTAGAAACGTGTATCCGTGGGCTTCATTTGTGGACTGTATTTGCGTTCTGCACACCAACGAGCTAACTAATCCTAGGTTTTAATATGGTGTAACCAAGTATTACTTTTGAACTAGAGCCGACAATAACAAATTAGAATGTTGTAACTAATCTAAAACTGAAATCAGTTTAGCGAGGTGGGGATTGGCGGGCTAAATGATGACGTCATCAATATATGTCGTTCGACCAACCGCACTCCAACGAACTCATGCAAACTAACTATCATGAGTTATTTTGTAATAAGCTGGCGTTTGTATACTAACTAAGGTTTTGTGCTTTATTTGACGACCTCTGTGGCATATTGGTTACATTACATGGTTGCTGTCTAGGGTTCGATTCCCGCTCAATTCAAATCCTTGTGTAAATGGGTGAGGCATTTCTGTCGGCATGTATTTATTAAAATAAAAAATAAATAACCAAAATAGACCTAAGTTATAGAATATAGTCGCTCATGACTGTGATATGAACAAAACATAATAAGGTTTTTACCTATAAAACTGCCGTTTTGTATGAAAATTTTCTCAGAAGTTAGATTTTTCAATAATTATTAAACAAAATAAAATGAAATTTGGTATAAGTAATTGCGCACATAATAAGCTAACTATTGTGTATAAACCAAGAAAAAAAAGTATCGGGGAAGGAGTTACAATTAAACAAATGGCAATATCCGCTGCTTTAAATTGGACCCATGTTTACAGTCGTATTAATAATACAAATAATATTTATTTTTATTTATTATCTTTTGTTAGATGTTAGTTATATCCTATATTTCCTAAATAACAAAAATATTTAAACAAAATATGTTTTAAAAGAATATAAGTAGAGTCTAAAGACTGAGCAGAAATAAAACAGCAATTTCATAGGTAAAGACTATAAGCTTTCATGTATTATGTTATTAGTTCCATTAAGAGTTAATCATGTCAACATTGAGACGTTCTGGAAGGCTTCTGTAAGGCTTATTAATTATAATTCAGGGTTAACCTTGGAGTCTAGACTTATATCACACAATATGTCTGCCATATTGTATTCATTTCTTTTAGCTCTAATATATTTCTGACGTTAATCTAAAAAGTATTGTTTATGAAAGATGGTTGTGAGTGACAAGGTTGTACGACATAATAGATTATGTTTAGGGCTCTGGCATTTCGGACATTCATAAGCAGTTACTACTTAGCAGCAGATAGGCTACCTGAAGTGACGACCTCTGTGGCGTATCGGTTATCTAACATGACTGCTACGCAGACGTCTCGGCTTCGATTCCCGCTCAATGCAAATCTTTATGTGCATGAACATGATTGTTTGCATTGGTCTGGGTGTTTTCTATATATAATTTGTATTTGTTTACAAAAATAAAAAGTATTTAAGTATGTTTATCCGTTGTCTAGTACCCATAGTACAAGCTCTGCTTAGTTTGGGACTAGGTGGCGATGTGTGAATGTGTGAGTATTATTTATTTATTTAATGCCTTGCGGTTCCCGGTTAGAATAGGACTGCCCCATATGTATATCCTCCCATGGGTGTCGTAAGAAGCGACTAAGGGATACCAAGACTCGGTACATACCACCTAGCACCTCGGTTCAACCTCCTGATGGTGAGTAAACCACCAACAACAGCATTCTTAAGGAGGGTTGGCGTTACACAGGCGGCCGGCCGTAAAATATAGCCAAAACTTTGAGCAGCAAATGTAAGAAGAAGACTTGTTGCGTCGACCCCTAAAGAAAACAAAATTGGGATAAGGGCAGGGGAATGATGATAAGCAGTTACTATACGATACAGATAAGCGATAGACGTTTGAGTATTCGGCCGTTAGTCGTATAATTCCAAATCATTAATTACTTCGTAAGCGTATAATTATTATCGTGTGATTATCGATATATGACAGCAGCTGTGTCTCCAAGCTTGAATAAACACAGAAGGGTACACATACCTAATATACCTACACTACACGTACTCTACAGTAATACTGTAGAAACCCTAATTAAGATGTGTTAGGGTATAACTTCATCTCAAGCTTCTTTAAGATTAAATCATTTAGTGTCTCCACAAGTTATAAGTCATTTATTCGTGAAACAATCAGTGCAATTGTGTCTGAACATACAGTAAATACAACAAAATTACAAAAATTAATACTAATATTTTAAATGTCACAAAATAAGACAAAAATTAAAATCATATAGCTACCTAATACCTATACAAAACAATGTCAGTTAAAAGGTAATTTTTAAAATAATTACAAATAATGTCCTTACATAAGGTACGTCCTACAAATAATTCGCTATATTATGTAAGTATACAATATACGAGTATATACCAATTTAGGATTCCAATGTAGAATATAGTATCTAAAGAGCAATATTTAAAGCCCTTACTTGAATTACATTCGTTTTGCCGGGTGCGAACAGAGTCGTTTAAGTGTGTTATGACCTTAAACATTCATCAATTTAACAAACACAATGAAAAAAATTTCTGGATCGTACAATCAAAAGCCCTGCAAAAGGAATGGAAACGGCGACATCTTACACGACACCCGTGACCGCTGCACTAATGAGCTGCTACGATAGATAACAATTAAACTAATCGATACAATATTCAGACTGCGGTATGATAAGCTCGTAGATAAGATGTTCGACATACCATAGCTGTGGTTAAGCGTTAGTTACTTGCGGTCGCATACCACACGCGGTATCTACGCGTATTACAACCGCGAGATGATATTCTCATTTTAGCATATATTTATGTACTTAAGTATCATCATAACAGCCCACTAATGTCCTACTGCAGGGACGGGACTCCTCCCGTGACGGAGGGATACTTGGCCTACTAATATGTACCACGCTCGCCAGACGGATTGGTATAGGGTTAAATTGCAAGTTTTCCTTTTTTTTACTTCGTAAAGATAATATTCACGGATAGTCCCTTAGCCGGTTTTTTACCACACCCATGGGATGAGATGAGGTAGTGACATATGGTATTCTTACTCCATCACAACACGAACAACCACAGAATCAGTAGGTACGTATTTATTACCCAACCAAAATCCATACGATAAAATGCAACCTAAGCCCAGCAAGTTAACTAACAGATCAGAATATAAAGAGTCACATTGGTTTACGGTCAGTCCATATCATGTAACAGTTCTACAAGGTCAATCAATCAAATTAATTAACCCAACGCAGTGGACTCAGATATACTGATTTGATTGATCGAAGGGACCTTTAACTAGAGGTCTGTATGTTTAGATAATATGTTTTATATGTATATGTAATTTATTAGGCCTTTCTATATTATTGACGACATCTGTGGCGTAGTGGTTATATAACATGACTGCTACGCAGAGGTCTCGGGTTCGATTCCCGCTCAATGCAAATCTTTGTGTGCATGAAAATGATTGCTTGCATTGGTTTTTTTTTTATCACGTATTATGTATGTATTTACAAAAAAAAATGAAAGTATTTAAGTATGTTTATCCTTTGCCTAGTAAGTACCCATAGTACAAGCTTAGTGCTTAGTTTGTGACTAGATGGCGTTGTGTGAATGTGTGAGGTGGGTTTTCTCGTACTGACCACTTTCTGTCAAACTTGCTGAAACCCCGCGAGTTTGTCTCGAAAACTTTATATTCAGGTACTTATTTCCGATATAACATGTAGAGTAGACTTTTGTTTTCTACGCAATTAAATTATGCATGTGTCATCTCAAACCTACCTTTTCCAAAAATGGCAAATTTAAAATAAAACCTTATTAAAATTACATATAATTTTTTACCTATAAAGCTTAGTTATAACTAGAAAAACCTAAAAGGAGCAAAACAATGGAAAAAATTGGTACTCGAGGCGGGACTCGAACCCGCGTCTCTGGACTATACGCGTCCAGCGCCATGACCACAAAACCTTATTTGATCACGGTGTCGCTAGTTTGATATTAGTACTTAGTATTAACTCATTATTATAACAGCCAAATGGACATCTTCTGCAGCTGGACATAATATATTTTCACTATGTCCACGCTGTGATTCCGTATGGTGACGGAGTAAGAATACAATATGTCACCACCCCATCTCATCCCATGGGTGTTGTAAAAACCGACTAAGGGACTAACCGTAAATATTAACTTTACGAAGTAAAAAGAAGGAAAACTTTAAATTAAACCCTATACCAATCCGTCTGGTCAGCGTGGTATTAGTAGGCCAAGTATCCCTCCGTCACGGGAGGAGGCCCGTCCCTGCAGTGGGACATTAATGGGATGTTATGATGATTTCCACGCTGCGCCGTTCTGTGCCTGTGCCATCCATCGGTTTCCTACCGTACTATAATTAAGTCGCTGTAGGAGCACTGTAAGGCTTGAATGTATTGATTATTACGATGACCTTAACTCCAAAACAAAGGTCACCCCTCTCAGCAGTAGACCATCAAAGGGTATATTAAAACACAATTGAGAACATATTGTGAAAATTGTACATTAAGTTACAAAGTTAACTGCTTACAAAAAGGATCGCCTAGTAAACTCACATTTAAGAAATTAATTGTTTTGTTTTGTACCAAAGAGCATGAACTTGGTTTCAAATATTGTTTAATCAAGGCACACATTACAATGATGATGTCAGTCAAAATGGCTGAAATACTGTAAGAAATATGAAAAGAATGAATGAAATGGATTGACCCTTATTCATTCAGTTCATATTTCAGAAGCATAGATAAGAATTATATACTGGAATTCAAAATGTGAAACGAAGTATTGCAAATTGTGTTTGTTTGTTTTTTAAGATATTTATTGAGATAAGTTTAGTCGCTAACGGTGGTCGCTGAAAATCAGCGCCGTGACAACATAAAATTGACACGGCATTTAGCTGAGCGGCCGCCATTGTTTCATGTGCTTACATTTTTGAGGCGGGAAATACAAGTGCGCCTAAGCACCTACTAATATACATACACAATATTGTGTGGGTGATTGGGTCCATTTGGCAGCACCGTACCTGTATCTTTTAAGATTAGTAAGATAATTGTATATTTTGTAAGTACTGAAATAAAAACTAATTTTCTTTCTTTCTTTCTTTCTTTCTTTCTAAACGTGTATTCATCTTTTGTAATGCGCTATAAATAAACATAGGGTACAGAGTTAAGGTGCCTTGTAGACACGCACTCACTGATTTATTGGCTATTGCTGTTTTGGTGAAGGGTATTTATTTTTGTTGGATTCAGGTGGCAGACAAGGAGGTGATGTTAAGTGGCTCCGTCAAGGACATCAGTATTACCAGAGCTAAGTCAAACTGCTGCCTGTCCTAGACATACAGTCGCCCATGAGTTAAGCGCCGATTACACTAGACTACATGTAGTCAACTACATCATGTAGGAGACTACATGTCGTCTAGTGTAATCACATCAAATCAAAAAATCATTTATTTCTCTCAAAAGCTTACAATGGTGAAGGTACAGTACATTAAATATAAATATTACAATTATTTATGCTTCAAGATTATAAGCATCCTAGATGTCGTTATTGAAACCTTATGAGAGCTGGAGTCCGTAGTAGGTTCGAAACCTGTGTGACGGATCTCCAGGCCCTCTTCTTTTAGGGTACACTCAGACTCTTAACACCTAGTTTAACAGTAAGTTGTTGACATGTAGGCTGTTAGGACACTACATATCGGAGATTGGCGAGTCCCGACCGCCCTACATCATGTAGTGCCCTACATGTTGTAGGACACTACATGTAGTCTAGTGTAGTCGGCGCTGTGACATATTAAATTAATGCGGCAATGAACCCCTTCTTACACAAGTGCGTTAGGCAAGCAATCGTCGAAAAAAATGGCTGTTTTTGTTTATAATGCAATATTTATTTCATTGAAAAATATTTTAAGTGTTGATAGAGTTATAATAATATGAGTTAGAGATATATGAAATACTTTAGTGCTTTTTCTCAAGACTTTTTTTTCAACATTTTACATTATTTATCCTATTTGCGAATTATGTTTTTTTTTTCTATTGGTGGCGCTAGTGAGCTCTATAAACGCTCTTAAATACATTCTTTATAAATCATAGCCAGTGTTATTCTGATGCATAAGCTATATTATTGTAAAGTTTCACTAAAATCTATTTAGTAGTTTATAGGTAAATGAGTAACAAACATCTATTCATACTTACCAACATTCGCGGTTACAATATTTGTACGATGAGTTAGCTGCAATATAAACACCCCTTTACAATCTAACAGAATGGCTTATTGATGTTCTGGGCCCTTAACAAAGGCGCAGCTGTGGGTACGAAACTCGGGAAATAGAAAAAATACCTCCCTTTCCCCTACCCCTAGAGTGAAAATCATTACTAATGTTTTATTACATAGGCAATATGGTTTATCAGATAAAGATTATTGTATCGATATTCTGTATGGTTTGGTTAGAACGTAGAATGATAACTACTGCAATAAACTGCTTTATTTAGTACTAGCTTCCCGCCCCGGTTTTACACGGGAGCAATGCAAATATTCTACAATATTATGTATGTATTAAACATATAAACCTTTCCCTTAAAACAGTATATCTATTGAAAAAAAACTGCTTAAAGATTAAAGCATATTTTATTTTTTTCCGTGTGGTGACGGAGTAAGAATACAATATGTCACCACCCTATTGCATCCCATGGGTGTCTATTATTTGTTTGATCCACAAATTATTGTTTTGAGGCTCTGTACTTAGTGTCTGCTAAGTTCACAGATATCTGAAAAAAGGAGATGTGCCCTGAATGTCATTTTGTATGGAAACCTAATGTCGCCAGTTTTATTAACACACACAGCAATAGAATATACGAATAGACTACTGTTCTCAGTTACATCTAGATTATCAATGAACGCAATACTCTGTCTCGCTTTTCCTTGAAATATCTCCCTTACACGGTGTCACAGCGAACCAATCAGCGCTACTATATATATACAACTAAAACAAACTTCAAAAAATTTAGATAGAAGAACTACTACAATTTAAAACTACTACATTCAAAAAAATTACATTTATGCTAGGCGTTGACCTTATCGATAAATAATTAATAAAATTTATCGATAGACAAGACTTACATATTATTAAAAATTAAATACTTATCATATACTTAAATAATAATTACTTTTATATAAATATGTATTATATCTACTTTATAAAAATAAGTCGGGTTTTCCTTCCTGACGCTATAACTCCAGAACGCACGAACCGATTTCCACGATTTTGCATTCGTTGGAAAGGTCTCGGGCTCTGTGAGGTTTATAGCAAAGAAAATTAAGGAAAAATTTAAACAGAAAAGCGGGAAAATAATGCCCGTGCGAAGCCGGGACGCACCGCTAGTAATAATATATAATTGAACAATACTTTTGTAAAATAATATTCACGACAGTTTGTGTAAGATCGTACATGTCGTGAAACAAATTAATCCGTGAACTGATGTCGTAATATCGCAGGTTGAAGGAACTCAAGCGTCATACTTCTTTTGCGTCCTTAGGCTGGCCGCACACGGGCCACACGCCACAGCCACAAACGCCGCCACAAGAAGCGAGAACGGGCCACAAAAGTAGCTGAAGGCCGCGACAGCCACTTTTAATCATACATTTGGACGTTTTGTGGCCGGTGCAAGCCACAAGAAGCGAGCAGAGACGATTGTAGCGTGTGGCTGCCACCTGCGTCACCGTGTGCGGCGAGTCCATACAAAATGTATGAAAACTACAGGAAATATGCCGGTAGCGGCGTTTTGTGGTTGTGGCCGGTGGCCCGTGTGCGGCAGCCCTTATTGTCGCAGCAGTTTGTAACATTTTGACTGTTGTCATACAAAATTAACGCACCTATCGAAGTTGTATAATATAAGACTAAGTATACAGATTATTTTTTGAAGCAGGTAACAGCGTGTACAGTTCATTTATTCAAGCATGTGCATGCGCATGCCAAAATGCGCGAGCAATATTGCGCCTAGATAAAATTAAAACAATAGCATGAATATAGGAATTGATAGATGAGCATTTAGACTGATTTTAAGCAAATCTGATAAAACCAGTTAAAAGCACGTGTGTGCTAATAAATGGATTAGCGTTTAAAAAAAACTTTTAAAACCACTCTAATCAACATTTTAAACCTTTATGTTCTAGAGTACTTACTCCACCTTTGATTTAGGATATTATTTCAACATTGTAATACTTATATTGAAATTACATAATTTAAACAGCGTAACACAACATTTAAAAAAAAAAATCTCATTTAACTTTATAAAACTTTTACAATTTAAAATTCCTACAATACACGACTTTTTATCGAAAATGATAGATAGTCGTAGTCATGAACGGATCGTCACTATCGTTTGGTTGTTAGAGCGATCACGGTTAGCAACCACTTGTCATACGTAATATCGTTGAGCGAATAGTTCATTGCTTCATATATTCATTGAATGACTAGTTTAGACAGCATTAGAGAAGCAATGTATATGTTACAAAAATATTATAGTACTTAATTGTCCGAACATGAAAATAACATAGTGAGGACATTGAAGATTATTTTTTCATGATTTTAGAGGTAAATACAATAAAATACATGTACTAGCATACGGTAAGTGATTCCATTATTAATAAAGATTTTTTTATTGCTCTTAATTTTACAGGCAACCACTGAACAACTCGGCATTTTATATGTTATCTCGGTCGTTGTCAAAACACAGCTAAACCTAGGTGACAGCCATTTTTAGCTATATAATCGGTCTAATCATATTGCGTTGACAAGAAAACCCCGTCATACCACTTCTCCTTTTATTTAGATTTCTGTGGCTAAGTTCATGTATGTAAAAGTTATTACGACATAAGATTCGATTCCTAAAGAGGGAATTTTCTAAACACTATAATGTTGTATGAACCGTAAGTACTAATTACTGTAGATATAATATATTTTGTTGTCATTTCATAACCACGTTGATCTAAGCACTTGTTTCAAGTTATATCAACACAAATAATATAGAAACTGACCATGACATCTTAAAGTAGGGACATTGTGAACCGGAGGTTGACACAGGACCCCCATTTAGATCTAGAGATTACGGCGGGGTCATATATACCCGTTATACGCAACTGTACAATCTTTGCTTTGAATTTATTAGCATTATGATTGTATAAGTCTGTGTGACATACTCAGAATGAATGACCTCAGAGGCGTAGTTGCTAGGCAGAGGTCTCGGGTTCGATTCCCTCTCAATCTAGATATTTGTGTGCTTGAACATGTCTGTTTGGATTGTGTGTTTTCTACGTATAATATGTATGTATTTACAAAAAATATATATGTAAATTTGTTTATCTGTTGTCTAGTACCCATAGTACAAGCTATGCTTAGTTTGGGACTAGATGGCGCAAAAAAAATGTAGGTATATATTGTAACCAACCAGTCTAGTTCCGTGGGTGTCGCAGGCGACAACAAGACAAGGACTTGGGTAGCCTAGTGGTTTGAATCCTGTTTGGAGCATCAGTTTTTTTCTTTTTTAAATTTTTTAATTATACCTAAGCTTTATAATTAATTTATTTATGACTAAGGGATTCCTCAAACACTGTATAAATATAATACTTTTGTTCTTATATAAACTTTCTAGAAATCTAAGCTTTATTGGTCATTTAAGACTAAACTCGAAACAAACTCTATAAGTAGACCTAATTCCCCTTTATCACGGGCTGACCCCCGTCCCAACAGTGGGATATTAACATTGAATCTTATACCTGCAATCAAGTACCAACTCCAGACAAAATAAAAAAAACTGACCAATTAAGTAAATAAAATATCTAAAAAGTAGCGCTCACAGATAGTGACTAAGTCGAGTATACCTCGTTCGCTTCGCAGCACTCTCTATGAACAGGCTCGAATTAATGACGAGGCGTTCAAGTGTTATTCAAATAATTGACATGTTTCTCTTGTGCCAGACTTTCTTGAAAAAGTTTTGAAACATGAAATAGTAAGGTTACTGAAAATATCAGACAGAATCAATATGGTTTGCTGGATAAAATATTATCTAGTGACGACCTCTATGGCGTAGTGGTTATGTAACATGACTGCTACGCAGAGGTCTAGGGTTATTATATATATAGTATATTATACTAACTGGGCCACAGAGGTCATCAAAATTTAATATACTTAGTTTATTTAAATGGTAATAAGTAAAAATTTATTTATTATCAACTATTAACATTACATCGATAATTGAAAAACGCCAGGATCGGTGTACCTATAACGTTTATAAAAATCTTCAAGGGTTTTAAACGAACGAAAAACAGTATTCCTTCAGCCAGTAATAAGACATTAATTGTAAACCATAAAACTAACAAAATTAATTATCCTTTAACAAATTACCCTTTCTACAACATCAAGAAACAGGAGCTTAACATCTGCTACGCATTTAAGAACAATGTATGACATCAATAACAAACTACGTACAAGCTTGGCCCTTTTCTGAAAGCCACGTCAACAAAACTATATCTATCTCACTCTTATATATACAAAAATGTATTCTCTGTCTCATTGTAAGGTCTGCTAAAAGTTTTTCCGAGCCGTTAGTCAAGTCCCTGTGAAAATGAGTGGAATATATTTAGCTTCAAATGGAATCATTTGTTTTGATCTACTTGTTATAAGGTCCTGTTTTGTGTAAGGAAATATTGTGTGTGCGATTGAGTGTTTAGGTTGTGTGTGGGAAATGGGAGGATTTGGGTAATTTTTACCCGGGTAAAGGAGGGTTAGGTTTTTCGCGGGAATATAATATTTAACTGGCTCGGTGGCCTTAGTCGTGTTGCTGACTTGCACGTGGGCGCGGGTTTCATTATAATTGTGTTCCACAAATTAGTTATTTTTGGGCATGTATGTTCTTTGTGTTACTTAGTTAATTCAATGTCTGAAAAGTCTCTGCGATACAAGACTCAGACTTAAGTAAATAAAAACTGTTAATTAAACATGATTGTATGCATTGGTCTAGGTGTTTTCTATGTATAATATGTAGGTATGTATTAACAAAAAAAGTATTTAAGTTATTATGTTTATCCGTTGTCTAGTACCCATAGTACAAGATTTGCTTAGTTTGGGACTAGATGGCGTTGTATGAATGTGTGAGGAATATATTTATATTTTATTCTGCGGTTATCCCTTTATTTCGAAATAATTACTTCACAAATTTCATCCTTAATACTCTTTACATTCCAATTGCAACATTGAACTTTACTCATATGCAGCCTAGATGGCGCTGTTTTATAAAAGTTAACTGCTTTGATTTACGAAAACCATTATCATTAACAATCATAACAGCCCATTAATGTCCCACTGCAGGGACGGGCCTCCTTTCGTGACAGAGGGATACTTGGCCTACTAATACCACGCTGGCCAGACGGATTGGTATAGGGTTTAATTTCAAGTTTTCTTTCTTTTTATTTCGTAAAGATAATATTTACGGATAGTCCCTTAGTCGGTTTTTACGACACCTATGGGATGAGATGGGGTGGTGACATATTGTATTCTTACTCCGTCACCACACGGAGTGTCATTAACAATATGATTACTTATTCAAACTAAATAGTTCTAAGGTCAGTAATAACTAGTTGTTTCTAAGAAAGGTCCCAGCGGTCACCTGTCTAGACCTTAACCACACGTGGTCGACTAAACCACATCTATCGATAGTAAATATAACATTTTGATACGAATAATTTATAGGTGGGTTAATTATACCCGATTTTCATGTGCCCTTAAAAGGGGTAAGGGTCAACAATAACGTAGCTTTAATGAAATAAGAATATTAGCTTCTAAACTGGATCATTTTTTAGGTCAATTAGAGTCTAAATTTTCATTTGATAAGTGAGAAGAAAACCCTGGACGATTATGTGAATTTTAAAAATACGAATCGTAGTACATGGCTCTCAGTATCCTCTGCCTATCCCCATGGGATGAAGGTGGCATACCTAATAAAATATAATAAAAATAAAAAGGTGTTACTATATTTATTGTATGTATGAAGGTACTCCGTGTCACCACCCCATCTCATCCAATGGGTGTCGTATAAACCGACTAAGGGACTAACCGTGAATATTATCTTTACGAAATAAAAAGAAGGAAAACTTGAAATTAAACCCTATACCAATCCGCCTGGCCAGCGTGGTATTAGTATGCCCCCCGTCACGGGAGAGACCTGGCTGTTATGATGATCCAACAATAAATTACAAAAAAAACTAAATTAAATCTCCTTAACACTTAAAGGATATTATAATTATCTTTCCAATATATCAACGCAGTACCTACTCTACTTTAGCTTAGGTTTTAAAAAGCACTCGAAGCAAACAGTTTCCTGAGTCAGTAGCAATTTATCACGTGATAATAGTTGTCTACGTTTTATCTTCTTTCTGTTTACGATAGACACAGTACAGGGAATATACAGAAGGATAATTTAGTATGTAAGTACGTAAGGTTGTAATTTGGTTTTATTTGGTATCCTGTACTTTTTTATTTTTTAGGCAGAAGATGGACGAAAAATACAGAAGAAAAAAAACTGAAGTTTGCCACAAATAACTAACGATTTAAATAAATAAATATTCCTTACACATTCACACAACGCCATCTAGTCCCAAACTAAGCAAAGCTTGTACTATGGGTACTAGACAACGGATAAACTTAAATACGTTTATATTTTTAAAGTAAAAATTAAACGACTTGAACAGTTATTTGTGGATGGGCACAACGTTTTTCCTCCTTTAACGGGGAAAATCCTCATGGAGTTCCTTTGCCCAAAAACGGTTTATAAGTCTGCCAGACTCTTACTGACTAAAACTAATACTCCCCTGTTGTTTTAACTCTCACGGGCTGGAGGACACAGGTTTTTTTTTTCTTCTTCTTATTTGTATTTGCAATCAGCCCCAAAGGGGGACACAGGTAACAAAGTTTATTTCACACCACAACAAAAATTGTCTTGATTAAATTGTTTCTTTTTCACTTTGTTCTTGATCAAAACTGAACTTCTGCATGTTAACTTTACATTGTTACCCCTGTGTAACATCTCCCGGTTTCACAGGAACAGTGTCTGGAACAGCTGATTAACTGCATAAAGCCCGAGCTATATTCCCTATATTATTTAAACGTTGAAGCTACCAGACAACGCCAGAAGCCTTCGAAGAATCATTAATTAAAAGGTAATTAGTTTGCAATATACTTTTGTTATTTACCCGGGTTAAATTGAACTGGTAATCAAGTCAGAAATGATGAGTTCCGCGGGAGGACTAAGGTAACTGATATAGTACGAGTGATTTTCCAATCAATGCGGATAGGACCCAAAGAGAACATGCAGAACGTTTAGTTGATAGGTCAGAAAGATTCTGCAATGGCGCCCGTGCGCATAACGAAGAAGAACAAATAGGCGGACATCACATCCGAAAATCCGACATCACGATAGACATGACTAAGATTGCGGAAGGCTGAGGGATGAGGAATGGTATCGGTAAAATAATTTTATCACTGATTCTGATTACGTGGATAAAAATAAGATTCAAACTTCGATAAGTTTTTTTCTGAATCATAAGCTGTAGCTAAAAATATAAGGTGTTATAAAGACATTTTACCACTACCAATGAGTAAACGAATCCCATGAACGCTCATAAAATCTTAAGAATCTGCATCAGTCTTTAACTAGCATCGATAGTGCGCAGTCTTCCAAGTTTTAATTCAGATTTTAATGAAACTATAAAATGGAATTAAAGTGACGTTCCAGAGATATACCTATGTATTGGGTTTCAATGGCTTTAAAATCGATTGAATGCAATAGTATTTACGTTGAACTGTAAATTGATAATTAAATTACCCCTTAATATAAAATTGAGTTCCGGAATATGTTTTCAATACTAGGTTTTGTAGCAATTTCAAATATATTATGATACCTTATACGAGGAAAGAGAATACAAGAAGGGTAATTTAATTATTTATGATACAGACTTATTAGAGCTAATTTTCCCAGGTGTACGAATAAAATTATATAGCAAGTCTACTAAGTATAATAAATCAATCAAGCTCTGTGATCAAGCCTCCATAGATGATACGAGTATGCAGCTATCATGATTGGCTAAACCATCAAAGTAGATGAGTGTTGCAACGTCTGAAGATTTTTTCAGCGTCTTTGATTCTATAAAGTCAAATAGTTGTACGGCACTTCATCCGATACATTTCCCAGATAAATCGCGAGGCAGGGAACGGTGATCATAACCATACTATTTACCTGCGGAATCATCATAACAGCCCATTAATGCCTCACTGCAAGGACGGGAATCCTCCCATGACAGAGAGATCCTTGGCCTACTAATACTACGCTGGCCAGACGGATTGGTATAGGGTTTAATTTCAAGTTTTCCTTCTTTTTATTATGTAAAGTTAATATTCACGGATATTCCCTTAGTCGGTTTTTACGACACCCATGGAATGAGATGGGGTGGTGACGTATTGTATTTTTACTCCGTCACCACACGGAGAGCAGAATTATCAGAAGCTATTACCATAACCGGTGTAAAATCTAGGTACCGAATTACCGACAATTTTCAACATCCGATGCCACGTATAGAATTTAGGATAGCAAGAATAGACGTGTCACTTACTTATAGCCCGATTGACACATCGACAAGAGAAGAGAACGATTAAGAGACATATTATTAAACATGTTAACAGTATAGGATAGCCGACACTGCTTCGCATTTAAAGACAAAAAATAACTAGCAGGATCGTGGCTCTTTTGTCCCTCATTCGCCGTTATTTGTACGACACAAATCTGTGAGTTAAAAGGGAAAATCGTGACCTCTTCTTGTCCTCACAGTCTTCTCTTTAAACAGTTCTTTGACACGTCTCAGCAAAAAGTATTAAAAGGTTTTACATTTACCTATTATAGTCTATTAGATAAATAAATAAATATTTCAGAAAACGAAAAAAGTACATTTATTCCTTAGCAAAAATATTTGTCATTCATTTCCATTCATCAAAATTAACACAAACAGAACTTTTTTGAAAAATAAAAATCATTCATAATCTTCTTTTGTTTTAAGCTCTAAAGATTTTTTCTAATTCGGCGAAATAAAGAAACAGATTTGATATTGGCTGGGATGGGAATCCCAAGGGTGTATAAGATATTGATTGGACTTTTACCACTCTTTTCAATACTTTATTATTTGGATCTCTGGCTGTATAACCAACCATTGTCTTTGCGAAGATTGAACTTCGACTATAAAGTTTTTTTTTTATTTGGTCTTTATTATTTTCGACAAGTATTTTCCATTTGGAATGGAAATGTGAAAATAATGAAGGATTGCTGTTTCGGGATTGTGGTTTTGTTACGATTATTTTGTTTTTGTAAATATGTGCTGTCAACATCAACTGATTTACATTGCGAATGTATTCGTTTTATAGTAAAAATATTTGTTTTATAATTTTGTGTATATTTCGTATTTATTGTGGACTTGCCCCGATGCCCCATCTGGCAACGCTTTATCTCAGATGAGAAAATACTATTTTGAAAATTGACCAAATAATATAGTAAAAGCTCACTATCTTGACTATGTCACAGGTTCACAACTGAATAAAGGATTAGTGAATCTGGTTCTATTCAAAGTCAAAGTCAAAAACGCTTTAATCAAGATAAATACAATTCTCATTATATTTATATTTCTTGATGTCCTTTAAACTACTTAATCTAAGTTTAAATATTCCTTGTAGTCCCACTGCAGTGAATGTCATTTTCAAGTGAAGAAAGCAAACTTAAGTCTACAAACACCACGCTAGACAGTGTATGTGTGTGTTTCATTTCAAATATTCCTTCTTTTGTTTCCATAAAGAAAATATCTGCAAAATCAGAAGTACGAAAACTACACACGGAAACCCAAAAATTCCTACACATTTAACACCCCAACATACCGTACTAAGTACAATCCATTTAGCCCTTCCCTCATAAATATTCCACTAAAACAAAACACCAGTTTTAACCACCAGCGATTAGTTAATCAGGGTACTGAATAGTTGACATATGAGATGGGGTTGTGATGATGGCACATTGGTTGCATACCATTCCTCGGGGGGTCTCAGGTACAATCATAATAATTAGCGAGCTAGGGTTGCGTGCTAATTTCGCGGTCTAATGGCCGACATACCGGAATACTGGGACGGAATTAGTTTTTTTTATTTTTATTAGTTGTATGTATTAAGTATAAGTAACTGAAATGTAATTGACAAAAATATACATAATAATAGTAGGTTGAGGGCAACTGATGGATGCGAGAGGTACAACACAGATGAGGAGAGACACGGAGGAAACAGTTGCCCTACTAATACCACGTCAGACCAGATTATTTTCAAACTTTTTCTTAATCGGCTTTTACCACACCCACGGGATAAGTTGGGATAATGATACTGTGTGAATATAAGAGTAAGAATTTCCTCTATCACCACACGTAGGACAAAATATACAGACAGACAAAATGTTTTTTAGTTCCAACGCACAGATTTCCGCGCAAGTTCAAATTGAAATAGTTTTAAGATGGGCAGTTTGTCTTTACTTATGAATTGCTTTGTGAACGAAATGGCCAATGTACTGATATTGTCTCAATTCATAAAGTTTTAAGCTTGGTTGGATGGATTTAAATCTAAGTTTTTAGATTAGGAAAATATTTATGGTTTTTACCGTTACTTTTGATTCTTTTTGGTGACATAACAATGGATAAAATCCGCAAAAAGTCTTGTCATTCAGCTTGATTTCGAAATCACTCGCTTCATTAATAAGAAGGATTCCTTCAAACACGGTAGATGATGACAACACACATAATAGCACCTATCCAAACTATCGTTTTAGTCCCAAGGAGTAATAAAAATAATAAAAATACGTATTTCTCACCACAATATTAAAAATAACAATAAGAGTAACAAATACAAATTTGTGTACAATATTGTGGGAGACTGGTGCCTGAACTGGGCTATAAGGCCTGTATTTCGGGACACCAGGTCTCCACCCCTTTACAATAATACAGTTGTGTACTTGTTTATTCAGTGTTAACTATGCATACATTTTTAAACAAATAGTTCTTAATATTTATGTTACATAAGTAGTTAGTATGGTTTGTATATGAACTGAGATGAAGTTATAAACACAGCAATAAGATAAGTATACGTGTGGGTGAGTGAGTATATGTTGTGTGTGTGCGTGTGTGTGTGTGTGTGTGTGTGTGTGTGTGTGTAAATAAGCTATATTGAGTTATGAGTTCTAATCCGAAAGATTTACGCAGGGATAGCTAAAATTTGTTCTGTTTCGTCATAGTTAAGGCCCAAGAGCCAAGATGTAAGTTTCATTTTACATTTAATTTTGTTCATTTCATAAATAGGTAAAACTCTATTGATTTTATTGTAGAGGTAACGACCAAGGTGACAAAAGAACCGGTTTGAAGACTTGGTAGTGAGGCTAATACCCTCCACGGGATTGAATCTCCTTCTACCACGAGAAAGTAAGGGGTTACAGAATAAGAGACAGTGCTGCTTCAAAATAGTTTGTTGTACAAAGAGCTGACGTACTGTTAAAACTTCAGCTTCTCTAGACACCAATGAAGTTGGATGTCGAAAGGGTAGGCGCAAAGACACTTTGAGGATAGCTCTTTGCGCTCTTTCTAATTCAATCAGTAAAGTCTTCGGTGCCCCACCGCAAGAGGTTATACAATACGTTAACAAAGACTGTGCGAGAGCAAAGTATATCATTCTCTTCAGTTTCCGGTCCGCCACTTCTCTCAGAGACTTAAACACGAAGATTAATTTATGCAACCTTGCGGCAAGTAGATGGATATGCGCATGAAACTTGAGGGAACTATCGATATGTACCCCTAAATACTTAATAGTTTCAGCGTATTCAAGGTGATCACAGTCGCAAGAAGCATGAAGAGAAGGTGCGCAAGTGTGGGCTATGATAGGAAATTTGCCAGTCAAAGAGGCGCTACTAGACTTTAAAGAGAATGTTAAATATTTAGTCTTATGAATGTTTAATGTAAGAACATTATTACGCAACCATTCCGAAACAAGATTAAATCCCGCCTGAGCGCGCTCGAAAACCTCTCTCCACGATTCGGCGCTGAATAGGAGTACAGTATCATCGGCAAATGTGATGATTTTGCCCCTAGTAAGAGCAAGCGAGCCAAGGTCATTTATATAAATTAGGAAAAGTGTAGGGCCGAGGACACTGCCCTGTGGAACACCATAAGTAACTGCCCGCTCATCACTGGTGTGCTCTCCAATCTTTACACTCTGTGTTCGTCCATGCAAGTAATCTCTAAATAGCTCAAGTTGTTTACCTCTGATACCAATGCATTCCATCTTTCGAATCAAAAGGGGAGCAGACACCGTGTCAAAAGCCTTAGCAAGATCCAAAAAGATCCCTAGAACTCTCTGGCCGCTATCCAAATGAGTGACAATGTAATTGGTGAGATCATGGACGGCATCGGATGTTGACATTCCATTTCTGAAGCCATATTGAGTAGAAGACAGTAAATTGTTTTTATTTAAGTATGCAACAAGCCTATTGTTCATGATTTTCTCGAGTATTTTGGAGAGGGCTGGCAGTACAGCAATAGGCCTGTAGTTAGTGACACGGTTTCCGTCTCCGCTCTTAAAGATTGGGTGGATAACAGATTTTTTAAAAGCCTTGGGGAACACACCGGTGGTTAATGCGAGATTGCAAATGTATGTAAGAGGCGGCGCAATCCGGGTTACATGTTGTTTAAGCAAATAATTTGGTATCTGGTCCCACCCGGTAGTAGAAGTGTTACGTAGGCATAAAATTAAATTTGCAACTTCAGTTTCATCTGTGGGCAACAAACCCATTGACAGGGAGATACTACTTTTATTAGAATAATTAAGGGCCGTCGACTGACCGAAAATTCGAACAGCTAATTCCTCTCCCACATTCACAAAGTACTCGTTGACTAAATTTACCGATTGATTTGGTGACTCAGAAATGGTTAATAATTCCGCCGCGTTGTCTTTTTTCTTTATCCTATTGGAAATGGTATTAATAGCGGTCCATATCTGTTTGTTGTTGGTGCCAGCATCAGTAAGTTCTTTTTTATGAAAGTTAATTTTGGCTTGTTTTAAAAGCTTAGAGCAGAAGTTTCTGTATCTAATATAAGTTACCTTAAGGGTTTCATTGTTTGGGTCTAATTTCATTTTTATATGTAAGTTGTCACGATGTCGAGTACAGCGGAGAACTCCAGGAGTAATCCATGCCTTAAAAATCCTTTTCCTATTCGGTATATTAATAAGCTTAGAATTAGATTTAATAACTTGAGTAATAATCGAAATCAATAAATCTGTCGCTTTATCTGGATCCTGTGTTGCATAAATCTCACTGAAGTCCAAGCAGCTCATATCTTTATTCAGTTGTTCATGGTTTATACGTAAACATGTTTTTTTAATAACTATTTTAGGAGGCGTCTTAGCTAGGAACATCATAACGGTCTCGTGATCAGTGAGAGAAGAATGCGCCACTAACGTACATGCAGGTAAGGTAGTTTTTAAGACAAAGTGATCCAAGCAAGCGTTAAGTCTCGTTGGTAAAGAATGTGCAGGCAGTAGACCATGGGAAGCTAGTAGGTTTAGGTAGTCATTTTTTATTGGGTCATTACATTGGTAGTGTATATTAATATTAATATCTCCAGTGACAATAATATTTTTGTAACGTCTAATATTCTTAAGCAATGTGTCCAATGAGTTTAAAAATATTGTGACATTCTTATAACCAGGGGGTCGGTATATGCATAAAAGGACAGTATTGTGATCTAATTTAACCAGGAGACAGTTAGACTCTAACAGAACAGGTTCCTCTACTATAAGATTGAAGTTTTCTTGAATATAAACTACAATTCCTTCGTTTTGACTATAATTTTTCTCAGTACTGTAGGTATCGTAACCTTGCAGAGTAGGAATAAAATGAGTACCCCGAAGCCAGCATTCAGACAAAATTATAACATCCCACTTGACCTTTGTCCTGACTAGTAATGTTTGAAATTCAGTTATATTTTTACTAATGCTTCGAATGTTTTGGTTGAGAATTTTTAAAGATTTATTAGGCACAAAGTTACTTGGAATACAGTTGTCTATGTCACATATATATATGATTCAGAAACTGACACAGAGTCTAGGTTGGATATATTATCTTGTATGTTATCGAATTTTTTAGAGAAGCTAAGTGTACCTAATTGTAAAGTTACACTCCTCAAGTAACAAGTCCCAAAGTGAACAGATTAATATATTTACTTTGGAAATACACGTTACGAATATTTGTATGTGTTTGTTAAAACGTTGTGTGAAGGTGTAGAGTGTGTGTGTGTATTGGTATTTATTTATTAGCGATAGTGTATGTGTATAAGTTGTAACAACATTAAAGTATCACATATCTTTTCCTAGTGCTATTTTGATGTGAAAAAATTTATATATTACTAAAACATAGATACAGTTCATGAAAAGCTATTACTTACTCAAAAATATCGATAAAATAAATATATCTAGGAACTTCGTAACAGGACTCGTCCAATATTTCCAATTTGTAGTATTAAAAAAATACTTTTTTTAAATAAAATAAAGCTTTGATCGAATACATTTTACGAAATCGAATATAGTTTCAGATAAACGCAGATGGATATTTTATTTTCACCTAAGTTTTACTAAGTATATGTATATAGAACCTTATGCTGAAATGTTGTGTCGGAGTAAGAATACAATATGTCACCACCCCATCTCATCCCATGGGTGTCGTAGAAACCGACTAAGGGACTATCTGTGAATATTATTATTACATAGAAAGAAGGAAAACTTGAAATTAAACCCTATACCCGTCTACCTACTACCTACCCCTATATCCGTCTGGGCAGCGTGGTATTAGTAGGCCAAGTATTCCTCCGTCACGGGAGGAGGCCCGTCCCTGCATTGGGACATTAATAGGATGTTATGAGCATATGCTTAAAAGCTAAACAATCGTACAGGATGTTAGAATGGTGACAATCTTCCCGTCTTCAAACGACATAGCTGACTAAATAATATGAATCAATCTTGTGCTAATATAAAATGGTAATATTTTGTGT
The DNA here is from genome assembly GCA_905475405.1 of Schrankia costaestrigalis. Lineage (NCBI taxonomy): Eukaryota > Metazoa > Arthropoda > Insecta > Lepidoptera > Erebidae > Schrankia > Schrankia costaestrigalis. The sequence continues at coordinate 7,705,975 of FR997850.1, forward strand.
TTAAATTCATAGGCAAGATGGATTTTGAATAAGTTTTTCCTTTCATGTTGAATTGACTGTTGAGTAGAAGAAAAGTATTCATTCATATCTGGAGGAGGCCTATGTCCGCTGCTGGACATAGACCGCCTCCAAACATGGCCACCATGTGCGGTCCTGCACCTAGAAAGGTTTGTTGTGTAAAGAGGGCTTTGATTTGAAATTACATTGGAAGCTTCTTCTAACTCAACATAATTTAAAATATCACTAGTGCTGTAACTAGACACAAAATCGAATAAACAACCAATCGAAACTCCAGCTCTGAACATTCGATTTGATTCGACTACCATTACTCGACCCACTAGTCATAGATTTGCAAACATGTAAATGGGTCAACCATTCGGCATGTAATGTGTTGGTAGATACAAAACTGTGGAGTCATCGCCCGCATTCGATACAGACTATCATCGAACCATAATTGAGGCATTCGAGTATCTTGTGGCAAATTTGTATACTGTGATTGCTCGTAATCTGTGGTCATATCATCATCTTTTAAATGCAAAATTGTAGACGGAAAGTAATACAATCTAATTGAAAAACTAGACTTGAAAATCAGACTTATAGAAATTCCATATTTTTTTAAGATTCATAACAGCCCATTAATGTCAAACTGCAGGGACGGGCCTCCTCCCGTGACGGAGAGATACATTATTTGGCCTAATAATACCACGGCCAGACGTATTGGTATAGGGTTTAATTTCAAGTTTTCCTTCTTTCTATGTAAAGGTAATATTCACGGATAGTCCCTTAGTCGGTTTTGACGAAACACATGGTATGAAATGGGGTGGTGACATATTGTATTCTTACTCCGTCACCACAAGGAGATAGCTACTTACTACGAATCATTTACTGCTATAGAGGTCATCAAAGATAATCTATCTAGTGAATATCATATATCTTTCACTAAACTAATGCATTTAAAACTCTACTTTAAATGCGCCCCATCAATCAACCAATGAATGCGATCACTTTTAGAATAATATTATTGCACAAACGCTTTTTTCTTAAGTAAAAGCTATTTTTTTTATACCAATAATGTAAAAAGCTGAGTAATACTCATAGTGATGAGGCAAATTGTATAAAGGACTGTGTGAGAATATGAAAAAACGAAAGGTGTTTTCTTAAGGGATGAGTGAGTGCTTTTACATTGGCAAATACTATCTTGGAATAACAAGTGCAGATATTTTAGGCTGTTTTAAGTATATCTGAAACGTATCTTTGTTACAAAGTAAAATAATGTGTTGTTACCTTCACATTAAACATATTGCAATAAAAGAGAATTTGCTGTGATTGTCTCTTAAAGCAATTTTCGAGTCGAACAGACTAAAACATCAGAGTATCAGAGTATTCACTGATCTTCACCAGTAATAGAGGGTTTTGTACTGTGTGGAAAAGGGCAAGTAGATTTAGAACTGGACAAGGGCGATGCAACTACCACCTCCACCGATGGGGTCTCAAAGACTCGCCGGAGTGTGAATGTGGAGCTCCAAAACAAACGATGATGCACATCGTCGAGGAATGTCCCCGACTTCGTTTCTCTGGGGGAATTCGTGAGCTCCACAACCTTACTCCGCTCCGGCCGCAAAATATTGGCTCTTCCAGCTCGATATAGACGTATAGGGTTTAAAGCATAAGTCATATGCAATATTAATAATAGAGGGTTTTGTTAAAATTATGTGGCTTACTAATGTTTGCCATAATTTTAAAATGTTATACTTTTATTTGGCATAATTTAAAACTAGTCTCTCTATTACATATAACTAGTCTAGTCAACACAAATATAAACGTCGGAACTTCTCCATGTACCTATGTAGGGAAAGCTTGAACTGATACCTACTACGCTTGGTAGATGAAAGTTGGTATTGGGTTTTGGGCAACTTATTTCTTTTATCCCAAAATGTATTGAATGACAAGTATAATTTTTTAGAAGCTTTTTACGACACCCTCAATGATATGGAATGGTAATTCCCGTTATTTTAGACCGTCACCATCATGTACAAATATAATATTGAAATGAAAAAAAAAAGTACTTAGTAATTATTTCATTCATGAAAATTCTAAATCCGTCCCTGCTAATCATCGGAACACAGGGCTGCCATCTACGCTTAATTAATTTTAAAACATTTATGTAAAGACCTAAAAATGTACAATTGTTTCTGTGTATGCCTTTATTTAATTATTTTATGTTCGTAAATGACAAACACGGGTTAAAGTATTAGAAGACAATGCTAGCTCCCTCAAGTATGCTATACACGAACATACATATGTTACATTATGTAATATAGGACAAGCTATTCTTGCCATACATTTTCCTCATGCAACATCTTTCGTGTCATAACTATAAGATCTTAATACTAGATGATTTGCATCGTACATTTGGGGACCAGATGGTATGGTGCTTAGAGAATCTACTGCCCTGAGATCTTCGTGTGGTGAGGGAGTAAGAATACAATACGTCACCACCCCATCTTATCCTGTGGGTGTCGTAAAAACCGACTAAAGAAAGAAAGAAGAAAGACTAATGGATTATTCGTGAGTATTATCGTTACGAAATAAAAAGATGGAAAACTTGAAATTAAACCCTATACCAATCCTTCTGGCCAGTAGGCAAGGTATCTCTCCGTCACGGAAGGAGGCCCGTCCCTGCACTGGGACAATAATGGGTTGTTATGATCAGGGCTCGGATACCGGTTAAATTTTCAAACCGTTATTATGTACTTGACCGCAAAACCTTTACATTCGGTTTCGTTCGCTAAACCGTTTTATTTAAACCGATATTTAGAACAGTATTTAAATAAAGGTTTAGAGCAATAAAAACCGGTTAATACGGACACACTATACCTAAAGAAATGCCGCGCGCTGTTTAGATTTTACTCAGGTTAACATCAATGTGGATCATTCGTACCTAAATGTTACCGAATAAAAAAGATTAAAGGAAAATAAAAGATAAGTTTTTTTTTAAATTCTGGAATGTATTAATCTGCACAAATATAGGTACTTATATCTACACTAATATTATAAAGAGGTAAAGTTTGTGTGTTTGTGACGTTGTAGGGGGTAATCCATAGATAAAGATAATACATATGAAAGTTTAATCTCTGGATCTACAGAACCGATTTTATAAATTCTTTCTGTAATGAATAGTTCATTTATCGGGGAGTGTCATAGGCTATATAGTATCACGCTGTAACTAATAGGAGTGGAGCAGTAATGAAATATGTTTAAAAAATGAACGGGTATAGAGCTAGTATAGTATATATTTAAAATATTAACATTTTTAGAAATATTTGGTAAATCTAGGTATTTATATAACTAGTATCTAGGATAATTAGTAACACCGCGAGTAAGACCCGTAAAAATAGTATTATGTATATAAATCGCGATAATTTAAAATCTATATTTGGTAAAATTAAAAAAAAAGCTTTTCATTATGAAATCCTGCCGTTTGGCAAAATAGGTTTGGTCAAATTTCAATTCCCAAAAAACTTATCGCAAAATTTAATTTCCCAAAAGAATGCTTCACAAATTTACATTTCGCATTTTATTCACTTGGTCAAATATTCATTTGGCAAATTTTTACTTGCTCAAATTTTAGTTAATCAAATATACAATAAGTAAATGCTTTATTTTGTCAAAAATATATTCCTCATGGAAGTTCGTTAAAATTTTAATATAAGTGAACTCAATAAATCTTAACGATATTATATAATTTTTTGAAAAAAATATCTTTGCTAAACAATAATTTGCTAAAAATAGTTTTGCTATCTGTAAAATTGCGAAAAGATGGTTTTGCCAAATGGTTTTTTGCCAAATGATAATTTGGGAAACATACTTTGGTAAGTTGTGTCACTTTAGGAAACATTTTTTGCCAAAAACATCAGTAATCCTTACAATATATTATCTGTTATTTAATCAGTGTTTTCGTTTACATATTTATGTACGAACTATTAGTAGCTTAATTAAAAAAAACAGTTTAACTATACGCTAGTTCACTTGCATTTGCGTTACACTCGATCAATCACAATCTAATTCATTTCGAAAGTTTAAAAACATTTATTATCGTAGTTATGAACTCACCGAGAAGTACGTAAAGGATCTTCCAACCTACTGCTTATTCGATTGCATTACGCATTTAAAACGCAAATAATAATAAACACACTTACCGTATATCATTATTTGCATTTTGATTGCGTAACCAATCTAATTTGTAATACATATTTAACAGGGAGTTCAACTATCAAGACGAATGATAAACTAGTAGGAACGACAGTCTCTCTTCTTCAACTAGAGGGAATCTAATGAACAAAGTAAAATATTTGGCAAAATTAGTCTTGGATAATAATAATACATATAATCATCCTGCAAACTTAAAATTTTGCTTTTGATTTTTTTAACACAAAATGAGAGCATATTAAGGACCTATAGGTAATTTTTTGTGAATGATTTTTAATAAGTCATTCTTAAGTAGTAAAAAAAAATGTCTGGGACAACATGAAACTGTTATTTTGTTGACTTATTCGAAGTCTTTTAACAAAAAAGTCCTCTAAAAATCAACTAAAAGACAATCAATCACTCAATCAGTTTTTAGTCCAGTCAAAATAAATATCCAGATTGCATTAATTCCCAACAAGCTGAATTTTTGTGCAGGCCTTGAATACGTCATTACAAATGATATGTCAAAAGTCCCCATCGATCCCGCTTGTGCGTTGTTTTTTATTCAAGGTCAAAGGTCACAAATTTGCGTTTTTTGCGTATATTTCTGAAACAACGAGAGCTATCGAAAAATGGTTCAAACAAAGTTTGTAGATCGTAAAATTGTCTACAAAAAATATCTGAACACTTTTCTCCTACAAAGCATCGCTTTTGAGATATCGTGACTTTAGAGCGCAGGAAAGTCGTATTTTTGACTATATGCACACACTAGTTTCTTCCCGCGATTTCGCCCGTATTTATAAGTATCATTAAAAATTAGGCTTATTGAGGTGGTGCGGAAATCTTCTATATATCTTCTCTATATAAAACTTAAAGGTGACTGACATAGTGATCTATCAACGCACAGCCCAAACCACCGGTAGGATCTGGCTGAATTTTGGCATGCAGGTAGATGTTATAACGTAGTCATCCGCTAAGAAAGGATTTTAATAAATTCTACCCCTAAAGGGATAAGATAGGGGATGAAAGTTTGTATGTAACTTTGTCAATTTATAACCGATTAGGCTGAGACCAAGCATGCATATGCTACTATATATATAGAAATAAGCCTAATTTTTAATAATACTTATAAATACGGGCGAAATCGCGGAAAAAAACTAGTGTGTGCATATAGTCAAAAATACGACTTTCCTGCGCTCTAAAGTCACAATATCTCAAAAGCGATGCTTTGTAGGAGAAAAGTGTTCAGATATTTTTTGTAGACAATTTTACGATCTACAAACTTTGTTTGAACCATTTTTCGATAGCTCTCGTTGTTTCAGAGATATACGCAAAAAACGCAAATTTGTGACCTTTGACCTTGAATAAAAAACAACGCACAAGCGGGATCGATGGGCACTTTTGACATATCATTTGTAATGACGTATTCAAGGCCTGAACAAAAATTCAGCTTGTTGGGAATTAATGCAAACTTTAATCATAATTTTGTCTATTTTGACTGGGTTATTTGTCAAATTAAAATAATATTTTAATACCGTACGTGATAATAATTTTGACAAAACTGACAAAATTATTTCTGATACAAATGGTTATTTCTAAGAATCAAAATGTCTCTCGTTTTCATACCGCGCCGCTGTGCGACAAGTTGCAACGCGCTTAGCGACATGCCGTTCGTCAAATAAACCGGTTAATTTAGGTAAAAATATAGTTCTTTTAAAACGTTTACGTTCATGAGAAAAGTTCGGAGGGAAACCGAAATAAACCGGTATCAAGCGGTATTTTTTAAACCGGTTCCGAGCCTTGGTTATGATGATTCTTCGTTCACTACACATAGTGTATTTTAAATAGATACTAACAAGATACTTAATAATATTATAGAGCTATAACAACCTAATCAAATTAATTCCTAAATTGCCTAATCTAAATTAACTTTACTAATTTCTTACGATCATGCACTTAAAAATAGCACCATTAACGTATGGGGCTCGACGTCATAAATTAATGTAAACAACATATAACACGGTATCAGTTTTATTGTTCGAGGGGTGTGAGGTGCAATGACCTCTAGTGTCAAAATAGAATGTTTAGGTAGGTTTTTGGGATTTTTTGGATGTTGTAGTTATATGACATGATAGCTCCGAAAAGGTCACGGGTTCGATAAGCCCAAATTTATACTAGTCAAAGAAAAAAAAAGGGCTGTTATGATGATGATGAACACAAATCTGGCGTGGGATTAGTATTCAAATCCGCGACTTCGTACAGCCGCGTCAACTACCTTTTTGCCACCAAAGCAGATAATGACATAATCATACGTTATGTAGGTCTCTTAATTATAATTGTTTATTTTATTTATTTTAACACCAGATGGCATGGCTGCCAGATGCAGTGCTGATTTCATGTTTGCATTAGTCAAGCAGATGTCCATTGACATGCTTGATTTAGTTAAATGTTTCATACATTTAACTGGGTGTTTTCTATGGATATTATGTATGTATTTACTAAAAAAAGTTTTTAAGTATGTTTATCCGTTGTTTATTACCCATAGTACAAGCTTTGCTTAGTTTGGGACTAGATGGCGTAGTGTGAATGTGTGAGGAATGTTTATATTTATTTATTTTACTAAATCAACCATGCATTCACAATAATCATAACTAGATTTCGTTGTATGACATTAGGCACTCCTTGTCTGTGTTAAGACGCAAACAATTTGCTTACCTTTATTGGTAAGCCCCACGCTTATCTGTAGAAAATGGAACTCAATTCTACACTACATAGTATAAAACAAAGTCGCTTTCTCTGTCCCTATGTCCCTTTGTATGCTTAAATCTTTAAAACTACACAACGGATTTTAATGCGGTTTTTTTAATAGAAAGATTGGTTCAAGAGGAAAGTTTATATGTATACAAATGCATCAATAGTAGAGATATAATAGATTTTTAATATAATCATCTAATGAAGCTGTACTTAAACGTTGGTTAAGGACATTCTGTAGTAGGTGCCCGTGCGGAGCTGGGGCGGATATATAACACGAGTAGCTTAATATCTCGCTTAAGCAAGAAACCTCTACAAATACTCTATATTAATCTACCTGGTCAACATCTATTAAGAGGCTGAATTTAACTCTATAGGTGGCAGGAGGATTAGATCTGTTCTTCGGTTTAGACAAACAGCTTCTAAATTTTAGGTCGGTAAAAGTCTAATTTGGGCAAGTATCCCTCCGTCATGGGAGGAGGCCCGTCCCTGCAGTGGGACATTAATGGGCTGTTATGATGAAAAGTCTATTGAGGTATTTTTTAGAATTACGAATTTTCTCGCTAAAAACAGACAGTTAAACAACCGATAACCAATTCTAATTCATTCATTAAAAACACAATCTTAATTAAGTAATGTCTAATTGATCCACGCACTGGCTGCTCATAAAAATATATTGAACTATAAAATCGGTAATTTATTACACCACCCCTAATTAAACGTATCGTTACGACCACGTTACATGGGGGTACTCCAACAATAAAACGTTCTCAAGTAATTGTAAGGTTATTTTCTTAACAACTACGTTTGTACATATTAAGCTGTTAATTATGTCCTCTTTTTGGGAGGTTTTAGGGTACCGTGTATGGTACTTTAAAACGGGAAAGAGGTTTAAATCATTTTGTATTTTTTTCAATGTTTATTATCTCAGTATTAGTCGATCTTGGGCAATAGGTACAACTTTTTCGACTCATCAAGAAATTCTTTAAAGTCATTCTAATTCTTCTAATCTAATTCTCATAATTCTTTTAGTCATCTCGTGACCATGGCTGGTGCAACCTAGCCGAAACATCGAGAGCCTCAAAGGTAAATAATTTAATGTTTACCACAATTTAATCGTGTTTAATACCCGTGTAGTTATTAATAATAAATTATAATGAAACACGAAAGTTTTAAAGTTAAAAATTCTTTAAAACTAAAAGTAGAACTCAAACTTTTATCCACTATCATTTAGGCCACATAAAGCTTGCTGCGATTTCCAAATCTATCGATAACTAAGCAAAAGTTTCAGGCATAGCAATCATTTACAGCCATTTCTTTTTGGAAGCGTAGTTTAAAAAAAACCATTGCTTTCGAAAAATCACTACTTAATTTTTTTTAACCTACCTTATTGCCTTTTTCATCAGAGCGGCCCTTTGTCGTGTTTGAATAAAAACATTACGGTTAAACGAAATATAAATACACAATCCAAAATGAGATAGATGATTCCATGTGCTGTCATGTATTCGCCAAAAAAATAACTTAATAATCAAACTATACAAAAATACTCGTACGTATACGTACGGAACCATATTACTTAAAGTTAAGTTTTTACTTAGACGTATAAAACAGTGGTTTACTTAAGCACGGTACCATTTAAATTAGGTGCAGCTACCTAACTGTATAATTTAGTAATTATCATCGTACTTAAAAACTTCCGTGAACTATAAACGTTCAAAATATGTTTATTACATTTTAATAATAAATATGTCTTTTCAGTGAACAAAAGCTGAAACAATGAGTAAGACTTGGTAAAAGTCTGTTAATATTATCTTTACGAAATAAAAAGAAGGAAAACTTGAAGTCAAACCCTGTAGCAATCCGTCTGGCCAGCGTGGTATTAGTAGGCCAACTATCCCTCCGTCATGGGAGGAGGCCCGTCCCTGCAGTAGGACATTAATGGGCTGCTATGATTATGATGATTGGTTAATAACTGTTAAAGAATGTAGTTGTATGGAACTGAAAGAAAATGGACAATAAAATTAAAGCCTTTGTTCGACTGTCACACATACTATCACTATATTTTATTTAAAAAGACAGATGTCCAATACAATAATAATACTTGATAAGCTTACTGAGTATTAGGCTTTTAAAAGGCTTGTGTCCGAATTGACGTTAGCAAAATTTATTTGCATAAAATAGCTAGCTTGTACTACAAATTTCATTAAAAAAAAGTAAAAACAAAGTCATCATCATAACAGCCCATTAATGTCCCACTGCAGGGTCGGGCCTCCTCCCGTGACGGAGGGATACTTGGCCTACTAATACCACGCTGGCCAGACGGATTGATATAGGTTTTAATTTCAAGTTTTCCTTCATTTTTGTAAAGATAATATTTACGGATAGTCCCTTAGTCAGTTTATACGACACCCATGGGATGAGATGGGGTGGTGGCATATTAAATTCTTACTCCGTCACCACACGGAGAAGAAACAAAGTAAAAGACATTTTTTTCTACCGTTTTTAACGTGGAAAATCTTTTCGAGGCCTTTCTTCCACTCACACAGGCGGGTCAGCCTTGCTAAAGTGACTCACCAGCTGGTAAAATATTTTTTTTTTATGTAATAGGAGGCAAACGAGTCAGCAGGTCACCTGATGGTAAGTGATCATCGCCGCCCATGGACACCACAGGAATCACAGATGCGTTGCCGACCTTTTAAAGGGGAGTACGCTCGTTTCTTGAAGCTCCCAAAGTCGTAACGGTCCGGAAATATCGATAATATAATATAATAATATAGGTATAATTTATTTCTATTCTAATATAATATACTTACTTAAATCTGTGATAGAATAAATTAACCACGTATCAATCAGTCCCAAATCCATCCAATATGTATAATTTTCTTTTGTTAAACTTTTCTTTATCAACAAACCAGTTTCAACTGTAATCTTTTCTCATTTTAAATCTTAAAAGATAACCGCAAACAACGATTACATCAATCACAAAAAAAACTCTTAAACTACCCTAAGTACAATAACTTAAAGTACACTTTTAAAAACAACGAAACATTTAAAAAATACCTCATTATTCCTTATACAAGGAGTGGACAAAGTTTAAAACATTATTAAATTTAAAGTATTCATGTATCAAACTGTCTGCCATAGTAAGCTGTAGTAATAAGCGACTTAATAGCGAGATAATAAGGCGCAAAATATGCGGTGTGCGTTTTTGAAGTAAATATTGTGACCACGTGTGTTTACGTGCTTGTTTTGTAAAGTTTGTCGTGTAGTAAAAGATATGCTATTGTGAAATACGAGGGGTGGCTGATAAGTTATCCACTTTGTTAAATAAAGTTACAAAAATGGTATTGGTCACCATGTCATTTTATTACTTATGTAATCATTATTTAAAATTAATAGCATTCATTTGAATCAATTGTTTTCTTTACGAATAGTACACCAACACAGTAAGCATGTCGGATGAAAATATTGAAATCCTAAAACTTGAGCACCGTGTTGTGTTTAAATGCCTAACTAAAGAGGGTAATACGCCGTTTCAAATCAAACAGCGGAGGTTTAATGTGTTTGATGATTCATGCTCTTCCTATTTTATAAAAAAAATTTGGTCTAAACAATTTAAACATGGCCGTATGAGCATCGAAGGCAACCTACGTAGCAGACGGCCGGTTTCTAGAGTCACTGACGACAGATTTGATTTAATGAAAATAATAATACTCTAAGATCGGAGTCTTAAGCATTTGGCGATCACTAGAGATGGTAGAATAGGTAAGGAACGTGTTCACGTAATTATTTTAAATTTTAGAGGACGTATTACTATTATTTAGGGATGTCAAAGGTGAGCGCCTAATGTGAACCCAGAATTTTGACGTCCTTTGTCATACAACGACGAGTCGAATGTTGTGAGGCATTTTTTGGCCTGGTAAAAGACAAAGAAGAAAAACTATCTCCTGATTAGTAACCAGCAATGTATCCTGAATTTGCCAATTGGACCCGGAGAACAAACAGGAGTCAGTGCAATCGAAATATAGAGGGGAGAAGCCATCGCGCAAGTTTAAAGTTTGGACGTCAGCAGGCACCTTATGGAACCAATTTTTTGGGATGTGGAAGGGATTATGTTTATAATTTACCTACCAAAAAATACAACGATAAAACCGCTTACTAAGCCAGTTTACTTGACTAACTGCAAGAAGCAATAAAAGCAAAATGAAGGGGCAAACTTGGTAAAAGAGTTTAAATTTTGCACGAAAATGCTGCGGTCCAAAGAGCTTTCTATGCGAGGTCTCTTTTGAGCAAAAACGTCTTCAAAGAACTAAACCATCCACCTTATAGTCCAGATTTGGCCTCTATGACTATTTCTCATTAAGAAATTTGAAGTAAAGCCTAAAGGGGAGAGACTTTTGACCAATGAGGAAATGAAGGGCGCTGTGGATGGCCATTTTTGACGACCAATCCAAGAAATATTTTTTGACAGTTTAATGTCTGTTATTGACAAATGTAATAAGTGTATTACAGTTGCAGAGAACTATATTAAATACTGAAAAAATATTAGCTTCCTATGTATTTTCTTTCTATGTTAGGTAGATAACTTATCAGCCGGCCCATGTATGTTTTCGGTTTAAAAAGACGATGAATCAGCAATCAGTTATGTGACGCAGGGACTTCACAAACATAATTTTAAGCGACAAAAAGCTATAAACTACTATCCTTCGATAAATGATTTGTAAATCTATACTAATATTATAAAGAGGTAAAGTCTGTGTGTTTGTTTGTTTGTGACGTTGTAGGGGGTAATCTCTGGATCTAATGAACCGATTCTACAAATTCTTTCTGTGTTGAATAGTCCATTTATCGGGGAGTGTCATAGGCTTTATAGTATCACGTATGACTGATAGGAGTGGAGCAGTAATGAAATATGTTTAAAAAAGTGACGCGTTTTTTTTGCCGCCTAACGAAGTGGACAGGGATCAGCTAGTCGAAAAGATAATGGTTCTAAGCACTACACGGTCACATTATGAGACCTCGCTGGAATGCGAACCTCGCGTCCCGTTCTCCTTTCAAACCCCGCTCTCGCCACGAGCGCAACAGTGATACGTCCGACGCGAAGTGACGTCATCGACGCCAGGTCTCGAGATAATGTGACCTGCTAGTACAACCATATTTACCACCTTTTTTACAGTCGGTTAAAAATGTAGAAGCCCAACCAATGTCCAATATTTTAATTAGCTAAAATTTATATTATATCTCCCAGTGTAAAACATAGCCAACAAAATAATAAACTGGACCTGTCACGCACACAAGGCCCCTTCTCATTAGATTAAACTGTTTCTGTTTGCTTTAAATAGCCAACTTCATTCGACCTTATATTGTGATGGACTAGGCGTATAAATATTTAGGTGTAGCCCTTCAACTTGCATTACAGGGCTAGTGGGGGGAGAATGGGGTTCTTTAGACGATATGTGGTTCAGTTTTGTAAAGGTTTTTAAGTTACTGTTGATGTACAATTAGGTATAACTATGTACAAAGATATTACTGTTTTACGCACGTTTTTATGGATACCTAAATACACTTCTCATCAAAAAAATCGAAACAATCTGGTATACAAGTTATTAAATAAACATTTCCTAGCTTTTTTTTATTTACGTGAATACAATATGTCACCACCCTATCTTATCCCATGGGTGTCGTAAAAACCGACTAAGGGACTACCATCTTAACGAAATGAAAAGAAGGAAAACTTGAAATTAAACCCTGTACCAATCCGTCTGGCCAGCATGGTATTAGTAGCCCAAATATCCCTCCCTCACGGGAGGAGGCCCGCCACTACAGTGGTGGGCTGTTATGACGAACCTTCTTTTTTACGCTTTTTAATCTGCATAGCATTATTTTTACGACAAGCAAAAGACGATATTGCGACACTATTTTGGTCAAATTCTCTTCCGTCACTAAAAGAAACATGTCCCTGAGATGTGGCATTAGTAGGTACATTGAAATAAAATTTTAAATAATCAATAAAAATTATTTAAGTGATTAGTATTATTATAATCCCTAAATACAGCTAAGAAACTTAATATAAAACATTTTTGCTCTAAATCGTTCCGTAGGTATACATACCATCATCATAACATTCCATTAATGTCCCACTTCAGGGACTGGCCTCCTTCCGTAACGGAGGGATACTTAGCCTACTAATACCACGCTGGCCAGACGGATTGGTATAGGGTTTAATTTCAAGTTTTCGTTATTTTTGTTTCGTCTAGGTAATATTCACGGATAGTCCCTTAATCGGTTTTTACGACACCAATGGGATGAGATGGGGTTGTGACATATTGTATTCTTACTCCGTCACCACACGGAGTATACTTACATATAAAACTTAATAAATTTACAATAACTTAGTACGTATAGTCAGGGAGTTAGAATAACAAATAGTACTCCCATGTTCACAAGTTCTTGTCAAAGTTTGTTTGTAAGTTCGACAAGAGTTTGTTATGTTGACAGTACTACAGATAACTACTATTATTGCTATAAATATTCTTTTATTTTATAAGTTCAATAAAAACTATTAAAGATAAAATCGTAAGTCAACCAGTCTGCATTTCTTAAAGCTGAGGTAGAGATGTCTAAAGCTTGAAACCTTAAAACTCTTTTTTCGTTAAATAGCGGATTCTAAAAACGGGAGATCCTGTAAATGGCAGTTTATTTAGACGACAGATTCTTTAAAAGGCAGATATTGTGCAGTTGTCATCAAGTAAAAACAAAATGTTATTAAACATGATCTTTGTAGCTTTGCTTGGCCCTAACCACCTGCTCTTTCTATACTTATTCTTAATCGCCATTAACATCCTCCTCAGGATGCAAAAAAAATGCGTCGCCACGAAAAGTAATGTCATCATTAAAATCCTTAAACTTCCATTGTAGGACAGGCTCTTCTTGGGACCACAGCATATACGGAATTCTACAATTTTATGTTACGAAAAACTGATGTGTAGATTGTCCATAAGTCACCTTTTTCGACACCAAGATGAGATGAGATGGCAGCACTACATAGCTCTCATTTCCCTTTTACGACACAAAGGTAAGATATGATGGCGACACTATTAGAGGCCTCGTTTCCCTTCATTTCTACATAAGAATCATATCTACAGAAGTACAAATTATTCTTATACCAAAATACTAATTAAACATAACATATCAAAGAATATTCCTTTCGCTATTATTAGTATGATGAAAGTATCCCTAATGAAATCAAGATATAACAGGGGTGATAGCAATAGGCCTGATATAGTTAATGATGATAGGTATTTGTAACCAGATACTATAACAATACGTCGACTTCCCCTAGTGTAAACTGAAACTGTCTGGCGGTATGAGGCCATGGAAACAGCGGATTATTATTAGTTAAGAAAAGTTAATATATTTTCTGAAAATGTACTGAAAAGTTCGGGTTTTGTGGGGGAATAAGAATCATCATAACAGCCCATTAATGTCCCACTGCAGGGACGGGCCTTCTCCCGTGACGGAGAGTTACTTGGTCTACTAATACCACGCTGGCCAGATACAGGGTTTAATTTCAAGTAGGTATTCCTTCTTTTTATTTCGTAAAGATAATTTACGGATGGTCCTTTAGTCGGTTTTTACGACACCCATGGGATGAGATGGGGAGGTGACATATTGTATTCTTACTCCGTCACCACATGGATAGTTCGGGTTGTGTGGTAAAATAAGATTAAATTATATAAATAAGTGACGTATTATTATGATTTCCACCCAAGTAGGTAAAAACCGACTGGGGAAAAATTTGGTTATTTCACGAAAACAAAACAGTTGTAATAGAAAGTTAAAGTTATACGAAAACATGGCCAGCATGTTAATGTTTGGCAAGCCGAGTTTACTTTCGTCATCGGAGGAAGCTGATGTGATTTTTATTATAACAGCCCCATTTTATACTACGGAGACCGAGAAAGTAACAAGTTATGTATTAATCACATAAACTTATACCTGATAGTAATATTATAGACGATATACACTGAGTTTAAGGTGGTCGATTTTCAGGCAGCCATTTGTACATAGGTCAAGAACTTGGTGGCGAAAAGTCAAAGCTTTTACATCTTTTGACCTTAGTGCCAGACCACCAAGGTCACCAATAGAAGAATGAAACATCATAATAGACAGGTAAATATGAACTTAATAATTCTTCATATAACAAACGAGAAACGAGCATACTCCCTTTTAAAAGGTCGGTAACGCATCTATGATTCCTCAGGTGTTGCGGGTGTCCATGGGCGGCAGTGATCACTTACCATCAGGTGACCTGCTGCGTTTGCCTCCTATTACATAAAAAAAGTGAATTTAGTGTGAAAGCATAACTTAACCTAATTCTATAAGTAGAATAGTAAGTGAAAACGCTTGTTTCTAATAAATTGAACTGCGTACAGTTCGTTAAAGATTTTAAACTACAAACTTGTAATTGGATGATTAAATAATACTGATGATTAATTAGCACAGGGAATAGAGGAAAGCTATAACTTTTAAAGATTATAATATAATGTTACCCGCTGATTTAATGACCCAATACGACTATGTAATACAGTAATGACCACTCAAAGGTCGTTGTCCGAACTACAAACATTTCGTTAGTAAATAATTTACTACAAAGATGTTACTAAGTGCTATTTAGTCACTTATTACTAACACTTTATGTTTACTACAGCTGGTGTTACTATTTCTGCATCAGCGTTATGCGGATTAGAATCAGCTGGTTTAGTGGCCTTATTACGATATTTATCTATACTAATATTATAAAGAGGTAATGTTTGTGTGTTTGTGATGTTGTAGGGGGTAATCTCTGGATCTTATGCACCGATTTAAAAAATTCTTCCTGTGTTGAATAGTCCATTTATCGGGGAGTGTCAAAAACTATAAAGTATCACGCTATGACTTATAAGAGTGGAGCAGTAATGAAATATGTTTAAAAAAGTGACGCGTATTTTTCTCGGCCTAACGAAGTGGGCACGAGTCAGCTAGTTATTACATAATATAATTAGAACGTATACTAATATCACAAATACATACCATATAGTTTCAAATAAGCTAAGCTTGTATTATGGAGTAGTTATGTGTAAATATAATACTTATTATACTCGAAAAAATATACCCTGATCAATGCAAACATTCATGTTAATGGACACAAAAGTTTTGCTTTAAACGGAAATCGAACTTACAAACTTTTATTCTTTTACGTCGCAGAGGTCATCCAGGGCAACCTGGAATAACATTCCTTTAATCCGTGTGGTGACGGAGTAAGAATACAATATGTCACCACCCCATCTAATCCCATGGGTGTCGTAAAAACCGACTAAGGGACTATGCGTGAATATTAACTATACGAAATAAAAAGAAGGAAAACTTTAAATTAAACCCTATACCAATCCGTGTGGCCAGCGTGGTAGTAGTAGGCTAAGTATCCCTCCGTTACGAAAGGAGGCCCGTCCCTGCAGTAGGATATTAATGGGCTGTTATGATGATTATTATAACTTATTACTAACAATAATCTAATCGTGGTTTTTTAGCTTCGGTTACTCTTCAATGTCCCATTAATGGGATGCATTTACTTCTGTAGCTAAAAGCATGAATGGGCTGTTATGGATGAAAAAAATCCTTTAATGACAATAGCTTCTCAGTCCTTGTGAGTCTTTGTCTTCTTAATCCACAAAATAATTGTTCTGACCTAGGATAGTCTTTGTGTCCGAAAAATAAATGCCGCGTCACAACATGATCCTTATTGCGGGTGTTGTCTTTTAATAAATAATAAAGTACCTACCTAATTACTTACTTGGTATATTTAGTAGTGGTAACATTAGCAGAGACATTAATACTTGTAGGGCTGAATACACACACATAGGTTTACGTTTTTCTAGATTTCTTGTTAGCAAAGCTTACTAAGTATGTATATAAATTCTCCGTGTGGTGGCGGAGTAAGAATACAATAATAATATGTGACCACCCCATTACATCCCATGGGTGCCGTAAAAACCGACTAATTGACTATCTAAGTTAATATTATCTTTACGTAATAAAAAGAAGGAAAATTTAAAATAAACCTTTTACCAATCCGTTTGGCCAGCGTGCTATTAGTAGGCCAAGTATTCCTCCGTCACGGAAGGAGGTCCGTCCCTGCAGTGGGGCATTAATGGGCTGTTATGATGAAAGCCTACTATACCCCTTTATATCTGATCAGAAAAAAATAGTAGGCTATCTTAAAAGTTTTCAACTTATGTATCCTGTCATCATACTAATATTGTGTACTTGTACTTATACACGTGCGGAATTGGTATAGGGTTTTATGCCACACTTATTTCGTTTGTTTTTGTTGAAAACACAAAAATTTTACGACAGCGACTTTAGCAAATGCATTGTAAACACCATGCCTTTACTACTTACAAAGATATAAAGACAAACTGCTATTTGTATAATAAACTTATTAAAATTTCTAAAAGAATAGTTGTTATTCCTAGACCTAGAGGTTGCCCGAGCTTAAAATCCAGGTGTAAAACAAAAACCAAAACATCACAAAGTATCATAAACTTTAATTAATTAGAGTAAAAGTTGAAACCTCTAAATAATAGTAAGTAATATAGAAACAATTATAGTTGAAGCTCCCAACAATACGAAGTCGTGATCGCGTACAAATAATTAAAAGCTGTGTTGCTGACTCCCACGTGGAGCGTGACTGAGCGGTGATGGTGGGGAGATGAGCGGAGTGAACTGACGATAAATCATCTTTGGTGATACGAGTCGGCGTTTATAGAACTAATGGATGCGGAACACGGTCTTAAATATAGAGAATATATAAATATAGAGATTTGTTTAAAAGTGTACTTACTTTGTTAACTGTTTCAGTGGTAAAGTGTGTGTGTTATCGTGTTTTATTCTCAACTGTGACAACGCCATCTATCCTGAACAGCTGTGAACTTTCGATATTGCAATTGAAATGTGTTTCATTAATAATTAAATATATTATAAGACGCTCAAATTTTCCAACATCAGCTAAGAAAGATTTATGAAACAAATAAAAACCTAAATAAAGTTTTAAGTAGTGTTAGTATTCTAAGATCTCTTCAAAGTAAAGCCTTTGTCGGCATTTTAACCAACTCCACAAAGAAATCAATAACTGCCGTATCAATTTTACTTTACATTATAACATCTTATC